>OZ008367.1:236505783-237189637 GCA_963931995.1 Phaonia tiefii
TCCAATCCCACAGTCCGATCGACTTGTGTAACCGGACCCCTTGCGCATGCACTCATATGTGTGTGTATGTGTGCGCAAGCAGATTAGGATAAGTTAACACCCATTTTTATCATGCGATAACGGGAACTCTGGCCCCTGAACTCTACAAATGCCTGCCTCCCATTGAGGTAGTTGCCAAGCCAGCGCTTGGTAATATTTGGGAGAGACGATGTCCTGTTGCAGGATCGAGATGTCCTGTAGCAGGATCGACAGTGTCAAAAGCTTTAGACAGGTCTAAAGCTGCGACCACTGTGCGTTCAGCGGGTCTGCTCTGATTGAGGCCATTGGTGATATGGGTAGTTATCTCGTTTAATGCCGTCGATGTGCTATGCGCTTGCCTGAAGCCATGTTTGTGATTGGCGAGCTGAAAATGCTCTTTCAGGGGGCAAGAGTAGGGACTCCAAAACCTTTGCTACAGGTGATAAGAGGGAAATCGGGCGGTAAGATTCTCCCTGGTTAGCGGGTTTTAGGAGCGGGATAACTCGAACAGTTTTCCACACGTCCGGTATGACCAGTTGGCACACCGAAAGAGCGAGAGTGTGCGCGAGAAATCTAATCCCTATAGGTCCGAGTTTCTTCAGCATTATCATTGAGATGCCATCAGGACCGAGAGATTTAGAGGATTTAGATTTGGAGATTATGGCTTCAACTTCCATGGGTGTGAAGCAACTAGATCTCGTTTGAGATTCTTAGTTATCCGAACTACAGCTCTCTTGGTCCTATTCTGCTGGGTTGGGTGTGCAATAAATTGCTGGCAGAATTTGGTAGCGCATTTCCTGGCATCCGTGTAATGCGTATTATGAAACGCGATAGCAATGTGACCCTTATTGTTTCCATTGCCAGATAGACCTCTGATAGTAGACAAAAGCCATTTCGAACCAATATTGCAATTTGCCAGATGGTCAAGCCATCTGTCGCGACGGTGCTAGTTGTAGAGTACGTTAATCTCATCCGTCAAGGGCAATATTCGATCATCGGCTGGGTTGCTGGCGCGTATGAGATCACGCTGATCCGCAAGACGCGCAGCATCAGATGGGATAAAGCGTTTTGCAGCTTTGAGAATGGTATCCCTGAGGATCATCTCACCCTGTCTGGCGCAAGAGGATAGCTGCAAATGACGAAGGGATTCGTCAATAACGTTCGTAAAGCCAGGCCAGTTGGCTTTGTTGTAGTTTACGAACGTGCGCTTATCCGACTCCACAAAGTCGCTAGGCTTCTCTACAGTGATCAGGATGGGAATATGATCAGAGTTTAAGGCTATATGCGTCTGCCAGGTGGTATTGGACAGTAGCGACGCACTGACGATGGAGATGTCAGGGGAGCTTGAGCAATTAGCCGTTAGTCTTGTAGAGAAGTCCTCATTTATAGCTGCGAATTCCGAGTCGTCTATCTGGTCTGCAATATTAATGCCACGCTGGTCTGCAACCAGCTGGGAGAACCATATCTCAAGATGAGCATTGAAGTCGCCAAGTATGATTGTACTACGTAATTGAGTAGCTGACGGGGGCAGCATGGGTGTTGTCGATGACAACTGGGTAGCTGACGGGCGCAGCTGAGTTTGAGCGTGAAGCTCATTTGAAATTGCAGGACGCAATTGAAAATTTGAGATGGGTTGGTTGCTGAGGGGATTGTTGTAGTGGCCGAGGCGCGATTGATAATCGCATTCTCCGCTGGAGTTCCGACAGTTGTCCCGGCATTAGCCGTGCAACAAGCAGCGGCAAAGTCCCCGCTCCAGTTCCTGTGCGAACGAAGACTAGTACAACGCCTCATATGACACCAATTTCAACAGCGATTACACTGAACTGATGTAATATTCCTATTTATAACACCGTTGCAAACTGAGCAAAGGGAAGGCATCGCTGCATTGTGATCTGAGGGTGTCAATCGATCACGGGTTGGGGGTGTTAAGACAGGAGCAGTGTTGCCCGATTGCTGTAGATTTCCACAACAACTCGCCACGAAATTTCTCGACCTGTCTCTATGACTAGCGAGGCCAGAGCACCTTCTAAGATGACACCAGTTCTGGCATCTATTGCATGGATCCTGGTGTGACACCGATGGATCCTGGTGTGACACACAGAACAGATCGAGACCTCGGGAAGGCCTGGGTTCTGTTCTATGCCAGCAATAATTAATAAAATTTTGAGCGAATCTGTTGACATGATTTGTTCACCTGGGTAAAAAACGGGTGGGTGATACAGCTGTTGCTGAGTTGACAATCCTTGGCCGAGTGAAACTCGAGTCGTTCCGGAGCATAGATCCGATTGTCGTGGGAACGGTGCTGTTGGTTGTCATGCTGATGATGCCTCATTACATGATTGCAGCAATTAACTCTTTGATGTTACACCTAAAATGTTACACCTGACCTGTTTTGCGCATGGACTACACCGTGTGACTGAGTACGTGCGAAAACATTACTCAAATGTCAACGAATTTATCGCAAAGATAAAATCAATTTTTCCAAATGTAACAGAATGTATACATATTAATTCAATAATATTTTATTTTTCATTTATTATTTAAGGCACCTTCTCGTAACCGAAAATTTAAAACCATGTTTCCAACATTGGATTTGCCACCAAAACAATGTATAACGCGATGGGGAACATGTTTGAGGCTGCGATATACTGTTGCGACCACTTCAATGAGTTAGACTCGTTCATACAAAGATTAAGTAGTGAAGATGCTGAGTAAATTTCTGATACAAAGGTCGTTTTCAAAAACAAATGTATTCCTACTGAAAAAGCTGCAAACGGTCTTGTTCTTCACGAAAGCCTTGTAGTGATTAAAGCCGTTGGAGATCAATTAAAAAGTCTTCAACTGTTTGCTTTTTTCTAAATTTTCAAATGTATATCAAAAAAATCCTGGTTACCATAATATATTACAGATAAATTAAATATAGTACGAAAATAGGAGTATAAAAATGATTTTGTTGAGGCATTATCCCCAGCAGAATTATTATATTATAAAAATAGTCCAACTACTTCTACAGATGTGGAAAGATCCTTTTCAATTTATTTTGCTGTGCTAACTAAACATCGCAGGTCATTTTTGCTTGAACATTTAAAACAGCACATGATTGTGCATTGTAACTATGACACTTTATAATAAAAAATATAGAAATAAATCCCTTTTTGTGTATAATTGACTGAAACTTTCGTGCATGTTTAATTGCATATTATGGATTTTTTTAAAGCGCACAAAAAACATATCGAGAAATGACCTGAAATATTTACAAAAAAACAAAAAACAATAAATTTTGGTGGATATATGAATAATTAGTTATATATTTTTTTCTCGTTTTTTACCTCTTCACACAAGCCTTCATAACCAAACAAAATTCTTAATTCTTGTTAAAAAATTTCATTGCAAACAATTATTATGTATTCTTCATGTTAAATAAGAAAAAACAAATATTTTGTACATTGTGAAAAACAATCTTTATCATATTGATAATACAGGATGTCTGGTGGCAAATTTATATTTTTAAATACGATTATTTCAAAAAATAATAAACGGTGCGAACGGAGGGTGGCGCCGTTGGAATTATCGATTGTGCGGATTTGTCAGTCACGATGTCGCAGTGGTCGAGTGAGCATCGTGCGTTCGCTGTGGAGAAATTTTTTAAGAGTAATGATTCTTACGTAATTGCTCATCGACAATTTTGTTCAAAGTTCGGTATTCGGCGAATAAGTGATGGACCGAGTGTAACTTTAATTCGTTCGTGGGTGCAGAGATACCGCACAACTGCTTCGGCTATGAATGTCCCACGGCCAGGGCCCAGTCGATCTTCAAGGACTCCCGAAAACATTGAACTGGTTGAAAGAGCAGCCTCACTGGGACTTCCAAGAGCGATTATTCATGAAATTTAAAAAAAGGATCTGAAGTTCCATCCTTTTAAAATTCAAATCGTTCCAGAACTGAAAGGAAGTGACTTTGATTTACGCAAAAATTTGTGTGAAACGATGTTGGAGCGTTTTCGCACTGTAAATCCCATTTTTTGGAGTGACGAGGCTCATTTTCACTTAAACGGGCACGTCAACAAGCAAAACTGCCGTTACTGGTCTTCAAGAACTCGCAACGTTCAATTGAAACATCAAAAACCATTGCATTGCCCCAGGGTAACTGCTTGGTGTGCCTAATCCACGCATGAGATAATTGGACCATTTTTTTACGAAAATTCTCGAGGCCAGGCGATGAATGTCAACGGTGAAGGTGAAGACATCTGGATGACATATTCTTTGAAAAATAAAATCCGCATTTCCATTCTATCGTTCAATGCTCTTAATAAAACTTTGTGTTGTAGTGTAAACATAAATCGACCCGACTGTGGCTGTACATACCACCGGCAATCGCTACACGCGCATTGCAAAATTGTACTGACTCAGTGGAAATTGAACTGTTTAGCATTCCCACATTCCAATCGACTTGTGTAACCGGACCCCTTGCGCATGCACTCATATGTGTGTGTATGTGCGCGCAAGCAGATTAGGATAAGTTAACACCCATTTTTATCTTGCGATAACGGGAACTCTGGCCCCTGAACTCTACAAATGCCTGCCTCCCATTGAGGTAGTTGCCAAGCCAGCGCTTGGTAATATTTGGGAGAGACGATGTCCTGTTGCAGGATCGAGATGTCCTGTAGCAGGATCGACAGTGTCAAAAACTTTAGACAGGTCTAAAGCTGCGACCACTGTGCGTTCAGCGGGTCTGCTCTGATTGAGGCCATTGGTGATATGGGTAGTTATCTCGTTTAATGCCGTCGATGTGCTATGCGCTTGCCTGAAGCCATGTTTGTGATTGGCGAGCTGAAAATGCTCTTTCAGGGGGCAAGAGTAGGGACTCCAAAACCTTTGCTACAGGTGATAAGAGGGAAATCGGGCGGTAAGATTCTCCCTGGTTAGCGGGTTTTAGGAGCGGGATAACTCGAACAGTTTTCCACACGTCCGGTATGACCAGTTGGCACACCGAAAGAGCGAGAGTGTGCGCGAGAAATCTAATCCCTATAGGTCCGAGTTTCTTCAGCATTATCATTGAGATGCCATCAGGACCGAGAGATTTAGAGGATTTAGATTTGGAGATTATGGCTTCAACTTCCATGGGTGTGAAGCAACTAGATCTCGTTTGAGATTCTTAGTTATCCGAACTACAGCTCTCTTGGTCCTATTCTGCTGGGTTGGGTGTGCAATAAATTGCTGGCAGAATTTGGTAGCGCATTTCCTGGCATCCGTGTAATGCGTATTATGAAACGCGATAGCAATGTGACCCTTATTGTTTCCAAAGCCATTTCGAACCAATATTGCAATTTGCCAGATGGTCAAGCCATCTGTCGCGACAGTGCTAGTTGTAGAGTACGTTAATCTCATCCGTCAAGGGCAACATCCGATCATCGGCTGGGTTGCTGGCGCGTATGAGATCACGCTGATCCGCAAGGCGCGCAGCATCAGATGGGATAAAGCGTTTTGCAGCTTTGAGAATGGTATCCCTGAGGATCATCTCACCCTGTCTGGCGCAAGAGGATAGCTGCAAATGACGAAGGGATTCGTCAATAACGTTCGTAAAGCCAGGCCAGTTGGCTTTGTTGTAGTTTACGAACGTGCGCTTATCCGACTCCACAAAGTCGCTAGGCTTCGTTAGTCTTGTAGAGAAGTCCTCATTTATAGCTGCGAATTCCGAGTCGTCTATCTGGTCTGCAATATTAATGCCACGCTGGTCTGCAACCAGCTGGGAGAACCATATCTCAAGATGAGCATTGAAGTCGCCAAGTATGATTGTACTACGTAATTGAGTAGCTGACGGGGGCAGCATGGGTGTTGTCGATGACAACTGGGTAGCTGACGGGCGCAGCTGAGTTTGAGCGTGAAGCTCATTTGAAATTGCAGGACGCAATTGAAAATTTGAGATGGGTTGGTTGCTGAGGGGATTGTTGTAGTGGCCGAGGCGCGATTGATAATCGCATTCTCCGCTGGAGTTCCGACAGTTGTCCCGGCATTAGCCGTGCAACAAGCAGCGGCAAAGTCCCCGCTCCAGTTCCTGTGCGAACGAAGACTAGTACAACGCCTCATATGACACCAATTTCAACAGCGATTACACTGAACTGATGTAATATTCCTATTTATAACACCGTTGCAAACTGAGCAAAGGGAAGGCATCGCTGCATTGTGATCTGAGGGTGTCAATCGATCACGGGTTGGGGGTGTTAAGACAGGAGCAGTGTTGCCCGATTGCTGTAGATTTCCACAACAACTCGCCACGAAATTTCTCGACCTGTCTCTATGACTAGCGAGGCCAGAGCACCTTCTAAGATGACACCAGTTCTGGCATCTATTGCATGGATCCTGGTGTGACACCGATGGATCCTGGTGTGACACACAGAACAGATCGAGACCTCGGGAAGGCCTGGGTTCTGTTCTATGCCAGCAATAATTAATAAAATTTTGAGCGAATCTGTTGACATGATTTGTTCACCTGGGTAAAAAACGGGTGGGTGATACAGCTGTTGCTGAGTTGACAATCCTTGGCCGAGTGAAACTCGGGTCGTTCCGGAGCATAGATCCGATTGTCGTGGGAACGGTGCTGTTGGTTGTCATGCTGATGATGCCTCATTACATGATTGCAGCAATTAACTCTTTGATGTTACACCTAAAATGTTACACCTGACCTGTTTTGCGCATGGACTACACCGTGTGACTGAGTACGTGCGAAAACATTACTCAAATGTCAACGAATTTATCGCAAAGATAAAATCAATTTTTCCAAATGTAACAGAATGTATACATATTAATTCAATAATATTTTATTTTTCATTTATTATTTAAGGCGCCTTCTCGTAACCGAAAATTTAAAACCATGTTTCCAACATTGGATTTGCCACCAAAACAATGTATAACGCGATGGGGAACATGTTTGAGGCTGCGATATACTGTTGCGACCACTTCAATGAGTTAGACTCGTTCATACAAAGATTAAGTAGTGAAGATGCTGAGTAAATTTCTGATACAAAGGTCGTTTTCAAAAACAAATGTATTCCTACTGAAAAAGCTGCAAACGAAGGGTCTTGTTCTTCACGAAAGCCTTGTAGTGATTAAAGCCGTTGGAGATCAATTAAAAAGTCTTCAACTGTTTGCTTTTTTCTAAATTTTCAAATGTATATCAAAAAAATCCTGGTTACCATAATATATTACAGATAAATTAAATATAGTACGAAAATAAGAGTATAAAAATGATTTTGTTGAGGCATTATCCCCAGCAGAATTATTATATTATAAAAATAGTCCAACTACTTCTACAGATGTGGAAAGATCCTTTTCAATTTATTTTGCTGTGCTAACTAAACATCGCAGGTCATTTTTGCTTGAACATTTAAAACAGCACATGATTGTGCATTGTAACTATGACACTTTATAATAAAAAATATAGAAATAAATCCCTTTTTGTGTATAATTTACTGAAACTTTCGTGCATGTTTAATTGCATATTATGGATTTTTTTAAAGCGCACAAAAAACATATCGAGAAATGACCTGAAATATTTACAAAAAAACAAAAAACAATAAATTTTGGTGGATATATGAATAATTAGTTACATATTTTTTTCTCGTTTTTTACCTCTTCACACAAGCCTTCATAACCAAACAAAATTCTTAAAAGCAATGTTTGTTAAAAAATTTCATTGCAAACAATTATTATATATTCTTCATGTTAAATAAGAAAAAACAAATATTTTGTACATTGTGAAAAACAATCTTTATCATATTGATAATACAGGATGTCTGGTGGCAAATTTATATTTTTAAATACGATTATTTCAAAAAATAATAAACGGTGCGAACGGAGGGTGGCGCCGTTGGAATTATCGATTGTGCGGATTTGTCAGTCACGATGTCGCAGTGGTCGAGTGAGCATCGTGCGTTCGCTGTGGAGAAATTTTTTAAGAGTAATGATTCTTACGTAATTGCTCATCGACAATTTTGTTCAAAGTTCGGTATTCGGCGAATAAGTGATGGACCGAGTGTAACTTTAATTCGTTCGTGGGTGCAGAGATACCGCACAACTGCTTCGGCTATGAATGTCCCACGGCCAGGGCCCAGTCGATCTTCAAGGACTCCCGAAAACATTGAACTGGTTGAAAGAGCAGCCTCACTGGGACTTCCAAGAGCGATTATTCATGAAATTTAAAAAAAGGATCTGAAGTTCCATCCTTTTAAAATTCAAATCGTTCCAGAACTGAAAGGAAGTGACTTTGATTTACGCAAAAATTTGTGTGAAACGATGTTGGAGCGTTTTCGCACTGTAAATCCCATTTTTTGGAGTGACGAGGCTCATTTTCACTTAAACGGGCACGTCAACAAGCAAAACTGCCGTTACTGGTCTCCAAGAACTCGCAACGTTCGATTGAAACATCAAAAACCATTGCATTGCCCCAGGGTAACTGCTTGGTGTGCCTAATCCACGCATGAGATAATTGGACCATTTTTTTACGAAAATTCTCGAGGCCAGGCGATGAATGTCAACGGTGAAGGTGAAGACATCTGGATGACATATTCTTTAAAAAATAAAATCCGCATTTCCATTCTATCGTTCAATGCTCTTAATAAAACTTTGTGTTGTAGTGTAAACATAAATCGACCCGACTGTGGCTGTACATACCACCGGCAATCGCTACACGCGCATTGCAAAATTGTACTGACTCAGTGGAAATTGAACTGATTAGCATTCCCACATTCCAATCCCACAGTCCGATCGACTTGTGTAACCGGACCCCTTGCGCATGCACTCATATGTGTGTGTATGTGTGCGCAAGCAGATTAGGATAAGTTAACACCCATTTTTATCATGCGATAACGGGAACTCAGGCCCCTGAACTCTACAAATGCCTGCCTCCCATTGAGGTAGTTGCCAAGCCAGCACTTGGTAATATTTGGGAGAGACGATGTCCTGTTGCAGGATCGAGATGTCCTGTAGCAGGATCGACAGTGTCAAAAGCTTTAGACAGGTCTAAAGCTGCGACCACTGTGCGTTCAGCGGCTCTGCTCTGATTGAGGCCATTGGTGATATGGGTAGTTATCTCGTTTAATGCCGTCGATGTGCTATGCGCTTGCCTGAAGCCATGTTTGTGATTGGCGAGCTGAAAATGCTCTTTCAGGGGGCAAGAGTAGGGACTCCAAAACCTTTGCTACAGGTGATAAGAGGGAAATCGGGCGGTAAGATTCTCCCTGGTTAGCGGGTTTTAGGAGCGAGATAACTCGAGCAGTTTTCCACACGTCCGGTATGACCAGTTGGCACACCGAAAGAGCCAGAGTGTGCGCGAGAAATCTAATCCCTATAGGTCCGAGTTTCTTCAGCATTATCATTGAGATGCCATCAGGACCGAGAGCTTTAGAGGGTTTAGATTTGGAGATTATGGCTTCAACTTCCATGGGTGTGAAGCAACTAGATCTCGTTTGAGATTCTTAGTTATCCGAACTACAGCTCTCTTGGTCCTATTCTGCTGGGTTGGGTGTGCAATAAATTGCTGGCAGAATTTGGTAGCGCATTTCCTGGCATCCGTGTAATGCGTATTATGAAACGCGATAGCAATGTGACCCTTATTGTTTCCATTGCCAGATAGACCTCTGATAGTAGACAAAAGCCATTTCGAACCAATATTGCAATTTGCCAGATGGTCAAGCCATCTGTCGCGACGGTGCTAGTTGTAGAGTACGTTAATCTCATCCGTCAAAGGCAATATTCGATCATCGGCTGGGTTGCTGGCGCGTATGAGATCACGCTAATCCGCAAGACGCGCAGCATCAGATGGGATAAAGCGTTTTCCAGCTTTGAGAATGGTATCCCTGAGGATCATCTCACCCTGTCTGGCGCAAGAGGATAGCTGCAAATGACGAAGGGATTCGTCAATAACGTTCGTAAAGCCAGGCCAGTTGGCTTTGTTGTAGTTTACGAACGTGCGCTTATCCGACTCCACAAAGTCGCTAGGCTTCTCTACAGTGATCAGGATGGGAATATGATCAGAGTTTAAGGCTATATGCGTCTGCCAGGTGGTATTGGACAGTAGCGACGCACTGACGATGGAGATGTCAGGGGAGCTTGAGCAATTAGCCGTTAGTCTTGTAGAGAAGTCCTCATTTATAGCTGCGAATTCCGAGTCGTCTATCTGGTCTGCAATATTAATGCCACGCTGGTCTGCAACCAGCTGGGAGAACCATATCTCAAGATGAGCATTGAAGTCGCCAAGTATGATTGTACTACAATAGCCCGCACCGATGCTATTAACTGGCGGAATATATACATTGACGATTTCAATAGCGATTTCTCCAGTCTCTATCGCTATGCTCATCACCTCAATGAACTGATCGGGCTGGGAGGGAGGGGGTGGGTCTGTGAGTCTGAAGCTCACGCTTCGCTTGATGATGAATGCGAGCCCTCCACCGTGATTTCTCTCCCTGTCCCTCCGAATAATGACATAGTTCCCATGAAATGAAAGTCTACACTCACTGGTGAGCTTAGTCTCCTGAACGGCGGCTATAAGGATGTTGTGAGTATGCATATAGTTGGTGATCTCAGCAATTTTGTTCTTAAGACCATTACAATTAAATTTCATGATCCTGAACGATTGCTGATCACCAACTGTATGCGGTTTCCGTCGAGGGAGGTGCCGTGGCGTTGGGTTGGGAGCTGTCTGGCGCAGCTTGGGTATTGCCGGGGGCAATAGAGAGGCTGTCGAAACCAGCTGTGGGGTTCCGGGGTGCAACTGATTGGCAGGCGAGTGCAGCCGTGAAGATTCGGGCACTGTCGGGCGCAGCTGAGTTGACGTCTGAGTAGACTGGATGGCTGACATGGTGGCAACAGAGTGGCCAGGGGTTGCGGCTGAATCGGTGCGTGCCTGAGAGTTACAGGACGTAATTGAGTAGCTGACGGGGGCAGCATGGGTGTTGTCGATGACAACTGGGTAGCTGACGGGCGCAGCTGAGTTTGAGCGTGAAGCTCATTTGAAATTGCAGGACGCAATTGAAAATTTGAGATGGGTTGGTTGCTGAGGGGATTGTTGTAGTGGCCGAGGCGCGATTGATAATCGCATTCTCCGCTGGAGTGCCGACAGTTGTCCCGGCATTAGCCGTGCAACAAGGAGCGGCAAAGTCCCCGCTCCAGTTCCTGTGCGAACGAAGACTAGTACAACGCCTCATATGACACCAATTTCTACAGCGATTACACTGAACTGATGTAATTTTCCTATTTATAACACCGTTGCAAACTGAGCAAAGGGAAGGCATCGCTGCATTGTGATCTGAGGGTGTCAATCGATCACGGGAGCTGTAGATTTCCACAACTCGCCACGAAATTTCTCGACCTGTCTCTATGACTAGCGAGGCCAGAGCACCTTCTAAGATGACACCAGTTCTGGCATCTATTGCATGGATTCTGGTGTGACACCGATGGATCCTGGTGTGACACACAGAACAGATCGAGACCTCGGGAGGGCCTGGGTTCTGCTCTATGCCAGCAATAATTAATAAAATTTTGAGCGAACCTGTTGACATGATGTGCTCACCTGGGTAAAAAACGGGTATCGTGTTAAAAAATTTCATTGCAAACAATTATTATATATTCTTCATGTTAAATAAGAAAAAACAAATATTTTGTACATTGTGAAAAACAATCTTTATCATATTGATAATACAGGATGTCTGGTGGCAAATTTATATTTTTAAATACGATTATTTCAAAAAATAATAAACGGTGCGAACGGAGGGTGGCGCCGTTGGAATTATCGATTGTGCGGATTTGTCAGTCACGATGTCGCAGTGGTCGAGTGAGCATCGAGCGTTCGCTGTGGATACATTTTTTAAGAGTAATGATTCTTACGTAATTGCTCATCGACAATTTTGTTCAAAGTTCGGTATTCGGCGAATAAGTGATGGACCGAGTGTAACTTTAATTCGTTCGTGGGTGCAGAGATACCGCACAACTGCTTCGGCTATGAATGTCCCACGGCCAGGGCCCAGTCGATCTTCAAGGACTCCCGAAAACATTGAACTGGTTGAAAGAGCAGCCTCACTGGGACTTCCAAGAGCGATTATTCATGAAATTTAAAAAAAGGATCTGAAGTTCCATCCTTTTAAAATTCAAATCGTTCCAGAACTGAAAGGAAGTGACTTTGATTTACGCAAAAATTTGTGTGAAACGATGTTGGAGCGTTTTCGCACTGTAAATCCCATTTTTTGGAGTGACGAGGCTCATTTTCACTTAAACTGGCACGTCAACAAGCAAAACTGCCGTTACTGGTCTCCAAGAACTCGCAACGTTCGATTGAAACATCAAAAACCATTGCATTGCCCCAGGGTAACTGCTTGGTGTGCCTAATCCACGCATGAGATAATTGGACCATTTTTTTACGAAAATTCTCGAGGCCAGGCGACGAATGTCAACGGTGAAGGTGAAGACATCTGGATGACATATTCTTTAAAAAATAAAATCCGCATTTCCATTCTATCGTTCAATGCTCTTAATAAAACTTTGTGTTGTATTGTAAACATAAGTCGACCCGACTGTGGCTGTACATACCACCGGCAATCGCTACACGCGCATTGCAAAATTGTACTGACTCAGTGGAAATTGAACTGTTTAGCATTCCCACATTCCAATCCCACAGTCCGATCGACTTGTGTAACCGGACCCCTTGCGCATGCACTCATATGTGTGTGTATGTGTGCGGAAGCAGATTAGGATAAGTTAACACCCAGTTTTATCTTGCAATAACGGGAACTCTGGCCCCTGAACTCTACAAATGCCTGCCTCCCATTGAGGTAGTTGCCAAGCCAGCGCTTGGTAATATTTGGGAGAGACGATGTCCTGTTGCAGGATCGAGATGTCCTGTAGCAGGATCGACAGTGTCAAAAGCTTTAGACAGGTCTAAAGCTGCGACCACTGTGCGTTCAGCGGGTCTGCTCTGATTGAGGCCATTGGTGATATGGGTAGTTATCTCGTTTAATGCCGTCGATGTGCTATGCGCTTGCCTGAAGCCATGTTTGTGATTGGCGAGCTGAAAATGCTCTTTCAGGGGGCAAGATTAGGGACTCCAAAACCTTTGCTACAGGTGATAAGAGGGAAATCGGGCGGTAAGATTCTCCCTGGTTAGCGGGTTTTAGGAGCGAGATAACTCGAGCAGTTTTCCACACGTCCGGTATGACCAGTTGGCACACCGAAAGAGCGAGAGTGTGCCCGAGAAATCTAATCCCTATAGGTCCGAGTTTCTTCAGCATTATCATTGAGATGCCATCAGGACCGAGAGCTTTAGATTTGGAGATTATGGCTTCAACTTCCATGGGTGTGAAGGAACTAGATCTCGTTTGAGATTCTTAGTTATCCGAACTACAGCTCTCTTGGTCCTATTCTGCTGGGTTGGGTGTGCAATAAATTGCTGGCAGAATTTGGTAGCGCATTTCCTGGCATCCGTGTAATGCGTATTATGAAACGCGATAGCAATGTGACCCTTATTGTTTCCATTGCCAGATAGACCTCTGATAGTAGACAAAAGCCATTTCGACCCAATAGTGCAATTTGCCAGATGGTCAAGCCATCTGTCGCGACGGTGCTAGTTGTAGAGTACGTTAATCTCATCTCAATATTCGATCATCGGCTGGGTTGCTGGCGCGTATGAGATCACGCTGATCCGCAAGACGCGCAGCATCAGATGGGATAAAGCGTTTTGCAGCTTTGAGAATGGTATCCCTGAGGATCATCTCACCCTGTCTGGCGCAAGAGGATAGCTGCAAATGACGAAGGGATTCGTCAATAACGTTCGTAAAGCCAGGCCAGTTGGCTTTGTTGTAGTTTACGAACGTGCGCTTATCCGACTCCACAAAGTCGCTAGGCTTCTCTACAGTGATCAGGATGGGAATATGATCAGAGTTTAAGGCTATATGCGTCTGCCAGGTGGTATTGGACAGTAGCGACGCACTGACGATGGAGATGTCAGGGGAGCTTGAGCAATTAGCCGTTAGTCTTGTAGAGAAGTCCTCATTTATAGCTGCGAATTCCGAGTCGTCTATCTGGTCTGCAATATTAATGCCACGCTGGTCTGCAACCAGCTGGGAGAACCATATCTCAAGATGAGCATTGAAGTCGCCAAGTATGATTGTACTACAATAGCCCGCACCGATTCTATTAACTGGCGGAATATATACATTGACGATTTCAATAGCGATTTCTCCAGTCTCTATCGCTATGCTCATCACCTCAATGAACTGATCGGGCTGGGAGGGAGGGGGTGGGTCTGTGAGTCTGAAGCTCACGCTTCGCTCGATGATGAATGCGAGCCCTCCACCGTGATTTCTCTCCCTGTCCCTCCGAATAATGAAATGAAAGTCTACACTCACTGGTGAGCTTAGTCTCCTGAACGGCGGCTATAAGGATCTTGTGAGTATGCATATAGTTGGTGATCTCAGCAATTTTGTTCTTAAGACCATTACAATTAAATTTCATGATCCTGAACGATTGCTGATCACCAACTGTATGCGGTTTCCGTCGAGGGAGGTGCCGTGGCGTTGGGTTGGGAGCTGTCTGGCGCAGCTTGGGTATTGCCGGGGGCAATAGAGAGGCTGTCGAAACCAGCTGTGGGGTTCCGGGGTGCAACTGATTGACAGGCGAGTGCAGCCGTGAAGATTCGGGCACTGTCGGGCGCAGCTGAGTTGACGTCTGAGTAGACTGGATGGCTGACATGGCCAGCTGAGGGGTTGCAATGTGCAACAGAGTGGCCACGGGTTGCGGCTGAATCGGTGCGTGCCTGAGAGTTACAGGACGTAATTGAGTAGCTGACGGGGGCAGCATGGGTGTTGTCGATGACAACTGGGTAGCTGACGGGCGCAGCTGAGTTTGAGCGTGAAGCTCATTTGAAATTGCAGGACGCAATTGAAAATTTGAGATGGGTTGGTTGCCTGAGGGGATTGTTGTAGTGGCCGAGGCGCGTTTGATAATCGCATTCTCCGCTGGAGTGCCGACAGTTGTCCCGGCATTAGTCGTGCAACAAGCAGCGGCAAAGTCACCGCTCCAGTTCCTGTGCGAACGAAGACTAGTACAACGCCTCATATGACACCAATTTCAACAGCGATTACACTGAACTGATGTAATATTCCTATTTATAACACCGTTGCAAACTGAGCAAAGGGAAGGCATCGCTGCATTGTGATCTGAGGGTGTCAATCGATCACGGGTTGGGGGTGTTAAGACAGGAGCAGTGTTGCCCGATTGCTGTAGATTTCCACAGCAACTCGCCACGAAATTTCTCGACCTGTCTCTATGACTAGCGAGGCCAGAGCACCTTCTAAGATGACACCAGTTCTGGCATCTATTGCATGGATCTTGGTGTGACACCGATGGATCCTGGTGTGACACACAGAACAGATCGATACCTCGGGAGGGCCTGGGTTCTGTTCTATGCCAGCAATAATTAATAAAATTTTGAGCGAACCTGTTGACATGATTTGCTCACCTGGGTAAAAAACTGGTGGGTGATACAGCTGTTGCTGAGTTGACAATCCTTGGCCGAGTGAAACTCGGGTCGTTCCGGAGCATAGATCCGATTGTCGTGGGAACGGTGCTGTTGGTTGTCATGCTGATGATGCCTCATTACATGATTGCAGCAATTAACTCTTTGATGTTACACCTAAAATGTTACACCTGACCTGTTTTGCGCATGGACTACACCGTGTGACTGAGTACGTGCGAAAACATTACTCAAATGTCAACGAATTTATCGCAAAGATAAAATCAATTTTTACAAAGGTAACAGAATGTATACATATTAATTCAATAATATTTTATTTTTCATTTATTATTTAAGGCGCCTTCTCGTAACCGAAAATTTAAAACCATGTTTCCAACATTGGTTTTGCCACCAAAACAATGTATAACGCGATGGGGAACATGTTTGAGGCTGCGATATACTGTTGCGACCACTTCAATGAGTTAGACTCGTTCATACAAAGATTAAGTAGTGAAGATGCTGAGTAAATTTCTGATACAAAGGTCGTTTTCAAAAACAAATGTATTCCTACTGAAAAAGCTGCAAACAAAGGGTCTTGTTCTTCACGAAAGCCTTGTAGTGATTAAAGCCGTTGGAGATCAATTAAAAAGTCTTCAACTGTTTGCTTTTTTCTAAATTTTCAAATGTATATCAAAAAAATCCTGGTTACCATAATATAAATTAAATATAGTACGAAAATAGGAGTATAAAAATGATTTTGTTGAGGCATTATCCCCAGCAGAATTATTATATTATAAAAATAGTCCAACTACTTCTACAGATGTGGAAAGATCCTTTTCAATTTATTTTGCTGTGCTAACTAAACATCGCAGGTCATTTTTGCTTGAACATTTAAAACAGCACATGATTGTGCATTGTAACTATGACACTTTATAATAAAAAATATAGAAATAAATCCCTTTTTGTGTATAATTGACTGAAACTTTCGTGCATGTTTAATTGCATATTATGGATTTTTTAAAGCGCACAAAAAACATATCGAGAAATGACCTGAAATATTTACAAAAAACAATAAATTTTGGTGGATATATGAATAATTAGTTATATATTTTTTTCTCGTTTTTTACCTCTTCACACAAGCCTTCATAACCAAACAAAATTCTTAAAAGCAATGTTTGTTAAAAAATTTCATTGCAAACAATTATTATATATTCTTCATGTTAAATAAGAAAAAACAAATATTTTGTACATTGTGAAAAACAATCTTTATCATATTGATAATACAGGATGTCTGGTGGCAAATTTATATTTTTAAATACGATTATTTCAAAAAATAATAAACGGTGCGAACGGAGGGTGGCGCCGTTGGAATTATCGATTGTGCGGATTTGTCAGTCACGATGTCGCAGTTCGCTGTGGATACATTTTTTAAGAGTAATGATTCTTACGTAATTGCTCATCGACAATTTTGTTCAAAGTTCGGTATTCGGCGAATAAGTGATGGACCGAGTGTAACTTTAATTCGTTCGTGGGTGCAGAGATACCGCACAACTGCTTCGGCTATGAATGTCCCACGGCCAGGGACCAGTCGATCTTCAAGGACTCCCGAAAACATTGAACTGGTTGAAAGAGCAGCCTCACTGGGACTTCCAAGAGCGATTATTCATGAAATTTAAAAAAAGGATCTGAAGTTCCATCCTTTTAAAATTCAAATCGTTCCAGAACTGAAAGGAAGTGACTTTGATTTACGCAAAAATTTGTGTGAAACGATGTTGGAGCGTTTTCGCACTGTAAATCCCATTTTTTGGAGTGACGAGGCTCATTTTCACTTAAACGGGCACGTCAACAAGCAAAACTGCCGTTACTGGTCTCCAAGAACTCGCAACGTTCGATTGAAACATCAAAAACCATTGCATTGCCCCAGGGTAACTGCTTGGTGTGCCTAATCCACGCATGAGATAATTGGACCATTTTTTTACGAAAATTCTCGAGGCCAGGCGACGAATGTCAACGGTGAAGGTGAAGACATCTGGATGACATATTCTTTAAAAAATATAATCCGCATTTCCATTCTATCGTTCAATGCTCTTAATAAAACTTTGTGTTGTAGTGTAAACATAAGTCGACCCGACTGTGGCTGTACATACCACCGGCAATCGCTACACGCGCATTGCAAAATTGTACTGACTCAGTGGAAATTGAACTGTTTAGCATTCCCACATTCCAATCCCACAGTCCGATCGACTTGTGTAACCGGACCCCTTGCGCATGCACTCATATGTGTGTGTATGTGTGCGCAAGCAGATTAGGATAAGTTAACACCCATTTTTATCTTGCGATAACGGGAACTCTGGCCCCTGAACTCTACAAATGCCTGCCTCCCATTGAGGTAGTTGCCAAGCCAGCGCTTGGTAATATTTGGGAGAGACGATGTCCTGTTGCAGGATCGAGATGTCCTGTAGCAGGATCGACAGTGTCAAAAGCTTTAGACAGGTCTAAAGCTGCGACCACTGTGCGTTCAGCGGGTCTGCTCTGATTGAGGCCATTGGTGATATGGGTAGTTATCTCGTTTAATGCCGTCGATGTGCTATGCGCTTGCCTGAAGCCATGTTTGTGATTGGCGAGCTGAAAATGCTCTTTCAGGGGGCAAGAGTAGGGACTCCAAAACCTTTGCTACAGGTGATAAGAGGGAAATCGGGCGGTAAGATTCTCCCTAGTTAGCGGGCTTTAGGAGCGAGATAACTCGAGCAGTTTTCCACACGTCCGGTATGATCAGTTGGCACACCGAAAGAGCGAGAGTGTGCGCGAGAAATCTAATCCCTATAGGTCCGAGTCTCTTCAGCATTATCATTGAGATGCCATCAGGACCGAGAGCTTTAGAGGGTTTAGATTTGGAGATTATGGCTTCAACTTCCATGGGTGTGAAGGAACTAGATCTCGTTTGAGATTCTTAGTTATCCGAACTACAGCTCTCTTGGTCCTATTCTGCTGGGTTGGGTGTGCAATAAATTGCTGGCAGAATTTGGTAGCGCATTTCCTGGCATCCGTGTAATGCGTATTATGAAACGCGATAGCAATGTGACCCTTATTGTTTCCATTGCCAGATAGACCTCTGATAGTAGACAAAAGCCATTTCGAACCAATAGTGCAATTTGCCAGATGTTCAAGCCATCTGTCGCGACGGTGCTAGTTGTAGAGTACGTTAATCTCATCCGTCAAGGGCAATATTCGATCATCGGCTGGGTTGCTGGCGCGTATGAGATCACGCTGATCCGCAAGACGCGCAGCATCAGATGGGATAAAGCGTTTTGCAGCTTTGAGAATGGTATCCCTGAGGATCATCTCACCCTGTCTGGCGCAAGAGGATAGCTGCAAATGACGAAGGGATTCGTCAATAACGTTCGTAAAGCCAGGCCAGTTGGCTTTGTTGTAGTTTACGAACGTGCGCTTATCCGACTCCACAAAGTCGCTAGGCTTCTCTACAGTGATCAGGATGGGAATATGATCAGAGTTTAAGGCTATATGCGTCTGCCAGGTGGTATTGGACAGTAGCGACGCACTGACGATGGAGATGTCAGGGGAGCTTGAGCAATTAGCCGTTAGTCTTGTAGAGAAGTCCTCATTTATAGCTGCGAATTCCGAGTCGTCTATCTGGTCTGCAATATTAATGCCACGCTGGTCTGCAACCAGCTGGGAGAACCATATCTCAAGATGAGCATTGAAGTCGCCAAGTATGATTGTACTACAATAGCCCGCACCGATGCTATTAACTGGCGGAATATATACATTGACGATTTCAATAGCGATTTCTCCAGTCTCTATCGCTATGCTCATCACCTCAATGAACTGATCGGGCTGGGAGGGAGGGGGTGGGTCTGTGAGTCTGAAGCTCACGCTTCGCTCGATGATGAATGCGAGCCCTCCACCGTGATTTCTCTCCCTGTCCCTCCGAATAATGAAATGAAAGTCTACACTCACTGGTGAGCTTAGTCTCCTGAACGGCGGCTATAAGGATCTTGTGAGTATGCATATAGTTGGTGATCTCAGCAATTTTGTTCTTAAGACCATTACAATTAAATTTCATGATCCTGAACGATTGCTGATCACCAACTGTATGCGGTTTCCGTCGAGGGAGGTGCCGTGGCGTTGGGTTGGGAGCTGTCTGGCGCAGCTTGGGTATTGCCGGGGGCAATAGAGAGGCTGTCGAAACCAGCTGTGGGGTTCCGGGGTGCAACTGATTGGCAGGCGAGTGCAGCCGTGAAGATTCGGGCACTGTCGGGCGCAGCTGAGTTGACGTCTGAGTAGACTGGATGGCTGACATAGTCAGCTGAGGGGTTGCAATGTGCAACAGAGTGGCCACGGGTTGCGGCTGAATCGGTGCGTGCCTGAGAGTTACAGGACGTAATTGAGTAGCTGACGGGGGCAGCATGGGTGTTGTCGATGACAACTGGGTAGCTGACGGGCGCAGCTGAGTTTGAGCGTGAAGCTCATTTGAAAATGCAGGACGCAATTGAAAATTTGAGATGGGTTGGTTGCCTGAGGGGATTGTTGTAGTGGCCGAGGCGCGTTTGATAATCGCATTCTCCGCTGGAGTGCCGACAGTTGTCCCGGCATTAGTCGTGCAACAAGCAGCGGCAAAGTCCCCGCTCCAGTTCCTGTGCGAACGAAGACTAGTACAACGCCTCATATGACACCAATTTCAACAGCGATTACACTGAACTGATGTAATATTCCTATTTATAACACCGTTGCAAACTGAGCAAAGGGAAGGCAACGCTGCATTGCGATCTGAGGGTGTCAATCGATCACGGGTTGGGGGTGTTAAGACAGGAGCAGTGTTGCCCGATTGCTGTAGATTTCCACAACAACTCGCCACGAAATTTCTCGACCAGTCTCTATGACTAGCGAGGCCAGAGCACCTTCTAAGATGACACCAGTTCTGGCATCTATTGCATGGATCCTGGTGTGACACCGATGGATCCTGGTGTGACACACAGAACAGATCGAGACCTCGGGAGGGCCTGGGTTCTGTTCTACGCCAGCAATAATTAATAAAATTTTGAGCGAACCTGTTGACATGATTTGCTCACCTGGGTAAAAAACGGGTGGGTGATACAGCTGTTGCTGAGTTGACAATCCGTGGCCGAGTAAAACTCGGGTCGTTCCGGAGCATAGATCCGATTGTCGTGGGAACGGTGCTGTTGATTGTCACTGATGATGCCTCATTACATGATTGCAGCAATGAACTCTTTGATGTTAAACCTAAAATGTTACACCTGGCCTGTTTTGCGCATGGACTACACCGTGTGACTGAGTACGTGCGAAAACATTACTCAAATGTCAACGAATTTATCGCAAACATAAAATCAATTTTTATAAAGGTAACAGAATGTATACATATTAATTCAATAATATTTTATTTTTCATTTATTATTTAAGGCACCTTCTCCTAACCGAAAATTTAAAACCATGTTTCCAACATTGGATTTGCCACCAAAACAATGTATAACGCGATGGGGAACATGTTTGAGGCTGCGATATACTGTTGCGACCACTTCAATGAGTTAGACTCGTTCATACAAAGATTAAGTAGTGAAGATGCTGAGTAAATTTCTGATACAAAGGTCGTTTTCAAAAACAAATGTATTCCTACTGAAAAAGCTGCAAACGGTCTTGTTCTTCACGAAAGCCTTGTAGTGATTAAAGCCGTTGGAGATCAATTAAAAAGTCTTCAACTGTTTGCTTTTTTCTAAATTTTCAAATGTATATCAAAAAAATCCTGGTTACCATAATATATTACAGATAAATTAAATATAGTACGAAAATAGGAGTATAAAAATGATTTTGTTGAGGCATTATCCCCAGCAGAATTATTATATTATAAAAATAGTCCAACTACTTCTACAGATGTGGAAAGATCCTTTTCAATTTATTTTGCTGTGCTAACTAAACATCGCAGGTCATTTTTGCTTGAACATTTAAAACAGCACATGATTGTGCATTGTAACTATGACACTTTATAATAAAAAATATAGAAATAAATCCCTTTTTGTGTATAATTGACTGAAACTTTCGTGCATGTTTAATTGCATATTATGGATTTTTTAAAGCGCACAAAAAACATATCGAGAAATGACCTGAAATATTTACAAAAAAACAAAAAACAATAAATTTTGGTGGATATATGAATAATTAGTTATATATTTTTTTCTCGTTTTTTACCTCTTCACACAAGCCTTCATAACCAAACAAAATTCTTAATTCTTGTTAAAAAATTTCATTGCAAACAATTATTATGTATTCTTCATGTTAAATAAGAAAAAACAAATATTTTGTACATTGTGAAAAACAATCTTTATCATATTGATAATACAGGATGTCTGGTGGCAAATTTATATTTTTAAATACGATTATTTCAAAAAATAATAAACGGTGCGAACGGAGGGTGGCGCCGTTGGAATTATCGATTGTGCGGATTTGTCAGTCACGATGTCGCAGTGGTCGAGTGAGCATCGTGCGTTCGCTGTGGAGAAATTTTTTAAGAGTAATGATTCTTACGTAATTGCTCATCGACAATTTTGTTCAAAGTTCGGTATTCGGCGAATATGTGATGGACCGAGTGTAACTTTAATTCGTTCGTGGGTGCAGAGATACCGCACAACTGCTTCGGCTATGAATGACCCCCGGCCAGGGCCCAGTCGATCTTCAAGGACTCCCGAAAACATTGAACTGGTTGAAAGAGCAGCCTCACTGGGACTTCCAAGAGCGATTATTCATGAAATTTAAAAAAAGGATCTGAAGTTCCATCCTTTTAAAATTCAAATCGTTCCAGAACTGAAAGGAAGTGACTTTGATTTACGCAAAAATTTGTGTGAAACGATGTTGGAGCGTTTTCGCACTGTAAATCCCATTTTTTGGAGTGACGAGGCTCATTTTCACTTAAACGGGCACGTCAACAAGCAAAACTGCCGTTACTGGTCTCCAAGAACTCGCAACGTTCGATTGAAACATCAAAAACCATTGCATTGCCCCAGGGTAACTGCTTGGTGTGCCTAATCCACGCATGAGATAATTGGACCATTTTTTTTACGAAAATTCTCGAGGCCAGGCGATGAATGTCAACGGTGAAGGTGAAGACATCTGGATGACATATTCTTTAAAAAATAAAATCCGCATTTTCATTCTATCGTTCAATGCTCTTAATAAAACTTTGTGTTGTAGTGTAAACATAAGTCGACCCGACTGTGGCTGTACATACCACCGGCAATCGCTACACGCGCATTGCAAAATTGTACTGACTCAGTGGAAATTGAACTGTTTAGAATTCCCACATTCCAATCCCACAGTCCGATCGACTTGTGTAACCGGACCCCTTGCGCATGCACTCATATGTGTGTGTATGTGTGCGCAAGCAGATTAGGATAAGTTAACACCCATTTTTATCTTGCGATAACGGGAACTCTGGCCCCTGAACTCTACAAATGCCTGACTCCCATTGAGGTAGTTGCCAAGCCAGCACTTGGTAATATTTGGGAGAGACGATGTCCTGTTGCAGGATCGAGATGTCCTGTAGCAGGATCGACAGTGTCAAAGGCTTTAGACAGGTCTAAAGCTGCGACCACTGTGCGTTCAGCGGGTCTGCTCTGATTGAGGCCATTGGTGATATGGGTAGTTATCTCGTTTAATGCCGTCGATGTGCTATGCGCTTGCCTGAAGCCATGTTTGTGATTGGCGAGCTGAAAATGCTCTTTAAGGGGCAAGAGTAGGGACTCCAAAACCTTTGCTACAGGTGATAAGAGGGAACTCGGGCGGTAAGATTCTCCCTGGTTAGCGGGTTTTAGGAGCGGGATAACTCGAGCAGTTTTCCACACGTCCGGTATGACCAGTTGGCACACCGAAAGAGCGAGAGTGTGCGCGAGAAATCTAATCCCTATAGGTCCGAGTTTCTTCAGCATTATCATTGAGATGCCATAAGGACCGAGAGCTTTAGAGGGTTTAGATTTGGAGATTATGGCTTCAACTTCCATGGGTGTGAAGGAACTAGATCTCGTTTGAGATTCTTAGTTATCCGAACTACAGCTCTCTTGGTCCTATTCTGCTGGGTTGGGTGTGCAATAAATTGCTGGCAGAATTTGGTAGCGCATTTCTTGGCATCCGTGTAATGCGTATTATGAAACGCGATAGCAATGTGACCCTTATTGTTTCCATTGCCAGATAGACCTCTGATAGTAGACAAAAGCCATTTCGAACCAATATTGCAATTTGCCAGATGTTCAAGCCATCTGTCGCGACGGTGCTAGTTGTAGAGTACGTTAATCTCATCCGTCAAGGGCAATATTCGATCATCGGCTGGGTTGCTGGCGCGTATGAGATCACGCTGATCCGCAAGACGCGCAGCATCAGATGGGATAAAGCGTTTTGCAGCTTTGAGAATGGTATCCCTGAGGATCATCTCACCCTGTCTGGCGCAAGAGGATAGCTGCAAATGACGAAGGGATTCGTCAATAACGTTCGTAAAGCCAGGCCAGTTGGCTTTGTTGTAGTTTACGAACGTGCGCTTATCCGACTCCACAAAGTCGCTAGGCTTCTCTACAGTGATCAGGATGGGAATATGATCAGAGTTTAAGGCTATATGCGTCTGCCAGGTGGTATTGGACAGTAGCGACGCACTGACGATGGAGATGTCAGGGGAGCTTGAGCAATTAGCCGTTAGTCTTGTAGAGAAGTCCTCATTTATAGCTGCGAATTCCGAGTCGTCTATCTGGTCTGCAATATTAATGCCACGCTGGTCTGCAACCAGCTGGGAGAACCATATCTCAAGATGAGCATCGAAGTCGCCAAGTATGATTGTACTACAATAGCCCGCACCGATGCTATTAACTGGCGGAATATATACATTGACGATTTCAATAGCGATTTCTCCAGTCTCTATCGATATGCTCATCACCTCAATGAACTGATCGGGCTGGGAGGGAGGGGGTGGGTCTGTGAGTCTGAAGCTCACGCTTCGCTCGATGATGAATGCGAGCCCTCCACCGTGATTTCTCTCCATGTCCCTCCGAATAATGAAATGAAAGTCTACACTCACTGGTGAGCTTAGTCTCCTGAACGGCGGCTATAAGGATCTTGTGAGTATGCATATAGTTGGTGATCTCAGCTATTTTGTTCTTAAGACCATTACAATTAAATTTCATGATCCTGAACGATTGCTGACCACCAACTGTATGCGGTTTCCGTCGAGGGAGGTGCCGTGGCGTTGGGTTGGGAGCTGTCTGGCGCAGCTTGGGTATTGCCGGGGGCAATAGAGAGGCTGTCGAAACCAGCTGTGGGGTTCCGGGGTGCAACTGATTGGCAGGCGAGTGCAGCCGTGAAGATTCGGGCACTGTCGGGCGCAGCTGAGTTGACGTCTGAGTAGACTGGATGGCTGACAGTCAGCTGAGGGGTTGCAATGTGCAACAGAGTGGCCACGGGTTGCGGCTGAATCGGTGCGTGCCTGAGAGTTACAGGACGTAATTGAGTAGCTGACGGGGGCAGCATGGGTGTTGTCGATGACAACTGGGTAGCTGACGGGCGCAGCTGAGTTTGAGCGTGAAGCTCATTTGAAATTGCAGGACGCAATTGAAAATTTGAGATGGGTTGGTTGCCTGAGGGGATTGTTGTAGTGGCCGAGGCGCGTTTGATAATCGCATTCTCCGCTGGAGTGCCGACAGTTGTCCCGGCATTAGCCGTGCAACAAGCAGCGGCAAAGTCCCCGCTCCAGTTCCTGTGCGAACGAAGACTAGTACAACGCCTCATATGACACCAATTTCAACAGCGATTACACTGAACTGATGTAATATTCCTATTTATAACACCGTTGCAAACTGAGCAAAGGGAAGGCAACGCTGCATTGCGATCTGAGGGTGTCAATCGATCACGGGTTGGGGGTGTTAAGACAGGAGCAGTGTTGCCCGATTGCTGTAGATTTCCACAACAACTCGCCACGAAATTTCTCGACCAGTCTCTATGACTAGCGAGGCCAGAGCACCTTCTAAGATGACACCAGTTCTGGCATCTATTGCATGGATCCTGGTGTGACACCGATGGATCCTGGTGTGACACACAGAACAGATCGAGACCTCGGGAGGGCCTGGGTTCTGTTCTACGCCAGCAATAATTAATAAAATTTTGAGCGAACCTGTTGACATGATTTGCTCACCTGGGTAAAAAACGGGTGGGTGATACAGCTGTTGCTGAGTTGACAATCCGTGGCCGAGTAAAACTCGGGTCGTTCCGGAGCATAGATCCGATTGTCGTGGGAACGGTGCTGTTGATTGTCACTGATGATGCCTCATTACATGATTGCAGCAATGAACTCTTTGATGTTACACCTAAAATGTTACACCTGGCCTGTTTTGCGCATGGACTACACCGTGTGACTGAGTACGTGCGAAAACATTACTCAAATGTCAACGAATTTATCGCAAACATAAAATCAATTTTTATAAAGGTAACAGAATGTATACATATTAATTCAATAATATTTTATTTTTCATTTATTATTTAAGGCACCTTCTCGTAACCGAAAATTTAAAACCATGTTTCCAACATTGGATTTGCCACCAAAACAATGTATAACGCGATGGGGAACATGTTTGAGGCTGCGATATACTGTTGCGACCACTTCAATGAGTTAGACTCGTTCATACAAAGATTAAGTAGTGAAGATGCTGAGTAAATTTCTGATACAAAGGTCGTTTTCAAAAACAAATGTATTCCTACTGAAAAAGCTGCAAACGGTCTTGTTCTTCACGAAAGCCTTGTAGTGATTAAAGCCGTTGGAGATCAATTAAAAAGTCTTCAACTGTTTGCTTTTTTCTAAATTTTCAAATGTATATCAAAAAAATCCTGGTTACCATAATATATTACAGATAAATTAAATATAGTACGAAAATAGGAGTATAAAAATGATTTTGTTGAGGCATTATCCCCAGCAGAATTATTATATTATAAAAATAGTCCAACTACTTCTACAGATGTGGAAAGATCCTTTTCAATTTATTTTGCTGTGCTAACTAAACATCGCAGGTCATTTTTGCTTGAACATTTAAAACAGCACATGATTGTGCATTGTAACTATGACACTTTATAATAAAAAATATAGAAATAAATCCCTTTTTGTGTATAATTGACTGAAACTTTCGTGCATGTTTAATTGCATATTATGGATTTTTTTAAAGCGCACAAAAAACATATCGAGAAATGACCTGAAATATTTACAAAAAAACAAAAAACAATAAATTTTGGTGGATATATGAATAATTAGTTATATATTTTTTTCTCGTTTTTTACCTCTTCACACAAGCCTTCATAACCAAACAAAATTCTTAATTCTTGTTAAAAAATTTCATTGCAAACAATTATTATGTATTCTTCATGTTAAATAAGAAAAAACAAATATTTTGTACATTGTGAAAAACAATCTTTATCATATTGATAATACAGGATGTCTGGTGGCAAATTTATATTTTTAAATACGATTATTTCAAAAAATAATAAACGGTGCGAACGGAGGGTGGCGCCGTTGGAATTATCGATTGTGCGGATTTGTCAGTCACGATGTCGCAGTGGTCGAGTGAGCATCGTGCGTTCGCTGTGGAGAAATTTTTTAAGAGTAATGATTCTTACGTAATTGCTCATCGACAATTTTGTTCAAAGTTCGGTATTCGGCGAATATGTGATGGACCGAGTGTAACTTTAATTCGTTCGTGGGTGCAGAGATACCGCACAACTGCTTCGGCTATGAATGACCCCCGGCCAGGGCCCAGTCGATCTTCAAGGACTCCCGAAAACATTGAACTGGTTGAAAGAGCAGCCTCACTGGGACTTCCAAGAGCGATTATTCATGAAATTTAAAAAAAGGATCTGAAGTTCCATCCTTTTAAAATTCAAATCGTTCCAGAACTGAAAGGAAGTGACTTTGATTTACGCAAAAATTTGTGTGAAACGATGTTGGAGCGTTTTCGCACTGTAAATCCCATTTTTTGGAGTGACGAGGCTCATTTTCACTTAAACGGGCACGTCAACAAGCAAAACTGCCGTTACTGGTCTCCAAGAACTCGCAACGTTCGATTGAAACATCAAAAACCGTTGCATTGCCCCAGGGTAACTGCTTGGTGTGCCTAATCCACGCATGAGATAATTGGACCATTTTTTTACGAAAATTCTCGAGGCCAGGCGATGAATGTCAACGGTGAAGGTGAAGACATCTGGATGACATATTCTTTAAAAAATAAAATCCGCATTTCCATTCTATCGTTCAATGCTCTTAATAAAACTTTGTGTTGTAGTGTAAACATAAGTCGACCCGACTGTGGCTGTACATACCACCGGCAATCGCTACACGCGCATTGCAAAATTGTACTGACTCAGTGGAAATTGAACTGTTTAGAATTCCCACATTCCAATCCCACAGTCCGATCGACTTGTGTAACCGGACCCCTTGCGCATGCACTCATATGTGTGTGTATGTGTGCGCAAGCAGATTAGGATAAGTTAACACCCATTTTTATCTTGCGATAACGGGAACTCTGGCCCCTGAACTCTACAAATGCCTGACTCCCATTGAGGTAGTTGCCAAGCCAGCACTTGGTAATATTTGGGAGAGACGATGTCCTGTTGCAGGATCGAGATGTCCTGTAGCAGGATCGACAGTGTCAAAGGCTTTAGACAGGTCTAAAGCTGCGACCACTGTGCGTTCAGCGGGTCTGCTCTGATTGAGGCCATTGGTGATATGGGTAGTTATCTCGTTTAATGCCGTCGATGTGCTATGCGCTTGCCTGAAGCCATGTTTGTGATTGGCGAGCTGAAAATGCTCTTTAAGGGGCAAGAGTAGGGACTCCAAAACCTTTGCTACAGGTGATAAGAGGGAACTCGGGCGGTAAGATTCTCCCTGGTTAGCGGGTTTTAGGAGCGGGATAACTCGAGCAGTTTTCCACACGTCCGGTATGACCAGTTGGCACACCGAAAGAGCGAGAGTGTGCGCGAGAAATCTAATCCCTATAGGTCCGAGTTTCTTCAGCATTATCATTGAGATGCCATAAGGACCGAGAGCTTTAGAGGGTTTAGATTTGGAGATTATGGCTTCAACTTCCATGGGTGTGAAGGAACTAGATCTCGTTTGAGATTCTTAGTTATCCGAACTACAGCTCTCTTGGTCCTATTCTGCTGGGTTGGGTGTGCAATAAATTGCTGGCAGAATTTGGTAGCGCATTTCCTGGCATCCGTGTAATGCGTATTATGAAACGCGATAGCAATGTGACCCTTATTGTTTCCATTGCCAGATAGACCTCTGATAGTAGACAAAAGCCATTTCGAACCAATATTGCAATTTGCCAGATGTTCAAGCCATCTGTCGCGACGGTGCTAGTTGTAGAGTACGTTAATCTCATCCGTCAAGGGCAATATTCGATCATCGGCTGGGTTGCTGGCGCGTATGAGATCACGCTGATCCGCAAGACGCGCAGCATCAGATGGGATAAAGCGTTTTGCAGCTTTGAGAATGGTATCCCTGAGGATCATCTCACCCTGTCTGGCGCAAGAGGATAGCTGCAAATGACGAAGGGATTCGTCAATAACGTTCGTAAAGCCAGGCCAGTTGGCTTTGTTGTAGTTTACGAACGTGCGCTTATCCGACTCCACAAAGTCGCTGGGCTTCTCTACAGTGATCAGGATGGGAATATGATCAGAGTTTAAGGCTATATGCGTCTGCCAGGTGGTGTTGGACAGTAGCGACGCACTGACGATGGAGATGTCAGGGGAGCTTGAGCAATTAGCCGTTAGTCTTGTAGAGAAGTCCTCATTTATAGCTGAGAATTCCGAGTCGTCTATCTGGTCTGCAATATTAATGCCACGCTGGTCTGCAACCAGCTGGGAGAACCATATCTCAAGATGAGCATTGAAGTCGCCAAGTATGATTGTACTACGTAATTGAGTAGCTGACGGGGGCAGCGTGGGTGTTGTCGATGACAACTGGGTAGCTGACGGGCGCAGCTGAGTTTGAGCGTGAAGCTCATTTGAAATTGCAGGACGCAATTGAAAATTTGAGATGGGTTGGTTGCTGAGGGGATTGTTGTAGTGGCCGAGGCGCGATTGATAATCGCATTCTCCGCTGGAGTGCCGACAGTTGTCCCGGCATTAGCCGTGCAACAAGCAGCGGCAAAGTCCCCGCTCCAGTTCCTGTGCGAACGAAGACTAGTACAACGCCTCATATGACACCAATTTCAACAGCGATTACACTGAACTGATGTAATATTCCTATTTATAACACCGTTGCAAACTGAGCAAAGGGAAGGCATCGCTGCATTGTGATCTGAGGGTGTCAATCGATCACGGGCTGGGGGTGTTAAGACAGGAGCAGTGTTGCCCGATTGCTGTAGATTTCCACAACAACTCGCCACGAAATTTCTCGACCAGTCTCTATGACTAGCGAGGCCAGAGCACCTTCTAAGATGACACCAGTTCTGGCATCTATTGCATGGATCCTGGTGTGACACCGATGGATCCTGGTGTGACACACAGAACAGATCGAGACCTCGGGAGGGCCTGGGTTCTGTTCTATGCCAGCAATAATTAATAAAATTTTGAGCGAACCTGTTGACATGATTTGCTCACCTGGGTAAAAAACGGGTGGGTGATACAGCTGTTGCTGAGTTGACAATCCTTGGCCGAGTGAAACTCGGGTCGTTCAGGAGCATAGATCCGATTGTCGTGGGAACGGTGCTGTTGGTTGTCACTGATGATGCCTCATTACATGATTGCAGCAATGAACTCTTTGATGTTACACCTAAAATGTTACACCTGACCTGTTTTGCGCATGGACTACACCGTGTGACTGAGTACGTGCGAAAACATTACTCAAATGTCAACGAATTTATCGCAAAGATAAAATCAATTTTTACAAAGGTAACAGAATGTATACATATTAATTCAATAATATTTTATTTTTCATTTATTATTTAAGGCGCCTTCTCGTAACCGAAAATTTAAAACCATGTTTCCAACATTGGATTTGCCACCAAAACAATGTATAACGCGATGGGGAACATGTTTGAGGCTGCGATATACTGTTGCGACCACTTCAATGAGTTAGACTCGTTCATACAAAGATTAAGTAGTGAAGATGCTGAGTAAATTTCTGATACAAAGGTCGTTTTCAAAACCAAATGTATGCCTACTGAAAAAGCTGCAAACGAAGGGTCTTGTTCTTCACGAAAGCCTTGTAGTGATTAAAGCCGTTGGAGATCAATTAAAAAGTCTTCAACTGTTTGCTTTTTTCTAAATTTTCAAATGTATATCAAAAAAATCCTGGTTACCATAATATATTGCAGATAAATTAAATATAGTACGAAAATAGGAGTATAAAAATGATTTTGTTGAGGCATTATCCCCAGCAGAATTATTATATTATAAAAATAGTCCAACTACTTCTACAGATGTGGAAAGATCCTTTTCAATTTATTTTGCTGTGCTAACTAAACATCGGAGGTCATTTTTGCTTGAATATTTAAAACAGCACATGATTTTGCATTGTAACTATGACACTTTATAATAAAAAATATAGAAATAAATCCCCTTTTGTGTATAATTTACTGAAACTTTCGTGCATGTTTAATTGCATATTATGGATTTTTTTAAAGCGCACAAAAAACATATCGAGAAATGACCTGAAATATTTACAAAAAAACAATAAATTTTGGTGGATATATGAATAATTAGTTATATATTTTTTTCTCGTTTTTTACCTCTTCACACAAGCCTTCATAACCAAACAAAATTCTTAAAAGCAATGTTTGTTAAAAAATTTCATTGCAAACAATTATTATATATTCTTCATGTTAAATAAGAAAAAACAAATATTTTGTACATTGTGAAAAACAATCTTTATCATATTGATAATACAGGATGTCTGGTGGCAAATTTATATTTTTAAATACGATTATTTCAAAAAATAATAAACGGTGCGAACGGAGGGTGGCGCCGTTGGAATTATCGATTGTGCGGATTTGTCAGTCACGATGTCGCAGTTCGCTGTGGATACATTTTTTAAGAGTAATGATTCTTACGTAATTGCTCATCGACAATTTTGTTCAAAGTTCGGTATTCGGCGAATAAGTGATGGACCGAGTGTAACTTTAATTCGTTCGTGGGTGCAGAGATACCGCACAACTGCTTCGGCTATGAATGTCCCACGGCCAGGGACCAGTCGATCTTCAAGGACTCCCGAAAACATTGAACTGGTTGAAAGAGCAGCCTCACTGGGACTTCCAAGAGCGATTATTCATGAAATTTAAAAAAAGGATCTGAAGTTCCATCCTTTTAAAATTCAAATCGTTCCAGAACTGAAAGGAAGTGACTTTGATTTACGCAAAAATTTGTGTGAAACGATGTTGGAGCGTTTTCGCACTGTAAATCCCATTTTTTGGAGTGACGAGGCTCATTTTCACTTAAACGGGCACGTCAACAAGCAAAACTGCCGTTACTGGTCTCCAAGAACTCGCAACGTTCGATTGAAACATCAAAAACCATTGCATTGCCCCAGGGTAACTGCTTGGTGTGCCTAATCCACGCATGAGATAATTGGACCATTTTTTTACGAAAATTCTCGAGGCCAGGCGACGAATGTCAACGGTGAAGGTGAAGACATCTGGATGACATATTCTTTAAAAAATATAATCCGCATTTCCATTCTATCGTTCAATGCTCTTAATAAAACTTTGTGTTGTAGTGTAAACATAAGTCGACCCGACTGTGGCTGTACATACCACCGGCAATCGCTACACGCGCATTGCAAAATTGTACTGACTCAGTGGAAATTGAACTGTTTAGCATTCCCACATTCCAATCCCACAGTCCGATCGACTTGTGTAACCGGACCCCTTGCGCATGCACTCATATGTGTGTGTATGTGTGCGCAAGCAGATTAGGATAAGTTAACACCCATTTTTATCTTGCGATAACGGGAACTCTGGCCCCTGAACTCTACAAATGCCTGCCTCCCATTGAGGTAGTTGCCAAGCCAGCGCTTGGTAATATTTGGGAGAGACGATGTCCTGTTGCAGGATCGAGATGTCCTGTAGCAGGATCGACAGTGTCAAAAGCTTTAGACAGGTCTAAAGCTGCGACCACTGTGCGTTCAGCGGGTCTGCTCTGATTGAGGCCATTGGTGATATGGGTAGTTATCTCGTTTAATGCCGTCGATGTGCTATGCGCTTGCCTGAAGCCATGTTTGTGATTGGCGAGCTGAAAATGCTCTTTCAGGGGGCAAGAGTAGGGACTCCAAAACCTTTGCTACAGGTGATAAGAGGGAAATCGGGCGGTAAGATTCTCCCTAGTTAGCGGGCTTTAGGAGCGAGATAACTCGAGCAGTTTTCCACACGTCCGGTATGATCAGTTGGCACACCGAAAGAGCGAGAGTGTGCGCGAGAAATCTAATCCCTATAGGTCCGAGTTTCTTCAGCATTATCATTGAGATGCCATCAGGACCGAGAGCTTTAGAGGGTTTAGATTTGGAGATTATGGCTTCAACTTCCATGGGTGTGAAGGAACTAGATCTCGTTTGAGATTCTTAGTTATCCGAACTACAGCTCTCTTGGTCCTATTCTGCTGGGTTGGGTGTGCAATAAATTGCTGGCAGAATTTGGTAGCGCATTTCCTGGCATCCGTGTAATGCGTATTATGAAACGCGATAGCAATGTGACCCTTATTGTTTCCATTGCCAGATAGACCTCTGATAGTAGACAAAAGCCATTTCGAACCAATAGTGCAATTTGCCAGATGTTCAAGCCATCTGTCGCGACGGTGCTAGTTGTAGAGTACGTTAATCTCATCCGTCAAGGGCAATATTCGATCATCGGCTGGGTTGCTGGCGCGTATGAGATCACGCTGATCCGCAAGACGCGCAGCATCAGATGGGATAAAGCGTTTTGCAGCTTTGAGAATGGTATCCCTGAGGATCATCTCACCCTGTCTGGCGCAAGAGGATAGCTGCAAATGACGAAGGGATTCGTCAATAACGTTCGTAAAGCCAGGCCAGTTGGCTTTGTTGTAGTTTACGAACGTGCGCTTATCCGACTCCACAAAGTCGCTAGGCTTCTCTACAGTGATCAGGATGGGAATATGATCAGAGTTTAAGGCTATATGCGTCTGCCAGGTGGTATTGGACAGTAGCGACGCACTGACGATGGAGATGTCAGGGGAGCTTGAGCAATTAGCCGTTAGTCTTGTAGAGAAGTCCTCATTTATAGCTGCGAATTCCGAGTCGTCTATCTGGTCTGCAATATTAATGCCACGCTGGTCTGCAACCAGCTGGGAGAACCATATCTCAAGATGAGCATTGAAGTCGCCAAGTATGATTGTACTACAATAGCCCGCACCGATGCTATTAACTGGCGGAATATATACATTGACGATTTCAATAGCGATTTCTCCAGTCTCTATCGCTATGCTCATCACCTCAATGAACTGATCGGGCTGGGAGGGAGGGGGTGGGTCTGTGAGTCTGAAGCTCACGCTTCGCTCGATGATGAATGCGAGCCCTCCACCGTGATTTCTCTCCCTGTCCCTCCGAATAATGAAATGAAAGTCTACACTCACTGGTGAGCTTAGTCTCCTGAACGGCGGCTATAAGGATCTTGTGAGTATGCATATAGTTGGTGATCTCAGCAATTTTGTTCTTAAGACCATTACAATTAAATTTCATGATCCTGAACGATTGCTGATCACCAACTGTATGCGGTTTCCGTCGAGGGAGGTGCCGTGGCGTTGGGTTGGGAGCTGTCTGGCGCAGCTTGGGTATTGCCGGGGGCAATAGAGAGGCTGTCGAAACCAGCTGTGGGGTTCCGGGGTGCAACTGATTGGCAGGCGAGTGCAGCCGTGAAGATTCGGGCACTGTCGGGCGCAGCTGAGTTGACGTCTGAGTAGACTGGATGGCTGACATAGTCAGCTGAGGGGTTGCAATGTGCAACAGAGTGGCCACGGGTTGCGGCTGAATCGGTGCGTGCCTGAGAGTTACAGGACGTAATTGAGTAGCTGACGGGGGCAGCATGGGTGTTGTCGATGACAACTGGGTAGCTGACGGGCGCAGCTGAGTTTGAGCGTGAAGCTCATTTGAAAATGCAGGACGCAATTGAAAATTTGAGATGGGTTGGTTGCCTGAGGGGATTGTTGTAGTGGCCGAGGCGCGTTTGATAATCGCATTCTCCGCTGGAGTGCCGACAGTTGTCCCGGCATTAGTCGTGCAACAAGCAGCGGCAAAGTCCCCGCTCCAGTTCCTGTGCGAACGAAGACTAGTACAACGCCTCATATGACACCAATTTCAACAGCGATTACACTGAACTGATGTAATATTCCTATTTATAACACCGTTGCAAACTGAGCAAAGGGAAGGCAACGCTGCATTGCGATCTGAGGGTGTCAATCGATCACGGGTTGGGGGTGTTAAGACAGGAGCAGTGTTGCCCGATTGCTGTAGATTTCCACAACAACTCGCCACGAAATTTCTCGACCAGTCTCTATGACTAGCGAGGCCAGAGCACCTTCTAAGATGACACCAGTTCTGGCATCTATTGCATGGATCCTGGTGTGACACCGATGGATCCTGGTGTGACACACAGAACAGATCGAGACCTCGGGAGGGCCTGGGTTCTGTTCTACGCCAGCAATAATTAATAAAATTTTGAGCGAACCTGTTGACATGATTTGCTCACCTGGGTAAAAAACGGGTGGGTGATACAGCTGTTGCTGAGTTGACAATCCGTGGCCGAGTAAAACTCGGGTCGTTCCGGAGCATAGATCCGATTGTCGTGGGAACGGTGCTGTTGATTGTCACTGATGATGCCTCATTACATGATTGCAGCAATGAACTCTTTGATGTTAAACCTAAAATGTTACACCTGGCCTGTTTTGCGCATGGACTACACCGTGTGACTGAGTACGTGCGAAAACATTACTCAAATGTCAACGAATTTATCGCAAACATAAAATCAATTTTTATAAAGGTAACAGAATTTATACATATTAATTCAATAATATTTTATTTTTCATTTATTATTTAAGGCACCTTCTCCTAACCGAAAATTTAAAACCATGTTTCCAACATTGGATTTGCCACCAAAACAATGTATAACGCGATGGGGAACATGTTTGAGGCTGCGATATACTGTTGCGACCACTTCAATGAGTTAGACTCGTTCATACAAAGATTAAGTAGTGAAGATGCTGAGTAAATTTCTGATACAAAGGTCGTTTTCAAAAACAAATGTATTCCTACTGAAAAAGCTGCAAACGGTCTTGTTCTTCACGAAAGCCTTGTAGTGATTAAAGCCGTTGGAGATCAATTAAAAAGTCTTCAACTGTTTGCTTTTTTCTAAATTTTCAAATGTATATCAAAAAAATCCTGGTTACCATAATATATTACAGATAAATTAAATATAGTACGAAAATAGGAGTATAAAAATGATTTTGTTGAGGCATTATCCCCAGCAGAATTATTATATTATAAAAATAGTCCAACTACTTCTACAGATGTGGAAAGATCCTTTTCAATTTATTTTGCTGTGCTAACTAAACATCGCAGGTCATTTTTGCTTGAACATTTAAAACAGCACATGATTGTGCATTGTAACTATGACACTTTATAATAAAAAATATAGAAATAAATCCCTTTTTGTGTATAATTGACTGAAACTTTCGTGCATGTTTAATTGCATATTATGGATTTTTTTAAAGCGCACAAAAAACATATCGAGAAATGACCTGAAATATTTACAAAAAAACAAAAAACAATAAATTTTGGTGGATATATGAATAATTAGTTATATATTTTTTTCTCGTTTTTTACCTCTTCACACAAGCCTTCATAACCAAACAAAATTCTTAATTCTTGTTAAAAAATTTCATTGCAAACAATTATTATGTATTCTTCATGTTAAATAAGAAAAAACAAATATTTTGTACATTGTGAAAAACAATCTTTATCATATTGATAATACAGGATGTCTGGTGGCAAATTTATATTTTTAAATACGATTATTTCAAAAAATAATAAACGGTGCGAACGGAGGGTGGCGCCGTTGGAATTATCGATTGTGCGGATTTGTCAGTCACGATGTCGCAGTGGTCGAGTGAGCATCGTGCGTTCGCTGTGGAGAAATTTTTTAAGAGTAATGATTCTTACGTAATTGCTCATCGACAATTTTGTTCAAAGTTCGGTATTCGGCGAATATGTGATGGACCGAGTGTAACTTTAATTCGTTCGTGGGTGCAGAGATACCGCACAACTGCTTCGGCTATGAATGACCCCCGGCCAGGGCCCAGTCGATCTTCAAGGACTCCCGAAAACATTGAACTGGTTGAAAGAGCAGCCTCACTGGGACTTCCAAGAGCGATTATTCATGAAATTTAAAAAAAGGATCTGAAGTTCCATCCTTTTAAAATTCAAATCGTTCCAGAACTGAAAGGAAGTGACTTTGATTTACGCAAAAATTTGTGTGAAACGATGTTGGAGCGTTTTCGCACTGTAAATCCCATTTTTTGGAGTGACGAGGCTCATTTTCACTTAAACGGGCACGTCAACAAGCAAAACTGCCGTTACTGGTCTCCAAGAACTCGCAACGTTCGATTGAAACATCAAAAACCATTGCATTGCCCCAGGGTAACTGCTTGGTGTGCCTAATCCACGCATGAGATAATTGGACCATTTTTTTTACGAAAATTCTCGAGGCCAGGCGATGAATGTCAACGGTGAAGGTGAAGACATCTGGATGACATATTCTTTAAAAAATAAAATCCGCATTTTCATTCTATCGTTCAATGCTCTTAATAAAACTTTGTGTTGTAGTGTAAACATAAGTCGACCCGACTGTGGCTGTACATACCACCGGCAATCGCTACACGCGCATTGCAAAATTGTACTGACTCAGTGGAAATTGAACTGTTTAGAATTCCCACATTCCAATCCCACAGTCCGATCGACTTGTGTAACCGGACCCCTTGCGCATGCACTCATATGTGTGTGTATGTGTGCGCAAGCAGATTAGGATAAGTTAACACCCATTTTTATCTTGCGATAACGGGAACTCTGGCCCCTGAACTCTACAAATGCCTGACTCCCATTGAGGTAGTTGCCAAGCCAGCACTTGGTAATATTTGGGAGAGACGATGTCCTGTTGCAGGATCGAGATGTCCTGTAGCAGGATCGACAGTGTCAAAGGCTTTAGACAGGTCTAAAGCTGCGACCACTGTGCGTTCAGCGGGTCTGCTCTGATTGAGGCCATTGGTGATATGGGTAGTTATCTCGTTTAATGCCGTCGATGTGCTATGCGCTTGCCTGAAGCCATGTTTGTGATTGGCGAGCTGAAAATGCTCTTTAAGGGGCAAGAGTAGGGACTCCAAAACCTTTGCTACAGGTGATAAGAGGGAACTCGGGCGGTAAGATTCTCCCTGGTTAGCGGGTTTTAGGAGCGGGATAACTCGAGCAGTTTTCCACACGTCCGGTATGACCAGTTGGCACACCGAAAGAGCGAGAGTGTGCGCGAGAAATCTAATCCCTATAGGTCCGAGTTTCTTCAGCATTATCATTGAGATGCCATAAGGACCGAGAGCTTTAGAGGGTTTAGATTTGGAGATTATGGCTTCAACTTCCATGGGTGTGAAGGAACTAGATCTCGTTTGAGATTCTTAGTTATCCGAACTACAGCTCTCTTGGTCCTATTCTGCTGGGTTGGGTGTGCAATAAATTGCTGGCAGAATTTGGTAGCGCATTTCTTGGCATCCGTGTAATGCGTATTATGAAACGCGATAGCAATGTGACCCTTATTGTTTCCATTGCCAGATAGACCTCTGATAGTAGACAAAAGCCATTTCGAACCAATATTGCAATTTGCCAGATGTTCAAGCCATCTGTCGCGACGGTGCTAGTTGTAGAGTACGTTAATCTCATCCGTCAAGGGCAATATTCGATCATCGGCTGGGTTGCTGGCGCGTATGAGATCACGCTGATCCGCAAGACGCGCAGCATCAGATGGGATAAAGCGTTTTGCAGCTTTGAGAATGGTATCCCTGAGGATCATCTCACCCTGTCTGGCGCAAGAGGATAGCTGCAAATGACGAAGGGATTCGTCAATAACGTTCGTAAAGCCAGGCCAGTTGGCTTTGTTGTAGTTTACGAACGTGCGCTTATCCGACTCCACAAAGTCGCTAGGCTTCTCTACAGTGATCAGGATGGGAATATGATCAGAGTTTAAGGCTATATGCGTCTGCCAGGTGGTATTGGACAGTAGCGACGCACTGACGATGGAGATGTCAGGGGAGCTTGAGCAATTAGCCGTTAGTCTTGTAGAGAAGTCCTCATTTATAGCTGCGAATTCCGAGTCGTCTATCTGGTCTGCAATATTAATGCCACGCTGGTCTGCAACCAGCTGGGAGAACCATATCTCAAGATGAGCATTGAAGTCGCCAAGTATGATTGTACTACAATAGCCCGCACCGATGCTATTAACTGGCGGAATATATACATTGACGATTTCAATAGCGATTTCTCCAGTCTCTATCGATATGCTCATCACCTCAATGAACTGATCGGGCTGGGAGGGAGGGGGTGGGTCTGTGAGTCTGAAGCTCACGCTTCGCTCGATGATGAATGCGAGCCCTCCACCGTGATTTCTCTCCATGTCCCTCCGAATAATGAAATGAAAGTCTACACTCACTGGTGAGCTTAGTCTCCTGAACGGCGGCTATAAGGATCTTGTGAGTATGCATATAGTTGGTGATCTCAGCTATTTTGTTCTTAAGACCATTACAATTAAATTTCATGATCCTGAACGATTGCTGACCACCAACTGTATGCGGTTTCCGTCGAGGGAGGTGCCGTGGCGTTGGGTTGGGAGCTGTCTGGCGCAGCTTGGGTATTGCCGGGGGCAATAGAGAGGCTGTCGAAACCAGCTGTGGGGTTCCGGGGTGCAACTGATTGGCAGGCGAGTGCAGCCGTGAAGATTCGGGCACTGTCGGGCGCAGCTGAGTTGACGTCTGAGTAGACTGGATGGCTGACAGTCAGCTGAGGGGTTGCAATGTGCAACAGAGTGGCCACGGGTTGCGGCTGAATCGGTGCGTGCCTGAGAGTTACAGGACGTAATTGAGTAGCTGACGGGGGCAGCATGGGTGTTGTCGATGACAACTGGGTAGCTGACGGGCGCAGCTGAGTTTGAGCGTGAAGCTCATTTGAAATTGCAGGACGCAATTGAAAATTTGAGATGGGTTGGTTGCCTGAGGGGATTGTTGTAGTGGCCGAGGCGCGTTTGATAATCGCATTCTCCGCTGGAGTGCCGACAGTTGTCCCGGCATTAGCCGTGCAACAAGCAGCGGCAAAGTCCCCGCTCCAGTTCCTGTGCGAACGAAGACTAGTACAACGCCTCATATGACACCAATTTCAACAGCGATTACACTGAACTGATGTAATATTCCTATTTATAACACCGTTGCAAACTGAGCAAAGGGAAGGCAACGCTGCATTGCGATCTGAGGGTGTCAATCGATCACGGGTTGGGGGTGTTAAGACAGGAGCAGTGTTGCCCGATTGCTGTAGATTTCCACAACAACTCGCCACGAAATTTCTCGACCAGTCTCTATGACTAGCGAGGCCAGAGCACCTTCTAAGATGACACCAGTTCTGGCATCTATTGCATGGATCCTGGTGTGACACCGATGGATCCTGGTGTGACACACAGAACAGATCGAGACCTCGGGAGGGCCTGGGTTCTGTTCTACGCCAGCAATAATTAATAAAATTTTGAGCGAACCTGTTGACATGATTTGCTCACCTGGGTAAAAAACGGGTGGGTGATACAGCTGTTGCTGAGTTGACAATCCGTGGCCGAGTAAAACTCGGGTCGTTCCGGAGCATAGATCCGATTGTCGTGGGAACGGTGCTGTTGATTGTCACTGATGATGCCTCATTACATGATTGCAGCAATGAACTCTTTGATGTTACACCTAAAATGTTACACCTGGCCTGTTTTGCGCATGGACTACACCGTGTGACTGAGTACGTGCGAAAACATTACTCAAATGTCAACGAATTTATCGCAAACATAAAATCAATTTTTATAAAGGTAACAGAATGTATACATATTAATTCAATAATATTTTATTTTTCATTTATTATTTAAGGCACCTTCTCGTAACCGAAAATTTAAAACCATGTTTCCAACATTGGATTTGCCACCAAAACAATGTATAACGCGATGGGGAACATGTTTGAGGCTGCGATATACTGTTGCGACCACTTCAATGAGTTAGACTCGTTCATACAAAGATTAAGTAGTGAAGATGCTGAGTAAATTTCTGATACAAAGGTCGTTTTCAAAAACAAATGTATTCCTACTGAAAAAGCTGCAAACGGTCTTGTTCTTCACGAAAGCCTTGTAGTGATTAAAGCCGTTGGAGATCAATTAAAAAGTCTTCAACTGTTTGCTTTTTTCTAAATTTTCAAATGTATATCAAAAAAATCCTGGTTACCATAATATATTACAGATAAATTAAATATAGTACGAAAATAGGAGTATAAAAATGATTTTGTTGAGGCATTATCCCCAGCAGAATTATTATATTATAAAAATAGTCCAACTACTTCTACAGATGTGGAAAGATCCTTTTCAATTTATTTTGCTGTGCTAACTAAACATCGCAGGTCATTTTTGCTTGAACATTTAAAACAGCACATGATTGTGCATTGTAACTATGACACTTTATAATAAAAAATATAGAAATAAATCCCTTTTTGTGTATAATTGACTGAAACTTTCGTGCATGTTTAATTGCATATTATGGATTTTTTTAAAGCGCACAAAAAACATATCGAGAAATGACCTGAAATATTTACAAAAAAACAAAAAACAATAAATTTTGGTGGATATATGAATAATTAGTTATATATTTTTTTCTCGTTTTTTACCTCTTCACACAAGCCTTCATAACCAAACAAAATTCTTAATTCTTGTTAAAAAATTTCATTGCAAACAATTATTATGTATTCTTCATGTTAAATAAGAAAAAACAAATATTTTGTACATTGTGAAAAACAATCTTTATCATATTGATAATACAGGATGTCTGGTGGCAAATTTATATTTTTAAATACGATTATTTCAAAAAATAATAAACGGTGCGAACGGAGGGTGGCGCCGTTGGAATTATCGATTGTGCGGATTTGTCAGTCACGATGTCGCAGTGGTCGAGTGAGCATCGTGCGTTCGCTGTGGAGAAATTTTTTAAGAGTAATGATTCTTACGTAATTGCTCATCGACAATTTTGTTCAAAGTTCGGTATTCGGCGAATATGTGATGGACCGAGTGTAACTTTAATTCGTTCGTGGGTGCAGAGATACCGCACAACTGCTTCGGCTATGAATGACCCCCGGCCAGGGCCCAGTCGATCTTCAAGGACTCCCGAAAACATTGAACTGGTTGAAAGAGCAGCCTCACTGGGACTTCCAAGAGCGATTATTCATGAAATTTAAAAAAAGGATCTGAAGTTCCATCCTTTTAAAATTCAAATCGTTCCAGAACTGAAAGGAAGTGACTTTGATTTACGCAAAAATTTGTGTGAAACGATGTTGGAGCGTTTTCGCACTGTAAATCCCATTTTTTGGAGTGACGAGGCTCATTTTCACTTAAACGGGCACGTCAACAAGCAAAACTGCCGTTACTGGTCTCCAAGAACTCGCAACGTTCGATTGAAACATCAAAAACCGTTGCATTGCCCCAGGGTAACTGCTTGGTGTGCCTAATCCACGCATGAGATAATTGGACCATTTTTTTACGAAAATTCTCGAGGCCAGGCGATGAATGTCAACGGTGAAGGTGAAGACATCTGGATGACATATTCTTTAAAAAATAAAATCCGCATTTCCATTCTATCGTTCAATGCTCTTAATAAAACTTTGTGTTGTAGTGTAAACATAAGTCGACCCGACTGTGGCTGTACATACCACCGGCAATCGCTACACGCGCATTGCAAAATTGTACTGACTCAGTGGAAATTGAACTGTTTAGAATTCCCACATTCCAATCCCACAGTCCGATCGACTTGTGTAACCGGACCCCTTGCGCATGCACTCATATGTGTGTGTATGTGTGCGCAAGCAGATTAGGATAAGTTAACACCCATTTTTATCTTGCGATAACGGGAACTCTGGCCCCTGAACTCTACAAATGCCTGACTCCCATTGAGGTAGTTGCCAAGCCAGCACTTGGTAATATTTGGGAGAGACGATGTCCTGTTGCAGGATCGAGATGTCCTGTAGCAGGATCGACAGTGTCAAAGGCTTTAGACAGGTCTAAAGCTGCGACCACTGTGCGTTCAGCGGGTCTGCTCTGATTGAGGCCATTGGTGATATGGGTAGTTATCTCGTTTAATGCCGTCGATGTGCTATGCGCTTGCCTGAAGCCATGTTTGTGATTGGCGAGCTGAAAATGCTCTTTAAGGGGCAAGAGTAGGGACTCCAAAACCTTTGCTACAGGTGATAAGAGGGAACTCGGGCGGTAAGATTCTCCCTGGTTAGCGGGTTTTAGGAGCGGGATAACTCGAGCAGTTTTCCACACGTCCGGTATGACCAGTTGGCACACCGAAAGAGCGAGAGTGTGCGCGAGAAATCTAATCCCTATAGGTCCGAGTTTCTTCAGCATTATCATTGAGATGCCATAAGGACCGAGAGCTTTAGAGGGTTTAGATTTGGAGATTATGGCTTCAACTTCCATGGGTGTGAAGGAACTAGATCTCGTTTGAGATTCTTAGTTATCCGAACTACAGCTCTCTTGGTCCTATTCTGCTGGGTTGGGTGTGCAATAAATTGCTGGCAGAATTTGGTAGCGCATTTCCTGGCATCCGTGTAATGCGTATTATGAAACGCGATAGCAATGTGACCCTTATTGTTTCCATTGCCAGATAGACCTCTGATAGTAGACAAAAGCCATTTCGAACCAATATTGCAATTTGCCAGATGTTCAAGCCATCTGTCGCGACGGTGCTAGTTGTAGAGTACGTTAATCTCATCCGTCAAGGGCAATATTCGATCATCGGCTGGGTTGCTGGCGCGTATGAGATCACGCTGATCCGCAAGACGCGCAGCATCAGATGGGATAAAGCGTTTTGCAGCTTTGAGAATGGTATCCCTGAGGATCATCTCACCCTGTCTGGCGCAAGAGGATAGCTGCAAATGACGAAGGGATTCGTCAATAACGTTCGTAAAGCCAGGCCAGTTGGCTTTGTTGTAGTTTACGAACGTGCGCTTATCCGACTCCACAAAGTCGCTGGGCTTCTCTACAGTGATCAGGATGGGAATATGATCAGAGTTTAAGGCTATATGCGTCTGCCAGGTGGTGTTGGACAGTAGCGACGCACTGACGATGGAGATGTCAGGGGAGCTTGAGCAATTAGCCGTTAGTCTTGTAGAGAAGTCCTCATTTATAGCTGAGAATTCCGAGTCGTCTATCTGGTCTGCAATATTAATGCCACGCTGGTCTGCAACCAGCTGGGAGAACCATATCTCAAGATGAGCATTGAAGTCGCCAAGTATGATTGTACTACGTAATTGAGTAGCTGACGGGGGCAGCGTGGGTGTTGTCGATGACAACTGGGTAGCTGACGGGCGCAGCTGAGTTTGAGCGTGAAGCTCATTTGAAATTGCAGGACGCAATTGAAAATTTGAGATGGGTTGGTTGCTGAGGGGATTGTTGTAGTGGCCGAGGCGCGATTGATAATCGCATTCTCCGCTGGAGTGCCGACAGTTGTCCCGGCATTAGCCGTGCAACAAGCAGCGGCAAAGTCCCCGCTCCAGTTCCTGTGCGAACGAAGACTAGTACAACGCCTCATATGACACCAATTTCAACAGCGATTACACTGAACTGATGTAATATTCCTATTTATAACACCGTTGCAAACTGAGCAAAGGGAAGGCATCGCTGCATTGTGATCTGAGGGTGTCAATCGATCACGGGCTGGGGGTGTTAAGACAGGAGCAGTGTTGCCCGATTGCTGTAGATTTCCACAACAACTCGCCACGAAATTTCTCGACCAGTCTCTATGACTAGCGAGGCCAGAGCACCTTCTAAGATGACACCAGTTCTGGCATCTATTGCATGGATCCTGGTGTGACACCGATGGATCCTGGTGTGACACACAGAACAGATCGAGACCTCGGGAGGGCCTGGGTTCTGTTCTATGCCAGCAATAATTAATAAAATTTTGAGCGAACCTGTTGACATGATTTGCTCACCTGGGTAAAAAACGGGTGGGTGATACAGCTGTTGCTGAGTTGACAATCCTTGGCCGAGTGAAACTCGGGTCGTTCAGGAGCATAGATCCGATTGTCGTGGGAACGGTGCTGTTGGTTGTCACTGATGATGCCTCATTACATGATTGCAGCAATGAACTCTTTGATGTTACACCTAAAATGTTACACCTGACCTGTTTTGCGCATGGACTACACCGTGTGACTGAGTACGTGCGAAAACATTACTCAAATGTCAACGAATTTATCGCAAAGATAAAATCAATTTTTACAAAGGTAACAGAATGTATACATATTAATTCAATAATATTTTATTTTTCATTTATTATTTAAGGCGCCTTCTCGTAACCGAAAATTTAAAACCATGTTTCCAACATTGGATTTGCCACCAAAACAATGTATAACGCGATGGGGAACATGTTTGAGGCTGCGATATACTGTTGCGACCACTTCAATGAGTTAGACTCGTTCATACAAAGATTAAGTAGTGAAGATGCTGAGTAAATTTCTGATACAAAGGTCGTTTTCAAAACCAAATGTATGCCTACTGAAAAAGCTGCAAACGAAGGGTCTTGTTCTTCACGAAAGCCTTGTAGTGATTAAAGCCGTTGGAGATCAATTAAAAAGTCTTCAACTGTTTGCTTTTTTCTAAATTTTCAAATGTATATCAAAAAAATCCTGGTTACCATAATATATTGCAGATAAATTAAATATAGTACGAAAATAGGAGTATAAAAATGATTTTGTTGAGGCATTATCCCCAGCAGAATTATTATATTATAAAAATAGTCCAACTACTTCTACAGATGTGGAAAGATCCTTTTCAATTTATTTTGCTGTGCTAACTAAACATCGCAGGTCATTTTTGCTTGAACATTTAGAACAGCACATGATTGTGCATTGTAACTATGACACTTTATAATAAAAAATATAGAAATAAATCCCTTTTTGTGTATAATTTACTGAAACTTTCGTGCATGTTTAATTGCATATTATGGATTTTTTTAAAGCGCACAAAAAACATATCGAGAAATGACCTGAAATATTTACAAAAAAACAATAAATTTTGGTGGATATATGAATAATTAGTTATATATTTTTTTCTCGTTTTTTACCTCTTCACACAAGCCTTCATAACCAAACAAAATTCTTAAAAGCAATGTTTGTTAAAAAATTTCATTGCAAACAATTATTATATATTCTTCATGTTAAATAAGAAAAAACAAATATTTTGTACATTGTGAAAAACAATCTTTATCATATTGATAATGCAGGATGTCTGGTGGCAAATTTATATTTTTAAATACGATTATTTCAAAAAATAATAAACGGTGCGAACGGAGGGTGGCGCCGTTGGAATTATCGATTGTGGAGAAATTTTTTAAGAGTAATGATTCTTACGTAATTGCTCATCGACAATTTTGTTCAAAGTTCGGTATTCGGCGAATAAGTGATGGACCGAGTGTAACTTTAATTCGTTCGTGGGTGCAGAGATACCGCACAACTGCTTCGGCTATGAATGTCCCACGGCCAGGGCCCAGTCGATCTTCAAGGACTCCCGAAAACATTGAACTGGTTGAAAGAGCAGCCTCACTGGGACTTCCAAGAGCGATTATTCATGAAATTTAAAAAAAGGATCTGAAGTTCCATCCTTTTAAAATTCAAATCGTTCCAGAACTGAAAGGAAGTGACTTTGATTTACGCAAAAATTTGTGTGAAACGATGTTAGAGCGTTTTCGCACTGTAAATCCCATTTTTTGGAGTGACGAGGCTCATTTTCACTTAAACGGGCACGTCAACAAGCAAAACTGCCGTTACTGGTCTCCAAGAACTCGCAACGTTCGATTGAAACATCAAAAACCATTGCATTGCCCCAGGGTAACTGCTTGGTGTGCCTAATCCACGCATGAGATAATTGGACCATTTTTTTACGAAAATTCTCGAGGCCAGGCGATGAATGTCAACGGTGAAGGTGAAGACATCTGGATGACATATTCTTTAAAAAATAAAATCCGCATTTCCATTCTATCGTTCAATGCTCTTAATAAAACTTTGTGTTGTAGTGTAAACATAAATCGACCCGACTGTGGCTGTACATACCACCGGCAATCGCTACACGCGCATTGCAAAATTGTACTGACTCAGTGGAAATTGAACTGTTTAGAATTCCCACATTCCAATCCCACAGTCCGATCGACTTGTGTAACCGGACCCCTTGCGCATGCACTCATATGTGTGTGTATGTGTGCGCAAGCAGATTAGGATAAGTTAACACCCATTTTTATCATGCGATAACGGGAACTCTGGCCCCTGAACTCTACAAATGCCTGCCTCCCATTGAGGTAGTAGCCAAGCCAGCACTTGGTAATATTTGGGAGAGACGATGTCCTGTTGCAGGATCGAGATGTCCTGTAGCAGGATCGACAGTGTCAAAAGCTTTAGACAGGTCTAAAGCTGCGACCACTGTGCGTTCAGCGGGTCTGCTCTGATTGAGGCCATTGGTGATATGGGTAGTTATCTCGTTTAATGCCGTCGATGTGCTATGCGCTTGCCTGAAGCCATGTTTGTGATTGGCGAGCTGAAAATGCTCTTTCAGGGGGCAAGAGTAGGGACTCCAAAACCTTTGCTACAGGTGATAAGAGGGAACTCGGGCGGTAAGATTCTCCCTGGTTAGCGGGTTTTAGGAGCGGGATAACTCGAGCAGTTTTCCACACGTCCGGTATGACCAGTTGGCACACCGAAAGAGCGAGAGTGTGCGCGAGAAATCTAATCCCTATAGGTCCGAGTTTCTTCAGCATTATCATTGAGATGCCATAAGGACCGAGAGCTTTAGAGGGTTTAGATTTGGAGATTATGGCTTCAACTTCCATGGGTGTGAAGGAACTAGATCTCGTTTGAGATTCTTAGTTATCCGAACTACAGCTCTCTTGGTCCTATTCTGCTAGGTTGGGTGTGCAATAAATTGCTGGCAGAATTTGGTAGCGCATTTCCTGGCATCCGTGTAATGCGTATTATGAAACGCGATAGCAATGTGACCCTTATTGTTTCCATTGCCAGATAGACCTCTGATAGTAGACAAAAGCCATTTCGAACCAATATTGCAATTTGCCAGATGTTCAAGCCATCTGTCGCGACGGTGCTAGTTGTAGAGTACGTTAATCTCATCCGTCAAGGGCAATATTCGATCATCGGCTGGGTTGCTGGCGCGTATGAGATCACGCTGATCCGCAAGACGCGCAGCATCAGATGGGATAAAGCGTTTTGCAGCTTTGAGAATGGTATCCCTGAGGATCATCTCACCCTGTCTGGCGCAAGAGGACAGCTGCAAATGACGAAGGGATTCGTCAATAACGTTCATAAAGCCAGGCCAGTTGGCTTTGTTGTAGTTTACGAACGTGCGCTTATCCGACTCCACAAAGTCGCTAGGCTTCTCTACAGTGATCAGGATGGGAATATGATCAGAGTTTAAGGCTATATGCGTCTGCCAGGTGGTATTGGACAGTAGCGACGCACTGACGATGGAGATGTCAGGGGAGCTTGAGCAATTAGCCGTTAGTCTTGTAGAGAAGTCCTCATTTATAGCTGCGAATTCCGAGTCGTCTATCTGGTCTGCAATATTAATGCCACGCTGGTCTGCAACCAGCTGGGAGAACCATATCTCAAGATGAGCATCGAAGTCGCCAAGTATGATTGTACTACAACCCTGGAGTAGATGTTCGATAGTGGGATGATAGCCTGCACCGATGCTATTAACTGGCGGAATATATACATTGACGATTTCAATAGCGATTTCTCCAGTCTCTATCGCTATGCTCATCACCTCAATGAACTGATCGGGCTGGGAGGGAGGGGGTGGGTCTGTGAGTCTGAAGCTCACGCTTCACTCGATGATGAATGCGAGCCCTCCACCGTGATTTCTCTCCCTGTCCCTCCGAATAATGACATAGTTCCCATGAAATGAAAGTCTACACTCACTGGTGAGCTTAGTCTCCTGAACGGCGGCTATAAGGATCTTGTGAGTATGCATATAGTTGGTGATCTCAGCAATTTTGTTTTTAAGACCATTACAATTAAATTTCATGATCCTGAACGATTGCTGATCACCAACTGTATGCGGTTTCCGTCGAGGGAGGTGCCGTGGCGTTGGGTTGGGAGCTGTCTGGCGCAGCTTGGGTATTGCCGGGGGCAATAGAGAGGCTGTCGAAACCAGCTGTGGGGTTCCGGGGTGCAACTGATTGGCAGGCGAGTGCAGCCGTGAAGATTCGGGCACTGTCGGGCGCAGCTGAGTTGACGTCTGACTAGACTGGATGGCTGACATGGTCTGCTGAGGGGTTGCAATGTGCAACAGAGTGGTCACGGGTTGCGGCTGAATCGGTGCGTGCCTGAGAGTTACAGGACGTAATTGAGTAGCTGACGGGGGCAGCATGGGTGTTGTCGATGACAACTGGGTAGCTGACGGGCGCAGCTGAGTTTGAGCGTGAAGCTCATTTGAAATTGCAGGACGCAATTGAAAATTTGAGATGGGTTGGTTGCCTGAGGGGATTGTTGTAGTGGCCGAGGCGCGATTGATAATCGCATTCTCCGCTGGAGTGCCGACAGTTGTCCCGGCATTAGCCGTGCAACAAGCAGCGGCAAAGTCCCCGCTCCAGTTCCTGTGCGAACGAAGACTAGTACAACGCCTCATATGACAACAATTTCAACAGCGATTACACTGAACTGATGTAATATTCCTATTTATAACACCGTTGCAAACTGAGCAAAGGGAAGGCAACGCTGCATTGCGATCTGAGGGTGTCAATCGATCACGGGTTGGGGGTGTTAAGACAGGAGCAGTGTTGCCCGATTGCTGTAGATTTCCACAACAACTCGCCACGAAATTTCTCGACCAGTCTCTATGACTAGCGAGGCCAGAGCACCTTCTAAGATGACACCAGTTCTGGCATCTATTGCATGGATCCTGGTGTGACACCGATGGATCCTGGTGTGACACACAGAACAGATCGAGACCTCGGGAGGGCCTGGGTTCTGTTCTACGCCAGCAATAATTAATAAAATTTTGAGCGAACCTGTTGACATGATTTGCTCACCTGGGTAAAAAACGGGTGGGTGATACAGCTGTTGCTGAGTTGACAATCCGTGGCCGAGTAAAACTCGGGTCGTTCCGGAGCATAGATCCGATTGTCGTGGGAACGGTGCTGTTGATTGTCACTGATGATGCCTCATTACATGATTGCAGCAATGAACTCTTTGATGTTACACCTAAAATGTTACACCTGGCCTGTTTTGCGCATGGACTACACCGTGTGACTGAGTACGTGCGAAAACATTACTCAAATGTCAACGAATTTATCGCAAAGATAAAATCAATTTTTATAAAGGTAACAGAATGTATACATATTAATTCAATAATATTTTATTTTTCATTTATTATTTAAGGCACCTTCTCGTAACCGAAAATTTAAAACCATGTTTCCAACATTGGATTTGCCACCAAAACAATGTATAACGCGATGGGGAACATGTTTGAGGCTGCGATATACTGTTGCGACCACTTCAATGAGTTAGACTCGTTCATACAAAGATTAAGTAGTGAAGATGCTGAGTAAATTTCTGATACAAAGGTCGTTTTCAAAAACAAATGTATGCCTACTGAAAAAGCTGCAAACGGTCTTGTTCTTCACGAAAGCCTTGTAGTGATTAAAGCCGTTGGAGATCAATTAAAAAGTCTTCAACTGTTTGCTTTTTTCTAAATTTTCAAATGTATATCAAAAAAATCCTGGTTACCATAATATATTACAGATAAATTAAATATAGTACGAAAATAGGAGTATAAAAATGATTTTGTTGAGGCATTATCCCCAGCAGAATTATTATATTATAAAAATAGTCCAACTACTTCTACAGATGTGGAAAGATCCTTTTCAATTTATTTTGCTGTGCTAACTAAACATCGCAGGTCATTTTTGCTTGAACATTTAAAACAGCACATGATTGTGCATTGTAACTATGACACTTTATAATAAAAAATATAGAAATAAATCCCTTTTTGTGTATAATTGACTGAAACTTTCGTGCATGTTTAATTGCATATTATGGATTTTTTTAAAGCGCACAAAAAACATATCGAGAAATGACCTGAAATATTTACAAAAACACAAAAAACAATAAATTTTGGTGGATATATGAATAATTAGTTATATATTTTTTTCTCGTTTTTTACCTCTTCACACAAGCCTTCATAACCAAACAAAATTCTTAATTCTTGTTAAAAAATTTCATTGCAAACAATTATTATATATTCTTCATGTTAAATAAGAAAAAACAAATATTTTGTACATTGTGAAAAACAATCTTTATCATATTGATAATACAGGATGTCTGGTGGCAAATTTATATTTTTAAATACGATTATTTCAAAAAATAATAAACGGTGCGAACGGAGGGTGGCGCCGTTGGAATTATCGATTGTGCGGATTTGTCAGTCACGATGTCGCAGTGGTCGAGTGAGCATCGTGCGTTCGCTGTGGAGAAATTTTTTAAGAGTAATGATTCTTACGTAATTGCTCATCGACAATTTTGTTCAAAGTTCGGTATTCGGCGAATAAGTGATGGACCGAGTGTAACTTTAATTCGTTCGTGGGTGCAGAGATACCGCACAACTGCTTCGGCTATGAATGTCCCACGGCCAGGGCCCAGTCGATCTTCAAGGACTCCCGAAAACATTGAACTGGTTGAAAGAGCAGCCTCACTGGGACTTCCAAGAGCGATTATTCATGAAATTTAAAAAAAAGGATCTGAAGTTCCATCCTTTTAAAATTCAAATCGTTCCAGAACTGAAAGGAAGTGACTTTGATTTACGCAAAAATTTGTGTGAAACGATGTTAGAGCGTTTTCGCACCGTAAATCCCATTTTTTGGAGTGACGAGGCTCATTTTCACTTAAACGGGCACGTCAACAAGCAAAACTGCCGTTACTGGTCTCCAAGAACTCGCAACGTTCGATTGAAACATCAAAAACCATTGCATTGCCCCAGGGTAACTGCTTGGTGTGCCTAATCCACGCATGAGATAATTGGACCATTTTTTTACGAAAATTCTCGAGGCCAGGCGATGAATGTCAACGGTGAAGGTGAAGACATCTGGATGACATATTCTTTAAAAAATAAAATCCGCATTTCCATTCTATCATTCAATGCTCTTAATAAAACTTTGTGTTGTAGTGTAAACATAAATCGACCCGACTGTGGCTGTACATACCACCGGCAATCGCTACACGCGCATTGCAAAATTGTACTGACTCAGTGGAAATTGAACTGATTAGCATTCCCACATTCCAATCCCACAGTCCGATCGACTTGTGTAACCGGACCCCTTGCGCATGCACTCATATGTGTGTGTATGTGTGCGCAAGCAGATTAGGATAAGTTAACACCCATTTTTATCATGCGATAACGGGAACTCTGGCCCCTGAACTCTACAAATGCCTGCCTCCCATTGAGGTAGTTGCCAAGCCAGCACTTGGTAATATTTGGGAGAGACGATGTCCTGTTGCAGGATCGAGATGTCCTGTAGCAGGATCGACAGTGTCAAAAGCTTTAGACAGGTCTAAAGCTGCGACCACTGTGCGTTCAGCGGGTCTGCTCTGATTGAGGCCATTGGTGATATGGGTAGTTATCTCGTTTAATGCCGTCGATGTGCTATGCGCTTGCCTGAAGCCATGTTTGTGATTGGCGAGCTGAAAATGCTCTTTCAGGGGGCAAGAGTAGGGACCCCAAAACCTTTGCTACAGGTGATAAGAGGGAACTCGGGCGGTAAGATTCTCCCTGGTTAGCGGGTTTTAGGAGCGGGATAACTCGAGCAGTTTTCCACACGTCCGGTATGACCAGTTGGCACACCGAAAGAGCGAGAGTGTGCGCGAGAAATCTAATCCCTATAGGTCCGAGTTTCTTCAGCATTATCATTGAGATGCCATAAGGACCGAGAGCTTTAGAGGGTTTAGATTTGGAGATTATGGCTTCAACTTCCATGGGTGTGAAGGAACTAGATCTCGTTTGAGATTCTTAGTTATCCGAACTACAGCTCTCTTGGTCCTATTCTGCTGGGTTGGGTGTGCAATAAATTGCTGGCAGAATTTGGTAGCGCATTTCCTGGCATCCGTGTAATGCGTATTATGAAACGCGATAGCAATGTGACCCTTATTGTTTCCATTGCCAGATAGACCTCTGATAGTAGACAAAAGCCATTTCGAACCAATATTGCAATTTGCCAGATGTTCAAGCCATCTGTCGCGACGGTGCTAGTTGTAGAGTACGTTAATCTCATCCGTCAAGGGCAATATTCGATCATCGGCTGGGTTGCTGGCGCGTATGAAATCACGCTGATCCGCAAGATGGGATAAAGCGTTTTGCAGCTTTGAGAATGGTATCCCTGAGGATCATCTCACCCTGTCTGGCGCAAGAGGATAGCTGCAAATGACGAAGGGATTCGTCAATAACGTTCATAAAGCCAGGCCAGTTGGCTTTGTTGTAGTTTACGAACGTGCGCTTATCCGACTCCACAAAGTCGCTAGGCTTCTCTACAGTGATCAGGATGGGAATATGATCAGAGTTTAAGGCTATATGCGTCTGCCAGGTGGTATTGGACAGTAGCGACGCACTGACGATGGAGATGTCAGGGGAGCTTGAGCAATTAGCCGTTAGTCTTGTAGAGAAGTCCTCATTTATAGCTGCGAATTCCGAGTCGTCTATCTGGTCTGCAATATTAATGCCACGCTGGTCTGCAACCAGCTGGGAGAACCATATCTCAAGATGAGCATCGAAGTCGCCAAGTATGATTGTACTACAACCCTGGAGTAGATGTTCGATAGTGGGATGATAGCCTGCACCGATGCTATTAACTGGCGGAATATATACATTGACGATTTCAATAGCGATTTCTCCAGTCTCTATCGCTATGCTCATCACCTCAATGAACTGATCGGGCTGGGAGGGAGGGGGTGGGTCTGTGAGTCTGAAGCTCACGCTTCACTCGATGATGAATGCGAGCCCTCCACCGTGATTTCTCTCCCTGTCCCTCCGAATAATGACATAGTTCCCATGAAATGAAAGTCTACACTCACTGGTGAGCTTAGTCTCCTGAACGGCGGCTATAAGGACCTTGTGAGTATGCATATAGTTGGTGATCTCAGCAATTTTGTTCTTAAGACCATTACAATTAAATTTCATGATCCTGAACGATTGCTGATCACCAACTGTATGCGGTTTCCGTCGAGGGAGGTGCCGTGGCGTTGGGTTGGGAGCTGTCTGGCGCAGCTTGGGTATTGCCGGGGGCAATAGAGAGGCTGTCGAAACCAGCTGTGGGGTTCCGGGGTGCAACTGATTGGCAGGCGAGTGCAGCCGTGAAGATTCGGGCACTGTCGGGCGCAGCTGAGTTGACGTCTGACTAGACTGGATGGCTGACATGGTCTGCTGAGGGGTTGCAATGTGCAACAGAGTGGTCACGGGTTGCGGCTGAATCGGTGCGTGCCTGAGAGTTACAGGACGTAATTGAGTAGCTGACGGGGGCAGCATGGGTGTTGTCGATGACAACTGGGTAGCTGACGGGCGCAGCTGAGTTTGAGCGTGAAGCTCATTTGAAATTGCAGGACGCAATTGAAAATTTGAGATGGGTTGGTTGCCTGAGGGGATTGTTGTAGTGGCCGAGGCGCGATTGATAATCGCATTCTCCGCTGGAGTGCCGACAGTTGTCCCGGCATTAGCCGTGCAACAAGCAGCGGCAAAGTCCCCGCTCCAGTTCCTGTGCGAACGAAGACTAGTACAACGCCTCATATGACACCAATTTCAACAGCGATTACACTGAACTGATGTAATATTCCTATTTATAACACCGTTGCAAACAGAGCAAAGGGAAGGCAACGCTGCATTGCGATCTGAGGGTGTCAATCGATCACGGGTTGGGGGTGTTAAGACAGGAGCAGTGTTGCCCGATTGCTGTAGATTTCCACAACAACTCGCCACGAAATTTCTCGACCAGTCTCTATGACTAGCGAGGCCAGAGCACCTTCTAAGATGACACCAGTTCTGGCATCTATTGCATGGATCCTGGTGTGACACCGATGGATCCTGGTGTGACACACAGAACAGATCGAGACCTCGGGAGGGCCTGGGTTCTGTTCTACGCCAGCAATAATTAATAAAATTTTGAACGAACCTGTTGACATGATTTGCTCACCTGGGTAAAAAACGGGTGGGTGATACAGCTGTTGCTGAGTTGACAATCCGTGGCCGAGTAAAACTCGGGTCGTTCCGGAGCATAGATCCGATTGTCGTGGGAACGGTGCTGTTGATTGTCACTGATGATGCCTCATTACATGATTGCAGCAATGAACTCTTTGATGTTACACCTAAAATGTTACACCTGGCCTGTTTTGCGCATGGACTACACCGTGTGACTGAGTACGTGCGAAAACATTACTCAAATGTCAACGAATTTATCGCAAACATAAAATCAATTTTTACAAAGGTAACAGAATGTATACATATTAATTCAATAATATTTTATTTTTCATTTATTATTTAAGGCGCCTTCTCGTAACCGAAAATTTAAAACCATGTTTCCAACATTGGATTTGCCACCAAAACAATGTATAACGCGATGGGGAACATGTTTGAGGCTGCGATATACTGTTGCGACCACTTCAATGAGTTAGACTCGTTCATACAAAGATTAAGTAGTGAAGATGCTGAGTAAATTTCTGATACAAAGGTCGTTTTCAAAAACAAATGTATGCCTACTGAAAAAGCTGCAAACGGTCTTGTTCTTCACGAAAGCCTTGTAGTGATTAAAGCCGTTGGAGATCAATTAAAAAGTCTTCAACTGTTTGCTTTTTTCTAAATTTTCAAATGTATATCAAAAAAATCCTGGTTACCATAATATATTACAGATAAATTAAATATAGTACGAAAATAGGAGTATAAAAATGATTTTGTTGAGGCATTATCCCCAGCAGAATTATTATATTATAAAAATAGTCCAACTACTTCTACAGATGTGGAAAGATCCTTTTCAATTTATTTTGCTGTGCTAACTAAACATCGCAGGTCATTTTTGCTTGAACATTTAAAACAGCACATGATTGTGCATTGTAACTATGACACTTTATAATAAAAAATATAGAAATAAATCCCTTTTTGTGTATAATTGACTGAAACTTTCGTGCATGTTTAATTGCATATTATGGATTTTTTTAAAGCGCACAAAAAACATATCGAGAAATGACCTGAAATATTTACAAAAACACAAAAAACAATAAATTTTGGTGGATATATGAATAATTAGTTATATATTTTTTTCTCGTTTTTTACCTCTTCACACAAGCCTTCATAACCAAACAAAATTCTTAATTCTTGTTAAAAAATTTCATTGCAAACAATTATTATATATTCTTCATGTTAAATAAGAAAAAACAAATATTTTGTACATTGTGAAAAACAATCTTTATCATATTGATAATACAGGATGTCTGGTGGCAAATTTATATTTTTAAATACGATTATTTCAAAAAATAATAAACGGTGCGAACGGAGGGTGGCGCCGTTGGAATTATCGATTGTGCGGATTTGTCAGTCACGATGTCGCAGTGGTCGAGTGAGCATCGTGCGTTCGCTGTGGAGAAATTTTTTAAGAGTAATGATTCTTACGTAATTGCTCATCGACAATTTTGTTCAAAGTTCGGTATTCGGCGAATAAGTGATGGACCGAGTGTAACTTTAATTCGTTCGTGGGTGCAGAGATACCGCACAACTGCTTCGGCTATGAATGTCCCACGGCCAGGGCCCAGTCGATCTTCAAGGACTCCCGAAAACATTGAACTGGTTGAAAGAGCAGCCTCACTGGGACTTCCAAGAGCGATTATTCATGAAATTTAAAAAAAAGGATCTGAAGTTCCATCCTTTTAAAATTCAAATCGTTCCAGAACTGAAAGGAAGTGACTTTGATTTACGCAAAAATTTGTGTGAAACGATGTTAGAGCGTTTTCGCACTGTAAATCCCATTTTTTGGAGTGACGAGGCTCATTTTCACTTAAACGGGCACGTCAACAAGCAAAACTGCCGTTACTGGTCTCCAAGAACTCGCAACGTTCGATTGAAACATCAAAAACCATTGCATTGCCCCAGGGTAACTGCTTGGTGTGCCTAATCCACGCATGAGATAATTGGACCATTTTTTTACGAAAATTCTCGAGGCCAGGCGATGAATGTCAACGGTGAAGGTGAAGACATCTGGATGACATATTCTTTAAAAAATAAAATCCGCATTTCCATTCTATCATTCAATGCTCTTAATAAAACTTTGTGTTGTAGTGTAAACATAAATCGACCCGACTGTGGCTGTACATACCACCGGCAATCGCTACACGCGCATTGCAAAATTGTACTGACTCAGTGGAAATTGAACTGATTAGCATTCCCACATTCCAATCCCACAGTCCGATCGACTTGTGTAACCGGGCCCCTTGCGCATGCACTCATATGTGTGTGTATGTGTGCGCAAGCAGATTAGGATAAGTTAACACCCATTTTTATCATGCGATAACGGGAACTCTGGCCCCTGAACTCTACAAATGCCTGCCTCCCATTGAGGTAGTTGCCAAGCCAGCACTTGGTAATATTTGGGAGAGACGATGTCCTGTTGCAGGATCGAGATGTCCTGTAGCAGGATCGACAGTGTCAAAGGCTTTAGACAGGTCTAAAGCTGCGACCACTGTGCGTTCAGCGGGTCTGCTCTGATTGAGGCCATTGGTGATATGGGTAGTTATCTCGTTTAATGCCGTCGATGTGCTATGCGCTTGCCTGAAGCCATGTTTGTGATTGGCGAGCTGAAAATGCTCTTTAAGGGGCAAGAGTAGGGACTCCAAAACCTTTGCTACAGGTGATAAGAGGGAACTCGGGCGGTAAGATTCTCCCTGGTTAGCGGGTTTTAGGAGCGGGATAACTCGAGCAGTTTTCCACACGTCCGGTATGACCAGTTGGCACACCGAAAGAGCGAGAGTGTGCGCGAGAAATCTAATCCCTATAGGTCCGAGTTTCTTCAGCATTATCATTGAGATGCCATAAGGACCGAGAGCTTTAGAGGGTTTAGATTTGGAGATTATGGCTTCAACTTCCATGGGTGTGAAGGAACTAGATCTCGTTTGAGATTCTTAGTTATCCGAACTACAGCTCTCTTGGTCCTATTCTGCTGGGTTGGGTGTGCAATAAATTGCTGGCAGAATTTGGTAGCGCATTTCCTGGCATCCGTGTAATGCGTATTATGAAACGCGATAGCAATGTGACCCTTATTGTTTCCATTGCCAGATAGACCTCTGATAGTAGACAAAAGCCATTTCGAACCAATATTGCAATTTGCCAGATGTTCAAGCCATCTGTCGCGACGGTGCTAGTTGTAGAGTACGTTAATCTCATCCGTCAAGGGCAATATTCGATCATCGGCTGGGTTGCTGGCGCGTATGAAATCACGCTGATCCGCAAGATGGGATAAAGCGTTTTGCAGCTTTGAGAATGGTATCCCTGAGGATCATCTCACCCTGTCTGGCGCAAGAGGATAGCTGCAAATGACGAAGGGATTCGTCAGTAACGTTCATAAAGCCAGGCCAGTTGGCTTTGTTGTAGTTTACGAACGTGCGCTTATCCGACTCCACAAAGTCGCTAGGCTTCTCTACAGTGATCAGGATGGGAATATGATCAGAGTTTAAGGCTATATGCGTCTGCCAGGTGGTATTGGACAGTAGCGACGCACTGACGATGGAGATGTCAGGGGAGCTTGAGCAATTAGCCGTTAGTCTTGTAGAGAAGTCCTCATTTATAGCTGCGAATTCCGAGTCGTCTATCTGGTCTGCAATATTAATGCCACGCTGGTCTGCAACCAGCTGGGAGAACCATATCTCAAGATGAGCATCGAAGTCGCCAAGTATGATTGTACTACAACCCTGGAGTAGATGTTCGATAGTGGGATGATAGCCTGCACCGATGCTATTAACTGGCGGAATATATACATTGACGATTTCAATAGCGATTTCTCCAGTCTCTATCGCTATGCTCATCACCTCAATGAACTGATCGGGCTGGGAGGGAGGGGGTGGGTCTGTGAGTCTGAAGCTCACGCTTCACTCGATGATGAATGCGAGCCCTCCACCGTGATTTCTCTCCCTGTCCCTCCGAATAATGACATAGTTCCCATGAAATGAAAGTCTACACTCACTGGTGAGCTTAGTCTCCTGAACGGCGGCTATAAGGACCTTGTGAGTATGCATATAGTTGGTGATCTCAGCAATTTTGTTCTTAAGACCATTACAATTAAATTTCATGATCCTGAACGATTGCTGATCACCAACTGTATGCGGTTTCCGTCGAGGGAGGTGCCGTGGCGTTGGGTTGGGAGCTGTCTGGCGCAGCTTGGGTATTGCCGGGGGCAATAGAGAGGCTGTCGAAACCAGCTGTGGGGTTCCGGGGTGCAACTGATTGGCAGGCGAGTGCAGCCGTGAAGATTCGGGCACTGTCGGGCGCAGCTGAGTTGACGTCTGACTAGACTGGATGGCTGACATGGTCTGCTGAGGGGTTGCAATGTGCAACAGAGTGGTCACGGGTTGCGGCTGAATCGGTGCGTGCCTGAGAGTTACAGGACGTAATTGAGTAGCTGACGGGGGCAGCATGGGTGTTGTCGATGACAACTGGGTAGCTGACGGGCGCAGCTGAGTTTGAGCGTGAAGCTCATTTGAAATTGCAGGACGCAATTGAAAATTTGAGATGGGTTGGTTGCGTGAGGGGATTGTTGTAGTGGCCGAGGCGCGATTGATAATCGCATTCTCCGCTGGAGTGCCGACAGTTGTCCCGGCATTAGCCGTGCAACAAGCAGCGGCAAAGTCCCCGCTCCAGTTCCTGTGCGAACGAAGACTAGTACAACGCCTCATATGACACCAATTTCAACAGCGATTACACTGAACTGATGTAATATTCCTATTTATAACACCGTTGCAAACAGAGCAAAGGGAAGGCAACGCTGCATTGCGATCTGAGGGTGTCAATCGATCACGGGTTGGGGGTGTTAAGACAGGAGCAGTGTTGCCCGATTGCTGTAGATTTCCACAACAACTCGCCACGAAATTTCTCGACCAGTCTCTATGACTAGCGAGGCCAGAGCACCTTCTAAGATGACACCAGTTCTGGCATCTATTGCATGGATCCTGGTGTGACACCGATGGATCCTGGTGTGACACACAGAACAGATCGAGACCTCGGGAGGGCCTGGGTTCTGTTCTACGCCAGCAATAATTAATAAAATTTTGAACGAACCTGTTGACATGATTTGCTCACCTGGGTAAAAAACGGGTGGGTGATACAGCTGTTGCTGAGTTGACAATCCGTGGCCGAGTAAAACTCGGGTCGTTCCGGAGCATAGATCCGATTGTCGTGGGAACGGTGCTGTTGATTGTCACTGATGATGCCTCATTACATGATTGCAGCAATGAACTCTTTGATGTTACACCTAAAATGTTACACCTGGCCTGTTTTGCGCATGGACTACACCGTGTGACTGAGTACGTGCGAAAACATTACTCAAATGTCAACGAATTTATCGCAAACATAAAACCAATTTTTATAAAGGTAACAGAATGTATACATATTAATTCAATAATATTTTATTTTTCATTTATTATTTAAGGCACCTTCTCGTAACCGAAAATTTAAAACCATGTTTCCAACATTGGATTTGCCACCAAAACAATGTATAACGCGATGGGGAACATGTTTGAGGCTGCGATATACTGTTGCGACCACTTCAATGAGTTAGACTCGTTCATACAAAGATTAAGTAGTGAAGATGCTGAGTAAATTTCTGATACAAAGGTCGTTTTCAAAAACAAATGTATGCCTACTGAAAAAGCTGCAAACGGTCTTGTTCTTCACGAAAGCCTTGTAGTGATTAAAGCCGTTGGAGATCAATTAAAAAGTCTTCAACTGTTTGCTTTTTTCTAAATTTTCAAATGTATATCAAAAAAATCCTGGTTACCATAATATATTACAGATAAATTAAATATAGTACGAAAATAGGAGTATAAAAATGATTTTGTTGAGGCATTATCCCCAGCAGAATTATTATATTATAAAAATAGTCCAACTACTTCTACAGATGTGGAAAGATCCTTTTCAATTTATTTTGCTGTGCTAACTAAACATCGCAGGTCATTTTTGCTTGAACATTTAAAACAGCACATGATTGTGCATTGTAACTATGACACTTTATAATAAAAAATATAGAAATAAATCCCTTTTTGTGTATAATTGACTGAAACTTTCGTGCATGTTTAATTGCATATTATGGATTTTTTTAAAGCGCACAAAAAACATATCGAGAAATGACCTGAAATATTTACAAAAACACAAAAAACAATAAATTTTGGTGGATATATGAATAATTAGTTATATATTTTTTTCTCGTTTTTTACCTCTTCACACAAGCCTTCATAACCAAACAAAATTCTTAATTCTTGTTAAAAAATTTCATTGCAAACAATTATTATATATTCTTCATGTTAAATAAGAAAAAACAAATATTTTGTACATTGTGAAAAACAATCTTTATCATATTGATAATACAGGATGTCTGGTGGCAAATTTATATTTTTAAATACGATTATTTCAAAAAATAATAAACGGTGCGAACGGAGGGTGGCGCCGTTGGAATTATCGATTGTGCGGATTTGTCAGTCACGATGTCGCAGTGGTCGAGTGAGCATCGTGCGTTCGCTGTGGAGAAATTTTTTAAGAGTAATGATTCTTACGTAATTGCTCATCGACAATTTTGTTCAAAGTTCGGTATTCGGCGAATAAGTGATGGACCGAGTGTAACTTTAATTCGTTCGTGGGTGCAGAGATACCGCACAACTGCTTCGGCTATGAATGTCCCACGGCCAGGGCCCAGTCGATCTTCAAGGACTCCCGAAAACATTGAACTGGTTGAAAGAGCAGCCTCACTGGGACTTCCAAGAGCGATTATTCATGAAATTTAAAAAAAAGGATCTGAAGTTCCATCCTTTTAAAATTCAAATCGTTCCAGAACTGAAAGGAAGTGACTTTGATTTACGCAAAAATTTGTGTGAAACGATGTTAGAGCGTTTTCGCACTGTAAATCCCATTTTTTGGAGTGACGAGGCTCATTTTCACTTAAACGGGCACGTCAACAAGCAAAACTGCCGTTACTGGTCTCCAAGAACTCGCAACGTTCGATTGAAACATCAAAAACCATTGCATTGCCCCAGGGTAACTGCTTGGTGTGCCTAATCCACGCATGAGATAATTGGACCATTTTTTTACGAAAATTCTCGAGGCCAGGCGATGAATGTCAACGGTGAAGGTGAAGACATCTGGATGACATATTCTTTAAAAAATAAAATCCGCATTTCCATTCTATCATTCAATGCTCTTAATAAAACTTTGTGTTGTAGTGTAAACATAAATCGACCCGACTGTGGCTGTACATACCACCGGCAATCGCTACACGCGCATTGCAAAATTGTACCGACTCAGTGGACATTGAACTGATTAGCATTCCCACATTCCAATCCCACAGTCCGATCGACTTGTGTAACCGGACCCCTTGCGCATGCACTCATATGTGTGTGTATGTGTGCGCAAGCAGATTAGGATAAGTTAACACCCATTTTTATCATGCGATAACGGGAACTCTGGCCCCTGAACTCTACAAATGCCTGCCTCCCATTGAGGTAGTTGCCAAGCCAGCACTTGGTAATATTTGGGAGAGACGATGTCCTGTTGCAGGATCGAGATGTCCTGTAGCAGGATCGACAGTGTCAAAAGCTTTAGACAGGTCTAAAGCTGCGACCACTGTGCGTTCAGCGGGTCTGCTCTGATTGAGGCCATTGGTGATATGGGTAGTTATCTCGTTTAATGCCGTCGATGTGCTATGCGCTTGCCTGAAGCCATGTTTGTGATTGGCGAGCTGAAAATGCTCTTTCAGGGGGCAAGAGTAGGGACTCCAAAACCTTTGCTACAGGTGATAAGAGGGAACTCGGGCGGTAAGATTCTCCCTGGTTAGCGGGTTTTAGGAGCGGGATAACTCGAGCAGTTTTCCACACGTCCGGTATGACCAGTTGGCACACCGAAAGAGCGAGAGTGCGAGTTTCTTCAGCATTATCATTGAGATGCCATAAGGACCGAGAGCTTTAGAGGGTTTAGATTTGGAGATTATGGCTTCAACTTCCATGGGTGTGAAGGAACTAGATCTCGTTTGAGATTCTTAGTTATCCGAACTACAGCTCTCTTGGTCCTATTCTGCTGGGTTGGGTGTGCAATAAATTGCTGGCAGAATTTGGTAGCGCATTTCCTGGCATCCGTGTAATGCGTATTATGAAACGCGATAGCAATGTGACCCTTATTGTTTCCATTGCCAGATAGACCTCTGATAGTAGACAAAAGCCATTTCGAACCAATATTGCAATTTGCCAGATGTTCAAGCCATCTGTCGCGACGGTGCTAGTTGTAGAGTACGTTAATCTCATCCGTCAAGGGCAATATTCGATCATCGGCTGGGTTGCTGGCGCGTATGAAATCACGCTGATCCGCAAGATGGGATAAAGCGTTTTGCAGCTTTGAGAATGGTATCCCTGAGGATCATCTCACCCTGTCTGGCGCAAGAGGATAGCTGCAAATGACGAAGGGATTCGTCAATAACGTTCGTAAAGCCAGGCCAGTTGGCTTTGTTGTAGTTTACGAACGTGCGCTTATCCGACTCCACAAAGTCGCTAGGCTTCTCTACAGTGATCAGGATGGGAATATGATCAGAGTTTAAGGCTATATGCGTCTGCCAGGTGGTATTGGACAGTAGCGACGCACTGACGATGGAGATGTCAGGGGAGCTTGAGCAATTAGCCGTTAGTCTTGTAGAGAAGTCCTCATTTATAGCTGCGAATTCCGAGTCGTCTATCTGGTCTGCAATATTAATGCCACGCTGGTCTGCAACCAGCTGGGAGAACCATATCTCAAGATGAGCATTGAAGTCGCCAAGTATGATTGTACTACGTAATTGAGTAGCTGACGGGGGCAGCATGGGTGTTGTCGATGACAACTGGGTAGCTGACGGGCGCAGCTGAGTTTGAGCGTGAAGCTCATTTGAAATTGCAGGACGCAATTGAAAATTTGAGATGGGTTGGTTGCTGAGGGGATTGTTGTAGTGGCCGAGGCGCGATTGATAATCGCATTCTCCGCTGGAGTGCCGACAGTTGTCCCGGCATTAGCCGTGCAACAAGCAGCGGCAAAGTCCCCGCTCCAGTTCCTGTGCGAACGAAGACTAGTACAACGCCTCATATGACACCAATTTCAACAGCGATTACACTGAACTGATGTAATATTCCTATTTATAACACCGTTGCAAACTGAGCAAAGGGAAGGCATCGCTGCATTGTGATCTGAGGGTGTCAATCGATCACGGGTTGGGGGTGTTAAGACAGGAGCAGTGTTGCCCGATTGCTGTAGATTTCCACAACAACTCGCCACGAAATTTCTCGACCAGTCTCTATGACTAGCGAGGCCAGAGCACCTTCTAAGATGACACCAGTTCTGGCATCTATTGCATGGATCCTGGTGTGACACCGATGGATCCTGGTGTGACACACAGAACAGATCGAGACCTCGGGAGGGCCTGGGTTCTGTTCTATGCCAGCAATAATTAATAAAATTTTGAGCGAACCTGTTGACATGATTTGCTCACCTGGGTAAAAAACGGGTGGGTGATACAGCTGTTGCTGAGTTGACAATCCTTGGCCGAGTGAAACTCGGGTCGTTCCGGAGCATAGATCCGATTGTCGTGGGAACGGTGCTGTTGGTTGTCACTGATGATGCCTCATTACATGATTGCAGCAATGAACTCTTTGATGTTACACCTAAAATGTTACACCTGACCTGTTTTGCGCATGGACTACACCGTGTGACTGACTACGTGCGAAAACATTACTCAAATGTCAACGAATTTATCGCAAAGATAAAATCAATTTTTACAAAGGTAACAGAGTGTATACATATTAATTCAATAATATTTTATTTTTCATTTATTATTTAAGGCGCCTTCTCGTAACCGAAAATTTAAAACCATGTTTCCAACATTGGATTTGCCACCAAAACAATGTATAACGCGATGGGGAACATGTTTGAGGCTGCGATATACTGTTGCGACCACTTCAATGAGTTAGACTCGTTCATACAAAGATTAAGTAGTGAAGATGCTGAGTAAATTTCTGATACAAAGGTCGTTTTCAAAAACAAATGTATTCCTACTGAAAAAGCTGCAAACGGTCTTGTTCTTCACGAAAGCCTTGTAGTGATTAAAGCCGTTGGAGATCAATTAAAAAGTCTTCAACTGTTTGCTTTTTTCTAAATTTTCAAATGTATATCAAAAAAATCCTGGTTACCATAATATATTACAGATAAATTAAATATAGTACGAAAATAGGAGTATAAAAATGATTTTGTTGAGGCATTATCCCCAGCAGAATTATTATATTATAAAAATAGTCCAACTACTTCTACAGATGTGGAAAGATCCTTTTCAATTTATTTTGCTGTGCTAACTAAACATCGCAGGTCATTTTTGCTTGAACATTTAAAACAGCACATGATTGTGCATTGTAACTATGACACTTTATAATAAAAAATATAGAAATAAATCCCTTTTTGTGTATAATTGACTGAAACTTTCGTGCATGTTTAATTGCATATTATGGATTTTTTTAAAGCGCACAAAAAACATATCGAGAAATGACCTGAAATATTTACAAAAACACAAAAAACAATAAATTTTGGTGGATATATGAATAATTAGTTATATATTTTTTTCTCGTTTTTTACCTCTTCACACAAGCCTTCATAACCAAACAAAATTCTTAATTCTTGTTAAAAAATTTCATTGCAAACAATTATTATATATTCTTCATGTTAAATAAGAAAAAACAAATATTTTGTACATTGTGAAAAACAATCTTTATCATATTGATAATACAGGATGTCTGGTGGCAAATTTATATTTTTAAATACGATTATTTCAAAAAATAATAAACGGTGCGAACGGAGGGTGGCGCCGTTGGAATTATCGATTGTGCGGATTTGTCAGTCACGATGTCGCAGTGGTCGAGTGAGCATCGTGCGTTCGCTGTGGAGAAATTTTTTAAGAGTAATGATTCTTACGTAATTGCTCATCGACAATTTTGTTCAAAGTTCGGTATTCGGCGAATAAGTGATGGACCGAGTGTAACTTTAATTCGTTCGTGGGTGCAGAGATACCGCACAACTGCTTCGGCTATGAATGTCCCACGGCCAGGGCCCAGTCGATCTTCAAGGACTCCCGAAAACATTGAACTGGTTGAAAGAGCAGCCTCACTGGGACTTCCAAGAGCGATTATTCATGAAATTTAAAAAAAGGATCTGAAGTTCCATCCTTTTAAAATTCAAATCGTTCCAGAACTGAAAGGAAGTGACTTTGATTTACGCAAAAATTTGTGTGAAACGATGTTGGAGCGTTTTCGCACTGTAAATCCCATTTTTTGGAGTGACGAGGCTCATTTTCACTTAAACGGGCACGTCAACAAGCAAAACTGCCGTTACTGGTCTCCAAGAACTCGCAACGTTCGATTGAAACATCAAAAACCATTGCATTGCCCCAGGGTAACTGCTTGGTGTGCCTAATCCACGCATGAGATAATTGGACCATTTTTTTACGAAAATTCTCGAGGCCAGGCGACGAATGTCAACGGTGAAGGTGAAGACATCTGGATGACATATTCTTTAAAAAATAAAATCCGCATTTCCATTATATCGTTCAATGCTCTTAATAAAACTTTGTGTTGTAGTGTAAACATAAGTCGACCCGACTGTGGCTGTACATACCACCGGCAATCGCTACACGCGCATTGCAAAATTGTACTGACTCAGTGGAAATTGAACTGTTTAGAATTCCCACATTCCAATCCCACAGTCCGATCGACTTGTGTAACCGGACCCCTTGCGCATGCACTCATATGTGTGTGTATGTGTGCGCAAGCAGATTAGGATAAGTTAACACCCATTTTTATCTTGCGATAACGGGAACTCTGGCCCCTGAACTCTACAAATGCCTGACTCCCATTGAGGTAGTTGCCAAGCCAGCGCTTGGTAATATTTGGGAGAGACGATGTCCTGTTGCAGGATCGAGATGTCCAGTAGCAGGATCGACAGTGTCAAAGGCTTTAGACAGGTCTAAAGCTGCGACCACTGTGCGTTCAGCGGGTCTGCTCTGATTGAGGCCATTGGTGATATGGGTAGTTATCTCGTTTAATGCCGTCGATGTGCTATGCGCTTGCCTGAAGCCATGTTTGTGATTGGCGAGCTGAAAATGCTCTTTCAGGGGGCAAGAGTAGGGACTCCAAAACCTTTGCTACAGGTGATAAGAGGGAACTCGGGCGGTAAGATTCTCCCTGGTTAGCGGGTTTTAGGAGCGGGATAACTCGAGCAGTTTTCCACACGTCCGGAATGACCAGTTGGCACACCGAAAGAGCGAGAGTGTGCGCGAGAAATCTAATCCCTATAGGTCCGAGTTTCTTCAGCATTATCATTGAGATGCCATAAGGACCGAGAGCTTTAGAGGGTTTAGATTTGGAGATTATGGCTTCAACTTCCATGGGTGTGAAGGAACTAGATCTCGTTTGAGATTCTTAGTTATCCGAACTACAGCTCTCTTGGTCCTATTCTGCTGGGTTGGGTGTGCAATAAATTGCTGGCAGAATTTGGTAGCGCATTTCCTGGCATCCGTGTAATGCGTATTATGAAACCCGATAGCAATGTGACCCTTATTGTTTCCATTGCCAGATAGACCTCTGATAGTAGACAAAAGCCATTTCGAACCAATATTGCAATTTGCCAGATGTTCAAGCCATCTGTCGCGACGGTGCTAGTTGTAGAGTACGTTAATCTCATCCGTCAAGGGCAATATTCGATCATCGGCTGGGTTGCTGGCGCGTATGAGATCACGCTGATCCGCAAGACGCGCAGCATCAGGTGGGATAAAGCGTTTTGCAGCTTTGAGAATGGTATCCCTGAGGATCATCTCACCCTGTCTGGCGCAAGAGGATAGCTGCAAATGACGAAGGGATTCGTCAATAACGTTCGTAAAGCCAGGCCAGTTGGCTTTGTTGTAGTTTACGAACGTGCGCTTATCCGACTCCACAAAGTCGCTAGGCTTCTCTACAGTGATCAGGATGGGAATATGATCAGAGTTTAAGGCTATATGCGTCTGCCAGGTGGTATTGGACAGTAGCGACGCACTGACGATGGAGATGTCAGGGGAGCTTGAGCAATTAGCCGTTAGTCTTGTAGAGAAGTCCTCATTTATAGCTGCGAATTCCGAGTCGTCTATCTGGTCTGCAATATTAATGCCACGCTGGTCTGCAACCAGCTGGGAGAACCATATCTCAAGATGAGCATTGAAGTCGCCAAGTATGATTGTACTACGTAATTGAGTAGCTGACGGGGGCAGCATGGGTGTTGTCGATGACAACTGGGTAGCTGACGGGCGCAGCTGAGTTTGAGCGTGAAGCTCATTTGAAATTGCAGGACGCAATTGAAAATTTGAGATGGGTTGGTTGCTGAGGGGATTGTTGTAGTGGCCGAGGCGCGATTGATAATCGCATTCTCCGCTGGAGTGCCGACAGTTGTCCCGGCATTAGCCGTGCAACAAGCAGCGGCAAAGTCCCCGCTCCAGTTCCTGTGCGAACGAAGACTAGTACAACGCCTCATATGACACCAATTTCAACAGCGATTACACTGAACTGATGTAATATTCCTATTTATAACACCGTTGCAAACTGAGCAAAGGGAAGGCATCGCTGCATTGTGATCTGAGGGTGTCAATCGATCACGGGTTGGGGGTGTTAAGACAGGAGCAGTGTTGCCCGATTGCTGTAGATTTCCACAACAACTCGCCACGAAATTTCTCGACCAGTCTCTATGACTAGCGAGGCCAGAGCACCTTCTAAGATGACACCAGTTCTGGCATCTATTGCATGGATCCTGGTGTGACACCGATGGATCCTGGTGTGACACACAGAACAGATCGAGACCTCGGGAGGGCCTGGGTTCTGTTCTATGCCAGCAATAATTAATAAAATTTTGAGCGAACCTGTTGACATGATTTGCTCACCTGGGTAAAAAACGGGTGGGTGATACAGCTGTTGCTGAGTTGACAATCCTTGGCCGAGTGAAACTCGGGTCGTTCCGGAGCATAGATCCGATTGTCGTGGGAACGGTGCTGTTGGTTGTCACTGATGATGCCTCATTACATGATTGCAGCAATGAACTCTTTGATGTTACACCTAAAATGTTACACCTGACCTGTTTTGCGCATGGACTACACCGTGTGACTGAGTACGTGCGAAAACATTACTCAAATGTCAACGAATTTATCGCAAAGATAAAATCAATTTTTACAAAGGTAACAGAATGTATACATATTAATTCAATAATATTTTATTTTTCATTTATTATTTAAGGCGCCTTCTCGTAACCGAAAATTTAAAACCATGTTTCCAACATTGGATTTGCCACCAAAACAATGTATAACGCGATGGGGAACATGTTTGAGGCTGCGATATACTGTTGCGACCACTTCAATGAGTTAGACTCGTTCATACAAAGATTAAGTAGTGAAGATGCTGAGTAAATTTCTGATACAAAGGTCGTTTTCAAAACCAAATGTATGCCTACTGAAAAAGCTGCAAACGAAGGGTCTTGTTCTTCACGAAAGCCTTGTAGTGATTAAAGCCGTTGGAGATCAATTAAAAAGTCTTCAACTGTTTGCTTTTTTCTAAATTTTCAAATGTATATCAAAAAAATCCTGGTTACCATAATATATTACAGATAAATTAAATATAGTACGAAAATAGGAGTATAAAAATGATTTTGTTGAGGCATTATCCCCAGCAGAATTATTATATTATAAAAATAGTCCAACTACTTCTACAGATGTGGAAAGATTCTTTTCAATTTATTTTGCTGTGCTAACTAAACATCGCAGGTCATTTTTGCTTGAACATTTAAAACAGCACATGATTGTGCATTGTAACTATGACACTTTATAATAAAAAATATAGAAATAAATCCCTTTTTGTGTATAATTTACTGAAACTTTCGTGCATGTTTAATTGCATATTATGGATTTTTTTAAAGCGCACAAAAAACATATCGAGAAATGACCTGAAATATTTACAAAAAAACAATAAATTTTGGTGGATATATGAATAATTAGTTATATATTTTTTTCTCGTTTTTTACCTCTTCACACAAGCCTTCATAACCAAACAAAATTCTTAAAAGCAATGTTTGTTAAAAAATTTCATTGCAAACAATTATTATATATTCTTCATGTTAAATAAGAAAAAACAAATATTTTGTACATTGTGAAAAACAATCTTTATCATATTGATAATACAGGATGTCTGGTGGCAAATTTATATTTTTAAATACGATTATTTCAAAAAATAATAAACGGTGCGAACGGAGGGTGGCGCCGTTGGAATTATCGATTGTGCGGATTTGTCAGTCACGATGTCGCAGTGGTCGAGTGAGCATCGTGCGTTCGCTGTGGAGAAATTTTTTAAGAGTAATGATTCTTACGTAATTGCTCATCGACAATTTTGTTCAAAGTTCGGTATTCGGCGAATAAGTGATGGACCGAGTGTAACTTTAATTCGTTCGTGGGTGCAGAGATACCGCACAACTGCTTCGGCTATGAATGTCCCACGGCCAGGGCCCAGTCGATCTTCAAGGACTCCCGAAAACATTGAACTGGTTGAAAGAGCAGCCTCACTGGGACTTCCAAGAGCGATTATTCATGAAATTTAAAAAAAGGATCTGAAGTTCCATCCTTTTAAAATTCAAATCGTTCCAGAACTGAAAGGAAGTGACTTTGATTTACGCAAAAATTTGTGTGAAACGATGTTGGAGCGTTTTCGCACTGTAAATCCCATTTTTTGGAGTGACGAGGCTCATTTTCACTTAAACGGGCACGTCAACAAGCAAAACTGCCGTTACTGGTCTCCAAGAACTCGCAACGTTCGATTGAAACATCAAAAACCATTGCATTGCCCCAGGGTAACTGCTTGGTGTGCCTAATCCACGCATGAGATAATTGGACCATTTTTTTACGAAAATTCTCGAGGCCAGGCGACGAATGTCAACGGTGAAGGTGAAGACATCTGGATGACATATTCTTTAAAAAATAAAATCCGCATTTCCATTATATCGTTCAATGCTCTTAATAAAACTTTGTGTTGTAGTGTAAACATAAGTCGACCCGACTGTGGCTGTACATACCACCGGCAATCGCTACACGCGCATTGCAAAATTGAACTGACTCAGTGGAAATTGAACTGTTTAGAATTCCCACATTCCAATCCCACAGTCCGATCGACTTGTGTAACCGGACCCCTTGCGCATGCACTCATATGTGTGTGTATGTGTGCGCAAGCAGATTAGGATAAGTTAACACCCATTTTTATCTTGCGATAACGGGAACTCTGGCCCCTGAACTCTACAAATGCCTGACTCCCATTGAGGTAGTTGCCAAGCCAGCGCTTGGTAATATTTGGGAGAGACGATGTCCTGTTGCAGGATCGAGATGTCCTGTAGCAGGATCGACAGTGTCAAAGGCTTTAGACAGGTCTAAAGCTGCGACCACTGTGCGTTCAGCGGGTCTGCTCTGATTGAGGCCATTGGTGATATGGGTAGTTATCTCGTTTAATGCCGTCGATGTGCTATGCGCTTGCCTGAAGCCATGTTTGTGATTGGCGAGCTGAAAATGCTCTTTCAGGGGGCAAGAGTAGGGACTCCAAAACCTTTGCTACAGGTGATAAGAGGGAACTCGGGCGGTAAGATTCTCCCTGGTTAGCGGGTTTTAGGACCGGGATAACTCGAGCAGTTTTCCACACGTCCGGTATGACCAGTTGGCACACCGAAAGAGCGAGAGTGTGCGCGAGAAATCTAATCCCTATAGGTCCGAGTTTCTTCAGCATTATCATTGAGATGCCATAAGGACCGAGAGCTTTAGAGGGTTTAGATTTGGAGATTATGGCTTCAACTTCCATGGGTGTGAAGGAACTAGATCTCGTTTGAGATTCTTAGTTATCCGAACTACAGCTCTCTTGGTCCTATTCTGCTGGGTTGGGTGTGCAATAAATTGCTGGCAGAATTTGGTAGCGCATTTCCTGGCATCCGTGTAATGCGTATTATGAAACGCGATAGCAATGTGACCCTTATTGTTTCCATTGCCAGATAGACCTCTGAGAGTAGACAAAAGCCATTTCGAACCAATATTGCAATTTGCCAGATGTTCAAGCCATCTGTCGCGACGGTGCTGGTTGTAGAGTACGTTAATCTCATCCGTCAAGGGCAATATTCGATCATCGGCTGGGTTGCTGGCGCGTATGAGATCACGCTGATCCGCAAGACGCGCAGCATCAGATGGGATAAAGCGTTTTGCAGCTTTGAGAATGGTATCCCTGAGGATCATCTCACCCTGTCTGGCGCAAGAGGATAGCTGCAAATGGCGAAGGGATTCGTCAATAACGTTCGTAAAGCCAGGCCAGTTGGCTTTGTTGTAGTTTACGAACGTGCGCTTATCCAACTCCACAAAGTCGCTAGGCTTCTCTACAGTGATCAGGATGGGAATATGATCAGAGTTTAAGGCTATATGCGTCTGCCAGGTGGTATTGGACAGTAGCGACGCACTGACGATGGAGATGTCAGGGGAGCTTGAGCAATTAGCCGTTAGTCTTGTAGAGAAGTCCTCATTTATAGCTGCGAATTCCGAGTCGTCTATCTGGTCTGCAATATTAATGCCACGCTGGTCTGCAACCAGCTGGGAGAACCATATCTCAAGATGAGCATTGAAGTCGCCAAGTATGATTGTACTACGTAATTGAGTAGCTGACGGGGGCAGCATGGGTGTTGTCGATGACAACTGGGTAGCTGACGGGCGCAGCTGAGTTTGAGCGTGAAGCTCATTTGAAATTGCAGGACGCAATTGAAAATTTGAGATGGGTTGGTTGCTGAGGGGATTGTTGTAGTGGCCGAGGCGCGATTGATAATCGCATTCTCCGCTGGAGTGCCGACAGTTGTCCCGGCATTAGCCGTGCAACAAGCAGCGGCAAAGTCCCCGCCCCAGTTCCTGTGCGAACGAAGACTAGTACAACGCCTCATATGACACCAATTTCAACAGCGATTACACTGAACTGATGTAATATTCCTATTTATAACACCGTTGCAAACTGAGCAAAGGGAAGGCATCGCTGCATTGTGATCTGAGGGTGTCAATCGATCACGGGTTGGGGGTGTTAAGACAGGAGCAGTGTTGCCCGATTGCTGTAGATTTCCACAACAACTCGCCACGAAATTTCTCGACCAGTCTCTATGACTAGCGAGGCCAGAGCACCTTCTAAGATGACACCAGTTCTGGCATCTATTGCATGGATCCTGGTGTGACACCGATGGATCCTGGTGTGACACACAGAACAGATCGAGACCTCGGGAGGGCCTGGGTTCTGTTCTATGCCAGCAATAATTAATAAAATTTTGAGCGAACCTGTTGACATGATTTGCTCACCTGGGTAAAAAACTGGTGGGTGATACAGCTGTTGCTGAGTTGACAATCCTTGGCCGAGTGAAACTCGGGTCGTTCCGGAGCATAGATCCGATTGTCGTGGGAACGGTGCTGTTGGTTGTCACTGATGATGCCTCATTACATGATTGCAGCAATGAACTCTTTGATGTTACACCTAAAATGTTACACCTGACCTGTTTTGCGCATGGACTACACCGTGTGACTGAGTACGTGCGAAAACATTACTCAAATGTCAACGAATTTATCGCAAAGATAAAATCAATTTTTACAAAGGTAACAGAATGTATACATATTAATTCAATAATATTTTATTTTTCATTTATTATTTAAGGCGCCTTCTCGTAACCGAAAATTTAAAACCATGTTTCCAACATTGGATTTGCCACCAAAACAATGTATAACGCGATGGGGAACATGTTTGAGGCTGCGATATACTGTTGCGACCACTTCAATGAGTTAGACTCGTTCATACAAAGATTAAGTAGTGAAGTTAGATAATTTGGCAACTCTACTCTCGTTTAGTTCGTTTTTTAGTTGTGCTCCGTGAATTTACTTTATTTTCGTATTTTAAAAGTTTAAATAGTGCTTGTTGTGTTAATAGTGCGAAGATAAGTTAAATTACATTACTTGATATAATTGTGTGTTCAGTGCAGTGCTTGTTTATACTGTTTTTGTATTATTGTGTGCAATTGAAATTCTGTTGATCGTGTAAAACACAAACAACAACAATAATATTTGTTTGTCATTGTTGAGAACGTCTAACGTTGTAGTTGTTTCATTTTTGTTTTTCTTTCATTCTCTTTGTTTCGTTATTTGTGTGTCAGAGTTGCCATCTGGTTTTGGGAATTAATATCAAAGGGATAATAAGTTCATACGTTTTTGGGAATTTTGTCGATTTTGGAATTCTGTTTTTAGTATTTGTTTCTTATTTATTTATTTTATTTTTATTTTTTTTTTTTTTTTTTTTTTTACTCTGAATTAATTATGATGATGACTTGCATGAACAAAGACTGTAAGGTTAGATCGGATACCGATACTCTTATTTCGTGTTGGTTGTGTGATGGCTTGATACATGTCAAATGTGTTGGCCTTTATGCAAGAGTGGCGGACAATCTTAGTGATGACAAGGGTCTGCGTTGGTGTTGCGTGGATTGTAGAAAATTGGATGTGGAGTTCTACAAATTTTTCAGGAGCATGAAGTCCGAGTTTTCTGAGATGGAAAAGGAGCTTTCGGCTTTATCTGGTCGATTTTCCAAGTTTATTGGGATGTTTAATAAATATCCGGGATTGGAAAAGAGAGCGGGTTCACCGAAAGCTTCCTCGCCGAAAAGGAAGAAGACGGCTAAGAAGGCCCCTCCATTGTTGGTAATTCCTTCCTCGCCGAATTTAATGGACGTTAATTCTCCAGTTACAGTTTCAAGTCCAATGAAATCTTCTGCCCCTCCTACTTTTGCTGAAGTCGTTTCTGTAGTTACTATAGCTTCCACGGACAGCGATAAGTCGTCTCCTCCGGGTGGTAATCCCGCCCCAGTGCCAGGACCGGGACCAAGAACGTTGACTGTCGTACCGGCAAGGAAGACAGTTTTTGTGTCTAGACTTTCCCCCGACACGACCGAAGAGGATATACGACTTTACATATCGTCTAAATTAGTCGGGAATAATTCTAACGATTCCATACAGTGCTTCAAGCTGAAGTCACAATTTTCGGAACGTAGGTCGTCTTTCAAAATTATTGCACCGGATGATCTATTTGTCAAACTGGTGGATTCGGAATTTTGGCCCCACAGAACATTCGTAAGGGAATTTGAGTATCGGGATAATGGTAGGCGTGATAATTTTGCTAGATTACCGTCTGGAGATAAGCCAGCTCCAAAAAACTAATTGGGAGTTTGAATTTGGCGTATCAGAATGTTCGCGGTTTGAATACTAAATTGTCCAGATTATTTGTTGATAGCTTTGGTTTTGAGTTTGATGTCATTGCATTTTCTGAGACATGGCTTAAACCTAATGTTTTTAATTCTGAGTTGTTCTGCGATAAGTACGTAGTTTATAGAAAAGATCGTGTTGGTAAAATTGGTGGTGGTGTTTTAATCTCAATTGAGAATTCTTTATCTTCTGAGTTGGTTACAGTTGATGACATTGGCGATCTTGAGTTTCTTGTGGTGTCCATTAATTTAGGCGATTTGAAATTGTTTGTCACGTGTTCCTATATTCCGCCATCTTCATGCTTTGAGGTATATCAAGTGCATATTGACGCTATTGCAAAAGTTATTGCGTTAGCCAGTAGAAAGGACCGTATTTTAGTATTGGGTGACTTTAACTTGCCGTCTGTGACATGGGTGTCTTTACCCGATACTAATTCTCTGACTCCATTGACACCATATGATTGGTCATCTGATTTTGTTACGCATATTTCCGAACTTGGGTTGATTCAATTGAACGACATTCCCAATTCTATGAATCGAGTCCTTGATCTAGTTTTAGTGGATGATTCTAACAACTTTGATATTTCTCGAATTGATCCGTTAATTTCTCCTGAGGATAGTTACCATCCAACGCTGGGAATTAATTATACATATGATACCATGCAGGTTGGTTGCAATTGCTCTTCGTCCTATGTTGGCCTATGCTTTTCGCGTGCGAACTTTATACTTTTGAATAATCTTATCTTTGATACCGACTGGCATAGTATATGTCAGTGTGATAATTCTTTTGAATTTGAAATCGCCCTGGATGATTTCTATAATATTATTAATGGCTATATTTCTAAGTCTGTACCCAAGAGGCCAATAAGGGGTAATACTGGCCCCCCATGGTCCTCAAGGGCTCTAAATAGTCTCAAGAATGTAAGGAATAGATGTTCGAACAAGTATAAAAAATCTGGACTGCTAGCAGACTATGCTAGGTATATTGTTGCTAGGAGTAGATACAACTCTAAATCTCGTGAGAGTTACAGATTATATTTGGATAGGTTGAAGGCTAATTTTAAACGGAACCCCAAATCATTCTTTAGATTTGTTAACTTGAAGCGTAATTCGTCTTCCACACCTTGTAGGATCAAAATGAACGGTATTGAATATTCAGATGAAGAGTCTATTGCTAATTGTTTCGCCGATTTTTTCGCATCTATTTATTCCACCCGAGCCTATGATGTTTCCAAATCATACCCGTACACTGTCCGCTCTACCATTCCGTTTGATGCACCTGTCGTAAATTCTTCGTGGTTGCTAGATAACTTAATCAGCTTGAAAGCCTCGAATAAAGCTGGTCCTGATGGTATCCCGGACTCTATGTTGAAATACTGCTCGAATTCTCTCAGCTTACCGTTGACTCTCTTATTTAACGCTTCGTTGAAGTTCGGCCATTTTCCTGCAAAGTGGAAGAGCTCTTATATAATCCCTCTCCACAAATCTGGTAGTTTAGTAAATGTTGCAAATTATAGGGGAATTGCAAAATTGAGTGCCATTCCTAAACTTTTTGAGAAGTTAGTCACAGAGGTAATTTCTCATCAGGTTTCCTCTATTTTAGATCCATGTCAACATGGCTTTCGGAAGGGTCGTTCCACCGTGACTAATTTGCTTCAGTTTTCCTCTTCTATTATTGACGGCTTTATTAATGGAGATCAAACTGATGTGATTTTTACCGATTTTAGTAAGGCTTTTGATAAAGTTAACCACAATTTGTTATTATATAAATTAGGGGCAATGGGTTTTAATTGCAACATGCTGAATTGGATTAGTTCTTATTTAATGAACAGAGAACAGATGGTATCATTTGGTCGATCATTCTCAAGATCTATTTTTGTGTCATCTGGGGTGCCTCAGGGCAGTCATCTTGGGCCGGTTCTATTTTTGTTATTCATTAACGACTTACCCGCCTCCATAATGCACTCTAAATTGTTAATGTACGCTGATGACGTGAAGATCTATTTTTCTTACAAGGATCCTTGTCAATATACTTTACTTCAGAGGGATTTGTCTACTTTCCAGACGTGGTGCGAGACCAATTTGATGGAGCTTAATTTTACGAAATGTAAGCATATGCTGTTCTCTAGGTCATCATTATTTTCGGCAAAATACATTTTAGGTGGCAATGTTCTTGAATCGGTGGATTCATTTGTGGATCTTGGTGTTCTCTTGGACAGAAAATTGAATTTCAACTCCCACATAATTACGATGGTGAACAAGCTTATGGCGTTCTGAACTTTATTAAACGTTGGGCAAAGGAATTTTCTGATCCCTACGTTACGAAAAATCTTTTTACTTCACTAGTCCGCCCTATTCTCGAATATGGATCAGTTGTTTGGGACCCCCAGTACAATTTGTATGTTAATATGATTGAATCGGTCCAGAAACAGTTTCTCATTTTTTGTCTGAGAAATCTTCAATGGAACCCGAACCATAATCTTCCTTCGTATAGCAGTAGAGTAGCATTGATCAGATTGCCGACTCTTAGTAGTAGACGTACCATGATAAACTCTATTACAGTTTTGAAGATAATTGATGGATGTATATGTTCTGAATTTCTGTTATCTAAGATTTTCATAAATGTCCCATTGAGGCCCACGAGGTACTATAAACTCGTAAACATCGAGTTTCAGCGTTCGAATTATGCGTCCTTTGATCCAGTTAGGAGAATGTGTCGTGACTTTAATGAGCTATATCAGTTTATTGATTTCACAGGTAGTCGGGAAACGACAAAGTCTAGCATAATTTGTCATTTGAACCGATTGCATTAGTGCTGTATATTCGTTGACGTACATATGTAAATTTAATTTACTTTATCCTTACTATCTGGTCTGATTTATGATTTGGTTTTCGTTTTGCTCGTAATTATTATATATTGAAGTATCTTATGTTAATATCTCGTGATGTGCTTTTATACTTATTTATGTTAGTGTAATACCAACTGGTGAAGAATTTCTGTAGTTGGTTGTAACGTGTGAACTTATAATCCTTGCTCTCCCGTTATAGACCGGTCTATAATGTGTACGCTGTCCTCACGTTATGGGGACGTGGCCCTCTCGGTCGGTAGGGGCGGGTAAGAGTGGCGGCGATGGGTTCGCTCGATTTAAAAAGAAAAAAAAAAAAAAAAAAAAGATGCTGAGTAAATTTCTGATACAAAGGTCGTTTCAAAACCAAATGTATGCCTACTGAAAAAGCTGCAAACGAAGGGTCTTGTTCTTCACGAAAGCCTTGTAGTGATTAAAGCCGTTGGAGATCAATTAAAAAGTCTTCAACTGTTTGCTTTTTTCTAAATTTTCAAATGTATATCAAAAAATCCTGGTTACCATAATATATTACAGATAAATTAAATATAGTACGAAAATAGGAGTATAAAAATGATTTTGTTGAGGCATTATCCCCAGCAGAATTATTATATTATATAAATAGTCCAACTACTTCTACAGATGTGGAAAGAACCTTTTCAATTTATTTTGCTGTGGTAACTAAACATCGCAGGTCATTTTTGCTTGAACATTTAAAACAGCACATGATTGTGCATTGTAACTATGACACTTTATAATAAAAAATATAGAAATAAATCCCTTTTTGTGTATAATTTACTGAAACTTTCGTGCATGTTTAATTGCATATTATGGATTTTTTTAAAGCGCACAAAAAACATATCGAGAAATGACCTGAAATATTTACAAAAAAACAATAAATTTTGGTGGATATATGAATAATTAGTTATATATTTTTTTCTCGTTTTTTACCTCTTCACACAAGCCTTCATAACCAAACAAAATTCTTAAAAGCAATGTTTGTTAAAAAATTTCATTGCAAACAATTATTATATATTCTTCATGTTAAATAAGAAAAAACAAATATTTTGTACATTGTGAAAAACAATCTTTATCATATTGATAATACAGGATGTCTGGTGGCAAATTTATATTTTTAAATACGATTATTTCAAAAAATAATAAACGGTGCGAACGGAGGGTGGCGCCGTTGGAATTATCGATTGTGCGGATTTGTCAGTCACGATGTCGCAGTGGTCGAGTGAGCATCGTGCGTTCGCTGTGGAGAAATTTTTTAAGAGTAATGATTCTTACGTAATTGCTCATCGACAATTTTGTTCAAAGTTCGGTATTCGGCGAATAAGTGATGGACCGAGTGTAACTTTAATTCGTTCGTGGGTGCAGAGATACCGCACAACTGCTTCGGCTATGAATGTCCCACGGCCAGGGCCCAGTCGATCTTCAAGGACTCCCGAAAACATTGAACTGGTTGAAAGAGCAGCCTCACTGGGACTTCCAAGAGCGATTATTCATGAAATTTAAAAAAAGGATCTGAAGTTCCATCCTTTTAAAATTCAAATCGTTCCAGAACTGAAAGGAAGTGACTTTGATTTACGCAAAAATTTGTGTGAAACGATGTTGGAGCGTTTTCGCACTGTAAATCCCATTTTTTGGAGTGACGAGGCTCATTTTCACTTAAACGGGAACGTCAACAAGCAAAACTGCCGTTACTGGTCTCCAAGAACTCGCAACGTTCGATTGAAACATCAAAAACCATTGCATTGCCCCAGGGTAACTGCTTGGTGTGCCTAATCCACGCATGAGATAATTGGACCATTTTTTTACGAAAATTCTCGAGGCCAGGCGACGAATGTCAACGGTGAAGGTGAAGACATCTGGATGACATATTCTTTCAAAAATAAAATCCGCATTTCCATTCTATCGTTCAATGCTCTTATGTAGTGTAAACATAAGTCGGCCCGACTGTGGCTGTACATACCACCGGCAATCGCTACACGCGCATTGCAAAATTGTACTGACTCAGTGGAAATTGAACTGTTTAGCATTCCCACATTCCAATCCCACAGTCCGATCGACTTGTGTAACCGGACCCCTTGCGCATGCACTCATATGTGTGTGTATGTGTGCGCAAGCAGATTAGGATAAGTTGAATTAAGCTACACCCCGCGAAATAAATATAAAGGCAACACATTTTTTTGTTTTTTCTAACTGTTGTTAGGAATTTTCAAGTTTTTATTTTATATTGTATTAGTCCTTTCAAAATTAAATACTTTTCAGCAAAAAATACTTTGACTATGACTTCTTAAAGGGAATCAACAAAAATAAACTAATTACAAATGCGATCGCCATTATCGCTGCTAACTTCTACTAAGCATCTTGGCATTGAGTTTATCAACGAATGAATATGCGCAGGATCAGTTATTTTCGAATTTCTTGTATTGCTGCTCTTCGATCCTTGACATTCTTCTGGTTGTAAACTTGGGTAGGTAAAATAGACCAGAGGTTCTCGATCGGATAAAGATCGGAAGATTTCTTAGACCGATGTACTGCTGTGTTGTCCTGCCGGATGATAAATCCTGGGACACAAATTTCATCCCCAGAATTAACTGAGACGACATCCAATAGTCGAATATAATACTCGGAGTCCGTTTTTGTGGAAATAAAACATATTGAAGTGGTTCCTCTATAACTCATACCTACCCAAACCATACTGGAGACACCAACAAAATTTCGCCGCTGATGCATAATTTTGAAAAAATCTCCGGAACGCCAATATTGGTCAGGTTCATTCAAATTTAATTTTTTCCATCGGAAAATATTACCCCTCATCCAAAAATATGTATATGTCAGCGAATTTTAAGCTGGCTAATTCGTGTCTTGGCATGAGACCAAGTTTTCCATACTTTTCCCATATGACAGTTTCAAGTCGCGTTTCATTATTTCTTGCACACGACGCAACCCTGCTCCCAAGCTCAATTCAGCAATAATTTCCATATCGCCGAAGTTTTCTCTAACAGCACCCCTTTTGATCTCTCTTTTGGCGTTGCCAGTGATCAGTGGTGTCCTTCCTGGTCGTTTTGTTTTTCCATCTTGGCCACCCTATTTTAAAATTGTGAATGCCACAGCTAGATCTTTTCAATTGCCTCGAAATTTCCCGATTGGACAGCCCTTCATCATGATAATCTTATATTTTTCCCTCTTCTTCTTTACTTAGGAACTTTTCACCAGGTATTCTGTATAAATTATTTTTTTTTAATTTCACCTACGTTAATTTTAAAACAATAAAACAACAACCAAAGAAAACTCACTTCCGTTTAAATTCCTACTTACTACTGTTCGAATTCGGGGGTTTTCCATGTTGCCTTTATATATATTTCGCACCAGAAATAGAAAACACAGCGTCACTTTTCATATAACTTATAAGAGTTCGAATAACTACATTCTCTGACATAATATAACTCATATACGCATTAAAATTCTACACCAAAAACGCAGTGCTTTGAGTGTACCGAGAAAAAATATATTGCCTTTATAATTATTTCGCTGGGTGTAATGAAAATAAATAAAGAGCAGTTGCTCATCAAACAAACAAATGAACAGTCGTGCGTATTTCAGGGCGATCCTGACAAGTTTTGGAAGATAACGGAAAAAGTGAAAAGTGATCAACAGGGCCACCGCGACATTTGCAAGGACAGTCGCGGTGGCCTAAAAAGAAAAAAGTGTTCCTAAAAAAAATTACGAACAAATTTGAACGTCTGAAAAACATGTCAAATGAAAAAAAAGTTTGACTTAAAATGCAACGTTGAGTCACCTAGTTTTTAGACTTTTAACAATAATGTTCCACGGTTAAATGGCTCACCGAATATACAATTTCTAATACGATATATTGATCTCGCGGAATTGATCATAAAGCCAAATCTCAAAACGTAGATACTATAACTAAAGTGCGGAACAACAGCAAACCTGAATAAAATTAAACAATCAAAAACGAAAGTTTAAAAAAAATTACAGAAAAACTAAAGAAATTTGAAAGAAAAAACCAAATTTGAAAAAAAACTTACATTTCTTTAAATAATGAAATGCAAATATGTCACACTCTTAACATATCAAAATTAAAAAACAACACATTCCAAAATGAAATTTAAAAATACATACTTAATAAAAATTTGAATTTTCCAAATCAACTTGACTGACAGCCATGAAAGTTTTAAACTAATTTAAAACTAAAAGTGAAAAACGAATATAAAATAAACGAAAAAACAACAACTAAATTTAAACACTTTCTTAAAACATCAATCAAAAAAACACAACAAAGATACCGGCAAAATCTTCAAAGACGCGATTTCGAATCTTCGAAAAAAAAAACACCATGCACTTGAGGTGTTTGAATGAATATATTATCACTTAACGGATCGAAGAATTTATAATCAGCATATCTTCATAATGTCAACTACAATAAACAATAAAATTGTCTTGATATTAAAAAAAAACATATATAAATTATCAACAATAAATTATCATTTATTTACATAAAAAATTGAAATCGCCAAGAAAATCGTAAAAACATAAAATATAAACGAAAAAAAAACACCAAGAAAAATATTTAAATATTTAAAAAAAAAAAAGAAATCGAAAATTTTTGGAAAAATGTTTGAAACATCTCAAACAGAAATTGAAGATTAATAAATGTAATATGGGTTGTGGTATGAAAATAAATATTGAGAATATTTTCAAAATACAGCTACAGTGACGAAAAAAAAACCAAAATTAATAAAGTAAGCTAAAAAGAAACCAAAACCGGTGATATCGAACTATTTCAATGTGAAGAAAACAATGGAAAAAAAACCAAAAAACGATAATTGTGCTGAAAACACGTTAAGAAATCAGTTTAAGATTAAACCAACTAACACTATTAATATAAATATTAGAAATGTAAACAAAATCCTGAGCGTGTCACCTGGCTACGAATATTGCCAGGGCTGCGAAAAAAACAGTCCCGCATATTTTTTTGAATATTTATCGTGACCCTATTAACATTTAAAACGGGGGGAAACCTGAAATTATGTGGCAAAGGATAGCGACTTAAGCTACTTTGCGTTATGGACGAACTTTAACTTGAACAAAAAAAGGAACAAAATTATTTTTTAAAAATTAATTTTCTGAGAATATTTTTTTTTCTTGTCGAATGTGACATAATTTCCTTCTTTTAATTACTAAGTTTTTTAGTACATCACTAGTGTACTTAACCCGGGCATAACTTTTCAATTGAAAAGGCATTGGGCAGAAAATAGTTGTTTTTAACACTTTCCTTTGAAAGCAGTTTAGTTTGAACAGTTTTGACTTGAATGAACAAAGACGAACACAATAGTTCCGTCGGGATTTTCTTACAAAAGTTCCATTAGTTTAGCTCTTTTCTGGAACTTCTTCACCTCGTAAACGTTTTGTGAGACATCCGGACATGCCGGCATGAGGAAATCTGCCGTTGATAGCCTTCCCTTTTCACTCAAATAATTAATAGTGAATACGAATTGTCCCCATTTAGCAATTGTTGTATTTGTAAGGGGTAATTTTTTCTCTTTCCTTTCTTCATTATTTTCTCAAATGAGTTTGAATTATATAACGGCTTGAAATTTCTACGGCCAAGTAATACTTTGTTGACTGTCTTACGCCAATTGTAACTACAAGGGCTCAATATGACTTGTTTCTCTCTTGGGCAGGATAACGAACGTCAAAGCATGGACATTTTCGGATGAATAGTTCCATGGGAACGCCATGGTGGACGTGGAGATTGTCACGGCATGAGGAATCATGGTAATCACCGTATTAGTCGCGCTTTTTTTTTCATCGCGAATACTTTTTTCGGAATTAAATACTATCGAGTGGCGCGGAACATTGAACACGAAATTAAGCATTGAACAGGGAAAAACTGATAGATTTTATGAATTCTTAAAAGATTTTTAGTGAGGAAAATAACCAGGTGAAATGAGTGCTTAAAGACACCATTTATTTTATTCGCCTAATGTTCAAATGAACATTATCTAATGACAGTTATTCCAATTATTGTTAAAGGAAATTTCAATTAGATCAAGTCCTCCTAGGTTCGATAAGGAAATCGACGATAATGGAATAAAGCTGATCATAATAGCATCGGAGTCACTGCTGTTAATGGAAATATTGACTTAGGACAATTATTACCAAGGCTTGAAAAATTAGCCGGCAGTAGGAAGATTTCCTTGATGCAGGGAGGTAGTAAAATCAAACATGTTTGAAGAAAATAGCGAATAAAAGATCAACCATATGAAAATGGATATGGGCCCAAGAGTTGATAAGTAAAAGTTATCGGTGACGATCGAAAACTAAAATCCTGGAGAAGATGAAGATGAAAATGAAGATAAGGATGTTGAATATAATACCATCTGAATATATCTATGACTTAATGTCGAAAGGTAAAGGGAAAATGTATCTCCTGAACCGTCATGTCCCTACTATCGCTTGTGATTGCTTTTGGAACCCGTCAATGTCTCTGAACATAGATAAACGTCATGTCTCTGGACTAAACGAACAATGTCTCTGAATCAACTAAACGATTCCGTTTATTGAGAGCAACTTTGGTCGCCCGGCTTTATTGTTTTATGATATATTAACAATTGATATAGAATTTTAGACTATTTAATCGAACTTTTGTATTTTTATCTATAAGTTAACTTTTAAATAATAGTCTATAATTATATTTTTATTGTGTGTAGTTAATAGCTATTTTATATCTAGTTTGGGCCGTGAAAAAATGTTTTCTTCTCTTATTATCTATTACTTTTCCTACGGGAAATTGTTTTATGAAGAAGATGATAACATTTTTGAGAACGTTAACAGCATTTTCTTAAATGTTAAAAAATAGGTAAAATAAGCCCAAATTTATAGAATAAGAAGTATATAAATTTATACTCAAGAAGGGGAAGGTGTAGTGTAAACATAAGTCGACCAGACTGTGGCTGTACATACCACCGGCAATCGCAACACGCGCATGCAAAATTGTGCTGACTCAGTGGGAAATGGAACAGTTTAGCATTCCCACATTCCAATCCCACAGTCCGATCGACTTGTGTAACCGGACCCCTTGCGCATGCACTCATATGTGTATGTATGTGTGCGCAAGCAGATTAGGATAAGTTGAATTAAGATAATGGAAATAAATAAAGAGCAGTTGCTCATCAAACAAACAAAAGAACAGTCGTGCGTATTTCAGTGTCAATTATTATGTTTTTTATTTAAGTTTGAAAATATAAATCTGCTACCAGACAACCTATACTAGAGTGCTCGATTAAAAGACATTAAGCGTGTTTTGGTTACACCGCTTGCTTACATATATATTCGCTTGTTTTGTATGAAGCACTTAGCAAAGACTTCGCGAGAATTCATTTTCGCTAAGTTTAAAACAACAAATTTTCACATCTTTTACCGTTTTTCATATTTTTGAATAAAATTACTTCTCGCTAAAAAGCCGTTTTCTTTGCAACTTAGCAAGCGATAATCACTTGCTTGTAACCAAAACACGACTATTGTATATTATAATTGTTATTAAGCGTGTTTTGGTTACACCGCTTGCTTATATATTCGCTTGTTTTGTATGAAGCACTTAGCGAGAACTTAGCGACGAGATTCATTTTCGCTAAGTTTAAAACAAAAAAATTTTGACATCGTTAACCGTTTTTAATCATTTTTCATATTTTTGAATAAAATGACTTCTCGCTAAAAAGCCGTTTTCTTTGCCACTTAGCAAGCGATAATCGCTTGCTTGTAACCAGAACACGACTATTGTTAACTAGTGTTTATTATAGTTTAAATATAATTTTCGCAAATAAATAAACATTAAAAAAAACGATGTGTTCAAAGTTACATTTCTTTTCACAACTTTCTTATAAAGCGTCTCTCTTTTTGGTAGCTCCTGTTATATTCTCACTCTTGTTCAATACATTGTTGGATGTAGTTGCCGTCGTACTTTCGCTATGTTAACATCTTTTGCTGTGTGCTACGAATACTTTTCTTCGCGTTATAATTTCTTTCTTTCTATCGATAATTTCTCTCACTCAGTTGATTGTTTTCTATACTCATTCGTGGAATATTTGTAATCTTCTGATCGGAAGTTACGCAAATTTATTGGATATACGGTACAACCTTAGGGAATACTCACCATGAGTGGGCCATCTGCCCACAACAACAATCGCTTTTGGGAAATCGGTTCCCCAGGGCGTAAAAAAACTCGAAAAATAAATAGAACTGAAGATTTTATACAGTTCACGCACGATACCACCGTTGATGATGAAAATCAACCTCGATTCTTAGTAGCTTCAACATTACCTCCGAAAGATGCTTCAGAACACATCCCTCTTGTTGCTCGTAACGTTTTCCAAATCGGAAGAGGAATCGACCACATTTCCCCCAATTACTTGGACATATCCGAAATGAAAAGTGGAGACCTGCTAATCAAAGTTGCTGATAAGAAAACTGCCGAAAAATGTATCCGTGCTACACACATTGACTGTGTTCCGGTCACTGTGTTCCTTCATCAGGGACTTAATTCTTCACAGGGTAAAGTATTCTGTAAAAGACTTATTAACTTGCCAGAGGAAGAAATAATCAAGTGGACTAAGCTTGTTATTGCTGTACGCAAAATTACTAAAAAAAAAGAAGGAGAGAAAGGCGTTCCAACTGGTGCTGCTATCCTAACTTTTGACCTTGTTAAATGCCCCAAGAAAATAAAGATCGGCTGGCAGAGAGTCACTGTCAAAAAAATTTCCTCAAATGAATGTAATAATAACACCTAAAACGCTTAAGAAGGCTTTACCAAATAATAATTAAACGCAAACTACGATATAATTTCTTTATATTTCTCAACAATTAAAGGACAGTGAACCCTGGACTGAGCTTGTCCATCCTCCAGTGGAACATACAAGGCTTCTTAGGCAACAAATATGAACTGGAAATGCTTGTTTGTAAAATAAACCTAGCATAAAAGATATACATAACTGAAGGCTGACGTATCTTTCTGCCCAGAAGTAATATCTGCCAAATACAATCTTGAACTTTGTAATCTACCTGCCTCCGAACATCAGATGGGGAACGTAACAATCCCAATAACCATCTCTGAGCTAAATGATATTATGATGGACCTTAGATGTTCCACCCCAGCTCTTGACAAAATAACATACACCATGGTTAAAAAAGCTCCTTATAAACTTAAAATTCGACTCTGTGAGCACTATAATAATATATTATCTACCGGAATTTTCCCACATGATTGGAAGGTGGCCATGTTAACACCAATCCCTAAACCCGAAAAGAACCCTAACCATCTTGATGGATATCGTCCGATATCACTATTGCCATTTTTGTCGAAAATTTTTGAAAAGATACTTGCCAGATACTTGTGCTGTCTTATCGATAGCACAATGAAGTTTATCTCCGACAAGCAGCATGCTTTCCTGCCAGGAGGAAACTCTAAGGAACAATCTAAAATCAAGGAAACATTCTTTAGTCCTCTCAGAGGACATTGAGAAAGTATTTGACAAAGTGGTGTACACACATATGATTGTTGAAATGAATAAATGGGGAGTGCCCATAATTATACTGAATATCATCAGATCACTAATCGAAGAATAATGGTTAAAATAGACGGATTCATTTCTAAACTATATCCATTGGAAAGTGGAGTCCCTCAAGGCTCACCTCTGTCAGTTGTATTGTTCACAATATATGCAAACTCCCTGGCTAACGTTATTGAGAATTTACCTGGTATTGACTACGTCGGCATTTATGCTGCCAACCTTTTTGCGGTCGTATCCGGCAATCCAACAGAAGCGACGAATTGCTTAAATATTCTTAACGACACCATCCAAAAATTTGCGCGAGAGAGGTGCAATTATACCCACAGAAAAATCGGAAATTCTACACGTATGCAGAAAAATGCGCTGTCAATGTGATGAAGTTAAGGCTTAGTTCTCACTCTATCAAAGTATTAACCCAAATGCGTATTTTGGGTATTATATTCACTAAAGATTTATTATGGAATGCTCATATTAAACATATTTCATCTAAGCTGGGAAAAATAAACAATCTTCTAAGGCTGATATGTTCAAAATACAAAGGTCCTCACACTGACACGGCGGTGAAAATATGCAGAACATTGACATATGGCATAATACAACACGGAATAACTCTGTATGGATAGACTTCAAAACAAAACACCGACTTATTAAACAGATTTATGAATAACAGTTTCAGAACCGCAACGGGCCTCCTACGTGCTACACCTATAGAATCTCTTACAGTGGAAGGAAATTTTCAAGATTTTGGCAGAATATTGGAAAGGAGTTCCTCAAACTTGGCATCCAGATCTATTGTTAATAGTTCCGGACTATATCATTTATTTTCGAAACATATAATTTCAACGCTCGAATTACCACTATCTTCTATTGGGAAAATAGTCGGTCTTCTTCCCGATATCCAACCATTCCTATTGTTGGATGATAGCCTTTGCGCTTTTGCAAAGAAGGATGTTAGCCCCCACATTTTCAAGTCTCATTTAGCAGAGAAGATTCAAACTTTTTCGCCGGACATTTACTGACGGTTCTTTCCAATGTGGTAGGACTGCCTACTCTGTTGCCGAGCAAAAAGCGGACTTTTCACTACAAACTATACATCAAGGTCGTCTACCTGACAACTCTGGGATTTTCTTAGCTGAAATAGCCGCAATTAAATATGCAGCCAGTTATGCAGCCGGCTCGGGTCAGAAACGTTTAATATGTACTGACAGTCTAAGTGCCGTTAAAGCACTCCAGAAAAATAAGAATAATTTTAATGCCCACGTTATTACGGATTCCAGCCTTACGGTCGCTGTCCAAATAATGTCGGCATACCAGGTAATGAATGCTCAGATCAGGCGGCCAAGGACGCCATTAGCCTTCGTAATGTCACAGAAGTTCCTTGTTTCCCCAGAGTGATCAGAAATCAATTTAGAGCTATCGAATAGGAACGTGTTGCTTCAAGCTGGGAAAGATCTACCACGTTCCTGAGAGAGCACAACCCGAATCATTGTAGACTCAATTACAATACATCGCTGAAGAGAAGACAATGCATTACCCTTGCTAGACTTAGAACCCTTCCAAATGTACTTTTTGTGATGTGGTTCTAACAATACCACATATCCTAACTGAATGTAGGCACTCTAAACTGGATAAACTCCTTAGATAAATATTGGACTGGGCTAGCGACAAGATGTTACCGAAGATAACAGCCTTTTGAAACACAATATCAATGAGGTTTAGACCACAGTTCACCGTCAACTTAATTTAACAGAATTTTGAAATTTCTTTTTGTTTTTATCTTCTTGTTGAACCCACGACATCAGGATTTCAAAGGCCTGTAAGCTACAACCCTGGGAGAAATAACATTACTACGGAATCAGTTCAGGCTCATTTTGCTCAGAACTGTATTGCCAACCGCTCTAGTGGAAATTATGCATGCGGGTGGACATTTTTTGGTTCGCGCGCTATTGGATGCAGGCTCATAAATAAGTTTTATATCGAAACGAATGCAACAACAGCTAGGATTACCGATCGAGATTCAGGATTAGGCGGGACAATAGTTGGAAATTCACAAGGAAAATGTAATGTTAAGGTTAAAGCAAGGGATTCAAACATCTCTGCGAAGGTTAATGCAATTATCGTTTTGAAGTTATCCCATTTTTTGCCAGCGAAACGAGTGAATATCCATAACATAGGAGAAATTTCTGATTTAAATTTGGCAGATCCATATTTTTACAACCTACCACCGATAGATATGATCTTTGGAAGTGATTATTTGCCCTTAATTAATATGGAAGGAGTACGATTGGATATTGCGAGATTATTTGTCTGGCCCCATGCTGTGAACACATTTGCTACGATAGTCCATGAGTGCGACAATACGGCCCTCCATGAGCAGATGAGAAAGTTTTGGGAACTCGAAGAGATTGGAATATGTTCGTCAGTCTCCCAAAGTGATGTTTATTGTGAAGAATTTTACAAGAAACCCACTTTTCGGCAAGCAGATGGTCCCTTTAGGCCCGAATTCCCCGAAGAGATTTTTTTGGGCGCTTCCAGAAACATCGCAACAGCACAGTACCTTCATATGGAAAAGACGCTAGAAAAATCACCGGAGTTAAAGGCAGAGTATCGTAAGGTCCTTCAAGAGTATATTGACCTTGGCCACATGGAACATGTCGTTCATAATGAACAACCATATGGAAAGCAATTCTCATTCTTCTTACCTCATCATGCCGTAATCAAGCCGGAGAGCATATCAACAAAAGTGAGGGTAGTTTTCAATGGTTCAAATAGAACAAAAAGTGGATGGTCGTTAAATCACGTTCTGTATGCTGGCCCAACCTTATTGGCTGATTTAATGCAGATTATTTTGAAGTGGCGGTTTTACGAGTTTGTATTTAAATGTGACATACAAAAAATGTACACAAAAAATGTTCATCCTGGAGATAGAAAATATCAGCTTATTTTGTTCCGCACCGCCGACAACGAAGTTTTAAAGACATTCCAACTCAAGACAGTCACCTTTGGAGTCAATTGTGCCCAATTCCTGGCATTAAGAACCTTGATACAAATTAGTGATGATTGCAGAGAAACAAATAAAACGGCTTCAGAAATAATAAGACATGAAACTTATGTTGATGATGTATTATCTGGAGGAGATACAATAGAGGAAGCCAAATGCAAACAATTAGAGTTAAAACGTATCCTGAAGGCTGCTGCTTTCCAATTGACGCGAAGACAGATACATTTTTTTATAATGTTGAAACCATTTGTAGCTCTCCAGTGACAACAAAGAAACATATATTATCGGTCATAGCGCGACTGTACGATCCCATTGGTTGGCTAGGGCCAATAATCATCGTTGGATAGATCTTGATGCAGAACTTATGGCAAGAAAAGGTAGACTGGAATGAAGCTATTCTATCTCAAGTATTAGTGATTTGGACAACATTTATGAAAAATTTGTCACATGTTGCGACTTTAAAAATCCCTAGATGGGTAGGATTTTCTCCAGGAAAGGAGGTGCAAGTGCATGGATTTTGCGACGCATCGGAGAAGGCCTATTGCAGGGCGATTTACTTACGAGTGGGAAATGTCCAAGGTGAAATTACCAGTCACCTGCTGGTAGCCAAGACGCGAGTAGCCCCTTTAAAAAGCATCACAATACCCAAGTTGGAGCTATGCGGTGCCGTGCTAATGGCAAAAATGCGGTGCCGTGCTAAACGCAAAACTGTTGAAAGGATATGCCGTTGTTTTCGTATGTTTTTCCACTCGTGCTGTCCATCTGGAGACCTCTTCTGATCTCTCGGCGGAAGCCTTCTTGGCTGTTTTCGCAAGATTTGTTGGCAGACAAGGTCTTCCAAAGACACTATTTTCTGATAATGGTCGTAATTTTGTTGGTGCCAATCACAGACTTCTGCAGGAGCATGCAAGGTTCCTTAAATCAATAGGAGAGAACATGGTTGGGAAATACGGTACCCAAAGGTTCACCTGGTCATTCATTCCACCATACGCTCCTCACATGGGTGGTATCTGGGAGGCAGCGGTGAAAAGTATGAAATCGCACTTAAAAAAGGTAACATTCAAATTAAATTTCACCTTTGAAGAATTTAACACGCTGCGTATTGAAGCTGTTCTCAATTCGAGACCTTTGTGTCCAGCTTCTGAGGACCCAAGTGAACTACTTCCATTGACACCAGGCCATTTCTTACGTGGTGCTCCTCTCACAGTTCCCCCTGAGTCTTTAACCTTGCCTCAATCAAAAACCTCTTCATACCTGAATCGGTGGCAGAGGTTGAATGTACTGTTACATATGTTTAGTCAGCGTTGGAAAGCCGAATACGTGACAGAGCTACAGAGACGGTACAAATGGAAGACTTTCAGAAATAATCTAAAGGAAAGCGATTTCGTCGTTGTTAAAAAGGATTCGTTGCCACCAACGGAGTGGTGTCTTGGTCGAATAGCAAAGGTCTTCCCTGGAAAAGATGGTAATGTTAGAGTTGCAGAGGTCAAAACCAAAATCGGCATGATTATACGCTCCATCGTAAAACTCTGCGTTCTACCAACTTCATCACCCGCTTCTCTTCCTAATGCCACGTCAAAAAATGAAATAAAAAACTAACGAATCCATTGATCAGTATTAAGATGCACGTTTTTCATTGTATTTGTTTGTTCTGTTTTCTTCTTTTCATTCTCAGATCCAAAATGGCTGAAGCAAACGTCAGAGCAAGATGCTTCCTTTGTGGTCGTAATCACGCACTAAAATATTGTCTAACGTGACCGCCGTGGTGCTCTAGTGCTGTGGTCCCCAACCCCCGGACCGGTACCCGTCCGTGGATCAAATGGTACCGGGCCGCGCAAAAGATAATAATTAGAGTAAAAAAAAATTATTCTGTTTTTACGCTAAGTAGCCGCCGACACAATACCTTTGAAGTAAAAAAAAAACACCGCACGACCATATGCATGAAATTATTAAAATTATCAAACGTTGACCGGCCCGCGACGACAATAAGGTTGGGGACCACTGCTCTAGTGGACCGAGATGTCTGCTTCAATTGCTTTCGTTATGGTCACAAACGCTATACATGCCCATCAGAAAACAGATGCCAGACATGCCGAGCCAACCATCACACGATGATACATCGCCCAAGACACGAATGGAACTCTAGTGTCGAAGACATGCCGGTGCCCAAAGACCGCAAACCAGATGCTCCCCTGGCAGTACGAGCTGATTTGAATAGCGACTTTGAAAAGCTCCTATTTCGCAAGCGAAATACAACATTCGACGGTGCAATTGCGTGCAACTGGCAGCGGCGTGACACTACCAAAGATAGCACTGAAATTGTCCCAGTGGTTGAATGAGAGTTGACAGCAGGAGCGAAAAAAGCAGTGGTGACTCTGATGGTGTGCCCCGACGTACCGAAGTCGCATTTAATTTTGGACAGTGTCTGGAGTTTATTCGGCATACCCACTTTAACGAGCGACCTATCATATGGTTCGTGCAAAATACTTCTCCCTGAAGTTAGTATTGAAGAAGAATTCGTGCTGGTGGAAGGTATCCAGTTTTACGTGCCCCCAGCCATCCATCGAAATGACCTTTTATCATATGCCGAAGGTCGAAAGCTACCTCAAGGTGGATGGTGTCATCGGAAAGGATCTGGAAGATTGCATCACACGAGGAAAGATGACAAAAGCAGTGATCAATCCCAACATCTCAACGCAAGATACGGTATTTGGTGTGATTTTCAGTGGAAGTTGGGTACGAAGCAATATTCCGTTCGTCAAATCCTATTCGCCACTGGAAGGCCGTACAGATGGACCTTTCTCCAAATCATGGCCGGCATGCCTAAGTGTGGCCTTGGCTGCGCGAACTAAAGGTTACTCGGAGGGAAGTTGAGTCTCGTTGTAGGTCTATCTGTTGATCAGGCCTACTTAAATAACGAATGCCAATTAAGCTTCCCCGACATGGCGATTCTTGCGATTTTGGCGCCATTAGAATATCCAACGTTGAGTGCAAAAACACTTTTAATGTCAAGGTGGTTGGAAGCAGTGCCGAGGACCTAGAATGGCCAGTTAGTGTTTAAACAAACTGGTTCCTAACAGCTCCCTCCGACGCCAGGGCACGGGTGGGTAATAATGTGTCGCCCGGTCCAACTCACGCCGTCACTGGGGTGGACTGTAGTATATTTACTGACATACTCGTGGGACTAAAATGAACAAAGAACTTATGAAAAAACTTAAAACAAAAACAGGAAAACAAAACAATGATAACAACACTGCAAACGAAACTGATACACGAAACGATACCAATACGACATTTGAAACGGAACACAGGCTAATCCACGATAGCATTGTGCAACAACACCATGAGATCGTTTCGATGATGATGAAAACGCAGAGTCGTCTTCATCATACTCATGGTTCTACAGGGGGTGGTGTCTTGACCCCTGTAGTAGAGTCTACGGCAAGCACGCACAAAGCCAATGGCAACCAAAACAAGGATGATGACGCGGACGAAACCAAGCGGGGCTGCATAAACCCTCAGCCTTCAATAACAGGTGGTGACTCCAACTCTGATTCCCAAAGCGATACTAATGAAAATAACATTACCATTTTAGCAACTCCAAAATGAAATAGAATGGTCGATGAAGTAAGCGAGAGCATAGCAAAGCTATCAACACAGAAGAAACGGCTCTCGGAGGCTCAACGCAGAAAGATTGCAAAGAGGAACCGTTCAGCCAAACAAGTCGAAATACAGGACGTTCCTAAGGACCTGTCGGTGCCTCCCTCGACCTCAACAGAGGCTGAGAAGTGAAACCGATCACCTGAAGAGCAGAACACTGTCAAAATAATAGCAAAGAGAAAAAAGTGTTCCCCGTCATCTGGTAACTCGGAGACGCCCAAACCCCATATTACCCAGGGTATTGAACAGAGTTCCAGGGACAATAGGAGCAAAGCCGATGCAATTACCAGAAAGGCGAGCACATCAGCCGAGAAGGAAAGGGCGCGTAAACACGACCCCTATCCAACTCGGAAGTGGAAGCTGAATGTGAACACAGGCAAAGAACCACCATCCTACGCATAGGTAGCAAGAAGGCAACTACTGGACGATCTCTGCTATGCAGTAATTGACAGCGGAAATTCAACTGGCTTAATACCAAATAACCAGCACCAAACCGTGGAGGACATCGTCAACACGAAGGTTATGGAATACATAATGAAGGCCGAAAGTGGACCTCCCATAGAAGTCGTCAGCAGCGGCTTCAAAGAGGAGGTACTCACATTACAGCTGGCCTCACAACACTGTGCGGAGACATTGAAGAAGCTTGTGGATAAAATCTCTGCCCCCTGGGAAGGCAGTAAGCTAGCCCTCGTAAGGAAGGACATCCCAAGGCTGACAAAGGCTACCGTGTACACAAAAGGCTGGGGCAGCAAGTTTGCATCGGACGCCATACTTAGTCATTAGCAAGCAAAACGCAGGACTAACCGTGGATAAATGGGTCGTTTTCCACAGGGAGGAGGGGCAGGAGGGCACTCTCCTTGTGATTGGAATAGACCCGGCATCCATGGCTGGTCTTGCCAAGACTAAAGGTATGGTGTTCTTTGTGTCTACATCAAAGTTGGCAAAGTGCCAATTGGCATGACGACCGGAGGCTCGGCGGAGCAGACACCGCAAAACACGAAGGAGGAAGTGACCGAATGCATCACGAACTCCCAAGAAGACCGGTTACTGGAGGACCAATGCTAGAGGTCATCCAGATTAACCTCCACCGGAGCGAGACGGCAACCCACGCTCTGTTGGATAAAATTAATAAAGGTAATAAAGTACCTTGGACCACCAAAGACAAGGTTATTGGATTAAATCATATTAATTACCAACTATTCTATACGAGGACGGGTTCCCGTCCGAGAACATGTATCTTATGCCATAAAAACCTTTGTTTTCTCTTCTCCCCAGAGTTGCCAACATTGGATGCAACTGTACTGAAACAGGGAGATGGGAATATATACCTGGCATCAGTATACTTGCCATATGATTCGCCGACACCACCACCTTCGTCGGAATTACAGCGACTGGTAGAGAGGGCCAAACAGACAGGTAACGAAGTATTAATAGGTAGTGACTCTAACTCTCACCACACGTCGTGGGGTAGTACTAACTGTAACCGTAGGGGTCATACCCTAGTAGAATATTTGAATACTAACGACCTTTTCACACTGAATATTGGGAACAAAGCCATTTTTGTCAACAAGATTAGGGAGGAGGTGTTAGATATCACAATCTGTTCTGAACACCTTATAGATGAGATTCAAGAGTGGAGGGTTTCAAATGAGCACTCATTCTCGGATCACAGATACATTAGATTCAGTATATCACGGCCACCGCCGAAACCGATAAGTGTCCGAAATAGGACCAAGACAGACTGGACAAAATTCTTAAGCCTACTTAGGAGTCGACTAGATCACCCTCAACTCGAATACTCTAGCAGGGACGAACTAGACGACATAGTGACAAAGACAACGCAAGCACTAGTAAAGTCTTTCGAGGACAGCTGCCCACTTCGGGAAAGGAAATCGGCCCAAGAAAAACCCTGGGTTACAGGGGAAATACGAAATCTTTACAACAAGCCCACGCGTAAGAAATCACCAGTATACTGGGAGGACTACAAGAGGAGTCTCAGTGAATACAACGCAATATTGAGACTATTCAGTGATCAGGTGGATAGCGTCAACATGTCGAAGATGAAAAAATTCCTCTCTAAGACCCACGTAGTACATCAGACGCCAATCATTACGGACCAAATGGTCGAAAAGGCTATAAAGAGCTTCTCCCCATATAAAGCGGGGGGACCGGATGGTATTTTCCCGGCTATCCTACAACCCATTTGGCAGGAATTTTTACCGCATGCTTAAAATACGCCTACACACCGAGAAACTGGCAGGAGGCCAGTGTAATATTCATACCCAAGCCTGGAAAACCAAGCTATGCAACCAACAAAGGCTTATAGACCAATTAGCCTCACCTCGTTTCTACTCAAAACCCTGGAGAGAATAGTGGACGACATGGTGAAAAGTGGAATACCGAGCGATATGCTGAAGTTTAGACAACACGCCTATGCCAAAGGCAGATCAGTGGATACCGCACTTCATGAGGTAACCTACTAAAGGGTTTTTCAATAAGAGCGCTACAAAAGTTTTTTTAAATAAAACAAAACCGGTTTAGAAGTACGTTCGATGCCATTATGTATGGAGCTCGATTTCTTTTGCATGGCCACCACGGGCACGCTTGCTGAACCCAATTTTCGACGGTTTTCAAGCATAAATCGGCCGATACTGCTGCAATTTCACGATCGATATTCGAACGAAGTTCATCAATCGTCGCTGGCTTGTTGGCATAGACCACAGACGACGTAGCCCCATAGGAAATAACCTAACGGCGTCAAATCGCACGACCGAGGCGGCCAATCGCCTTGGCCATTTCGTGAGATAACACGTTCACCAAACTTGGTTTCCAATTGGCATTCGCTGTGTGGCTTGTGGCGCCGTCCTGTTGGAACCACATGCCCTCCAAGTCCATATTATCCAATTGGGGCAAAAATATTCGGTTATAATTGAACGGTAGCGATTCGCATTCACAGTAATGTGCCGGTCTTGATCATCACGGAAGAAGTACGGCCCAATGACGCCGCCGGCCCATAAACCGCACCAAACCGTAATTTTTTCGGGATGCAATGATGACTCATGGATTACGTGTGGATTGCTGTCTGACCAATAACGCATATTTTGCTTATTGACGAAGCCATTCAGCCAGAAATGAGCCTCATCGCTGAAGATGATTTTCCGATGAAAATCCGAATCATTTTCAAGTTGTTGCTCGGCCCAATTCACGAACATACGACGCTTATGGTGGTCAAGCGGCTTCAGTTCTTGCGTCAATTTGATCTTGTAAGGATGTAGGCCAAGATCTTTTCGCAAAATTCGCCACAACGTCACAGAGATCCCCAACGCTTGCGAACGACGTGTGAGACACATTTGGGCTTTCTTGAACTGAAGCCTCAGCGGCAGCAATATTCTCGACACTACGGGCACTTCTTTGTCTCACTGGCACGGGAAAATTTTGTACTGTGCCTGTGGATTCAAATTTTTCCACTAGTCGCTCAATTGTTGATCTGGCAGGACGATTATGACGACCATAAATTGGACTTAGCGCTCTTAAAGTTGAGGCCACTGACTCCAAATTTCGGTAGTAAATGTTAATAATTTTGACTCGTTGTTGGCTCGTATATCTTTCCATGATGAAATGGCAAACCTTACTGAAGAGAAATGTCAAAAGAGCGGGGAAAAATATGGTGTCGTTTGCTGTCCCTATCGATTTACTTTTGTAGCGTCTCTGTTGAAAAACCCTTTTCATAGAGCAATCTCTCAATGACAAACTATATACACTCGCTGTATGCATAGATATTGAGGGAGCGTTCAATAATGTCCGGACCAGTTTATGGTGGACCGGGCATTAAAAGACTGGATCAACCATATGCTAAGGAATAGATGGATAAACTGTGGTTCCCATGATGTAAATATTAGAGACAGAGTCCAACGCGGAACTCCGCAGGGAGGGATTAACTCACCACTCTTATGGGTCCTCACAATACAGTCTCCTAAGGAAACTTACCGAAGAAGGACTTAAACCAATCTGCTACGCAGATGACGTTATAATACTTCTTAAGGGAAAGAATCCTAACCAATTATGCAGAGGCCGAGAGGGCACTGAGTATAGAGTATGACTGGACACAGCCAAGGGGCCTAAATGTAAACCCGGACAAAACGGAAACATGTCTATTCACAAGGAAGACGAAAATCTCAGAATATGAAGAGCCACGATTCTTGGGAAAGACGATTAAAATATCCGATAAGGTTAAATACTTAGGATTAATCTTAGATCCGAAACTGAATTGAAAGCACCACATAGAGGAAAGGGTCAATAAGGCCTACAGATGCTGGTCGCTATGCAGAAGGGCTATAGGATCCAAATGGGGCCTCAAACCGACTATAATACACTGGCTCTGCAGAAGCGTAATCAGGCCCGTACTAACATACGCTTCTGTAGTATGGTGGACGGCAGTTGAGAGGAAATGTAACATCGCAATACTGCAGAGGGTTCAGAGAATGTGCTGCATTGGTATCAGCGGTGCAATAAGGACAACCCCGACAAGAGCCATGGAGACTATTTATGTATCCAGCAAATCGAGTTTAGAATCATATACGAGGCTGCCCTTGCGGCAAAACGCCTACAGCTACAGGTGAATGGATCTTACGTCAAAACACCAACGGATAACTGGGGCCTTAGTCGGGTACACGCAAGATACGAGTGAATCTGACCGAATACCCGAGATAAGGGTTAAGGCGAACTGCGTGACCTTAACGCAAACTAGAGACGTCTGGCAGAATGGGACCCTGGCACCAATGCCAAATGGGACTTGCTGCTACACGGATGACTCAAAGCTAGGAGAAAAAACGGGTCTAGGATTCTTCATTGAAAATCCAGCAACCGAATCCCATCTACAGCTCACGGATCATAATACAAACTTTCAGGCGGAAGTTCGGGCGATTACGGAGCGTATCAAATGGCTCGGCGATAATACAATCCCAGCCGAGGCAAATATCTTCACAGATAGCCAAATGACAATCAAGGCAATATCATCGGAAACTGTCAAATCTAGAACGGTCCTTGACTGTAAAGTGATAAACGATTACTCTATGCACGACAGACTCAACATCATATGGGTTCCGGGGCACAGCGGAGTATTCGGCAACGAGAGAGCGAACCTCCTGGCAACGAAAGCCAGGGAACTCCAAACCGTGAGCCTAGATGGAGCGAAAACCTTTGGGGTGACGAAGACTGAGTTAAGTGAATGGGCGGAGTCGGCACATATAGCCCAGTGGAATCGGGAATCAGTAGGCAGGATGACAAGATCCTATGGGGAGACTCAGATGGATTGAGGACAAAAGGTTTGCTGAAACTGGGAAAATCCGAAATGAGCAAAATGATGGGTCTTAACGGGGCATTCGGGATTACGGGCCCACCTGTACCGTATTGGACTAGTGGCGAACAGTGAGTGCAGGGCATGCATGGAGGACGATGAGACGATGGAGCACTTCTTATGCCACTGCCCGGCCTTCACACAAGCTAGATCCAGATATCTTTCGGATAGTACGATACCGGACATGACCAAACTTGCGGGTATGGACTGGAACAACCTAAGGAATTTCGTGAATAGCACCGAATTCCTATAAGGGATATAGTGAAGTAGTAGGATAAACTTAGAGCGCACAACAGGTCGAATTAGCGGCTTAAGTGTGTCTTACTGATATGGGAAGGTTTAGACTGCTCCTTCTGAACACTCAACACCGCACCCCTCTTTTCAAACTAACTAACTATATATTATAACCACGGCGGGCGCATATGATCTCTGTAAACCCGCGCCTCTAAAATTAAAGTATTTTATAAATTCATTTGTAAAATACATATAAATAAATAAATATTGTTGGATGTCTAAATATCAACAATAACTTTTGAAAATTGCTCACAATTGCACAAACTGCATGGATGCATTGCACGAAAACAGTCGTACGTCTCAAGCAAAAAATATTGCAAAACGTTTGAAATTTGCAAAGGAGCACCTGCAGAAACCGATTAATTTTTAGAAATAAAATACCCTGGAGTGACGAATCAAAGTTTAATTTGTTTGGTTCGGATGGAAAAGCTTACGTAAGACGGCCACTAAACAAATCATTGGATCCTATATACACCATAAAACACGGAGGAGGAAATGTGATTGTATGGGGTGAATTTAGTTTTGTATGGCATTGGCCCTATACACAGCATAGATGGTCGAATAGACCAACACCAATATAAAAATATTCTGGAACATCCAACTGAACCATTTTCGTTAGAAAATATGTGAGTTACATTTATTTTCCAGCAGGACAACGATCCTAAGCATACTTCCCGAGTTGTGAAGCAATGGTTTATGGATACACATACCCACCATGTTTTCGTGTGGCCACCACAAACTTCGGACTTAAATTCAATTAAAAACTAATAGGCAGATGTAGAACGACATTTAAAAAAAAACCCCCAAGAAATAGTGACGAGCAGTTTCGAAATATTAAGGCAGTTTGGACTTTGCTGGACTTTGGTAGAAAGTTTACTAGGGAGATTAAACGATGTCATAAAAAATAAGGGCTACCCTACAGTATTAAGCGTCTTTTGTATTATTTTATTATAGTTTTCAGTAAAATTGGGAATAAAATATTCACTCTTATTCCAGTTGTCGTCGTCGACACAACACGACGCCGCCTTGTGACGACGGTGGTAAATTGCAATTACCATTGTCGTCGTCGTTTTTTATCGATAACTATTGACATGTATCTCCCTATGCAAATGTGACGTTGATATTGTGTTGAGACGACTCCATGGTAGAAATATAATGGTAGATGCAGTACGACAACAAATACAACAAGCCAAAAACAACAGGCATTTTGTTTTTGCTCAGTGTCTTTGTTGTGTCAAGTCAGCTGATAGAAAAATTATGAAAATGTAAAGAAATTTGCGCACGGGAAGTTAACAAACCAAAGTTAACAAACTAAATTATTTGAGAGAGAAAAAGAGACTAAATTGTGAGTGATGTTAAAAACTCTCTGAGTATATATGATTATTGTCTCTTAGGTACTGCCAGCCCATAATGATGTTTTGTTAACTTAATTAGGTGGTATCACTGTGGTTCTATAAGGAATTGCCATTTAAATACATTTTTTCCGTAAAATTAATAAATATGGTAGCACAATTACATTTGGACATTTCTTTGCCAATAATTCCGAATTTCTTTTTCGAGCCAAAGCGTGAAGTTAACAAACCAAAAAGGTAAACAAATGTGGAATTATTTAAAAAAAGTGAATAAAATGGTTAATAAAACCAAAATAAATAAGCATTTCATAATAAAAACGTGTTGAATGTGTTTTATTTATTGGGAGACATACATATACTCTCTGTGTTTCAGGTGTTATGTATTCAGTGCATTGGACAAAATTTTTGTGGACTGACTTTGAAAATTCCTGGACACTTGTTTCCCAGACCTGAGAGTTCTAGAAACTTTTTCCCTAGTTCTCCGGACACTACATGGAGTATACCCAAATGTAGCCCAGACCTGGCGCTATCAATATATATAATTATCTTACTCTCAGGTCTGGGAAACAAGTGTCCAGGAATTTCCAAACTCATTCGAAATTTTTTTTTTCACTATAGGGAAAAAGTTTCTAGAACAAAAACTTTTTCCCTAGTTCTCCGGACACTACATGGAGTATACCCAAATGTAGCCCAGACCTGGCGCTATCAATACATATAATTATCTTACTCTCAGGTCTGGGAAACAAGTGTCCAGGAATTTCCAAACTCATTCGAAATTTTTTTTTTTCACTATAGGGAAAAAGTTTTTGTTCTAGAAACTTTTTCCCTAGTTCTCCGGACACTACATGGAGTATACTCAAATGTAGCCCAGACCTGGCGCTATCAATCCATATAATTATCTTACTCTCAGGTCTGGGAAACAAGTGTCCATTAATTTCCAAACTCATTCAAAAAATTTTTTTTCACTATAGGGAAAAAGTTTTTGTTCTAGAAACTTTTTCCCTAGTTCTCCGGACACAACATGGAGTATACCCAAATGTAGCCCAGACCTGGCGCTATCAATCGATGTCATTACCTTTCTCTCAGGTCTGGGAAACAAGTGTCCAGGAATTTTCAAAGTCAGTCCACAAAAATTTTGTCCAATGCACTGAATACATAACACCTGAAACACAGAGAGTATATCGTCACCTTAAATGCAAGACAGCGTAACAAGCATATTAGTAATTTTACAGGAGAAGCAAATAAGTGAATACCGTTAACTGTAGTTAATGGTTTTAAACCATTTTTGCACCATTTGTTTATAATAGGACACGGTGTACTTTGCAAAAAAATGTTTTTGGTTTGTTCTTGTTATTTTCCGCTCTAGTGTGTTACGTTGTCTTGATAGCTTGTTTTGTAAACCAAAAAGACGTAACATCAAATCAGATTGGAATTAAGTAACAAAAACATTGATCTACTGACTATTTTGGATAGAATAAAGACAATCTACGAATATTTTCCAAAAAATATATTTAAGTTTTTATTCAGTTCATATTTGAAATTAAAATTTAAGGATTCTTTAAAATTTACGGTTTTTGTATTTCATTAAAAACATTAAAAAGTGAATAACTATAATAATAAACTACATATTACAGACAAATTATATTTCAAATGGGATACTATTATAAAAGTTATGACAGTCTGGTGGAATTAAAACTTTAAGTTCTTGAAGATGGTCCCATTTCTTTTTAGAAACCTTCAGCCTTTCTGAATGTAACTGTTCAGGTTCAGTCAAGCTCATTTTTTTGGTACATCTTTGTGGAAGTATTTCATAATCGTAGGTTATATTCGTTTTAAAATATATGATTCCAGTTGGATCGTAGCACATATTGACCGTTGGATCTCCAGCCTTTTTGCCTAAAGTTATTCAAAATATAATTATGTTATTTATTAAATAAATTTTCGTTTACCTGGTCTAATTGATGCGAAGCATTTTGGAAGATTTTCATAGTTAAGGAAATATTTGTGATCCAAATGGTGTACATTAAGAGGAAAGGAATTTTTTCGTGCTTCTTCCATTATGTCAACAAGTTGTGAAGGTAAATATATGGCTCTATTGTTTATCCTTCTTTGTATTAAGGAGTGAGTGGAGTCGCACTCCATCTGCGTGTGTCCAACGACTACATATTTGTGCTCTATGGTGATATCATTTTCAATACACAGAGAAAGCAAAGCGTTTGAGAGGACTGCATTTCGGTTTTGATAATAGCAACCGTCGGAATATATAATAATATGAAGAGTTTTTGGTGACATATTAATGGCGTTTCTCAAATATTTAATTATGCATGTTGCAAAAGTAGATGTCACAAGATTACCTTCTGTCTCATCCCAAACATAATTATCCGATTCATGTGTAATTATATTATAAATTGTAAAATTGTGTATTTGCAACTTCATTTTGTAGTATGAAGCATTAGCCTTTAATTGAGAAATAAGTTTTACGGCTTGCATATCTATACATATCCACAAGCACAACCCACATTTTGCGTTTTCTGTGTCACATATCTTTTCATCTCTCATGTCTTTTATCTCTTTTCTATGAGCATCATAAATATTTTGTGAAATATTTTTGTTTCATATGAAACACAAATATCGCACATATCATTTCTGGGTTTGTATATAGCATAATTGTGTTTCTTGAGAATTCCCAAAAAGGTTGGAAATGATATTGAATGATAGCCATTTTGTGATTCGCAATGTTTAATGTAGATTTGGAATATATGGTTATAGGACTTAAAATCCGACTGGAAATATAATTTGCTCGTATACTGGCGTCTATAATGCGATTCTAACTTTGGTACATCATCCAACCATTTCTCCAAAAATTCCATGGTGGTTCTATATTTTTGTTGTTGACTTGTATTTCTTCGGGACTGGTTTCGCAATTTTACTTGTTTCTCTGGACCAACTTGAGTACCATGTTCATCCGTTTCTTGTACCCAGCCTCTAACCATCGATTCGGTTAAGCCCAAAGTTGCTAAAAACATTGTTCTGCATATTTGAAGTCTGGTAGAATTTTTCATTAAATAATATGACTTCGATATTGAACGTCTGGAATTTTCAACATACATCCTTTTTCTGTTCTTAAATTCAATAAGACTGGTCACATAAATTTTCTTTTGGTCCCAAGACATCTGCCAGAAACTATTAAATATTTCCTTCCGTACGCTTTCACAAAATTGGGAGCACTTTCTACACTTTTCACAGTACTTGGATATACACCCAGCCTTCATTTTTCTTGGCTCTTTTTGGGAAATTTTTCGTTCGGAAATTCCTTCATATTCTTTGCCATGCATACGTTTATTTTTATTCAAACTTCTTTTATTTTTAACTATATTTGATTGACTTTCATCGGTATTGTTCTCATCACTTGAACTCATTTTTCATAAGTTTTATTAAATAACTTAAATTCCGATTGTTAATAACGCTTGTTAATAAGTCCGAACCGAAATTATCACTGAATCACATTGTCCGAAATCTGATGATTTTGCGATGTAACAGTTCTGATAAAACGGGACTGTGGAATATTGAAGGCGAGAGGTTATGACTGGTATATCTACCCCTCAAGCAACTCATACCCTCCCGGCCAAAGTGTAAAACACCAATTTCGAAGAAAGTGAAAGAAAAATAAAGTAAAGAAATAGGAGAGAAATTCTACAACTGTGAAGATTATTTACCGAAACGTAGCTGAGTGCTATATAATGCTGAATAGGGAGAAGACGTGTTCATAACACTGGCATGCTCTCATTCTATGTCGCTGGCCCTGCGTTCTGATCTAATAAATTAAATTTAACAGTATTGTTTGTCTTTTTATAACATACGTGATGTTAAGTTGTTTTGCATTGGGAAATATTTGCTCTTGTTGTTACGCTGTTTCGTATTTGGTTCATAAAACAGTTATTTTTTGATATTGGTGCCTAAAACTTTGCAGGTACACGTATTTAAGTCATTTGCATCATATCCCATCAAAACCTCGATTTTCAAAATTTTGATGTTACGCTGTCCTGCATTTAAGGTGACGATATGTATGTCTCCCAATAAATAAAACACATTCAACACGTTTTTATTATGAAATGCTTATTTATTTTGGTTTTATTAACCATTTTATTCACTTTTTTTAAATAATTCCACAATTGTTTACCTTTTTGGTTTGTTAACTTTGGTTTGTTAACTTCACGCTTTGGCTCGAAAAAGAAATTCGGAATTATTGGCAAAGAAATGTCAAAATGTAATTGTGCTACCATATTTATTAATTTTACGGAAAAAATGTATTTAAATGGCAATTCCTTATAGAACAACAGTGATACCATCTAATTAAGTTAACAAAACATCATTATGGCCTGGCAGTACCTAAGAGAGAATAATCATAAATACTCAGAGAGGGTTTTACATCTCTCACAATTTAGTCTCTTTTTCTCTCTCAAATAATTTAGTTTGTTAACTTTGGTTTGTTAACTTCACGCCGATAAGAAATTTGCAAAAAGTGCCATTTAGAAAATGATTGAGTGTTATTTGATATATTGAAAGTGTATAGGTGTGAAAATTAAAACGTTTCTATGTAATTTTTGCAGAGAAATATTTCAAAAACAGCAGTTGCTGGCAAACGGGGGTTGCAGACCCAACAAATGTAAACAAACTTTGACATAAGAGAAAAACTTACTCACACCCAGTCCAGAAAAAAGTTCAAATCAGCTGGGCTAGTGCTTCTACCATTTCTTGTACCATGGACGACTCTGATATTGTCGTCGCCATTTTTGTTAACGACTCGTAGGTATAACAAGTGTTTTAAATATTTAAAAAGCGATCATAGAAAAAATAAAAATAACAAACGGGAACCAATTTGAAAAACTTGTGGAAGAGTTGCAAAAAAAATTCTTCGCTTGCTAGAAGATTTCGAAGAGGCACTGTTCCTAGCAATTTTAAAGGGCAATGGAATGATATAAGTACCATTTTGAATGTCCTTGGACCTCCAAGAAGAACTGGCGATAGCTGGCAGAAGGTAAGGCAATCATGAATTTGAATAGTTTTAAAAAAAAATTACAATAAATTTTTTACAGATTTGGCGAGACTTAAAATTGTAAGTTAAAAATAAGTTTGTCGCCAACAAAGCCGAGTGTAATGATACTGGTGGCGGGATTTATAAACAACTTCCACTCAGCCCGCTGGAGGAAGCTGTGGCGAATGTGCTACAATTTAATAAGCAGTTGAACCCTGAAGGCGCCCTTCAGAGGGTACCAGCTTCAGATGAATGTGAGAGAGAGAGTGCTCTGGGAAATGATTTGAGTGGCATTGCGGAAAGCTACTCAATGTTTCAATCACCTCTAAGTCCGTCCACAAGCCATACTCACCCAACACTTGAAAGCACGTCTGTACAAAAAACAAGTTCCACTCCTTCAAAAAGAAGTAGAAGTTGTACTCCGGCAAAATTTAAGTCGAAAACCCGTGAGGAATTGATGAAACAGCATAGCGTTGGCCATGCGAAACTGCTGTCTGATATAAGCAATACGCTGACATCTATCAAACACAATGTTAAAGATAGTACTAAATATAAAAAACAATTGCTGCAAATCGAGAAGGAAAAGCTAGTAATCCTATAGGAAAGAAGCAAGCGAGAAAGAGAAATGCACGAGAGTGCCTTACAGTTCAATAAAATTAAAATGTTAATTTAAAAAAAAAAACAGCTTGAAGCCCTTGGGAACTAAAATTTATTAATTCCATTATTTTCTATTTATTTTTTTTTGATAATTTTATTTATTTTATTTTTAATTGAATTTTTTAATTTACTTTTTTTCATTTTTGTTATAAGTTATTAGTATTTAAGAGAAATAAATTAAAGAAATGATTTAAAATTAAACAAAACTTCGTTTTATTTGTTCTCTTATTTCCGATGCCTCATTACTTTGCGTAATTTCTGAGTTATGCACTTCAATATCATGTCATGTTCCTCCGATGCAGGTTCCCTCATGTATAGCTAAGCCATATTGAATGCATATATTATGAAGTGCAGCAGACATTGACAATTTTAATGAATTTTTCGGGCTTGTAATGAAGTTGGCGGGCTCCAAGAAGACATCGAAAACGGGTTTTCAATACACCAATACATCTATCAACTATATTTCTCGCTTTAGCGTGCTTTGTATTGAATATAGCCTCTGGACTTCCTTCAACAGTAGAGCGATACGGCGTCATCAAATAGGGATGAAGAGGATAGCCTGCATCACCTGATAAAAAGGTTAAGTTACTAAAACATACTTAAATTAAACCTGAATTGTTACCTAAAAGCCATGAATTACGTTCTCCAGCAGTATAACGTCCATGTAACAGTCTCTTTGCAGAGCTCACGTTCCAAATTAATGAATCGTGAGAAGAGCCTCCATATCGGGCATCCAAATACCGTATTCGCATTTTATGATCGAAAATCTAGAATGAAGTAAAATAAAATCACCCTTATCGTGAATAAGTTGGGGAATTTCTGTTCCCATGAAATTTTCATTTCCCTCGAAGTGGAATTTGCTATCGTGATATTCCCGTGAAGTTTTTGTTCCCTTCTTTAAACAGCTGTTCAAATTAAAGTCAGCTATCAGTGCGTAGTGAATGTAATTTAAAAGATCTTTATTTTTCAATTGAAATTTTAATTGTGTACGGACCAAAAAGAAAATGTTTAGAATCGGCGCCCTTATTTTGATGCAGGATGAAGAAAGCAATCAGCTTAGAATTAGTCGCAGACGTTTGCGAGATGCGTCTAACCCCTTGGAGTTACCCGACACATCGTAAGGTAATTAAATCCATACATATACATATTGCGCTTGTAAAATAACTTTTGTGTTAGATTTATTCAACATTACATGCTTAATAAGGCAGCTTTCTCAAGTGTGTTGGAAGTGCTTACTCAATCCCTGCAGCCTACGAAAAAGTCGTTTGGAATTCCGACGATTATAAAACTTTGTGCCTGCTTGCGGTTCTTTGCAGAGGGCGGATATCAAAAGGGAGTAGCTATAGACTACGAAGTTGGACTAGCTCAGTCCACCTTTTGCGAAGTGCTGTCACAGGTGCTAGATGTTTTGGAACAGCATCTATGCAGTAAGTGGATAACTTATCCGACTAAGGAGGAGAGTAGAGTTACTGCTCAAGAGTTTTATGGTAAATACGGGATACCTGGAGTTGTGGGATGTATTGATGGTACGCACTTCAATATTGTAGCCCCAAACAAACATTTGTACTACAACCGAAAAGGGAAATATAGCCTGAACGTTACACTGGTAAGATTGTTTAAAAATATGTACATACATATATTTTAAAGACTTTAAAATTGTAAATGATTTGCAGATATGCGACAGCAGAATGAAAATTAGATTTGTAGATGCCTCACATCCTGGAGCCTGCCATGACTCTTTTGTTTGGAATACTAGTCCTTACAGTAGTGTCATGGAGGAAAACTATTTACGAAGTGGACTCCGAGTACGGCTATTAGGTAAGTAAAAAAATACTTATAGTGATATACATATGTAATTTTACATATGATCATGTGTATGTATAAATATTTTATAGGTGACGGCGGATATCCCCTACAACCGTGGTTATTAACACCAGGACTGCGACGAATAGAAAAAGGAAAACATTTCATGGGAAAAATTATTCACGATTGCAATTTAGGGAAAAGGGAAAAAATTACGAGGGAAATAAAGTTCACGATAAGGGTGAATTATGTTTATACAATACAATCATATACTTGGCATACATACAATCATTGCATTTAAACTAAAAAATCCTTTACATTAAATTTTGATGTGGGTTCCATCCACACACCCAATAACACCAGGAAACTCTGTTTTTTGACAAAAAAAAATATTTTTGCTCCATTTCGTTCAAATATTTCGTTTCAAACATTATCCATTGGGGACAAATTATTGATTCTAATGAATCCAGTGTCTCCGACATAATCTTGGAAACCGTTGGCTGCGACAGACCCAAGTTAAAGTCATTTCCGACGCTCAGCTGGTACGATCCCTGGGCTAAAAATCTGATGCCGGTTTCCAACTTTGGTGCTATTGTGTCCAGCACATATTTAAAGGCCGCTTTATTAAGTCGAAAGTAACTTTCAAACCTATTGAACAAATAAAAAAAAATACATATGAAACCATCCTGAAAAATTAAATTTTTTGTTACTCACTTTTCATCTGGTAAGTTGAAGAAGAGTCGGAGTCTTGTCTAAGAAGTCCTCTTTGAAATATTAGATTTTGTTTCATTTCTTCATCACTCAAATCAGAATCAAAAATATGAAACATTTTGCAACAAAAATAACAAACAAAATAAATCAGCTGTCTCATATATTAGAGATAAGTTTTTCATTTTATATATAGTATTAGAGATGTGTTCTTGTTTTTTGGAAAATATCGATAAACAGTCATCATCGTCTCAACGTCGTTGTAGAATAGCAAAGTAGTGTCGACGTTGACTTAAAGTGACGTTGACTGAAAAACGACGACGACAACTGGAATAAGGGTGATTGTTTTTGTCGTCGTTTCTAATTGCATTACTAATTGCATACATTTTAGAGATCTATTAGAAAATGTAGTTTCCACTATATAGAATATAGCTAGTCACTTTTCAGAATATCGAAATATTTGTAGAATGTATAGCAACAAGTGAGTCTTTCAAAACTGGATATTTTAATTTGTAATTTGCGTTTTATGGAATTAATTCTGATATACAATACAAATTCTAAAGTGGCGTTTCTAATTGTATGACCACCACCACTGCATATTTTAACGAAAACATTATTTTGTGGATTATTTTTTGTTTGGTTTGGTTTTGGACACATTTTATGGGTTAGAGATAGAGCGAAATAAATGTGGGCGATCCTACATTTCACTTATGTTATGCAAAACAGAAGTTCTATTAAAGTATGTATCTGGACACTAAAAATATGGCGGCGGATTTTCTAACTAAAGCTGATTGTGCAGATAAGCTTAATATGTTTAGTAACAAATCTAGTTTAAAATGATTTGTATGTATATAATGTATATTTCCCGTTGTTGTTCGTACACATGCTCATGAAAAACAAAATTGTATTTTGTCGGGTAGAACATTTTCACCAAAAATATTAAAATATAAAAATCCCTCAAACGCAAGGTTTCGGATTTATGGGTCCCGAAAGTGAGAGAATGATGAGGTTAAGAAGCCGTGTAAAGCTATTGATGTCATCACTTTTTTGTATAAAACAAGTCAAAATAAACGCAAAAAATTAAAAAAATGTGCTAAGTTATCGAAATATCGGATGTTGACATTTTGAAATTGTTGGTTTGAAAGTTAGTAAAGAACAGCCATTTTATTTCATTTTGTTTTTCTCATTACATGTGTCTAGTGATATAAACTTACAGACTGTTTCTCTATCTCGAGATTTGGGTTGATTGATTTGGGTTCTACAATATTGTCGTTTCAAGTCGAACGAAAACATAAAATTTTTCAAAACTTTTCAGTACAAATATAGGTTTCTCTATTTCGAATGTGCTGTCAGCGAATGAAAATTTCGACATAGAGAAACCCAATTTGAGTCGAATGTGAGTGACTGATTTTCGAGAAACAGGCTGTTAGTGAATACTTTAGAGTAAAAATAAAATAAACTAAAGACACGAATTGCAGGACACAAATCAGATCAGAAATATAGGCACATTTCTACACAGAAAACAGCATTAACATCCCATTGTGCTAGATTAAATCATTACCCAAACTTTCAGGATACAGCGGTTTTAAATAAAGAAAACAATTATAAACGTCGTTATATGTTAGAAATGCTACAGATAATTAATACACCAACATTGAAAAGAATTAACTATAAAAGAGATACAGATAATGTAGCCCAAATTTACAGACATTTAATTAGTAAAAAGTAGAACCATTTAAGCAAGAATTATTTATCATATCAATCTAATATTTTTCTTTGGGTTAATTTATATGAACTTTTTACGAACATTATTTTTGTTTGTGTAACTTCAGAAAATTTTGAAAAAAGGCGGGAAAATTTGTTTGAACATTTTTAAATTGACATAATTTTTTCACAATTGTTAATTTTGTTTTGTTTTAATTGTTAAATATTGTTTATATCTCCTGATGATGCTACACAAAGGAGTAGCGAAATATCGAGGAAAATAAATATAACAACAGCAAATCTGACCTCAAGCTCGAAGAATATTGATTATTTATTGATAAGGAAAAGGTCGAACAACAGAATAAAAGTAAATTGTTTATTCGATTATTCACAACACTTCCCCTGAGTAAACCATTTATACAATTCATTATATGTATATGTACATAAAAATCATTTTAAATCTGCACTATCAGTTTTAGTTAAAAAATCCGCAACCATATTTTTAGTGTCCAGATACTTTAATAGAACTTTTTTTCTAATTTTTCCCTTACAAATTTAGCTTTGAGATCAACATGTTTAGTTATATTCGAAAATAAATTATTCGTCGCTATAAGATTTACGCTTTTATTGTCGCAGTATATATCGGCTCTCGTGGACTTTGGATAAGCTCCCGTTGAAGTCGCTGAAGCCACATGCACTCCTGCATTGCTGACACCATTGTCATGTACTCCGCCTCGGTTGAGGAGAGTGCCACTGTTCGTTGGCGCCTTGTGCTCCGCGAAATTTCACCACCTTGCAATGTGAATAGATATCCAGTGGTCGATCGTCTGTCATCGATGTTGCTTGCTCAGGGTGCTTCAAAAAAAGCAACTAGGCTGTTCGATTGACATTCATATACCAGACCTCTGTCGATGGTGCCCTTGAAATATCTCATCACCCTCTTCACAGCAATCCAATGAGATGTACCGGTTGTATCGGTTGAGAATATTCACGGCGTGGCTAATATCGGGTCGTGTGATTTGAGCTGCGAACAAAAGGCATTTCACAGCTTGCATATATGGCACCTTTGCCATATCCTGCTTCCCACATTCGTCCGTAGAACTCATTTCAGTTGTGAGTCTTTGACCCATATCCATAGGTGTTGCTACCGCCTCACAATCACTCATTGAAAACGATATAAAACTTCTTCGGTATATCTCGTTTGCTCAATCTTGATTGTACCGTTTTTATTGTCACGCGTGATTCTCACGCCCAATACAGAAAATGCTTCGCAAAGTCTTTCATATTGAAGTTTGTTGACAGATCTCGTTTCAACTGATTGATTATGTTCATGTCAAGACGTCGTCTACATAAATGGCTACATAAAGTATTTTCTCATCATTGATGGAATAGTAGACACACTGGTCGGTCGACTTCGCTGCGCTGCAATTCAAATTTCAATAGTACTTCGTTGAGACTTTTGTTCCAAACGCGGGTGGACTTCTTTAAACCATAGAGCGATTTTGGCAGTGCACAAACTTGAACACTACCGTCGTCTAAGGGATCACCACACACTCAATCTGTGATTGGCGAGGTGTCTCAACTTTACGACCAATGTGCCCAACATCGTTGTTCTCATCGCTGCTGCTACTGCTGTTGCCGTGTGCGTCCTCAAAAACATCACTATCATTATCGAACCCAAGAAAGTCTTCATCTTCTACATCAGTTGGCAATTCCACACAACTTTCTTCCTCTGAATTGACAACTTGTTCATTATCGAACCCAAGAAAATCTCCACCTTCGACAGCAGATAACAATTACAAACAACTTTCTTCCGCTGAGTTGACAATTTAGCGGAATATTTTTTGTGATACATACCTTGTCCTTTTTCTCAATGAAAACGACATCACAACTGTCGATAATGTTGCGAGTAGTCGGATCTTGCAGTCTGTACGACTTACTTTCGCTGCTGTACCTCATTAAGATGCACTCAGCTGACTTCTGATTCAGCTTACTACGTTTTTTGCTGTGCAGGAATGTTATTCTGCCGATACACGTAGATGCTTCAAATTGGGGTTCCTACCCAACCACCTTTCCTGCGGACAGAATTCGTTACCACGGCATGGTACTAAGTTTATCAAATACGCTGAAGTCATCGCTGCTTATTACGTCATCTAAGTCCCTATCCACACACGGAGACTTTTGTCGCCGAAACTTATCGGATTCTCTTTAGAAGTCGCGACTCGTGACGATTATTGTTTTCGCGTTTGCTTTTTCTGACATTCTCGCATTTTTCTTTGTTTACACTTTAGTGTTGTGTAAATTATTGTGAGGTTTAGTGATTTCGTGAATAATATGGAAGTTAAAGAGAAGAAAATTTTAATTAAAAAGCTGCTTGAATTTTAAACAATTTTAATTTTAAAACAATAGTTAGATAGTTAGTTTGAAAAGAGAGGTGCGGTGTTGAGTATTCAAAAGGAGCACTCTAAACCATAGAATAACACATACTATAGAAGTTTTTATTCGCTCAATAAATTAAACGTCATAGGTACGATGGAAATTACACAGTGGAGGGTGGAAAATATGGGTTCAATAATACCAGATGGTGGCAATAGTATACAGCGATCCACAAAGGAACTACACCCGAATTTCGTGTTTTTGTAGCAAACTAGTTGTGTTAAATACAATACAAATGTATACCAACGATAAAAATCAACAAAAAAGTGCAAACTACTTTTAAATTTTTCAGTTCTATACCAAAACGACAGGAAATAGTTAAGTGAACATATTTTGTAACTCCACCTGGTGTATGTAAATTTTAAATTTAATTTGCTCTCATTTCCACAAACCTACGATGAGAGTGTGAAATGAAACGTCAGATGAGCGAATAAAACCTTCTACGTATGTGTTATTCTATGGTCTAAACCTTCCCATGTCAGTAAGACATACACTTAAGCCGCTGATTCGACCTGTTGTGCGCCCTACTAATTTACTATATACCTTATAGGAATTCGGTGCTATTCACGAAATTTCTAAAGTTGTTCCAGTCCATACCCACAAGTTTGGTCAAACCATAGAGAAATACTTAAGAGTTTCCATTACTCTAGGCCATTTCATAGAGTTTTATTTCCTGCGGTATTTTACCAATTTTACACTTTCGTTGGACATAAAACGGATAGAAATCAAAGGGAATGCGTATTTTCTTTTAATACAAAGAACATAAAACATAATTTAGTGGTCAAACCGATTTTTTTTGGCGCTGTAAAATACTACGAATGATGAATAAAATATAACGTCAAAAGTATATGCAGCTCACTTAACTTAAGAACAACACCAAACCGTGTCGCCGAGTACAGGCAGCACCGTACCCCTCTTCGTACATCTTACCTCCATCTCCCACAAACTCGTGTCGCCGGCGACAAAAGCCTCCGTGTGTGTATAGGGACTAAGCCTGCGTCTAATAGCATACACCTTAAGCGCCCCATAATAGTGCGATTAGTGCTCTCTGCCTCGCCATTCTGCTCCGGCGTATACGGCGTTCTCCTTTGATGTTGTATACCATGGTACAAATATAATGGTAAATAAAGTACGATAACAAATACAACAAACCAAAAACAACAGGCATTTTGTTTTTGCTCAGTGTCTGTATTAGTGTCTGTATTTTTGTGCAAAATGTTGCAAAATCTTGCAAAATGTTGTCTGCGTACTCTAAATCTCTTGCAGCGAGAGAGCCAAAAAGAGAATTTTTTGACAGTTGGAAGTTAGAGAACTTGCAAAATGTTGCTGGAGTAATTTCTGCTTGCAAGATTTTGCGACTAGTTTGAACAGCTGTTTTTATTTACTGTTTGAATGAAATAATTTTTGTGAAATGAAAATAAAAATTGGAATTTAACAATGGCAGAGGTAAGTAGTTAGAATTGTGTTGATTTTTAACGTTTATAATAAACAAAACATTTTACTTCATGCTAGAAACGTGCAAATATACAGTGCGACCGTGCGACACATATGCTAAAATTCTTTTGCTTTGTTATTTCAATGGTTTACACACCGATCAGCTGTTTTCTTGCAAGATTTCACTGGATACTGTCTGCGTACTTTTTGAGATAATTGCAACCGAGAGAGTAAAATTGTTCTTACTCTCCCCAAAAAAGTTACTGAGTATTTGCTACTGGAAAAGTACGCAGACAGACCTACTCAGCTGATATAAAAATTATGAAAATAGCTTTGTCTGTTTACTTTTCCAGCAAGATTTATCCAGTAACTTTTTGCAGAGAGTAAAAAAAAATTTACGCTTTTTTTTTCTCTATTCCAAAAAGTAAAGAGACAACATTTTGTGAAATATTGCAGGAAAACAGCAACAAGTGTAAACAATTGAAATTACAAAGGAAATAAGAATTTACGTCTGCCAGTGAATTTGCGCGAAATATTGTTGAGCATAAAAACAAATGTTTTTATATTCTAATTTACAATAGACGTTAAAAAACAATAAAATTTTAAACACTTACCTCTGCCATTGTTAAATTTCAACTTTATTCTTCTTTTTCACACAAAAATATTGCAATCAAAATGTAAATAAAAAACAGCTGATCGAACTTGCAAAATCTTGATAGAAGAAATTCCTCCAGTAACATTTTGAAAGTTCTCTATCATCCAACTGTCAAAAAATTGTCTCTTTGGCTCTCTCGTTGCAAAAGTTTTGCAGTAAACAGACAACATTTTGTAACATTTTGTACAATATTAGGTCTGTCTGTTTACTGCAATAGTAGTTAGAATTGTGTTGATTTTTAACGATTATAATAAATTATAATAAACAAAACATTTTACTTCATGCTAGAAACGTGCAAATACACAGTGCGACCGTGCGACACATATGCTAAAATTCTTTTGCTTTGTTATTTAAATTGTTTACACACCGATCAGCTGTTTTCTTGCAATATTTCACAAAATGTTGTCTGTTTACTTTTTGGAATAGAGAAAAAAAGAGCGTAAAATTTTGTTTACTCTCTGCAAAAAGTTACTGGATAAATCTTGCCGGAAAGTAAACAGACAAAGCTATTGTACAATATTGCAGTAAACAGACTGAAATATGAGGTTGTGTTACAAGAACAGCTGATCGAAGTTTACCATGTCGTTATACAGAGTTCTGTCAAATTTTATCCAATTTGTTTGTTTATTTAATAAATACCTAATAGATTTCAAGAAATTCGATTTAAATCCAGTTTGACCACATACTACAGAAGAAAGAAAAAAATAGAAAAATCAACTGAGTTTGACAGAACTCTTTATTACTAATAGATACACAATCCTCCTGCTATCACCTGATTAATTTCATCATGGAAAATGTAAACAAATTTCGAAAAAGTGCCATTTAGAAAATGATTGTGTGTTATTTGATATTTTGAAAGTGTTAAGTGTGAAAATTAAAACGTTTCTATGTGATTTTTACAGAGAAACATATTAAAAACATCAGTTGCTGGCGAACGGGGGTTGCAAGCAAACAAATATAAACAAACTTTGACATAAGAGAAAAACTTTCTCACACTCACTCCAGAAAAAAATTAATTCAAATCAGCTGAGCTAGTGCATATAGTAATCTCAGACTAGAGAGAATATTTGGCTCATCTGACGTTTCCTTTCACACTCTTCGTAATGCGGTTGGTGTGATAGAGCAATGTTTGACGAAAAGTGGCATACACAAGGTGGAATTACAATAACTTCTTGCTTTAATTTTTCATGTCATTTTGGTGAAAAACTGTGAAATTTAAATGTGTTTTAAACTTTTTTAGTGACTGTTATTGTTACCATACATTTGTGTTGTATTTAACACACAAAACGAAATGCCGTTGTCGTTATTTTGTTCGTTGTTTTGAACCATTGCCTGTATCTGGTATTAGTAAAGCAATTCTTTTCAACATCAAACGTAAATATCGCACCAGGCCAAATGTCGTAAATTTGGTGGTAGAACTATTAGATCTACTATAAGTATTAATCTATGGGCTAGTGCTTCTACCATTTCTTTGTACCATGATCAGTACCATAGACTAATACTTATAGTAGACCTAATAGTTATCTCACCAAATTTATGACATTTGGCCTTGTGTGATATTTAAGTTTGATGTTGAAAAGAATAGCTTTACTAATACCAGATAGAGGCAATTGTTCAAAACAACGAACAAAATAATAACGACATTTTGTTTTGTATGTTAAAATTATTCTGTTAAATACAACACAAATGTATGGTAACAATAACAGTCAATAAAAAAGTTTAAACCCTATTTAAATTTCACAGTTTTTCACCAAAACAACATGAAAAATTAAAGCAAAAAGTTATTGTAATTCAACCTGGTGTATATCACTCTTCGTCAAACATCTCTCTATCAAACCGACCGCATCAAGAAGAGTGTGAAAGGAAAAGTCAGATGAACCAAATATTCTCTCTAGTATGATTTACTCTATGATCAGTACGCAACATTTTCATTTGTTTACCACACTGATTCCTCAGATTTGCATTTCAGTGGAACCAAGGCTGATCTAGTAGAGGTTATTGCAGTAGGATTTGTTGTTATTGTGGGCACCAGCAACAGGGATTTTGTTTTTGTTATATGACTCTAAATGTCAAATTCAACATAAATACATATGACCAAACAAAGTAAACACTTTCTTGTCAAATTCAGTATATTTTGTTGTGAAAAATTAAAGCAAGAAGTTATTGTAATTCCACCTTGTGTATGCCACTTTTCGTCAAACATTGCTCTATCACACCAACCGCATTACGAAGAGTGTGAAAGGAAACGTCAGATGAGCCAAATATTCTCTCTAGTCTGAGATTACTATATGCACTAGCTCAGCTGATTTGAATTAATTTTTTTCTGGAGTGAGTGTGAGAAAGTTTTTCTCTTATGTCAAAGTTTGTTTATATTTGTTTGCTTGCAACCCCCTTTCGCCAGCAACTGATGTTTTTGAAATGTTTCTCTGTAAAAATCACATAGAAACGTTTTAATTTTCACACTTAACACTTTCAAAATATCAAATAGCACACAATCATTTTCTAAATGGCACTTTTTCGAAATTTGTTTACATTTCCCATGATGAAATTAATCAGGTGATAGCAGGAGGATCTATTAGTAATAAAGAGTTCTGTCAAACTCAGTTGATTTTTCTATTTTTTTCTTTCTTCTGTAGTATGTGGTCAAACTGGATTTAAATCGAATTTCTTGAAATCTATTAGGTATTTATTAAATAAACAAACAAATTGGATAAAATTTGACAGAACTCTGTATAACGACATGGAAAACTTCGATCAGCTGTTCTTGTAACACAACGTCATATGTCAGTCTGTTTACTGCAATATTGTGCAATAGCTTTGTCTGTTTACTTTTCCAGCAAGATTTATCCAGTAACTTTTTGCAGAGAGTAAAAAAAATTTTACGCTCTTTTTTTTCTCTATTCCAAAAAGTAAACAGACAACATTTTGTGAAATATTGCAAGAAAACAGCTGATCGGTGTGTAAACAATTGAAATAACAAAGCAAAAGAATTTTAGCATATGTGTCGCACGGTCGCACTGTGTATTTGCACGTTTCTAGCATGAAGTAAAATCTTTTGTTTATTATAATTTATTATAAACGTTAAAAATCAACACAATTCTAACTACTTACCTCTGCCATTGTTAAATTTCAACTTTATTCTTCTTTTTCACACAAAAATATTGCAATCAAAATGTAAATAAAAAAACAGCTGATCGAACTTGCAAAATCTTGATAGAAGAAATTCCTGCAGTAACATTTTGCAAGTTCTCTATCATTCAACTGTCAAAAAATTCTCTCTTTGGCTCTCTCGTTGCAAAAGTTTTGCAGTAAACAGACAACATTTTGTAACATTTTGTACAATATTGCAGTAAACAGACAGACCTAATACCTAATACCTAAAATGTACCAAAATCTCAGCTCCATGGCCAGGCTCTTTGAATGATGTTCGTGTTTGCTTACCTTTTATGCAAAACACACACTTGTTGTTGATACCATCACCACCACATCGCATGCCATAAGATGTACCCATATGCATTACAGTATGCTTACTTTCCGTTCGAGAGTAATGCTATCTTCCCTTACGAATTCCCATTACTTTCTTAAAAGAATTGCCGCCTGTCGTAAGCATTATTTTGAAAAGATAAGAAGACATGATACATGCTTCCACTTTTGTTTCTAAAAATAAAGTGAAGGTAATGCATGTTATCACTCGAGAAACTTCGTGTTTGGATTCCACAATAACTTCTTTTGGCAATGAAAGTGTAATGCATTGCACTATTGAGAACGTGCATTCCGAATATGGTTTCTTTTTGGAAGAATTTGGACGTTATGCTCTCCAAAAGCATGCATTTTCCCCTTCTCGATACATGAAAACGTAAGCAATAATACTTCTTTTCTCGCTTGCAGTGTAATGTATGCGTAAGGTATTAAAACGTATTCAAAATTTTGTTTGATCAAATAAAATTTTAAAATTTATAAAATGTAGATAATAATTACTTATAACACGCCGCCTCACGTCAGTAGCAGAAATGAAGTGACAGAGAATTAAATTTTTTCTTTTCTCGTCCAACAACAAAAGTAAGCAAGCATAACTGTTTTTTGGCTTCGGCTTTGCATGCTGTTTCTAGTTTCTTTTAGTAAACAAAATGAAGTATTCAAAACTTGCCTTACCATTGGAAGTACCTTACCAAATTTCCGACTGGAAAGCCTCCTATGCCACAGTTCAGAGTCATTTGAAACAACTAATGCGTTTTCGATATTGTCTTTGCCGTCCAAGCAATTCGCCGCCTTGGTTACACTCATGGTAAAAAAAGTAAGGTAAACGTTCACTAACCGGAGAAAACATGATCTCTTATAGCCTTAAAGGAAATTACAACTTTAAACATAACGAGGATCTAAGACAACTAAATTTGAAACATATGATAGGGCTAAACCAAAACAGAACGAGACAACTACAATTAGAATAGTTCATATTTCATATTTATTTGTGTATATCCTGCACAACAAGATTAAATCTTATAATTATAGCACAGGATTTTGAATTGTTCAGATAACATATTTGACAAAAAAAAAAACCTTTAACATAGGAACATAAATTATCTTCTATAAAGAAGAAATTAATGCAAAGACCCAGGTACAAATATTTTACAATAAATAAAAAAAGAGATCATGTTCAAAGAAATTGACATCTTAAAAAAAATACAAAACATAATCAAAATTCCAAAATGAAGAAAAAATTAAATAAAAACCGTAAATTAAAGAGTAGTATAGATTTAAATTACCTGAATGACTCCTTTCTTAAATTTATTGGCGCTACTGAGGATTTGAAGATTGTGGGGGAGTGAGTTCCAAAGACGAACGGCATAAATAAAGAATTGCAATTCGGATACAAGGCTCTGGCGTGTAAGTGGTATAATTTTTCTGCCTCTATTTGTCCGGTTGAATTGAAGTTTTTGAAAAAGATATTGTGGTTCATGAGTATAAATTATTTTGTGTAGAAATACAAGAGATTTTATGTTCATAAGTTTTTCAAATGAAACGCCGTAGAGTAATTGAGAAAATTGAGAGACTGAATCAAACTTTTTCATACCCATAGAGTAAATATGGATAGAGAAAATCTTTCACTCACCAAATTTCTGACATTTGTCCTCGTGTGATGTATACGTTTGATGTTGAAAAGAATTGCTTTACTAATACCAGATAGAGGCAATGGTTCAAAACAACGAACAAAATAACAACAACGGCATTTCGTTTTGTGTGTTAAAATTATTGTGCTAAATACAACACAAATGTATGCTAACAATTACAGTCAATAAAAAAGTTTAATTTTCACAGTTTTTCACCAAAATGGCATGAAAAATTAAAGCAAGAAGTTATTGTAATTCCACCTGGTGTATGTCACTTTTCGTCAAACATCTCTCTATCACACCGACCGCATCACGAAGAGTGTGAAAGGAAACGTCAGATGAGACAAATGGCGGCTCTACTATAAATTTACTCTATGTTCAGACCGTACACATATCTTACAATTTTATTAAAAACTACAGTCAATTTAGGCATACTAGACGAATCGCAATTACCGAAAAGCTCACAACCATAAAACAATCCCGGCATAATATATGATTTTGCCAAGAGAGTTCTAATTTTCAGGGGGGTGAAGGATTGTGTTTGCCAGAGTGATCGGAGTTTTGAATATGTGTTACCAACAATGTTATTAACGTGGTTCGACCAGGTCAGGGTGTCGTTAAATACAATACCTAAATTTTGCACATGGGGCACAATGCGTTCTATAAATAGAATTTTCAAACACTTCTGCATCAGTGCGCGTAAGTAGGAAAGCAATGTGTAAGTAGCGACAACCAATCACTCTGCACAATCAATAAATGTCTTCGATTAGGGACTTGTGTAAATACACACCGCAGTGGCTTAACGGGCTAGACGCTGCTGAAGATGATGCTTCACAAACATCGAAACGATCGTCCAGCAAATGTGAGTTCGAATCCCACCCGCGGCATTTACATTTTTTTCACTAACCGGAGAAAACATGATCTCTTATAGCCTTAAAGGAAATTACAACTTTAAACTTAACGAGGATCTAAGACAACTAAATTTGAAGCAGTATGAATTGCTACAACAAAAACAGGCATTCAAATTTTCTACATGTGTGTATTTACTGCAAAAGTAAACAAACAGGTACAAAAACAAAATACATGTGAATTTGACATAAGAAAAACACCTAAGCAAGAAAAATGTTCAAATCAGCGGTTCTAACGAGTTTACCTTACTTATTTTACCACGGTTAAACTGTTGGTACAACTGACATCTTCAAAAGACTACTTTGTTGCCTTTCAAAGTCAATTGCCGTACAGATAGCAGTCTGGGGTCAGACACGTCAATTTTACTTCTTCAAGTTTTTGGCAATTCTCTTTTGAACTTGCTTTCATGTTCACACAGGGAGTGTTTGCTACCACGTTCTTGCTTTTTTAACATTCCATTTTATTTCAATTATAAAAAAATTTATCCGGAGGGGAATTTTTTATATTTGTGAATAAAATTGAAATGAAAGAGAATCATAAATAATAACAACATTAATTGATTGCATAGGAGAAGCTTTTTTACTATCAACATCAAACAAAACACTTAGATACCCTTTAGATTATGCGTTTCACCCGTGACTTTCACCCACGACTTTGGAGTTCAGTTGCGGGAGAGGTGGGAAGAAGCAAGAGGGGTAAACAAACACGCACGAGACGAGAATTCGAGAGGATTTTTGATGTTTTTCTTTACTCTCTTTCGTAGTTCTGCCAATGTTGTCTCACACTCTTTCTGATTTTGAAGGAAAGAACATTGTTTGCGTATATTACTTTCTGATTATTTGTATATGAAATCGAAATCGATAAATCGAAAAATATTAAATAAAATGTGTAGATACAATAATTCGTGGTGATTTTGATTAATAAATATCAGCCAACGTGAAAATCAGACAACTTTGTTTGAAAAATTAATTATTACGAATGTAAGTAAGAAACAGAACAGCCGATCAGACGATAAAGAACCCATGGGAAGAACGTAGAGTGTAAATGAGTGTCGAAACCTGAAACCGAAAAACCGGTTAACCCGTTCTGTTGCTATTAAGCGTCGGGCGGGTTTTTTAAAAATGTAACTTTCAAACAAACCGAAACCCGATTATTTGATGTCGGTTAACCTGTTTTTACTCAACTTGTGCTAATAACCTTAAAAAAATTACAAGTAATAATAATTTATAATATTTTCGTTTTTTAATGAAATTTTGGATTAATAAACATGATTTCTATTTTCAAATATCATTTTAGGCTTCAATATGTAATAAATGACATTTCCAAATAATTTGTTTATTCAAATTACAAATTGATTTTATGATTTGAATAAGAATTTTTTTTTCAAATTTCACATGTAATAAGATTTTAAAGTTATAATTTCCTTTAGGCTTTTTCCTCCATTCATGAAAATCTCTTTCAAATTTGGAAGTTGATTTTGGAATTTAAATCAGTATAATATGAATTTGAATAAAACTTGTAAATTTCCAAATTAGAATGTGATTTAAATTTTAATTTAAAATTAAAACATGATTGTCCAATTTAAGTAGAGTTTTGAGTTTTAAACATTAATACGTATAAGAAAAGGTCGCTAAACAAATATTTTGGAAGTGCTATATGTGCAATTTAATTTAAAACAAAAAGCCGAAAAAACCGGTATCTTAAAAAACTGAATTTTCGAACAAACCGAAAACCAGTTTTTAAAATATGCCGGTTTTTTGGACACTCTTAATCACAACTCAGGGGGTTTTGATGACACAGCTGGTTGATACAGGATAGAATGTGACAGAGAGTGAGCGTTGGACGAATTGAAAAAAACTGTTTTTATATATGATTTTATTAGCACTTATGACATTCAAAATAACTTTATATGCAATTATTTTGTTTGGATTTGAAGAAGACCCCAATTTGCAATAATTTTAAATATTTGTATTACGTCCAAATTCTGGCAACTGGAATAAAAAACCGTATCAAAACTGTCGTTGGCCCAGTGACTTTCGACGAGAATTTAGTGGAACCCATGGCTTCTCTTTAGTATTTCTCTGTCACAACTGTCATTAGCCCAGACATTTTCGACGATAATTAGATGGAACTGAAACAATCCTACACACTCTTTATATATTACTCTTGGATATTTGTATGGTAGAATGAGAAGGTAAACTCAGTAGAAAAGCTGATTTGAATAATTTCTTGGTCTTTAGTTGTTGTCGACTTCCGTCAGTTTCAAAGATTTTGTTTTTGTACTTTTTGTTGACTTATTTATTTTTTGCTTAATTTTTGGTATACATTTGTTAACTTTGCAATTTGAACCTAAACAAAAACAAATTGATTGTGGTTGTTGCCCACAATTGTTGTTGTGTCTACTGCAGCTACTTGCTAATTTTACTAAGGATATTTGCTTTATTTTCTGTCCCCGGCTAAACGGTGGAAAAATTGGCGCGATGAGTTTTGACTCTTCATGTGACGATACAATTACCGCTGCGCTTTACAAAATATACTAAAACTAACGCGTTCACGCAACTAAAGTAAACTCATATATACGCAGCAGTGTCATACGCAATATAGTATAACAGATATGTATGTATTCTGGGTAAAGTGATACCCTACAAGAACAGTGACAGTCATTTGACCGGTCAATTGACTGTCATTGTTGATGGGTATATCCATCAAAGTTTCTATCACATTCTTAAAGCCGAAATGAAAAAGTTGATGGAAACTTTTGTGTACGTGTGATTTTGTATCTCCCTCGAACTTATGAGTTCGGTCGCCTTTAAAATATATATATGTGCTGCTCACTCTAGTACTGTTCACTAATCAAAGATTATATGAGTATTAGTCACAGTTGATAGATATATCCATCACAGTTGACTAATCATACTTGATAGATATACCCATCACAGTTGACTAATCAAATTTGATGGATATATCAGTCAAAGATGATGGGTATAGCTTTTATAAAAAAAGACAGAAATGTTATTAATGCTTTTATGGTATATTTTTATTATTTCTATATATATATTTTTAATATCTAATTGTATAATAAATGGCAATGAATGATTCTTAGTCAAGAATGGGAGTGAATGAATAAGAATAATCGATTCAAAATGAATAAAGTAGTAACTGGGCAAAATAAAATACTTATTTACAATTTGTTTTTAATAAATCTTCTGCTTCATCCTATGGTGGCTTCGTTCAATTGTCTTTTAGCACATCTAAAATTTGAAAAGGAGATATATAAATATATGTATTAATAATAATAAGTATATATGAATGTATATACATTAATAATTATTTAATCATTTATAGACAAAAATATGTATGTACATACCACGCAGTCTTGTTGAACCACATAAGCTTCCCTATCGTATGCTTTTCCAACCTCCCATCCCAATTGTATACATATATCAAGCAGGTTATCCGTGAACATTGGGGGGGCAGACTCTGCGGACATACTCTGACGCCTCTTTCAGTATATTTTCTGTGAAGAAGTATGTATAAATATCAAAATATTAAAATATCGAACCATAAATTTTAGTTTGTTGATATTGCTTGAGCAAAATCTGGGGTTCCCAATTTCTGCTCTAACTCTTGCACCGCTGTAATGGTCAGGAAAGGGAGCATGCTGCCGACTTCATTAATGATTTTGTCCTGAGTTTGGCCAGGCATGCCAGACAGAATCTTCCACTACTTTTTGATGGCTTTTAAATGCCTAATTTTTCATAAGCATTATCTTTGTTTTTGGATCACATAAGTTTATTCTTTTCCACTGTTTATTTTTATTCCACGATATTTAACGATAATGAAACTTTTGTCGTTGCACTTTGCCGAGGATTCACAAAATTTTACTTTTTAAACGTCAACAAATACAAGTTTCCATCAACACTGACAGTCGAATGACCGAAACTATTCTTGTAGGGTTGTTTCACTCTTGCAAATGGAACTCAGTATAAAATAGTTGCAAGTGTATCAGTGCAAAAATATTGTGTGTGTTAGTTTCCATCATTCATTTCTTGTAGGGTATATTGCGTGTCATTAATGTGTTAACATTTCTGTGGCAGGGCAGTATGAGGGATTAACTGAAGTATGTAGTCTCATAGTAACAATGATAAGATATAAAAAATTAAATTATCAAAAAACATATAAAGGGTCCGGTCCGCCATCTAACGTTTTTTTTTTTCAACTAGTGCTTATTTCGTGAATGGTAACACTTAGCTCATGTCTGATTTGACAGATAATTAGTTTTATCCTTCCGCTGAACGAATATGGTTGTGTATACGCTTGAACAACGCTGGGAAATATTACGACATTACTTTGAAAATCATGGTAATGTTGCAGAATGTGTGCGAAAATTGCGTACGGATTTTGGAAGAAGAGAAGCACCGTCAGCTCCGTATGTTCGTTATCTTGTGAAAAAAGTGAAAGAAACTGTGCATCCGCATCGATAAACCAAAGCGTGAAAAGCCAAAAATAGTGCGTACACACGAGAATATTGCTGCTGTGGCAGAAAGTGTGCGTGAAGCGCCATCAACATCAATTCACCGTCAATTCACCAATTCACAGCTGCACACAATCGATAATGTGCTTAAAAATTGGACCTATCGTGTAGGCTACTGCATGGCCAGCCGAGGCAGCCATTTGAATGAAATTATTTTCAATTATTAACCGGAAGGATTGTACTTTCAAATAAAAAAAGAAATTTGAGAAAATATTCAGTAGTTTTTTTTTATAGCATTTTCAAAAAAAAAAGTTATTTGGCGGACCCGTTACTTATAAAACAAACAAAAATTTTTCTTGTTTTCCCTCTTCCTTTTTTTGTGAAAGAACCAAATTTGTTTTAAGCTTGTTTTGGTTACACCGCGTGCTTAAGAGCACCTTAGACCTGCGGACTAGTCGGCCGACTATTGGGTAGGCCGACTTTTGTGTCGGGCATTGTTTCGCCAAACACTAACCGACGGCTTTGATTTATGCCGACCGCACCTTACACTGGGCGATGAGTCGGCCCAACAATCCGTAGGTCTAAGGTGCCCTTAATAAAATCGATTGCTTTGTATGAAGCACTTAGCGAGCGAAGACCTAACGACACGAATAATTTTCGCCAAGTTTATATTGTTTTAGACACCTTTTACCATATTCAACCCTTTTCCATATTTTTGGATATGACCTATCGACAAATAGCCGTTTTCTTCGCAACTTAGCAAGCTTGTTTATAACCAAAACACGCTCGCTTGCCACAGATTTTATTTTGATTGGTTTAGTGTGAAGCACTAAATAATAATGTTGATCCAGTTAATTTAAAAATTACTGGTGTAGAAAATAGAAGAAATGGAACGGTTGTACTCCAAAGTGAAAAAAAGCGAAGAGATAAAATAAAAAATGCAATAGAAAATGAATTAAATGATGAATATTAAATTAAGGTGCTCAAGTCAATATAACTTAGAGTTAAAATTACAGATATGACTTTTGTACATGAAGAGAAAGAAATAATCGAGAAATTAAAAAAGCAGAACCCAAGTATCACTAATGCAGAAATAAAAATAATTGAAAAATATGAAATCAAAAGAAATAACAGAATAATATATCAGTACCTCGGAGGTAAACTACACTATGTCGTTTTCGTTAACTTTTCAGTAGAGCAGTGGCCATTGACAAAAAACCAGTAAACTAGGGTTTTTGTTTTTTGTTTTTTTTTTGCATTTGAACGATGAACATTCGGTTCTTCTGTCTTAACGGACGCAATAATAAATTGCTTTGGATCATTGTCCGACAACATTAAAACTGCTCTACTGAAAAGTTAACGAAAACGACATAGTGTAGTTTACTTCCGAGGTACCGATATAATAACGAATAAATATACAAAAATGATGGAAGCAAAAAAAACAAAAATAGTTTGGGAAAGATGTAGAGTGTTCGATGGAACAGATGTAACGAAGTACCTTAAATGTAGAGGATATATCCATATAGCAAAAGAATGCAGAAATCAAGAAATATGCCTAAGATGTTATAGACAACACAACACAAAAGAATGCAAGAATGTGGAACAGATAATGATATGTATGAATTGCGTGAAAATGAATAATAAACTTAATATGGATTTAGTTAGTTAGTTAGTTCGAAAAGAGGGGCGTGGTGTTGAGTGTTCAGAAGGAGCACTCTAAACCTTCCCATGTCAGTAAAGACATACACTTAAGCCGCTAAGTTCGACCTGTTGTGCGCTCTAAGATTATCCTACTACTTCACTTCACTATGTCCCTTATAGGAATTCGGTGCTATTCACGAAATTCCTTAGTTTATTCCAGTCCATACCCATAAGTTTGGTCATGTCCGGTATCGTACTATCCGAAAGATATCTGGATCTAGCTTGTGTGAAGGCCGGGCAGTGGCATAAGAAGTGCTCCAACGTCTCATCGTCCTCCATGCATGCCCTGCACTCACTGTTCGCCACTAGTCCAATACGGTATAGGTGGGCTCGTAATCCCGAATGCCCCGTTAAGACTCCCATCATTTTGCCCATTTCGGCTTTTCCCAGTTTCAGCAAACCTTTTGTTCTCGATTCATCTGGGTCTCCCCATAGAATCTTTGTCATCCTGCCTACTGATTCCCGGTTCCACTGGGCTATATGTGCCGACTCCGCCCATTTATTTAACTCAGCCTTCGTCACCCCAAAGGGTTTCGCTCCATCTAGGCTTACCGTTTGGAGTTCCCTGGCTTTCTTTGCCAGGAGGTTCGCTTTCTCGTTGCCGAATACCCCGCTGTGCCCCGGCACCCAGATGATATTGAGTCTGCCGTGCATAGAGTAGTCGTTTATCACCTTCTTACAGTCAAGGACCGTTCTAGATTTTACCGTTTCTGATGATATTGCGTTTATTGCCATTTGGCTATCCGTGAATATATTTGCCTCGGCTGGGATTGTATTATCGCCGAGCCATTTGATACACTCCGTAATCGCCCGAACTTCCGCCTGAAAGTTCGTATTATGATCCGGGAGCCGTAGGTGGGATTCGGTTGCTGGATTTTCAATAAAGAATCCTAGACCCGTTTTTTCTCCTAGCTTTGAGCCATCCGTGTAGCAGTAAGTCCCATTTGGCATTGGTGTCTAATATGGATTTAATATGGATCAAAATAAATTGAATTTCGAAATGCGAAGAATTAGTTTATCAGTTTAACAATCAAAGACTATTCGTGATCTATATACAAATGTGCAAGGCTTAGTAAATAATTATAATCAAGTGTATTGCATCAACAGAAAACCCGGACATATTTATACTTACGGAAACCCATACAACTAAATACGTCGAAGAAAATGAAATAACATTACAGGATTATGATCATACTGTGTCGCTTTCTACATCTAAAAGAACGGTTGTAGTCGTTATTCATTTTAAAAAAATGTGGAAAGTTACTAATTTATTGAAAAGATAGACGGAAATGATAATTGTTGCAATATACTGATCACCTACATGTGGACAGTCGGATGTTTATAAAAATTTTTGAAGAAGGCTTAGAAGAAATTGGTGATTACAACTGTAATATTTTAATAACGGGAGATTTTAATATAGACTGGTCCATAAATTCGCAATATAAGAATCAAATTGAAGGCATAATAAATGATAATTGTCCCAGACAAATAGTAAAAGAATATACAAAAGTAACAAAAATTCACGTACCATAATTGACTTTGTAATACCAAATAACTATGATATATCAGTAAACAACCATAATACAAAAAAAAATATCAGATCACGAGATGATAAATATTTTAATTGGAAGTGAAAATAATAATCATAACAACGTAGACAATAGAGAAATGGAAATTTGTAAGTGCAACAAAGAGATATTTAACACAGAGTTAAGTAAAAATTTGGCATATAATGAAAATAAAAACATTATTGAAAATTTAATTATATTTGATAATGGCTTTAAAGAAACTACAAAAAAAATTTACTAATTCCCACACCTTGTAGGATCCAAATGAACGGTATTGATTATTCAGATGAGGAGTCTATTGCTAATTGTTTCGCGTATTTTTTCGCATCTATTTATTCCACCCCAGCCTATGATGTTTCCAAGTCATACCCGTACACTGTCCGCTCTACCATTCCGTTTGATGCACCTGTCGTAAATTCTTCGTGGTTGCTAGATAACTTGATCAGATTGAAAGCCTCGAATAAAGCTGGTCCTGATGGTATCCCGGACTCTATGTTGAAATACTGCTCGAATTCTCTCAGCTTACCGTTGACTCTCTTATTTAACGCTTCGTTGAAGTTCGGTCATTTTCCTGCACAGTGGAAGAGCTCTTATATAACCCCTCTCCACAAATCTGGTAGTTTAGTAAATGTTGCAAATTATAGGGGAATTACAAAATTGAGTGCCATTCCTAAACTTTTTGAGAAGTTAGTCACAGAGGTAATTTCTCATCATGTTTCCTCTATTTTAGATCCATGTCAACATGGCTTTCGGAAGGGTCGTTCCACCGTGACTAAATTGCTTCAATTTTCCTCTTCCATTATTGACGGCTTTATTAATGGAGATCAAACTGATGTGATTTTTACCGATTTTAGCAAGGCTTTTGATAAAGTTAACCACAATTTGTTATTATATAAACTCGGGTCAATGGGTTTTAATTGTAACATGCTGAATTGGATTAGTTCTTACTTAATTAACCTAGAACAGATGGTATCATTTGGCCGATCATTCTCCAGATCTATTTTTGTGTCATCGGGGGTGCCTCAAGGCAGTCATCTTGGCCCGGTTCTATTCTTGTTATTCATTAACGACTTACCCGCCTCCATAATGCACTCTAAATTGTTAATGTACGCTGATGACGTGAAGATCTATTTTTCTTACAAGGATCCTTGTCAATATACTTTACTTCAGAGGGATTTGTCTAAATTCCAGACGTGGTGCGAAACCAATTTGATGGAGCTTAATTTTGCGAAATGTAAGCATATGCTGTTCTCTAGGTCATCATTCTTTTCGGCAAAATATATTTTAGGAGGCAATGTTTTTGAATTGGTGTTCTCTTGGACAGAAAATTGAATTTCAACTCCCACATAATTACGATGGTAAATAAGGCTTATGGCGTTCTGAACTTTATTAAACGTTGGGCAAAGGAATTTTCAGATCCCTACGTTACGAAAAATCTTTTTACTTCACTAGTCCGCCCTATTCTCGGATATGGATCTGTTGTTTGGGACCCCCAGTACAATTTGTATGTTAATATGATTGAATTGGTCCAGAAACAGTTTCTCATTTTTTGTCTGAGAAACCTTCAATGGAACCCGAACCATAATCTTCCTTCGGATAGCAGTAGACTAGCATTGATCAGATTGCCGACTCTTAGTAGTAGACGTACCATGATAAACTCTATTACAGTTTTGAAGATAATTGATGGATGTATATGTTCTGAATTTCTGTTATCTAAGATTTTCATAAATGTCCCATTGAGACCCACGAGGTACTATAAACTCATTCACATCGAGTTTCAGCGTTCGAATTATGCGTCCTTTGATCCAGTTAGGAGAATGTGTCGTGAATTTAATGAGCTATATCAGTTTATTGATTTCAGTGGTAGTTGGGAAACTACAAAGTCTAGGATAATTTGTCATTTGAACAGATTGCATTAGTGCTATATATTCCTCTACATATGTAAATTTACTTTATCCTTACTATCTGTCTGTCTGTCTGATTTATAATTTGGTTTTCGTTTTGCTCGTAATTATTATATATTATGAAGTCTGTTATATTAATATCTCGTGATGTACTTTTATACTTATTTATGTTAGTGTAATACCAACTGGTGAAGAATTTCTGTAGTTGGTTGCAACGTGTGAACTTATGATCCTTGCTCTCCCGTTATAGACCGGTCTATAATGTGTACGCTGTCCTCACGTTATGGGGACGTGGCCCTCTCGGTCGGTAGGGGCGGGTAAGAGTGGCGGCGACGGGTTCGCTCGATTGAAAAAAAAAATTATTCATAAGAGTGGCGGCGATGGGTTCGCTGGATTGAAAAAAAAATTATTCAAGAAAAAAACAATGTAAATCGGTGGTTTAATAATGAATAATTCAACCAAGTAGAATATTAAGATAATACGGAAGTCGCTAATCAATTCAATAATGACTTTGTAAATAGTATTAAATCAATAAGAGACTCAATTGAAAATGTGCAATATGAAAACCAAATAACTACGATGAACTCTAAATTCAAATTACGTGAAATAAACATTTTAGAACTTAAGAATATAATTATACCAATGAAAAATAAAACAGACTGTGATAAATTATCCAATAACATAATAGGAGAAACATTATTAAAAATTATCAATAAATCATTAGACAGGTAAATTTCCTGAAAACTGGAAAAAAAAACTATTGTAACACCAATTGAAAAAATAACAAAAACAAATAAATACGAAAGAATATCTTCCAATAAATACAATAAAAACATGTGACGAAATTTTAGAAAAGGCTGTGAAATAACAATTAGAAAAGTAGATGGAAAATAATTCTATATTGTCAAAGTATCAATCAGGATTTCGAAAAAAAATACTCATGCGAAACCACGGTTAATTATGTAATAAGTAAATGGAAAAATATAGAAAAAACAAAAAAGTGATGGCAATATTTCTAGAGTTTAAACGAGCCTTTGAAACAATCGACAGACAAATAATGGTAAAAATTATATATGTATGAAATACAAGGTACAGAACTAAATTGGCTTGAGCCGTATTTGAAAAATTTAAAGCAAATAACAAAAGTTAATAATTTACTATCAAATGATATTGAAAATGATTTCGGTGTACTTCGAGGGTCAATTTTGGGAGCTCATCTATTTATTATATATATAGATATATTTATTATATATGTATGTATATTAATGATATGTCAAAAGTATTAGACAGAAGTGAAATCTGTCACAACGTTTTATGAGTAAGGCAGTTAAAATTTAAAGAACATATAGACTATACATGTAAAAAATCGGATTTTTTCAAAGAATAAGAAACAAAATATCAAAAACAACAGCAATAGGCATTCATAAAACGGTAACTAAGCCACACTTTGAATATGGATCGAAGATAATATAAGTAAGTATATACATGTATATACATGTGTGGCCGCCGGTGGTGCAATGGTAGTGTGCCCGGCTCTTGTGCATGAGGACCTGGGTTCGATCACTACTCTGACCTCATTAAATTTCTTTCGACGGCGGTCACCTCGCTTAGTGACGGCGACACTATCGAGTATTTAGCCATGAAAAATCTTCTCAAAATACCGTTCGGAACCGGTGTAAAACTGTAGGTCCCAATTAGTGAGTATTAAACTAGAACGCGCACAGCTAACTGATTGTGAGAAGCTCTTGTAAAAAGTAGGAACAAATATTACTAAAGTTTGCAACTCTGTAAATAGTTATTTGACATGTCTGTGCCTAAAACTCTCTTGTAATTGATATGTGAAAAGTGTCACACGCGTTTTAATTACTCGGCGGTCCTCGGATAGTTTTCAACAGGTTATGAGCCTAAATGTCGCGATAAAATTTCGTTTAAAATTGATTAAAAAAAAACATTTTAAACTGTGCTAAACAAATTAATATATTATTAAGTCAAGACCTTCGCTGCACTGTGTTGATAATAGCAGAGTTCGTATTTACCCCCCGTAACCCTTACACATCGTCGTCGGGAATGTGTAATGAACGTTTACCCATTACCCGCAGGGTATGGGGAAAATAATGGGTAGCTACCCACGAAAATGAGGAATTACCCATCACGATTGCCCATTACTCTGAGGGCAATGGGGAAAATAATGGGTAGCTACCCAAGACAATGGGGAATTACTCATCACGATTTCCCATTACCCTCAGGGAAAGGGGGAAAATAATGGGTAGCTACCCACGACGATGGCCAATGGGTTACCCAGGGTAACTCATCCCCATTTTTGATCGATAATATGAAAATATTAGAAAAAATGTCTATATCTCGGAAACGGAGTGTCCAATTTAAAAAATAACCAATTTTTGTGCGTTTCTAAGGGGTTTTCATAAAGTGGTCCAATTCGTAAAAAAGTGGCTATAACTCGAAAAAAAGGGATGCCATATTGGAGACACCCATTGGTTAAAGCCTCCTTTGGAGGTAAATTTTGTACTATTTTTTCGATTGGACGCACCGTTTTCGAGTTATAGCCACTTTTTCATTTTAGCGATTTTTTTTATTTTGGCGATTTTTCTAAAAAAAATTCTTCCATACGAATTGGACCAGTTTTTGGTCCGTGGGTAATGAGCACAAAAATTGGTTATTTTTTAAATTGTTGCTCAAAAATAGGGATGAGTTACCCTGGGTAACCCATTACCCATCGTCGTGGGTAGCTACCCACTATTTTCCCCATTTCCCTGAGGGTAATGGGAAATCGTGATGAGTATTTCCCCATTGTCGTGGGTAGCTACCCATTATTTTCCCCATTGCCCTGAGGGTAATGGGTAATCGTGATGGGTAATTCCCCATTTTCGTGGGTAGCTACCCATTATTTTCCCGATACCCTGCGGGTAATGGGAAAACGATCGCTACTCATTCCCCACGCCAATATTAATGGGTTACCCTGGATAACCAAGGGTAACTCATTACCCACGAAATACGAACCCTGGTTGATAGTGTTAAATATACTGGCTGTTTCGATTCGCGGATTGCCAAGATAAAGCCTGATTTAATTAATTGCTTGATCAAAAAAAAAACACTTACACGTGCGTTGTGTTGAATGTGTTAGCTGTTTGCTGTGCTGGTTCGAGAATTACTGAGACTACGTTCGTTTTTCCAAATCTTTTTTCCTCTACACGTGTTATCAATGTCCTCATCAAATATGTTCCCATTCGAGAAACCAAATTTTATATGCATGCTCTATGGGCCGTGAGTAGTGTTTCTGTGTAGTACGAAGTTCGTCCGACAGATGTCGTCCGACAGTTTTTTTGTGTTTTTGCACCGTGATAAAATAGATGGCGCCCACGTCGAGATATTAATCATTGTTTACCATCTGATGTTATAAATACTTTTGAAGGCAGGACGAAGTCTGCCGGGTCAGCTAGTCTGGTAATAAAACATTGTTGGAACCCATTTGAAAAGCCGCTGACCGCTACGGCTACAGAAAAAGAAAAGGATACGGATGAACATGAGCTGGCGGAATTAACACTCATGATTGACCCAAGTAACTTTGCGCATATAGCAACTGCTAAATCTGCAAATGCAGCTTGGACAGCTTTACTGGCAGCCTATGAAGATAAGGGTCTGACGCGTAAGGTTGAGTTACTAAAGCAATTGGTCCAAATAACGCTTTCGGACTGTGAATCCATGCCTGACTACGTTAATCGTATGGTAATGACATCACTTAAAGCGCAAAGTGCCGGTCTAAATATCGACGATGAGTTGACGGCTTCGCTATTTTGTTTAATAAAAAAGTAGTGCCAAACAAAGAAATTATTGTCGCGGATAATAACACAATAGGTCTGTCTGCGTACTTTTACAGTAGCAAATACTAAGTAACTTTTTTTGGGAGAGTAAGAACAATTTTACTCTCTCGGTTGAAAATATATCAAAAAGTACGCAGACAGCATCCAGTGAAATCTTGCAAGAAAACAGCTGATCGGTGTGTAAACAATTGAAATAACAAAGCAAAAGAATTTTAGCATATGTGTCGCACGGTGGCACTGTATATTTGCACGTTTCTAGCATGAAGTAAAATGTTTTGTTTATTATAATTTATTATAAACGTTAAAAATCAACACAATTCTAACTATTTACCTCTGCCATTGTTAAATTTAAATTTTTTTTTCATTTCACAAAAATTATTTCATTCAAACAGTAAACAAAAACAGCTGTTCAACTAGTTGCAAAATCTTGCAAGAAGAAATTTCTCCAGCAACATTTTGCAAGTTCCCTAACTTCCAACTGTCAAAAAGTTCTCTTTTTCGCTCTCTCGCTGCAAGAGATTTGGAGTACGCAGACAACATTTTGCAAGAATTTGCAACATTTTGCACAAAATGATGCAAAATATGTGTACGCAGACAGACCTAATATCAGTCAAATGTGCGGGTGATGTAAAAATGTCGGTAAATACAAAACCAAACGGTAAAAACATTAATGCGATAGTTAAAAACGTGGAATATGTACCTGAACTTTGCACTAATCTTATTTCTGTGGGGCAAATGACAAAAAATGGCAATAAAGTAATTTTTGAAAATGACATCTGCATAATATATAATAAAAATAATGAAATATTCGCGAGTGCTTGTGTAGTTGACGATTTACATCTTCTGAATTGCAATTCTACCGGAATGCCTGAGCGCCAATAACGTGTATTGGCTGCTATTAACAGTGAACTTTGGCATCGTAGACTTGGCCACATACGCCATGAAAATTTATGCGCAGTGAAAAGTGCTTGCGACGGTATAGACTTTTGTGAAACAAACAGGGCTAAATGCATAATCTGTGTAAAAGGCAAGCAAACTAGATCATCATTTAAAGATGCTGGAAAACGCGTGGAATCAGTTCTCGACTTAATTCATTTCGATGTCATTGAACCAATTAATATAAAATCATTTTCGGGAGCGCGGTTTATATTGACATTCGTTGACGATTGCTCGCGCAAGGTATTTGCTATGCCTATAATAAAAAAATCAGACGTGTTAAATGAGTTCATTAAATTTAAAACCCTTGTTGAAAAGCAATGTGGTCGTAAAATTAAAGTGTTGCGTTCCGATAACGGAACTGAATATATAAATAAAGAATTTGAACTATATACAACTAAAAATGGTATTTTACACCAAAAAACGTGTCCATATACACCGCAACAAAACGGTGTTGCAGAGCGGATGAACCGCACTATTGCAGACAGAGTGCGCTGTATGCTTATCGATTCGGGACTATTTGAAAAATGTTGGGCAGAAGCAGTGGTGACTGCAGCGTGCTTATTAAAGCATTGCCGACAATAAATAATGTACGCAACACTGAAGAAATTTGGTCTAACAAAAAGCCCAATCTGCAACATATTCGAATCTTCGTTTGTAAGGCAATGGTGCATGTGCCAAAAGAAAAACGTTCCAAAAGAAATCGATCGAATGCATACTGGTTGGCTACTGTGGACAGGCAAAGGGCTATAGATTAAGATTAGACAAGGTAAATGATAAACATGAGCTAAAATTAAATTTTCCTTCATTCATCGTAGACGTCTCTGAAGATGATGACGTCGAAAGAAGCATCGCCAATTGCAAGTGACTTTGCTGATGCCACGTATACTCCTCCCGACGAAGCCCATGATGTTACGTGCACACCTGCTAAAAATGCCACAGTCATAGAAGGCGAAATTCGGCGACCAGTGCGAATTTTAAAAAACAACTTTGATGACGAGTTGGAAGATACAGTCGAGCTTGCCGATGCCATGAACGTTCCCGACGAAGTCCATGATGATACGTTTACACCTGATGAAGATGACACAGTCATGGAAGGCGAAATTCGGCGATCAGAGCGAATTTTAAGCAAACAAAAACCGGCTTACAATATTTGCGCTATCGATTATGTATCGAGTGATCCAGCGACTTTAAACGAGGCATTTTCATCACCGGATGCAGGTCTTTGGAAAGCTGCTATGAAGGAAGAATATGATTCGCTGATGCTGAACGAAACGTGGACGTTATCAAAGCTGCCAGCCGGAAAGAAAGCCATATCCTCAAAGTGGGTCTTCAAAACTAAAGTGAACGCTCCTTCACCTGGGCTAACAACCTTGTCGCGATGTGGGGGCTTAAGTGTGGCCGAGGCTGCCTAAGTGTGGCCTTGGCTGCGCGAACTAAAGGTTACTCCGGGGGGAAGTTGAGTCTCGTTGTAGGTCTATCTGTTGATCAGGTCTACTTAAATAACGAATGTCAATGAAGCTTCCCCCGACATGGCGATTCTTGCGATTTTGGCGCCATTAGAATATCCAACGTTGAATGCAAAAACACTTTTAAGGTCAAGGTGGTTGGAAGCAGTGCCGAGGACCTAGAATGGCCAGTTAGTGTTTAAACAAACTGGTTCCTAACAGCTCCCTCCGACGCCAGGGCACGGGTCGGTAGTAATGAAATATGTTGCCCGGTCCAACTCACGCCGTCACTGGGGTGGACTGTATTATATTTACTGGCATACTCGTGGGACTAACATGAACAAAAAAGAACTAATGAGAAAACTAAAAACAGGAAAACAAAACAATGATAACAACACTGCAAACGAAACTGATACACGAAACGATACTAATACGACATTTGAAACGGAACACAGGCTAATCCACGATAGCATTGTGAAACAACACCATGAGATCGTTTCGATGATGATGAAAACGCAGAGTCGGGTTCATCATACTCATGGTTCTACAGGGGCTGGTGTCTTGACACCTGTAGTAGAGTCTGTGGCAAGCACACAAAAAGCCAATGGCAACCAAAACAAGGATGATGACGCGGACGAAACCAAGCGGGGCTGCATAAGCCCTCAGCCTTCAATAACAGGTGGTGACTCCAACTCTGATTCCCAAAGTGATAATAATGAAAACAACATTACCATTTTAGCAACTCCAAAAAATGACGAGGTAAATAGAATGGTCGATGAAGTAAGCGAGAGCATAGCGAAGCTATCCACACAAAAGAAACGACTCTCGGGGGCTCAACGCAGGAAGATTGCAAAGAGGAACCGTTCAGCCAAACAAGCCGAAAAACAGGATGTTCCTAAGGACCTGTCGGTGCCTCCCTCGACCTCAACAGAGGCTGAGAAGAGAAACCGATCACCGGAAGAACAGAACACTGTCAAATTAATGGCAAAGAGGAAAAAGTGTTCCCCGTCATCTGGTAATTCGGAGACGCCCAAACCCCATATTACAGAGCTCCAGGGACAATAGGAGCAAAGCCGATGCGATTACCGGAAAGGCGAGCACATCAGCCAAATCAACCGACAAGGAAAGGGCGCGTAAACACGAACCCTATCCAACTCGGAAGAGGAAGCTGAATGCGAACACGGGCAAAGAACCGCCATCCTACGCAAAGGTAGCGAGAAGGCAACAACTGGACGATCTCTGCTATGCAGTAATTGACAGCGGTAACCCAACTGGCTCAATACCGGATAACCAACACCAAATCGTGGAGGACCTCGTCAACACGAAGGTAATGGACCACATAATGAAGGCCGAAAGTGGACCTCCCATAGAAGTTGTCAGTAGCGGCTTCAAAGGGGAGGTACTCACTTTACAGCTGGCCTCACAACGCTGTGCGGAGACTTTAAAGAAGCTGGTGGATGAAATCTCTGCCCCCTGGGAAGGCGGTAAGCTAGCCCTCGTAAGGAAGAAGGACATCCCAAGGCTGACGAAGGCTACTGTATATATTAAAGGATGGGGCAGCAAGTTTGCATCGGACGCCATACTTAAAGTCATTGGCAAGCAAAACGCAGGACTATCCGTGGACAAATGGGTCGTTTTCCACAGGGAGGAGGGGCAGGAGGGCACACTCCTTGTGATCGGAATAGACCCGGCATCCATGGCTGGTCTTGCCAAGACTAAAGGTATGGTGTTCTTTGTGACCAAAGCTGTCTACATCAAAGTTGGCAAAGTGCCAATCGGCATGACGACCGGAGGAACACAGCCGGAGGATGCGAAGCATGACGAAGTGAGTGGCGGCTCGGCGGAGCAGACACCGCAAAATAAGAAGGAGGAAGTGGCCGAAGGCATCACAAACTCCCAAGAAGACCGGTTACTGGAGGACCAATGTTAGAGGTCATCCAGATTAACCTCCACCGGAGCGAGACGGCAACCCACGCTCTGTTGGATAAAATTAATAAAGGTAATAAAGGTCACCACCACCTTCGTCGGAATTACAGCGACTGGTAGAGAGGGCCAAACAGACAGGTAACGAAGTATTAATAGGTAGTGACTCTAACTCTCACCACACGTCGTGGGGTAGTACTAACTGTAACCGTAGGGGGCATGCCCTAGTAGAATATTTGAATACTAACGACCTTTTCACACTGAATATTGGGAACAAAGCCACTTTTGTCAACAAGATTAGGGAGGAGGTGTTAGATATAACAATCTGTTCTGAACACCTTATAGATGAAATTCAAGAATGGAGGGTTTTAAATGAGCACTCATTCTCGGATCACAGATATATTAGATTCAGGATAACACGGCCACCACCGAAACCTATATGCTTCCGAAATAGGACCAAGACAGACTGGACAAAGTTCGGAAGCCTTAAGTCGACTAGTCCACCCTCAACTCGAATACTCTAGCAGGGACGAACTAGACGACATAGTGACAAAGACAACGCAAGCACTAGTAAAGTCCTTCGAGGGAAAGAAAATCGGCCCAAGAAAAACCCTGGGTTACAGGGGAAATACGAAATCTAGGGAAGAACGTCCGTAGACTTTACAACAGGGCCACGCGTAAGAAATCACCAGTATACTGGGAGGACTACAAGAGAAGTCTCGGTGAATACAACGCAATAATGAGAAAAGCAAGACGCAACTCCTGGAGACTATTCAGTGAACAGGTGGATAGCGTCAACGATATGTCGAAGATGAAAAAATTCCTCTCTAAGACCCACGTACAGGCGGAAACGCTAGTAGATGACACGGGAAAGAGAATGAATACAATGGAACAAACACTTAGGCACCTGATGGATACACACTTTCCAAATGGGAACGCGGAACCCACAGGGGAGTGGTCACAAGATGAGAATGTGGTACATCAGTCGCCAATCATTACGGACCAAATGGTCCAAAAAGCTATAAAGAGTTTCTCCCCATATAAAGCGGCGGGACCGGATGGTATTTTCCCGGCTATCCTACAGCATGGGGTTGACCAAATAACAACCCATCTGGCAGGAATTTTTTCCGCATGCTTAAAATACGCCTACACACCGAGAAACTGGCAGGAGGCCAGGGTAGTATTTATACCCAAACCTGGAAAAGCAAGCTATGCAACGGCAAAGGCTTATAGACCAATTAGCCTCACCTCGTTTCTACTCAAAACCTTGGAGAGAATAGTGGACGACATGGTAAAAAGTGGAATACCGAGCGATATGCTGAAGTTTAGACAACACGCCTATGTCAAAGGCAGATCAGTGGACACCGCACTTCATGAGGTAACCTACTACATAGAGCAATCTCTCAATGACAAACTATACACACTCGCTGTATGCATAGACATTGAGGGTGCGTTCAATAATGTCCGGACCGAAACACTTATCCAATCCTTAGACCAGTTTATGGTGGACCGGGCATTAAAAGACTGGATCAACCATATGCTAAGGAATAGATGGATAAGCTGTGGTTCCCATGATGTAAATATTAGAGACAGACAGAGACGAGGGACTTAAACCAATCTGCTACGCAGATGACGTTATAATACTTCTTAAGGGAAAGAACCCAAACCAATTATGCAGAGAGGCCGAGAGGGCACTGAGTATAGCGTATGAATGGGCACAGCCAAGGGGCTTAAATGTAAACCCGGACAAAACGGAAATATGTCTATTCACAAGGAAGACGAAAATCTCAGATTATGAAGAGCCACGATTCTTGGGAAAGACGATTAAAATATCCGATAAGGTTAAATACTTAGGAGTAATCCTAGATCGGAAACTGAATTGGAAGCACCACATAGAGGAAAGGGCTAATAAGGCCTACAGATGCTGGTCGCTATGCAGAAGGGCTATAGGGTACAAATGGGGCCTCAAACCGACTATGACACACTGGCTCTACAGAAGCGTAATCAGGCCTGTACTAACATATGCTTCTGTAGTATGGTGGACGGCAGTTGAGAGGAAATGTAACATCGCAACACTGCAGAGGGTTCAGAGAATGTGCTGCATTGGTATCAGCGGTGCAATAAGGACAACCTCGACAAGAGCCATGGAGACTATTTTATGTATCCAGCCAATCGAGATTAGAATCAAATACGAGGCTGCCCTTGCGGCAAAACGCCTACAAGCTACAGGTGAATGGATCAACAGGGATCTCACGTCAAAACGCCAACGGATAACTGGGGCCTTAGTCGGGTACACTCAAGATACGTGTGAATCTGACCGAATACCCGAGATAAGGGTTAAGGCGAACTGCGTGACCCTAACGCTAACTAGAGACGCCTGGCAGAATGGGACCCTGACACCAATGCCAAATGGGACTTACTGCTACACGGATGGCTCAAAGCTAGGAGAAAAAACGGGTCTAGGATTCTTTATTGAAAATCCAGCAACCGAATCCCACCTACGCCTCCCGGATCATAATACGAACTTTCAGGCGGAAGTTCGGGCGATTACGGAGTGTATCAAATGGCTCGGCGATAATACAATCCCAGCCGAGGCAAATATATTCACGGATAGCCAAATGGCAATAAAGGCAATATCATCAGAAACGGTAAAATCTAGAACGGTCCTTGACTGTAAGAAGGTGATAAACGACTACTCTATGCACGGCAGACTCAACATCATCTGGGTGCCGGGGCACAGCGGGGTATTCGGCAACGAGAAAGCGAACCTCCTGGCAAAGAAAGCCAGGGAACTCCAAACGGTAAGCCTAGATGGAGCGAAACCCTTTGGGGTGACGAAGGCTGAGTTAAATAAATGGGCGGAGTCGGCACATATAGCCCAGTGGAACCGGGAATCAGTAGGCAGGATGACAAAGATCCTATGGGGAGACCCAGATGGATCGAGAACAAAAGGTTTGCTGAAACTGGGAAAAGCCGAAATGGGCAAAATGATGGGAGTCTTAACGGGGCATTCGGGATTACGAGCCCACCTGTACCGTATTGGACTAGTGGCGAACAGTGAGTGCAGGGCATGCATGGAGGACGATGAGACGTTGGAGCAGTTCTTATGCCACTGCCCGGCCTTCACACAAGCTAGATCCAGATATCTTTCGGATAGTACGATACCGGACATGACCAAACTTGTGGGTATGCACTGGAATAAACTAAGGAATTTCGTGAATAGCACCGAATTCCTATAAGGGACATAGTGAAGTAGTAGGATAATCTTAGAGCGCACAACAGGTCGAACTTAGCGGCTTAAGTGTATGTCTTTACTGACATGGGAAGGTTTAGAGTGCTCCTTCTGAACACTCAACACCACGCACCTCTTTTCGAACTAACTAACTAACTAAAGTGAACGCTGATTGTGTTGCTGTTCGTCATAAGGCCCGTCTTGTAGCGAAGGGATTTAGTCAGCTGATGGGCATCGACTACAATGAAACTTATGCACCAGTTGTCAGGAACACATTTATTCGTTTTCTACTTGCCCTTGCTGCAAAGTATAACTTGCTGATACGTCAAATGGATGCAGTGACAGCATTTCTTCTGCAAGAAGAAATCTTCATGACGCAACCAATTGGATTAAACGATGGTTCCAGCCTGGTATGCGAACTGAAGAGGTCCCTGTACGGTTTAAAACAATCAAGTCGCGTGTGGAATGAGGAGCTGAATAACGTGCTGCTGAACTTTGGTCTAGATCGCAGCAATGTCGACCAATGCATATATTACCAAGCAAATACAAATAAAATGCTCATGTTGGGAATATATATCGATGACGTGTTAATATTTGCAAACGACATGAAGACACGACGTTAAAGCCACACTCTCTGCAAAATTCAAGATGAAAGACATGGGTCAAGGTTCACCAATCTTGGGAATGCGCATCACAAGAGACAAGAAGGTGCGGACAATCAAAATTGATCAGAGCCAATATATTGCTGAAATTCTTGCAAGGTTTGGCATGGATCAATGTAATGAAATCTCCACACCAATTGACCTGAACCAGAAACTGATTGCAGATATGTGTCCACCAAACGACGCCGACAATATGCTAACAGTGCCGGTTTACTGTTCGCTGCCCAAATACCAGACCAGACATCTGTTTTGCTGTCAACATGCTGAGCAGATTTGCTGAAAATCCAGGGATCAGGAAATCACTGGTTTCTGCGATGCTGACTGGGCCAGTGACATTGACGGTCTACAACAGGCTACGTCTTCACTCATCAAGGTACCGCTATTTCGTGGGGAACACGACGTCAACGAACAATTGCCCTATCGACTAATACTAATTGGTTAAAGCGACTCGAAAAGGAATTGATTGTTAATGCCACCCATTCGTTAATACTTTATTGCGATAATAAAAGCGCAATACATGTTTTTTTTTTTTTGATATATATAAGTAGTATTTATTATACTTTTAATTAAAATTCATTACATATTATTTAACAATATTTCTAAATTCTCCCTAACTGTGTTATTTCATTATTCTTTACAAATGTTGAGATATTTCTTTTAAAGATATTTATGTTTCTTTCTGCTTTGATATAATTAGGTAGCATATTATACAGTTTAAGTCCTTTGAAGAACAGCGATCGTTGCATTGCTGTTGTCGTCACCCTTTGTAATCTGAAGTCTTCTGCGTTTCTTAGATTATATGGCTGCATTTCACCTACATAGTTCAGCTGATCGATTAAATAGGCTGGGGCATTTCCCATCTTCATTTTTTGGACAAAGTTTAGTGTGTTTAGTGCCAGTCTTTGTTGTATATTTAGCCATTTCAGTGTATCAAGCATTGTTTGTATCGGAGTATATCTGTTGCATTTTAATATTGCACGCATTGCCTTATTTTGGAGTTTTTGTAGTCTTTCAAGTTGTGTTGTTGTGCAGCAAGTGTACAAAATTGTAGAGCCAAATTCAAAGTGCGGTTTTATTATAGTATTGTACATATTTATTGCCGTTGTAACCGATATTTTATTTCGCACCCGCTTAAAAAATCCAATTTTTTTGCCAATTTTTTTTACATATATATTCAACGTGTTGTTTAAATTTTAATTCTTTATCGATAACGAATCCGAGATATTTAATTTGCTTAACCTTTTCAATTGTTTCATTATTTATTTTAAAAATTACATTACAGTTCATGTTTATCTCCATTATTTTAGTTTTACTTTCATTTAGTTTTAATTTATTCATTTTCAGCCAATTGTTTATGTTGTTCATATCATGCGTTAAATTGTCTGTACATTGTTCCTCTGTATCTCCTTTAGCATATATCAGTGTGTCATCAGCATACATAACTATTTCGCATTTCTCTAAAATATTGGGCATGTCATTTACATATATTATAAACAGCAGCGCTCCTAATATTGATCCCTGTGGTATCCCATATTCATTATCAGTTTCATCTGATTTAACACCGTTTACCTTAGTTATTTGTTTACGGTTTGTCAGATATGATTTAAACCATTGTATTTCGTTTTCTCTAATCCCATACATATACAGTTTTTGAATTAATAATTCTCTATCAATAGTCTCAAATCCTCTTTTGAGGTCCAAAAAAACTGCCATAATCTTATTTTTTGTGTCAACATATTTCCATTTATTTATCACATAGTTAACTGTTGTTTCACATGAGTATTTTTTCCTAAATCCGGATTGATATTTTGATAGCAAGTTATTTATTTCCATATAGTTTTCAAGCTGTTCCTTAATAATTTTTTCCAAAATTTTTTGACACGTTTTCAAAGTGTTTATTGGGCGGAACTCGTCACATTTTTTTGTTTTATTTATTTTTTCTATAGGCGTTATCATTGAATACTTCCAGTTTTCAGGAAAAACACCTGTTTCTAGGGATTTATTTATAATATTAAGCATATTTTTACCAATTATGTTCCAGTTATCTAAAATAATCTTAGTTGAAACTTTGTTGAAGTCTGGTTTTTCTTTTAGGCCTTTACATACGTTTTTAAGTTCAGTTAAAGATATTGCTCGGAATTTAAATTTAGATGTTATCACCGGTATGTTGTTCGTATATTGCACGTTTTCTATTGTATCTCTTATTAATTTTATACTGTCAACAAAATAGTTGTTAAATTTGTTAGCGATTTGCTAGTTATCTTTACACTCTCTATCATTAAAAATCACAGTTTTTATTATTGTTTCCTCTTTTTTTAGTACAAAGTTTTTTATCTCCTTCCACATTTGCTTTTGGTCTTTGGCATTATTTATTCTATTATTAACATATTTGTTTTTTTCATTTTCACTTTTATTTTTATACATATTTCTTGTCTGTTTATACTCGGCCCATGCAAATTCTGTATTTTCTGTTTTGGCAATCTCGTGTTTACTAATTTTTTCTCTTTTAAGTATTTTTAATTCTTCGTTGAACCATTTTTTGGTATCATTTCTTGTATTTATTATTTTTTTGTTTGTAAATTTTTTAACCGTGTTCTCTAGGCAAGTGTCAAGTTTATTAGCGCATTCATTTACATTATTATGCTCGTTATCTTTTAATATTGCACCGAGTTCTCTATTAAATAAATCCTTTTTATATTTAAATATTTCAACTGTTTTTTTTATTTATTTGGCTTTGATTTTCGTTTGTATATTCAATTTTTATATCTATTGCTTCATGATCTGCTATTTTGTTTGCATTGTTATTTCTTGTTGAGATGTTACCATTATTTGTTATTACATAGTCTATTATTGTCCTCGAGTTTTGTGTGATTCTAGTATATTCGTTAACTATTTGTTTTAGTCCATTATCATTTAAAATACTTTCTAATCTGATCTTGTATGTTTCTTCTTTGCTCCAATCTATGTTAAAATCACCTGCTATTATTATATCGTAACTTGTTTCACATATATCTTCGATTATCCGTTCAAAAACTTCACAAAATTCCGCTTCACTACTACTTGGTGATCTATACACCGCCATTATTACAATTTGTTTATTTCCGAGTTTTGCCATATATGCACTAATCCAATAATTTGAGTCGGAAGTCTTCTCACCGATTTTTGTAACATTCCATTGCTTTTTAAAATATATAATAACACCCCCTGTTCTGTTAGAATTGGAGTGTGTATTATATAGATCGTATTCTTGTATTCGTATTTCATGTTCATCAATATCTTTTGTTAAATGGGTTTCTGTGAGTATTATAAAATCTGGGGTTTCTCCATCAATAATTATTTCCAATTGGTTGTAGTTATTAACTAATCCGCATACATTTGTGTAAATGCCACGTATCTCCTGTGGTTGTTACAATATAAGCCCCAACCTCTTCTTCTTCATCTCAAGCTTATTTTGGTATACTGGACATTCTTTATTCGATGTGGCATGATTTTCATCAAGTCCCATATTCAGCCTTCTATTTGTTCTTATACAGTTTATACATTTATATAATATTTCTTTATTGCATTCTTTGGATTTGTGGTTTTCATGACATTTATAACAAATTTCTTCATTTTTACATTCACCCGCTTTATGGTTATATCCGAGACATTTAAAGCATTGAATTATATCCGTTCCATCAAATATTCTGCATTTTTCCCACCCAATGTTTAGTTTTTGTGCTTCTTTAATCTTTATATAAGCCTCTTTATCTACTAATATTTTCACATTATAAATTATTTTATTATATTTTTTAAATTCATATGATTTCACTATTTTCATTTCATGTTCTTGTAGTTGTTGGTTTTGTCTTTTAATTTTGTCTATTATTTCTGTTTCTGTGTATTTGAATGACATATCTGTTATAATTATAGACATATCATTTTCATCTGGCGCTTTTATTTCATATGTATCGCTCATTTTATTTTCAATCGCATTTTTAAGTTTTTGTCTTTCTTCGTCGTTTTCGCTTTGTATTACGATTGTACCATTTCTTCTGTTTTCAATGTTTGTTATATTAAGGTCAGCTGGATCTACCCTGTTGTTTAAGTCCTCTTTAGTTTTAACACTCTTTTGTTTTTCTTTAGGTTTTATTATTAGTGGTACTTGTTTTTTTAGATCTGGCAATACCGTATTTTTCTTCACTGCATCTGCGAATGACATTTTGTTTTGTTTACCACTAGTTTCCTTTATTACTTTCTTAATTTCATTACACATCTTTTCATTGTTTTCTTCAATTGTGTTATAAATGTCTTTATTTTTCTTTTCAAAATCATTTACGACGCCGCAGAGGTTTTTAATTTCTTTAACACTTTTCTCAAATATTTTTTGTGCATCATCTATTTTTCTAAATCTTTCCTCGTATCTTTTTTCAATTGCCTGTAATAATTGTCTAATTTCATTTTCATTTTGCTTCAATGTCATTTCAAAATCTTTTTTATATTCGACTAAGTTTACTTTGTTTTTGTTGACTCCATCTTGGATCTCCCTCAAAGCAAAGTCCACATTGTGAATATATTGGACACAATCATCGCACATATATCTCAAATATGGATTCCCTTCTAAGATCTTTGATGAATATTGGTCAAGGCCCGCACATTTATCTGCACAGTGATATATTTTGCCACATACTCCTGCACATGCTATGCCTGTTTCGCCACGGATTGCTCTCTTGCATTTATGGCATTCAGCCATTGCAGAGTCATAAATTTTAAGTTAACTTTTTGTGTAAAAAATTAATGTTTTATTAATCTTTTGATTTTTTGCCGTGATTATTTGGTTTATCTACATGTATATATAGTCCTTTTTCTATTTTTTTAACCACTAAATAATTTATTTTCACCAATTCACAGAGCTTGTTTCTATACACGTACTTCTGCTTCAAACTCCGTTAACTCCATGTTGCAACAAACAATTCCTATTCGTCTCGCACAAAACACGTAGACATAAAATCTAAATTTATTTCTGAAGCAATAAAAAATAATCAAATAGTTTTAAAATATGTTGAAACTAATAATATGTTAGCTGATATACTAACAAAAGGCGTAGTCGGCCTTAAACAAAGTTTCTAAATGAATTTGGAATAAATTAAATTTAAATATTTATTAATTAATTACTAATATTTTAGAATCAAATAATTACAGAATACTTGTTCAGTGGAGATGTTGTAAAAAATAGGAACAAATATCGTTAGCAATATTCGTAATTCGCAACTCTGTAAAACGTTATTTGACATGTCTGTAACTTCCGCTCTGAATAAAACTCTCTTGTAATTGATATGTGAAAAGCGTCACACGCGTTTTAATTACTCGGCGGTCCTCGGATAGTTTTCAACACTAATCCCTTCATGGGATGTAACAGGAAACCATTTATTTATATACATGCTGTAATGGCAGCCAGGTAGAAAGAATGCAAACACTCCAAACCAAAGCAATGAGGATATACACACATCAACGAAATGCTTAGAGAACTACAATGGATGGATATTAATCAAAGACTGAAATTCAACACTTTATTTTTATTTAAAAATTAAACAGGTGATGCCCCAGAATAGCTATGCGATCAAATAAATTATGTTGGGGTAGTACAACCGTATGGATTAAGCAATACTGAAGATTTTCGAATACAAAGAGTCAAGACAACACACATGCAGAAATCCCTTTTCTACAAGAGTTTTAAACTCTTCAGAGAGTTATTTATTTATATAGAGCTTACAACAAATGTAATAAGAATCTGTGTAACATTCAAAGTATTTTTAATACTAATAAAACACAGAAAAAAGTATGCTAAAGCGGCAATTACACCTTCCAAGATCATGGCATTTTCTGCATTATCGACGTTTTTTTTCTTATGGAGTTTGATATTTATAATATATGTATATATTATATAATTTATAAAATGCGATAATCTTGGTAGGTGTAACTGCAGTTTAACGATTTTATTCAAACTGAGTAACAGCAAATAGCATGGTACATGGTAAAATTGTTTGAACAGCTGATTTCATTTATTTCATGTAATTTTTCGCTTCATTTGTCAAACTCATGGTAAAATAAGTAAGGTAAACGCAGTAGGAATTCTTACAACAAAAACAGGCATTTTGTTTTTGTCCATAATCTGTCAAATTTTATACATGTGTATATACTGCAAAAGTAAAAAAAAAGGTACAAAAACAAAATACATGTGACTTTGACATTAGAGAAACACCTAACCAAGAAAAATTTTCAAATCAGCTGTTCTAACGAGAATACCTTACTTATTTTACCATGGTCAAACTCATATGTATTTTGTTTTTGCTCTCTTTTGTATTCTTGTGCTGTGGGTACAAATATGTGTAGAGTTTAACCAAGATGGATTCATAGATGGTGAACGCATTAACACAGCTGATTTGCTTTGTTTATTTTTATCATGAGTTTAACCACAAATACAAATTTGTAAACACGGCCACTAAACATCAGAGATGATATTTGTAGTGGAGAAGGACTTGTTTTCCTCTTTTCGATTTCAAAAAGTTCCCAGCTCTTTTTGGTCCAATATGTACTTTCGGATTTGACTCACCAAATTTTATATGAAATGTTTTTAAATACAACACATGGGTATAATTCATGGAAATGTTTAAGTCAATGGCTAGTGGAGACCACTAATGTTCATGTCATGACTTAAAAATCCAACCTTTTGCCATGAGATAAATTCTGTCATAAACACTGCCATTAATTTCATACGATTTCGCAACCTAATTAAATAAAAGCGAAATTATTAATTTCATTTATATATGTCGCAAATATGAGTGTTTATGGAACTGCAAAAGTGAAAACTATAAAAGAACGGACTTTAAAAGAAAAACGTTGAAGGAAATTGGACACAAATTGAAGTGTACGGCAGATAAGTTCTTGTTTATGGTTCAAAAACATTTTGGAAATGAAATGTCTAATTATAGCTAGTCGAGACACCGTGTAAGGTAGAAGCAGAAGGAATTGGAGGAATTTGGTTTTTATATCAAGGGCCGACCTTATATAAATTATATTATAAATTTATATTCCACCTAGTCGCCCAGCCGGGCTCAGGCAGGGGCGTTCAAATTTCCTCTGTACCTTAAAAAAAAACTGCGTTTTCACTCTTAAATTCTCAGGATTTTAAAGGGTTACAAAGGCAAATAATGTGTGAAATTTTAGCTGCAGGGCCCACCTTTCTAAAAGCATTGTCAAATTAGCACCCTCACATTGGCAACATCCGGCGATAATAGCATTTTTTCAGAAAAAGTATGGTTATAAAAGTCGAATATCATGAATTGACTCGCAATGGGTAAATGAATCGTGGATATAAATATGAATATGAAAAGAAATATTTATAAGCTTTCCAACGAATACCGTCCGAAAATGTAGAAGATATTGAAGGTTATATGTTCAAACTTTGGGGGGCGTAATCCGGGAAACATGGACCGCCGACAAAAAAAAAATTGCTACTTTTCTTTGAATAAAAATTTGGATTTGTACGAGAGGTTGGGTGTCCTGGACATAATAAGCCTTTGTTTCTTTTTGTTTGTTAATAAAATATGAAGAATTTCAATCAGTATGCAATTTATGGTAAAAATGCATGAGACCGCCTCAAAAAAAAACCGAAAATCGAGTAAAGAAGAAATAATCGAGTAAAGAAGAAAATTAAAAGACAAAACCAACAACTGAAAGAACATGAAATGAAAATAGTGAAATCATATGAATTTAAAAAATATAATAAAATAATTTATAATGTGACAATATTAGTAGATAAAGAGGCTTATATAAAGATTAAAGAAGCATTGGGTGGAAAAAATGCAGAATATTTGATGGAACGGATATAATTCAATGCTTTAAATACCTCGGATATAACCATAAAGCGGGCGAATGTAAAAATGAAGAAATTTGTTATAAATGTCATGAAAACCACAAATCCAAAGAATGCAATAAAGAAATAATAAATAAATTTATAAACTGTATAAAAACAAATAGAAGGCTGAATATGGGACTTGATGAAAATCATGCCACATCGAATAAAGAATGTCCAGTGTACCAAAATAAGCTTGAGAAGAAGAAGAAGAGGTTGGGGCTTATATTGTAACAACCACAGGAGATACGCGGCATTTACACAAATGTATGTGGATTAGTTAATAACTACGACCAATTGGAAATAATTGCTGATGAAGAAACCCCAGATTTTATAATACTCACGGAAACCCATTTAACAAAGGTATTGATGAACATGAAATACAAATGCAAGAATACGATCTTTATAATACACACTCCAATTCTAACAGAACAGGGCGTGTTATTATATATTTTAAAAAGCAATGGAATGTTACAAAAATTGGTGAGAAGACTTCCGACTCAAATTATTGGATTAGTGCATACCCTCTGTCAAATATTTATATGTGCAAAATAATTTTTTTTCTTTCCGTCTGAAAACTAACTGTAATTTAAGGTCGATCATATACAATTTTTTCGATAATATTCCTCTCTCTTTATCATATACTTTTTTCTCTTTTGGACTTTATTTGTAGTCCCGTTATCTACGATTATCGCTGTAAGTTTGCATTTCAATAGAAAATAATTATATGTGCAGTCGCGTTCCTGACACTTTAAACTGAACAACTATATCTTTTTCGGGTGTTTAGTCGTTGATCGTTATGAATATATTCTAAGAAACGATTTATTCACAGTTTTGTTTCTAGTTGAACATGCCACGTGGAAGTGAACTTACGGCTGAGGAGCGCGGAAAAATTGTTGGAATGAGACTTGCAGGTAAAGGAATTGGCGAGATTGCAGCTGCGGTAAATTGGCATCGCAATACAGTTTCGAATTTCCCCAAAAACCCCGAAAACTATGATTGTATTAAGCGCAGTGGACGCATCCCAACTGTAGACCAGAGGACTAAGCGGCGCATTTGGCATTTGGCAGCTAATGAGAATATAAGTTGTAGGGAAATAAAGGTGGAATTGCGTCTAAATGTAACGAGACAGCGTGTATAGCAACTGCTAAAGGACGATATAGGTCATCGGTTCCAAAGCAAAATGGCCAAACCACGCTTAACCCAGCGCCATAAAAATGCGCGTATTGCTTTTGCAAAAAGGTACAAGTTTTGGGAGGACAAATTTGAAACCGTTATATTTAGTGATGAGAAAAAGTTTAGTTTGGATGGACCTGCTGGTCACCATAAATATTGGAGAGATTTACGACATCCTCGGCAAACGTGCCACAAGCGAAACCACGGTGGTGGATCTCTTATGATATGGGCTGCATTTGGAGCACGAGGGAAGTCAGAAATATGCTTTGTCCCAACTAAAATGAATGCGGAAGCATACGTTGATCTGTTGGACAGCAATTTAATTGACTTTGCTGGCGAATTATATGGGGATAACTGGACTTTTCAACAACACAACGACCCGATCCACATTGCTCGTCTCACAAGGGATGTTTTTAAGTTCCGAAATATTCCATTACTGGAGTGGCCAGCCATAAGTCCCGAACTCAACCCAATTGAAGACCTCTGGGGGATACTTTCCGCCAAGGTGTTTTCAAAGTCGAAGCAGTATACGACGCTTAAAGAACTAAAGCTAGCAATATTGGCGGAATGGGAGAAAATTGGCATGTCCAGTTTAAGCAACTTAGTGAGTTCTATGCCACGCAGGCTACAACAAGTTCTTATACACAAGGTCAACTCAATATATTATTCACTACATATTTTAATTGAATAAGATTAAGAATTAAACTTAATTTAAATTTTTGCATATATAAATATTTTCTATGAAGAATATATCAAACATTTAGGTTTTCTTATAACTTTAAAGAACACATAAATATGAACTAATATCTAAAATAAAAATCAAAATAATTTTAGTTTTCAAAGCTCCAACTCAACATGATACATTGCACATACATATGTATAAATATTTGACAGGGGTATAGGGCAAAGCTCGGAAATAAACAAATTGTAATAATGGCAGTGTATAGATCACCAAGTAGTAGTGAAGCGGAATTTGGTGAACTTTTTGAACGAATAATCGAAGACATATGTGAAACAAGTTATGGTATAATAATAGCAGGTGATTTTAACATAGATTGGAGCAAAGAAGAAACATACAAGATCAGATTAGAAAGTATTTTAAATGATAATGGACTAAAACAAATAGTTAACGAATATACTAGAATCACACAAAACTCGAGGATGTACTAACAAAACTATGTAATAACAAATAATGGTAACATCTCAAAAAGAAATAACAATGCAAACAAAATAGCAGAGCATGAAGCAATGGATATAAAAATTGAATATACAAACGAAAACCAAAACCAAGTAAATAAAAAACAGTTGAAATATTTAAATATAAGAAGGATATATTTAATAGAGAACTCGGTGCAATATTAAAAGATAACGAGAATAATAATGTCAATGAATGCGCTAATATACTTGACACATGCCTAGAGAACACGGTTAAAAAATTTACAAACAAAAAAATAATAAATAATTAAGAATACTTAAAAGAGAAAAAATTAGTAAACACCAGATTGCCAAAACAGAAAATACAGAATTTGCATAGGCCGAGTATAAACAGACAAGAAATATGTATAAAACTAAAAGTGAAAATTAAAAAAAAAACAAATATGTTAATAATAAAATAAATAATGCCAAAGACCAAAAGCAAATGTGGAAGGAGATAAAAAACTTTGTACTAAAAAAAGAGGAAACAATAATAAAAACTGTGATGTTTAATGATAGAGAGTGTAAAGATAACTACCAAATCGCTAACAAATTTAACTATTTTGTTGATAGTACAAAATTAATAAGAGATACAATAGAAAACGTGCAATATATGAACAACATACCGGTGATAACATCTAAATTTAAATTCCGTGCAATATCTTTAACTGAACTTAAAAACGTATGTAAAGGCCTAAAAGAAAAACCAGACTTCAACTAAGATTGTTTTAGATAACTGGACATAATTGGTAAAAACATGCTTAATATTATAAATAAATCCCTAGAAACAGGTGTTTTTCCTGAAAATTGGATGTATTCAATGATAAAGCCTATAGAAAAAATAAATAAGACAAATAAAGTTCCGCCCAATAAACACTTTGAAAACGTGTGAAAAAATTTTGGAAAAAATCATTAAGGAACAGATTGAAAACTATATGGAAATAAATAACTTACTATCAAAATATCAATCCGGATTTAGGAAAAAATACTCACGTGAAACAACAGTTAATTGTGTGATAAATAAATGGCAGTTTTTTTGGACCTCCAAAGAGCGTTTGAGACTATTGATAGAGAAATATTAATTCAAAAACTGGATTAGAGAAAACGAAATATAATGGTTTAAATCATATCTGACAAATCGTAAACAAATAACTAAGGTAAACGGTGTTAAATCAGATGAAACTGATAATGAATTTGGGGTACCACAGGGATCAATATTAGGAGCGCTGCTGTTTATAATATATATAAACGACATGCCCAATATTTTAGAGAAATGCGAAATAGTTATGTATGCTGATGACACACTGATATATGCTAAAGGAGATAGAGAGGAACAATGTACAGACAATTTAACGCATGATATGAACAACATAAACAATTGGCTGAAAATTAATAAATTAAAACTAAATGAAAGTAAGACTAAAATAATGGAAATAAACATGAACTGTAACCTAATTTTTAAAATAAATAATGAAACAATTGAAAAGGTTAAGCAAATTAAATATCTCGGATTCGCTATCGATAAAGAATTAAAATTTAAACAACCCGTTGAATATATATTTAAACAAATTGGCAAAAAAAAATGGATTTTTTAAACGGGTGCGAAATAAAATATCGGTAACAACGGCAATAAATATGTACAATTCTATAATAAAACCGCACTTTGAATTTGGCTCTACAATTGTTAACACTTGCTGCACAACAATACAACTTGAAAGACTACAAAAACTCCAAAATAAGGCAATGCGTGCAATATTAAAATGCAGATATACTCCGATACAAACAATGCTTGATACACTGAAATGGCTAAATATACAACAAAGACTGGCTCTAAACACACTAAACTTTGTCCAAAGAATGATGATGGGAAATTCTCCAGACAATTTAATCGATCAACTGAACTATGTGGGTGAAATGCAGCCATATAATCTAAGAAACGCAGAAGACTTCAGATGACAAAGGGTGACGACAACAGCAATGCAACGATCGCTGTTCTTCAAAGGACTTAAACTGTATAATATGCTACCTAATTATATCAAAACAGAAAGAAACATAAATATCTTTAAAAGAAATATCTCAACATTTGTCAAGAATAATGAAATATCACAGTTGGGGAGAATTTAGAAATATTTTAAATATTGTTAAATGATATGTAATGAATTTTGATATACTTATATATATAAATACTTATATATATAAAAACCAAATATGGTAATTCCAGAAACCAAAATTTTTTTTAACTATTTGCCCTCTGGGTCGAAGAAGTGGCAACATATCGAATCTTCTCCCTTTGTGAAGACCCGTAATCGGTTTGCGAACATTTATACTAATCTTTTCTTCCAAATGATCGGAGGGAAGAAATATAAATTTTAGCGTTATCCTTTTTTGACCATATTTGACGGCCTTGTGGATAAGGACTCTGGAATATGCCCCAAGTACCACCTATCAGATGTGTATGTGGGACTCCAATAAAGTCCATTTTAACCAATCTGTTCTTCCAAATGCTCGGAGGAAAGAAGAAATATAAATTTTAGCGCTATCCTTTTTTGACCATATTTGACGGCCTTGTGGATAAGGACTCTGGAATATGCCCCAAGTACCACCTATCAGATGTGTATGTGGGACTCCAATAATGTCCATTTTAACCAATCTGTTCTTCCAAATGCTCGGAGGGAAGAAGAAATATAAATTTTAGCGCTATCCTTTTTTGACCATATTTGACGGCCTTGTGGATAAGGACTCTGGAATATGCCGCAAGTACCAATTATCAGATGTGTATGTGGGACTCCAATAGAGTCCATTTATACCAATCTTTTCTTCCAAATGATCGGAAGGACTGTGGAGAAGGACTCTCGAATATATCTCGAATATATACAGTGCCGGTCAAAAAAATAGCACCAACGTCGAAAGATTTGTCATTCCAATAAAAAAATAAGTTCTGTGCTTATTATTTGAACATAACTAAGCGATGACGTAGTACTCTGTTTACTCTTTTTAAGAGAAGTTTTTTTCCTCAAGATAGTTAACGGTTCTCTAGAAATGATCGATCATTTACAAAAGGATCTACTTCAGTGCAGTCAATGAAATAGCACCAGCAGGCTTTTTTAAATTTGTTTTGCAAAATTTTGTGAAAAAAAGTGAAAACAAAAGGTAATAAAAATTGTTTAATATACTTTCTTGAATATCAGGTAATAATTTTATAAAAATTGTATAGTTATGGGTCGCGGAAAGCATTGTTCGCCGGAAAAACGTGAACTAATAAAAAAATTTGCGTCCGAGGGTAAATCTTATTCCCAAATAAGGAATTTGCTGGGATGTTCCAATAAAATGATAATAAATGCCCTAAGATATGAGCAAAAAGTTGAATCTCGTGGTAGGAAGCCAGTTTTGTCACCCTTAATGGTAAAGCGTTTAGTACGGAAGACTAAAGCAACTCCCTTTATGACAGCCACGGAGCTCAAAAAAACTGGATGTGCCGGCAAGCGTGGAAACTATTCGCCGCAAACTTCGAGACAACAGCCTCAATGCCTGTAGTCCTCGAAAAGTGCCGCTCCTTACCTCTAAGCATGTTGCTAAAAGGATATCTTTTGCTAAAGCACATCAAAATTGGCCAAAGGAAAAGTGGAGAAATGTGCTTTGGACTGACGAATCCAAAATTGTCCTTTTTGGTGGAAAGGGTTCCAGATCTTTTGTCCGTAGGCCACCTAACAGTGAAAACATGCCAAAATTCACATCAAAAACTATAAAACATGGTATGGGGTTGCTTTTCATATCAAGGTGTGGATCCCATATATTGGATCAAAACCGTTATGGATGCATCGGTTTATGTAAAAATCCTTGATGAAATTATGCTGCCGTATGCTTCCTACGAAATGCCGGTGGTGTGGGTCTTCCAGAAAAAAAAGACAATGACCCCAAACACACCAGCAAAATGGCAAAAAAATGGTTCAACGATAACTCTATCAATGTAATGGAGTGGCCTGCACAGTCCCCAGATTTGAACCCTATCGAAAATCTGTGGACGGATATAAAAAAGGGTGTATCAACAATAAAACCAACAAGCGTTGAAGGGCTCTGGGAGGCTGTGCAGAAAATTTGGAGTTCCATCAAAGTTGAAAGTTGCCAGCATTTAGTCGACTTGCATGGGAAGGCGTTGTGCCGCGGTAATAGCATACCAAGGTCACGCGACAAAGTATTGAAACAATACAATTAATTTATCAACAAGATATCTGAGTACAATTTTTGATTTATTTTAAGAAAGACCACTATTTTTTGTTAAAAATTAAATGAAGTGCTATTATTTTGACTGGGTAGTTTTTAAGTTTTTTGTTTAAATTAATTAGCAAATTATAAACTGTTGAAAAAACCAAATAATTTTCTTATGATAATAAACCATTAACATCAAAGAATTTATTATCTCGTTTTGAGTTAAATTGGCCCAACTGTTAAACAGATGTAAACGGAGTCAATATAAATTTGTGTGTGGTGCTATTATTTTCACCGCAGCTGTATATATGTATATAATATATATTTGGCACATGCCAAATATTAATACTGGACTCAGATATATTTTGTTGTTAGTGCTTGCTTTATCTAAGTGATGGAGGTACACAGAAAAAAGTGCTGACTGTTCGCCCACAATAGTAACATACTAATAATAATAATCAAATACAAATCTCATTTTATTAAACATATTTGGCTTAAACCTAGAATAGGTCGGCAACTCGCTTCGGCTCCAAACTATTACCATTGGATAGAACTTTTAATTTTAAGTAAAAAACATTAAATAAAAAAATCGGGGGCAACGCCTATTTTCGGAGTTGTGGCCCCCCAAAGTTCGGACATACAGGATGATACTACGAGTGTGGTGCCGTGTTATGGGACCGATTTCACAACTTTTTTGTGTAAAACGAGTCGAAATAAACAAAAAAAAATTAAAATCATTTTTTCGATAACTTTCTTAGTAATCCACATATCGGATTTTTAAAAATATCCAGAAAATATTTTTTTTTTAAAACAATCGAGTGATTTTTCGGACTTTGCCACACTTCGACTTCAGGTACAAAGGGAACTTTAACCCTCCTGCCTGAGCCGGACGGCCGGGCGACTAATTGCAATATAAATTTAACGATTTTCCAAAAGTTCTACCACACGGTACGAGCAACATAGGTCCCTGCCAGGGCTACTTGGCCCGTAACTCCCAAAATAGGGGTTCCCCCGATTTTTTTATTTTACTTTTTTTACTTAAAATAACGATCCCTACACCCCAAAAAAAAAAAAACAACAAAATTGGACGTGCCGATCTATACTAGGTCTGTTCCATTTTTTGTGTTAAGATTTAATTATATTGTGAACCGATTGTTGCTACAATGGTGAATGTTTTGAAAAATTAGTTACGTTCCACATAAATATACATGTTCCACAAAACTTTATGGATGGAATACTGTGGATAACTTCACACATATAATTTACTCAATTTTCGTTTTTTATTTGTCTTAGCCCAATTATACCATTGACTTTGTATCAAGTAAGATATCTTATTAAATTTTTCACATTTTGTGTAGTGTTTTTCAACATTCAGCTAATTTTGACAGCTTTACCACGGAATTTCTAATGCGACTACCTAATAGATAATTCTACCACACTTTCATATACATACATATACACTAATAAATCTCTGCCACTTACCATACATGATCAGGCTTAGTGACTTTGTAAAACCTGGTTGCAGACGTTAGAAGCAGCACGCTGGTGAATGCCAGCCACCAGTGTCTTGGCCAAAAATAAAATAAATAAATAAGTAACATGAATCTTTTGATTCATTTAATAGAACTTACAACTTTTTTATTTTAACTTTTTTGTCGCGATCATTTTCTGTTTTTTTATTTGTATCGACCATATTGCAAAACAAAACAAATTATAATAAGAAGAGTTATTATCAGAGATGTCAACTTAGTGTTTTTCCCGATACTTGTGATTTTCGACCTCCAAAAATCACTACATTAGAAAAGTAGCGATTAAAAACAAAAACACTACAGTAGCGATGCGATTTTCATACGGAAGAGGTTAAAACTACACAGAAAAAATAACCGTATGTAATATTAAGTGTGTTTTTTTACCCCGCTAAAGTTAATTATAGCTTATTTTGTACGGGACGGCTAAGGGATATTAAGTTGCATTTCCACATCCCACTTAAATTCCGACTTGAGCAACGACAATGTGGCCACAAGTTCAATTTCAAGAAATGGCAACAAAAAGTTAGCTTAGATAAATTTTGATATCATTTCTTGCGAATGAAAATGTCATCAAGAAGAGACTCAAAAGCAGAAATTTCAAAAGTGGCTTACACATTTTAAGTTCATTAAAATTATTTTATTTAATGGAAAACTACTTGTGTTTTTATATCTCTAAACTTGAAGGATAGATTTTCATATCCGTTTGAAAACAAAATTGGAATTAAACTTTTAACAACAACGCACATTAAATATTACACTGAACCAAATGGAGTAGTGAAATCGTCGAAAACGCAGGTTAATTTGACGCAATTTCATCAGTATAGACCTAACAAAAACTGGATGTTGAATTGACTACAATTTTATTAAATTTTTCGCTTGAGTAGTAAAATTGACGAAATATAGTCAAATTGAATAAAACAAAATATTACATTTCAGTAATGATTTTATTCAATTTGTCTACATTTTGTCTTTTTATTCTTTTTTAATATAATTACATTGATTTTGTATATTATAATGAGACAATGTAAATTAGTATACAATTATTAAAAAATTTCTGCATATTGAAATAAAAGCACATATATTTCCAAAAATACCACTTATTATGTAACCACAAACCGAAAAATTGATTCTCAATTTCTTTTCCAATATACCTGAAAAGATGTAAATATACATGTTTATATTTTATTGCAAAACATTTTATTAATATTGCTGACTTTAAAGAAATTTATTAGTAATTACAAAAAATGTTGATCTATTCCAAAATGACGCGCAAATACACTATTACTAAAACGTCTCTGTATTTGTAAATGACGCTCATGACGCTATGATATTTCATAATGATGAAATTTTGTCAATTTAACAAAATTTCGTCAATTTGAATAAATAAATTAGTTAAAAAGTTACTATTTTTTTTGTTGATTTAACCTACGACAATTGGTTCAGTGTATAGTCGTTTAAACATGTGCTCTTATTTTTTCCACGTAATTTTGTTTCACTTGTCAAAATCATATGTATTTTATTTTTATACTTTTTTGCATTTTTGTATTGTTGGTTTATGTTTGAGTAGAGTTTGACAACTGAAAAGAATGAACGGAAAAAAATGTTTGTTGTTGCCGCTTGGAACTAACTACAACAACCTCTGCTGCTACCATGTATTTGTTGGCACTGGCGAGAAACGTGTTGCCGTATCGCATTTTTTTTACCCATTACAGCAACTGTTGCCACATTTCGTAGTATTAAGCATAGATAAAGGATATAAGTAGATATCCCACAGGCGTTGTCAAGTACTGCCACTAGGTGCTGTGTTATCGTTTTGTAACTTTCATTGACGTTTCTCATAACTTTCACTGACGTTTATTCAACAGTGTGGGACATTTTTTCAATACAAAAATAGAATCATTTTCCAGGTTGTGCTATTCAAACAACTACTTTCAAATTAAAATTTTGTTATTTTGATTGCATCTTTTTGTTTACTGTTATTGTTGGTGTTCGTTTGTATTGGATTTGAGAGCAGCGGACCACGCACAAAAACAAAAAATTTGGTGCAAAAAAATAGACAGGACTATTAAAAACCATAAAAACACTGATTATAATTAGGGGAAAGTGAAGCTGTTGTAAAATACAAACATTTTCTTCGAAGAAAAGTAACAAAAATGGATAATGTTCAAAAATCATGTGAAAGAAATGTCGAAGAAGTTCAAAAATTATATGCTAATGTAAATGAATTCCAAAACAACAACAAAGATATGTGCAAGTCGATTGAGGAAAAGAATATAAATATGTGTAACAAAATTAAAAAGGTATTAAAAGAAACCAACAAAAAGCAACCAAAAATGCAGAGACGATAAAAAAACAGTGCTACCAGATGTGAACAAACCATTAATTGTAAAACCAAAACGCAAGGGAAGCACTAAATGATAAAGTTGATCCAGTTAATTTAAAAATTACTGGTGTAGAAAATAGAAGAAATGGAACAGTTGTAATCCAAATATGATATGATACGTTAATCTACACGGAAGGAGACGATGATGAAAGCTGTAGACAAAATATGTACCACTCCATCGATAAAATTAACACTGGGTTAAAAATGAATAAATTAAAACTAAAAGAAAATAAAACAAAAATAATTGAAATAAATATGAGTACTGAAGCAATATTTAAAATTAATGATAAAATAATAGAAAAGGTTGAACACATAAAATATCTCGGTTTTATAATAGATAAGGAGTTAAAATTTAAAGAATATATAGACTATACATGTAAAAAAATCGGGGAAAAATCTTATTTTTCCAAAGAATAAGAAATAAAATATCAAAAATAACTGCTACACGATAATTATAAAACGATAATTAAACCACACTTTGAATATGGATCAACGATAATATAATCGAGCTGCAATGAGTCAGGTAGAACGAATGCAAAAACTTCAAAACAAAGCAATGAGGGTTATACTAAAATGCAAACGATATACATACATCAACGAAATGCTTAGAGAACTAAAATGGATGAATATTAATCACTGAAATTCAACAATTTATTTTTTATTAAAAAAAATTAAACAAGGGGATGCTCCGGAATATCTATGCGATCAAATAAATTACGTTGGAGAAGTACAACCGTATGGATTAAGGAATGCTGAAGATTTTCGACTCCAAAGAGTCAAGACAACAAGGGTTTACAAGTTACAAGGGTTTTAAACTATTCAATGAGTTACCTAATAATACGAAATTTGAAAGAAACTACAATGTATTTAGAAACAAATTTACATCTTTGTAAGATAAAAAAGGACAAGAAAAAGATGCAATATTGTCAAAATGGAACGTGCAAAACACACTACTAACGACAATGGTGAATTTACATATACATATATGTTGAAAACTCTACTTTTTGTTATTAGAATGTCTACAATCAAATTTTGTGTGAGATAAATACAACTGCGTAGTTTTCTTTCTTCCGAAACTACAGAAAATCTTCTAAAAAACGGACTATTGTGATTTAACTCTTAAATTCCGCGAGAATTCGCAATTGAAAGCACATCGTTTGGAGTTAAATACCTCAACCGATTATTTGAATGTTTTGGAACACAAATGTGAGGTAGTAGAATATGCCTTTTCTATTAAAACTGTTCGAAGCCCATAAGCGTACAATAGAAATGCATCCAAAGAAAATTGTTATAGTAAGTAAAGTAATCGATTAGATTTACATATATCGAGAGAGTAAAGCCTTTTCCTATTCTGTTTTTTCAGCAGCCTACAAGTTCACACGTACGCTGGAAAGCAATCCCTTCAAACAATGCCGGCGCCACTGTCAGTGCAGCAGGTCGTCCTCTAATACAGCAACAAAAACTTGTTGCGGTAGGTGACAATATTCCGCAACAACCTCAACAGCAAAATTGTACTGTGCAGCAAAATACATACACGGGTGTTACCTCGTCCAGTATGGCGGCGACATGCCTTATACTCGTGAAACAGCAGGTAAATTGAACAAACTGTACGCGTATAGGAGCCTAAACAAGATGATAACGTCGGTGGTGGTTACAATATCTTTTAAGGAGCACCTCAACAGCATTACCACATAGTTACATACCCTTTTGAAAAACTTTGAAAGGGATACAATAGCAACAGAGAATGATGTTAAATAGTTTGCTAAGCACTAAAGAATTGGCGCCGTTTTTAGGGATGATGGAGACTATGAGGTAGGCATTATGCTGTCATTCAAACATCTAAAACGAACAGCAGTGAGAAGACCAACCTGGTACCACCACCCGTCACCATTGTGGTGAAACACAGTTTAGACTCCAAGATAAACTCTGTTAAGCTTATCTTAGAAGTTTTTAGACAATATCCCCATCTGGTGAATAGCAACAAGGTACAGCAGCTGTCATAATCGGACAGAGTTTGTCTGTTTTGCCGAAGATGGAGAAAACAAAATACTACTAGGCTTTACTCCAGCTAGCAAACCTAAACATCAACCAAAATGCTTTAACTGCATTACAGATAAGTGGGCAATTAAATCGTGTTGATCCTCAAACTTTAGAAGACATCAAACGGTGATGTAGTTTCCGACAAGTCGATGATTTTCATAAAAGCGGAATAAACCCGTTGATAAATTATGAGATGTACACAAAATCTATTAAAGTTTTGTAATTTTGTTAATTTGTTTTAAATAAGTTTTTATTTCAAAAGCATTACATGTGATTGTCTTTTATATATTGGTTATAAACTTAACATCAATATATGTATGTGTAAAACGGAAAAAAATGTATGTATAAATAAATAAACAAAAATTTAAAAAAATATTGTTTTTATTAACATACTCGAAAATACACAAATTCACCCACGGCAAATTTTGCTCCTTGCCTTTTTGCATTGGGTAAATCTACTAATATACAAGGCAAATTTTCGTATGGTTTGCCAACGTAAAATTGCCTACGTTTATTGGTAATATTACCCAATTAAATAGCTGACCATATGTTGCCCAGTGCTTTGGCTGATATCAGACCATGAATTTGGGTAATTTTACGCAATTTTTTTTCCTGAGTAGGAGGGTTCTATGCCACACCTGATTTACCATAAGTGGAGTCAAATTGACAGACATATCTGAAGCAGTTATCGATAAAATATCGATTATTCGTCCACACAGAAAGATTTATCTGACAGACTTCATTTGAAGCAAGACACCACAGTGCTAACATTAAGGGGTTGCGCTTGCAAATTTGCAAATGTCTCGCAACAATTACTTGATTGCACACAGAAAGGGAAGAGGAGACACTCCTGAGAACATTTGGTATGCACACATATATGTATGCATTAGGGCGGGTCGATTTATTTTTCGACAATTTCCCTATGATTTCCGTATTCTATGGGTTATTCCATGAAAATTTGCCAAAGGAACCATACCTCTATCGTTAAAATCGAGTCCCCTACTTTTTGTTGGTAGATTTTTTCCCAAATTGACGTTCGTATGAAATATTACCTACACGTTCACATCCATAACTCAAAAACTATCGATCGGGTTTAATCGCCAGTAGGCGCGTTGGAAAGGTGAGCTCATTTTGATCAATCAAAAATCTCCAACATTAGTCCAACGGTTCAAAAGTTACGGGCATTTTTGTCCAAATTTTGGAGCATTTTTCTATTTTTTTCATGATTTTGTCCAAGAATATTACTTTCATGGGCATTTTTTTGGCTCAATTTTTTTGACTTACGAAGCTTACGAACCTTACGTTACGACTGGACTGATTTGCGCTTTACATTATTGGCACATTTTTTCACAGGGTGCACACCCTGTGTTACGTTTGTTTATTTCTTTTTCTTTTTAGTTTCTTTATAGACTTCTTTATTTTTGTTTGTTTATAATATTCCAATGTATGCTAGTTTTGTTTGAGCGTCATTTCAGTGAAGTGTTACTTGAAATAACTAACAAATAATCAAACTATTTTGAAATTTAGAAAAGATTTAAAGGTAAGTGTAAAAACATTGCTAACTATTATAGTTAATAGTTATATTATTATTCTATGAAAAACATATTTAATTCTTTTAGTGACGGTTTAAAAAATGGATGCAGGGCCTGGTTCATCGCAAAATCCAACAGATACCCAACGCAGTAGTTTGCAACATTTGGTCTCTCATGATGTTTTTTCTTTTGGCGTGGCCTCTGAATTACCTGATATTAATCTGTGGCCGTCGGTGGTGCAATGGTTAGTGTGCGCGGCTCTTGTACATGAGATCCTGGGTTCGAACCCGGCTCTGACCACCTTCAAAAAAAAATTCTTTCGGCGGCGGTCACCTCGCATAGTGACGGCGACACTATCGAGTATCTAGCCATGAAAAATCTTCTCAAATTACCGTTCGGAATCGGTGTAAAACTGTAGGTCCCCATCAGTGAGTGAAAACTGGAAAGCGCACAGCTCAGTGATTGTGAGAAGTTCTCCCCAGTCCCTTCATGGGATGTAATGGGAAACCATTTATTTATTTATTTATTAATCTGTCAACTAAACGAGATATATTGAAGTACTATTTTTTCTTGGCCGAACGTTCAAAAGCCCAAAGCAAAATGTTTTCGTATAAAACATTTACTCCCCAAGTAGCAGACAGATTGTTAGAAATTTGGAATCAACTTAATATTGAACTTATACTCAAAGGTAGCATCATTAGAAAATTGGATAATTTGCTTGACGCATATAGTAATGCAGATAAACAACGAGTAAAACGCGCAACAGAATTCAAAAAATTCGTAGAATCAACAAACCAATTATTCAACATTGGAAAATGTAAATGCAACTTGAAAGAAAACGGCTGCTCATGTGGATCTATCCCAGAAAACTTAAAAGATTTCATGCGCGATCAATATAATGACAGAATACAAACGATACCGGAACACGATAGTGGAAGTGAAGAGACGATACCAACGACTATACCAACAATCCCAGTGAGCAACGATCCTACATACGAACCACATTATGACGAAATGGAAGTTGATGTGAGAGGAGGTTCAGAATTAGTTCTACCACCACAAACATACACTCCCAGATACAATACTAAAAACTATGCAATGATGTGTGACAGATTTGGTGTGCATGATAGAATGGGATCAGCATTGGCAACAGCTCTGATGGAAGACCTGGGCGTAAAAGATGCTCATGGCGATCTTGTCATCATGGATAAAAGTAAACTTCGTAGAGAAAGAGAAAAATGGACACAAGACGCACTTCGTAAGCGGTATGATGGCTCGAATTTGATATCATTTTCATTCGACGGCAGGAAAAATGATGCTCTAACTGTAGAAAAAATTTATGAGAAGTTGCATCCAAGGATGGTTAAAGAACCTCATCTAGTTGTTTTGAGGGAACCAAAATCTCAATTGATAGGCTACACAAAACTAGAAAGTGAAACTGCGGCAAGCAAAGTCAACAAATTGATCGAATTCTTCCAAGAAAAACAATTGTCTCTCGATTCATTAATTGCCATATGCGCTGATGGTGAACCAACAAATACTGGCGTACACGGTGGAATTTTGCGACTATTCAAAAAACGACTATAAAGAGACCACTGCACTGGTTTGTGTGTCTTCTGCACTTTAACGAGCTTCCGTTTAGACATTTGTTTGACACTTTAGACAAATCAACCACCACTGGAACACGATCAACTACGGGAAAGTTGAGCTCTAAAATTGCTGATTGTGAAAATCTTCCGGTATGTAATTTTTATAGCTGATTCTTTACCATTTTTCATTCTATTTTTTAGCTTTTATGTTTTCTTTTCAGGTGGTAACCGATTTTGAGGAAATCGCTTTGGAAAATATGCCTCCTGGTGATTTAAATCCAGAAGAATTATCTACCGATTCGAGGTACTTGATGTTAATGGCCAATGCAATTTCTAATGGTGTGGTTCCTGCGGATTTGTCTCACATAAAACCAGGGCCAATTGCACATTCTCGTTGGCTGACCAAAGCCAATAGATTATTACGGTTGTAAGTGACAACTAATAATCCAACTGAAAATTTAAAAATTCTGGCTAACTATATAATAAAAGTATACACGCCAATGTATTTCAATGTTAAGTATTATAGCTCTGCCGCATACGGTAGTACATTACTTTTTAAATTTATTACTTGGACACGATTTTTACCACCGAATTTACTTGGAGTTGTAAATACAGTAATTCAAGATAATCCATATTTTGCACACTCAGAAAATATCTTGCTATCTATGTTGTTTGATGATAGAATGGAAAAACGAAACATTGCTATAAAGAAGATTTTACATTACCGAAGAGATATTGTCGACCCAACGGAACTTAGAGTTTATAAAAAAATCTCTTATAAACTTTAATTGTACGGAATATACAAATATGATTGATTTAAATGACGATACCATTTTATTCGAACCACCGTTTACGCAAAGTTATTCGTATGAACATTTGGAGGGATATTTAAATTACGAAGTGCCACCGTTCGATGATATACAAATTCCTTTACACATTCAAGGAACCGAAAGACATGTCCAATTGCTGGCTGCCACTGCTAAACGAGTTGCAGGAAAGAATGTAGAAGGCGCTATGGCGACGACATTAGAGAGCCGTACGAAAACACCCAGACTTGAAAGCAAACAAGACTTTCAGAAAAAATAATGTTTTTTTTCACATTTTGTCTTTTACTACACTCAAATTGAATATTTTTTTTTGATAATAGGTTGATAGATACTTTATTATCTCTTAATTTGAATTTTTGTAGAAAAAAAAATAAAAAGGGAAAAAAATCAAAAAGTTGGTTTTATGTGTTATTTTGTTTAAGCAATATCGCATGAATTAATCAACCGAATTCGATAAATTTGGGCTTAAACTCTTCGTTTTGAATTGTAAATTGAATTAAATAATAGATTGAGCCAAAAAAAGCCATGAAAGTAATAATCTTGGACAAAATCATGAAAAAAATGGAAAAATGGTCCAAAATTTGGACAAAAATGCCCGTAACTTTTGAACTTTTTACCAACAAAAAGTAGGGGACTCGATTTTAACGATAGAGGTATGGTTCCTTCGGCAAATTTTCATGGAATAACCCATAGAATACGGAAATCATAGGGAAATTGGTGAATTTTTTCACTCCCTACAAATCGACCCGCGCTAGTATACATATATATATACAGGGTGATTCAGGAAGTTTGGGAGAAATTTCTTCAGCGTATTCCTTGGATCATTTCATGAAGAAAAGTCCACTAGGACCATGCACGAAATTGCAAGGGCGCGAAATGGCAGCGGGTTCAAAATTTTCCGATTGTCGGTCGGAGTGTAGTAGGGTAAAGTTGCTAACTTCTGACCTAGTGGTCGGATTTTTTTTGTTTTTAGGCTCGTTGGAAAGGTCTCTTTAAGAGGCCTTTCGGAATTAATTACAAAAGAAGTAGAAAAAAGTCAAATCGCAGAGATACAGAGCTTTCGGAAAAATGGAAAAAAAATTCACATAACCTCAATTAGCTCAGCCAGATGGCAGGTAACTTAAGTTTCTATGGTAACTTAAGTTTCTATCTAATCGATTAGATTTACATATATCGAGAGTAAAGCCTTTTCCTATTCTGTTTTTCAGCAGCCTACAAGTCCAACCGTACGCTGGAAAGCAATCCCTTCAAACAATGCCGGCGCCACTGTCAGTGCAGCAGGTCGTCCTCTAATATAGCAACAAAAACTTGTTGCGGTAGGTGACAATATTCCGCATCAACCTCAACAGCAAAATTGTAGTGTGCAGCAAAATACATACACGGGTGATACCTCGTCCAGTATGGCGGCGACATGCCTTATACCCGTGAAACAGCAGGTAAATTGAACAAACTGTACGCGTATAGGAGCATAAGCAAGATGATAACGTCGGTGGCGGTTACAATATCTTTTAAGGAGCACCTCAACAGCAGTACCACATAGTTACATACCCTTTTGAAAAACTTTGAAAGGGATACAATAGCAACAAAGAATGATGTTAAATAGTTTGCTAAGCACTAAAGAATTGGCGCCGTTTTTAGGGATGATGGAGACTATGAGGTAGGCATTATGGCTATCTTTAAACAGAAAAAAACATAAGTTACCTGCCAATTGAGGTTATGTGAATTTTTTTTCCATTTTTTTCCGGAAAGTTCTGTATCTCGGCGATTTGATTTTTTTCTACTTCTTTTTTAATTAATTCTGAAAGGCCTCTTAAAGACCTTTCCAACAAGCCCAAAAAAATCCGACCACATGCTCAGAAGTTAGCAACTTTACCCTACTACCCTCCGACCGCCAATCCGAAAATTTTGAACCCGCTGCCATTTTGCACCCTTGCATTTTCGGACATGGTCCTAGTGGACTTTTGTTCATGAAATTAGCCAAGGAATACGCTGGAGAAATTTGTCCGGAGCTTCCTGAATCACCCTGTATATATATATGTAAAAGTAAAAAGGAATACACGAGTAAATTAATTATTTCTTTATTAAGGTTTGACAAATTAAATGATATTAATTCGGTATTTGAAATATGTAGTTTGTTCAACACGAAAATAAAAATAACTTTGGTGACCGACTGATAACTGATCCTGTTCATCGTCATCCGACCCCGATGACAAGTCATCTTGATTCGCTTCTACGTAGTGCCACAGCTTCATATTATCCACGCTGGTAGATGTGTTATTTGGGCCCTCTGTATCACCCACTTTGCGAACTTCGTAGCGACCGCATCTCTTGGCTTTAATGATCTCATAGGGACCCAAAAACTCACATGCCAGCTTTCGTCCAGCGACGAATTGGGTTCGTTTTATTGCCACCAGGTCACCGATTTGGTACACTAAGCCATGTTTGCGCTTCTTGTCATAGCTGCTTTTATAATTTGCTTGTGCTTTAGCGATTTCAACCCTAGCCTTTGTACGGAGCTCTTGACGACCCTCTTCAAATTCGTTCTGCATCTCGACTTGAAGCAAATTAGTTATTTGATTGTCAATACCATCCCTCATGCGTACGCCAAACATTAGCTCAAATGGTGTGTAATGCGTAGAGCTGTGAATAGAGATGTTAATTGCTTTTTGTACTTGCCCAACATACTTGAACCATTTGCTGGGATCATCTGCTGACAGCTTGGCGATAACATTTAAGATTGTCCTATTGACTCGCTCGATCTGACCGTTGCCTCTTGGAACACCTGTAGTTGTCATCACGTGCTCTATGCCATTTGCCTTGTTGAATTCTTCAAACGCGTTGGAGACAAATGCAGCACCCCGATCACTAACGATTCTTGCGGGATTTCCAAAGACTTCAGACCATTCGTTGAGTTTTCGCAGTACTTCTTCTTGTCCAGTTGACTTCGTTATGTATAGCCACACAAATTTTGAGAATCCGTCAACCACTGCGAGTATGTGCTTGTATTGTTTTGAAGTGGCGTCCATGGGCCCAAGATGATCTACATGCAACGTGTGCAGCGGGCAGTCGGCCTTTTCGATACAGCTTAAAAATGCATCTTTTTTCCCCAGCTTTTTATTGAATATAATGCACCTGACACAGGTTTTGATGAATTGGGTGACTTTTCCCTCTATATGTGGTATCCAATACTGCTGCTGTATAGCGTGTACGGTTTTTTGTACAGAAAAATAGCCAACTTCATGAGCCCTCCGTATTATTTCTCGTTCCATTACTTTCGGTACTACGAGTAGATCAAAACCATTAATAGTTTTGAATAAGATGTTACCTTTTTCTTTGAAGTTCTCGTAAGCTTGCGTCCTTAGAATTTCGAGGACAGCTTTACAGTGCTCGTCGTGAATCTGCGCCTTCCTTAAACATGCTGAAACTTCGGACGACACGAACAATACGCTCGGATAGCGACTTAAAAAATCAACGTGCCTCAGACTGCTGCCGCTCCGGTGTTTGATTTGATAGTTAAAGTCCTGCAGGTGCATAATCCACTGTGCTACTTCACGTGGTACATCAGCTTTGTTAACGGTTTGTTTAAAAGCTGCGCAGTCTGTTACTAACGTAAATTGTATCCCCAGTAAGTACGACCGGAATTTTTCCATGGCCAGACAGGCGGCTTTTACTTCGAGTAAATAGCTATCTTGTTTAGCTTCGCGTTCCGATGGTTTATTACTCCAATATGCAACTGGATGTAGTCGTCCCTCAAATTCCTGCAAGAGTGCTGCTCCAAACCCATCTTTCGATGCATCTGTGTGCAGTTCTGTTGGTGCGATTTGACAATAAATACGAAGTACTGGTTCTTGCGTAAGTATTTCCTTGAGGTGTTCTACAGCTTGGACTTGTTCAGCATTCATTACAAAGGGCGTGTCTTTTTTTTAGCAAGTTTGTTAGAGGTCGGGCAATTTGCGCGTATCCCTTAACAAATTTTCTGAAATATCCTGTGAGACCCAACAGTGATTCAACCCCTTTAACATCCTTAGGCAAAGGGAATTTCATTATAGCCTTTATTTGTTCCATGCCTGGCCAGATTTTACCTTCTTCAACTCGGTAGCCCAAAAAATCAATTTTGTTTTTTAGAAAACTTCATTTTTTCCATTTAATATTCAGGCTCCATTCAGCACATGTTCGCAGTACTTTCTTAAACTTGTGTAGACATGATTCAGCGGTCTCCCCGTATATGACAATATCATCGATGTACAGTTCCATAATGTCTTGATTTATCAACTCTTGGAAGATACATTTTACATACCGCGTAAAAACTGCTGGTGAATTACAAAATCCGAAGGGCGCTCTATTAAACTCAAAGAGCCCCTCTTTGGTCGTAAAAGCAGTGAATTTTTTACTAGATTCCTCTATTGGCACGTGGAAAAAGCCATTTTAAAGATCCATCACCGTGTAGAATTTTGCTGCTTGCAGCTTAACCAAAACATCTTCAATTATCGGCATTGGAAATCTATCCTTCAATACCATGGCATTTAGTTTTCGAAAATCTATGCATACGCGATATAAACCGTCTTTTTTTGTTGTTACAACTACTCTGCTTGCGAAATTTGAATTTGATTTTCGGACTATACCTTGTGGCATCCAGTCATTTATCTGCTTTCTGACTGTTTCTTCTTCGACTGACGACAACCTGCTCGGTGATTGGTGAAACGGTTTGATATTGCTATCCGGCGTGATGATTAGCTGCACAGGACTCTCTTCTTTGGCTGCTGGTTGATACTCCTCTACCAGAGTCTTAATTGTGTTTTTGTATTTTAGCGGTACATCAATTTCTTGAGTCGTTTCCGTAATATTATAAACAAGATCGATGTGGTTTATCGACTCGCTGGCGAAGGAAGGTCTTATTCCCGTAAATTTGTACCCGTTTTCTCCTGATTCGTAATAAAACTTGCGCACGAAGTCATAGCCAAGCAACATTTGAAATTTTACCGCACCGTCTGAGACTACAACAACGTTATGTTCCATTTTTAAATTGTCTACCGAAATTTCACAATTAAATTGTCCAATTGGAAATGTCTTGGTGTTTCCTAACTCGATTAGCGTTGAGCCGGTTTTACTCAAATGAATATTAGTGGTCCTCAAAGAAACAAAGAAATTCCCATACAAAGCGACTTGCACAAAAGTGGAAAGTCTTCAAGTCAGATTTGCTGCGCAAACGTGGGATGGAGAAACGTGTAAACTTTTGACATTTCGTTGTAAGCTGACTAGGATGGATAAATAAGGTGATAGCACTAGAACAGTAGAAAAAGTTCACAGAGATAATACATGCAATCGCTACTGCTACCACCTTATGTATCCATCTTGGTCAGCTGATATGGTTTTGAGCACAAATACGCTGAGCAACTTTACTTGGTGCCTCATGCAACGGTGCGAGGGAAACTTGCGATGAGCAGAAGTTCTCGGCTTTCGCGTTTGCATGAATGCCGCTATTGTTTAGTTTATTTAAAACAAAATTTGCAATAATTGTAACGTCTGAACCAGTGTCTATCAAACAATTTATTTCCACACCGTTTATGTGAATTTGTTTGATACGGTCCTCTTTGATAACACGATTAACATTTCGCGAACCTTCCATACAGTTTATTGCTATATGACCCGTTTTGTTACATTTAAAACACTTGGTTTCTGCGCGACACTCTTTACGTTTGTGCTCCGTAGAGCCACAGTTATAACAATGAATGCTTTTTTCTCTATCAGTCTGAATATTGCTTTGTACTTTGTTCATATTTTCCTTCGGCTTTTCGTATTTGTTTACCCGTTCATAAATTTCGTATTCGGCTTTTAATTCTTTAAATGTTTTGCAACGATATAAAAATAATTTATATTCTTGTTTAATTCTCAGACCGTCCACAACATAACGAATATCTGATACTTCCTCTACACCACCATTAAATTAAATTTTTTTCATTTGCAAAATATATTCCGAAAAACTTTCCTCATCAAGCTTCTTCCTTTCAGCCAACGATTTATGCACGTCGAAACTGCTGTACTCTGATGTAAATTCTTCAACTAGCAAATTTTTCAATCCTTCATAATTGATCACTATTTCTGATTCCAGGAACAACTTTGCTGCTGCTGTCATTTTTGCTCGTACCTGTACAAATTTCTGTTTGTTACTCAATCCATATGCTTCTGCATTCTTTTCAAAATTTTCCAACCACTTTCCAATCGGTATCGACTTCCCATCAAAGTCTGGAACGATCTTCTCGAAATTATCTGCTGTTATTCCTTCGCTGTTTTGTTGATCTTCCCTTTGGACTTTCAAGGTTAACAACCTAATAAGTTGTATCAATTCCGTTTCTTCGTTTGCCATTTCAAGATTTTCTCTTTCCCCTTCTGTTACGTCCTCGTACTCAGATGAACTGCTGCTGTCGTCCTCTTCTATGTTTGTTTTAAGTTCTACGTTTGGTACTACCTCAACAGCCGATGCGCTGCGTAACCCTGATCTCGTTGGTTTTGTTTCTTTTCTCAGTTTTTTGCTTCTGCTTGCAGCAATATCGGCCTCCGTTCCTTCCAATTGTTCTGCTTTATCTTCGTTCATGTATCAAATTGAGAACATAGTACGAATGACGAAAACCAATAAAAAAATATACAAGCGATGCTCTAGTTTGTTTGGTTGTTTTTGCTACTACTGCTGCTGCTCGCTTCACTGCACACAGAAATTTTTGTTTGTTTCTCCTGCGTACGCGTCTTTACAAAAAAAATGATGACACTCGTTTGGTTGAGTCCCCAAATGTAAAAGTAAAAAGGAATACACGAGTAAATTAATTATTTCTTTATTAAGGTTTGACAAATTAAATGATATTCGTTCGGTATTTGAAATATGTAGTTTGTTCGACACGAAAATAAGAATAACTTTGGTGACCGACTGACAACTGATCGACTGCTCTTTTCAACTGCTCACGACTGACTGCTATGCTTCACACGGCTGGAATTTTGATATGGCGGCGGCGTTGGTATTGTTGCCCTGTTTACATATATATAGTAACACAAACTAATAACACACATATCCCATCTCTCACTCTCTGCCTTAACGTATAATTTCAGAGAAATCTTTTGGTTTCCAACTGTTTTGAAGACCATCATTGACAATTTTTCTTCAGATTCGACATATCGTCAAATCCGTCTGACAATCTTTGGGAAAACATGCGGGATAAAGTAAAAAATAGCGATAGACGACTGGAAGTATGTTGGATTGCTCAATGAGTTTTCACACATTTGCTTTTGTGCGATAATTAAATGGAGAAAATCAGACTAATATTTATAGTAGACCTAATAGTTCTCTCACCAAATTTATGACATTTAGCCTGGTGTGATATTTACGTTCGATGTTGAAAAGAATTGCTTTACTAATACCAGATAGATGCAATGGTTCAAAACAAAGAACAAAATAACAACAACGCCATTTCGTTTTGTGTGTTAAAATTATTGTGTTAAAGGTTAAAACACATTTAAATTTCAGTTTTTCACCAAAACGACATGAAAATTTAAAGCAAGAAGTTATTATAGTAATTCCACCTGGTGTATGCCACTTTTCGTCCCACATCTCTCTATTAAACCCACCGCATCAAGAATAGTGTGAAAGGAAAAGTCAGAAGAGCCAAATATTCTCTCTAGTATGAGATTACTCTATGGTGGAAATAAGGGATAACAGGGGAAAAAAAGCAAAATGTAATGTAATGCAATTAAAACACAAATTCATTACAATTAAGATTTTTCCCATTCTGCGTGGGTTGCCAAGCCTCTATAACTCTTATACGACATTTATACCGACCAAGATTATCGCATTTTCGGGATTATCGACGTTTTTTCTTATGGAGTTTGGCATTTATAATCCCGAAAAAGTGATAATCCTTGGTAGGTGTAACCTCAGTTTTATTGCAACTTTTCCAGTGACTTCTTGGTTTCCGGTCCAAAGACGATCTAGAAGTAAACGCCCAGAAGATGTGCGCAGTTTGGCAACACTCGTCAATGAGAACCAGAAAATGGTCTCAATTTACTCAATCGCATGTCTCCCTTATTTCATATTTTTGCATATTTTATATAATTTTACTTCAACATGGTAGGAATCACGCATGTGAAGAAAACAGAAGAAAAAAAAACAGAAGATTTCAATCGAGCAGAATTTCATTTCCATTCCGTTCCAGACTGAATTGTAACAAAATCAAATTAGAAACAAACGAAATGACACAAAAATAGAAGATTTTTGATGGAATGAGAACAAAAAGCAGAAGATTTTGTAAAATGTAAACAAACAAAATTGTTAGCAGAAGAAAAATATTTTCTAAAATCGATGTTACCTAATTTATGGTAATTAACAATACAAAATGTGAAATGATTTGTTGCTAATATGAAAAAAATAAAGTGTTATATTGCAATTAAACAAAAAATTGTTTTGTTAAATGAATATTAGCAAATTTTTGATTTATTATTTTGTTCTGCAACACGAAACAAAAGATTGTGTTGCCCTTCGGAATACAAGAATCCACTTCGGAGACACGTACAAATCGAGTGCTTTGTTGGTCATTGGCCAGAAAATTAAATTATGTGAGCTATAGGCTGAGAAAGTGCTAAACATCTTCATAAGAGTGTCCAAAAAACGCACTTGAATTTCCGGCCACCAGCAGCGAACACCATATTGTGCGTCCACTCCGAGTATAAGGATGTCCTCGGGAGACATGTACAAATCGATTGGTATATGTCTTTTTATCCAGAAATTAAATTTGCCTGAGCTACAAGGTGGACAGTTTTGGAAAAGTGTGAAATATATGCATATGTGTGGCCAAAATACGTATTTATATTTTCGGTCACCAGAAGCAAACAAAAGATTGTGTACTAACTCCGAGTATAAGGATCTCTTTCGGAGACACGTACAAATCGATTGGTGTATAACTCATTATCCAGAAATTAAATTTGCGTGAACTACAGGTTGAACAGTTTTGAAAAAATGTGAAATATTTTGATATGTGTGGCCAAAATACGCATTTACATTTTCGGTCACCAGAAGTAAACAAAAGATTGTGTACTAACTCCGAGTATAAGGATCTCTTCCGGGGACATGTACAAATCGATTGGTATATGTCTCATTATCCAGAAATTAAATTTGCGTGAGCTAAAGGTTGAACAGTTTTGGAAAAATGTGACATATTTTCATATGTGTGGCCAAAATACGCATTCACATTTTCGGTCACCAGAAGCAAACAACAGATTGCGTACTAACCCCGAGTATAAGGATCTCTTCCGCCGACATGTACAAATCGATTGGTATGTGTCTCATTATCCAGAAATTAAATTTGCGTGAGCTAAAGGCTGAACAGTTTTGGAAAAGTGTGCAATTTTTTCATATGTGTGGCCAAAATACGCATTTACATTTTCGGTCACCAGAAGCAAACAAAAGATTATGTACTAACTCCGAGTACAAGGATCTCTTCCGCAGACATGTACAAATGGATTGGTGTATGTCTCATTATCCAGAAATTAAATTGTTATTGTAATTAACATAAATTAAATAAAATCGATTTTAGAAAATATTTTTCTTGTGCTAACAAATTTGTTTGTTTACATTTTACAAAATCGTCTGCTTTTTGTTCTCATTCCATCAAACATCTTCTGTTTTTGTGTCATTTCATTTGTTTCTAATTTGATTTTGTTACAATTTAGTCTGGAACGGAATGGAAATTAAATTCTGCTCGATTGAAAACTTCTGCTGTTTTTCTTCTATTTTCTTCACGCCGATGTAGGAATCTGTAGATATACAATAACACTATCAAAAAGCTGTTCGTGAATCGAAACATTCAATGAAGAGAGAGCAGAGAATGATTAAAGAGGCCCTTAGACCTGTGGATAGGTTGCAGCGACTTCAAGTTGACATCAACTTATCCATGGTGTAAGGGGAAGTTGCATCAACTTTCATACGCATTTCGATGAGAAACGTTCATGAAGCAAAATTATCGGCAAAATGTAAATAAATGAACTAAAAAATAAATAACATAAACATTATCGGAAAAATATAAACTATATAAATATGATTTGTAGTGTTAACTAAATATATTTAAAGAAAATAATAACCTCGATATCTGACAAAAAAATGAAGTTGCCTCAACTAGTTTGAGAGTGTAAGGGCAAAATCGAAGTTGATTTGAAATAATCGAAGTTGATGTCAACTTGAAGTCGATCAGCTTATCCACAGATCTAAGGACGCATGTGAAGAAAGCAGAAGAAAAACTGCAGAAGATTTCAATCGAGCAGAATTTCATTTCCATTCCGTTCCAGACTAAATTGTAACAAGATCAAATTAGAAACAAATGAAATGACACAAACACAGAAGATTTTGTAAAATGTAAACAAACAAAATTGTTAGCAGAAGAGAAATATTTTCTAAAATCGATTTTACTTAATTTATGTTAATTAACAACACAAAATGTGAAATGATTTGTTGCTAATATGAAAAAATAAAGTTTCATATTTAAATTAAACAAAAAATTGTTTTGTTAAATGAATATTGGCAAATTTTAGATTTATTATTTTGTTCTGCAACACGGAACAAAAGATTGTGTTGCCCTTCGGAATACAAGAATCCACTTCGGAGACACGTACAAATCGAGTGCTTTGTTGGGCATTGGCCAGAAAATTAAATTAGTGGTCTTCATGAAAGTTCGAAAGAACCTCGTAAACTCGAAAACATCGTAAACTTGCACAGCAAACGTCAAAACAAACAAATTTCCCATACAAAGCGACTTGCTCAAAAGTGGAAAGTTTTCGAGGCAAATTTGCTGCGCAAACGTGGGATGGAGAAACTTGTAAACTTTTGACATTTCGTTGTCATCTGACTAGGATGGATAAATAAGGTGATAGCACTAGAACAGTAGAAAAAGTACACATACACAATACAAGCAATTGCTACTGCTACCACCTTATGTATCCATCTTGGTCAGCTGATATGGTTTTGAGCACAACTACGCTGAGCAACTTTACCTGGTGCCTCATGCAACGGTGCGAGGGAAACTTGCGCTGAGCAAAAGTTCTCGGCTTTCACGTTTGCATGAATGCCGCTATTGTGTGAGCTATAGGGTGAAAAGTGCAAAACATCTTCATAAGAGTGGCCAAAAAAAGCACTTGCATTTCCGCGAACACCACATTGTGCGTCCACTCCGAGTATAAAGATCTCCTCGGGAGACATGTACAATTCGATTGGTATATGTCTCTTTATCCAGAAATTAAATTGACGAGAGCTACAGGGTGGACAGTTTTGGAAAAATGCGACATATTTTCATATGTGTGGCCAAAATACGTATTCACATTTTCGGTCACCAGAAGCAAACAAAAGATTGTGTACTAACTCCGAGTATAAGGATCTCTTCCGCCGACATGTACAAATGGATTGGTATATGTATCATTATCCAGAAATTAAATTTGTATTGTAATTAACATAAATTAAATAAAATCGATTTTAGAAAATATTTTTCGTCTGCTAACAAATTTGTTTGTTTACATTTTACAAAATCTTCTGTTTTTGTGTCATTTCATTTGTTTCTAATTTGATCTTGTTACAATTTAGTCTGGAACGGAATGGAAATAAAATTTTGCTCGATTGAAATCTTCTGCTGTGTTTCTTCTGTTTTCTTCACGCCGATCATGCTAAGGCACTGGTAATTGGTATCGAGGTAAGAAACTTAAATTTAAGAAGTCAGTTGTAAGTTACACTCAAAGTAAAGCACATACATAGTGCTGTCTAATGAAATAAATAAATATTTTTTTAATACTTTGTAAACCAAAGTGTTTAATTTATATATTGATCAATGGAAAAGTGTCGAAAGTGTTGTAGTAAGCGTGAGGAATATGTACATCTCTTAGCCACTTTAAGAATAGAAATAGAAACGAAAAAAATTTGATACCCAAGTGTTTAATAAATTTTTTTTATCTAATCATTAATATATTTCTTCACAGGGAACGTGCCAAACGAGAGGTGATACTACATTGGAGGAGCCTGGTAATTCGTGATTATAATGTTAGCATTTATTTAAATGTAATTATTGTAAGCAACAATGGAATAAATACTTCTTTAATTAAAAACAAATCAAAATTTGTGTCTGTAAATATGAAAAAATTGGTAAACATTTGGTAAGGTTGCACATTAGAATTAATCTAATTCACCTAAAATAAAATCTGTATATTGCCCTTTTGCATTGGGTAATTCTACAAATATGCAAGACAAAATTTCATATTATTGGTGAACGTAAAATTGCCTAAAGGTACGGTTAGACTGGGCAAATATTTGACGAAAAACGTCAAATATTTCTTGGCCCTAGTCTGGCCACAAAATATTTTTGTGTGGCAAACAACAAAACAGCTGATTTTGGTCAAGCAAAATTATTTGCCTTCAAATAAAAATTTGCTCAATGTGACCAAAGTGGGACCACTAAAGAGCAAATAGTTTTCTCTTTTTTGGGCAAACATTTATTTGGTCTTACAAAAGAATTGTAAGAGCAACCAATGGTAAATAACAGGTGGCATAAGCAGAATTGTCACCTTTTACGACACAAATTATAAAATGAAAAAAATCAGCAAACTAAAATAAAAAGAGAAATGGTAAATATTATAAACATTTTTGAAAATATTTTGGTAATTTTGTTCAACGACTAAAAAACTGAGTACATAGTTAAACAGGGCATAGTTTTAGTTTTTTAAACCGACTAATTAGGATAGAATAAGGATAATTTTGCCATATTTAGAATTTTGAGGCTACTGAATATGTTGAAAATGGTTTTTTAATCTCCTCTACCAGACCGTACAATTATGCTCGGTGATTTCAGAGCAAGCACGTCAAACTCTCAAAAAAGAATTTAAATTTTTTTTCAAAATATTTCGAAATTTTTTCTAAATGCATACATAGGATATCTCGATAACTAAAGGAGTTATCGAAACATTTCATTTAATTTTTTTATTTTGACTTCGATTATAACAAAAATTATTAGAGGTCAAATAAATCTCTTAAGGTGGCTCATTAAATATAATATCTTCCCATATATCCGAACTTTGGAGGTCCATAACTCCGAAAATCGTCACTAAATTTAATATTTTTTACTGAAAACAATAAGTTCTACCTTAAACGAGTGAGCTTTTTTGTCTAGGCCAGTGGGAGCTAAACTAAGCGTATGCTTTTTTAGATTTCTCCTCAAGAAAACATTCGTTCTCCTGCATCATATTTATTTAAGATATTATCTTGCAGTTTGTTTAAAACTTTTGAAATACAAAATCGTATTTACTGCCAATTTGTTTAAAACTTTTGAGAAACCAAATTTGTATTTTCTGGCAGGTGATCAAACAATTATTTGCTGCAGATATTTGTTCAAGTGTGAACACTTGGCAAATGTATTTTCCCTACTGTTTATTTAACTCTATTTCATACCTGTTTAATCAAACAAAAAGAGGCAAATAAATGTGCATAGTGTGAACACCAAATCAACCCTGTACTGATTTGACAACATTTTGAGCAAATATGATGAAACATATTTTGATCAAATATTTGCCCAATATGTCCAATCTTATTGGTAATATTGCCCAATTAAATAGCTGACCCTATGTTGCCCAGTGCATTGCTGATATCAGACCATGAATGTGGGTAATATTACACAAGGTTTTTTTTCTTTGGACTTAATGGTGTTGGTGGAAAAGTTATTTTTTGTAAGTAAAAATGTATTGCAGTATATCTCAAAAAACTGAACATTTCAATATTTAAAGCTATTTCAAAAGTATTTTTGTCAACAATAAAGTGCAAAATCTCTTGACAATACAAAAATCATTAATGAAGTTTTGAAGCAATAAGTTGTTTGTAAAAATTCATAAAAAATACCCAGCTCATGAATTATTTCATATATGACCAAAACAAATTTTAAACCAATATTTATTTTTAGACGACCAGAATTCGAAGCAGTCTATATAACCAGTAACCAATGTTAACATGCTCTAAAAACTGATTGTAAGAAACTATTGGTGCATTAAATACTTAGAAGTTATTACAAAAAGAAATAGCTAGAGTTTTTTGTTCATAAAAAATCAATGAGTGTTCGAACTCACGGATGATGTGTTAACACCTTTTTGCTACACGGTACCTGTTCGATTTCTATGAACACATTAGTAAATGTTACATTGGAAAATAAAAATAATAGTTTTTTTGTATACACCGGGCAATGCTGAACATCAAATGACTCGCTTTGTTTGGCCATAGCAACAAAACGAAACAACCAAACACACAACATCACACATACTTTGTCCGAAGTAGCTGACGTATACGTGTGTCACATAACCACATGTTTGCATTATCAACAGCAACGAAACAGCCAAACACACAACATCACACATACTTTGTACGAAGTAGCTGACATATTAGTGTGTCACCATAACGTCGACTGCGCAAGCCATGGGCTTGCAAATGAATTTTGCGTGGCTATGCTTTATATCTCCGTTCAACAACAGCAACAGACACATGGACATACATACATTATTATGTTAATACATACGCTATAGACATGGGACTGTCCGTGGAGGTGGAAAGTTTCTGATTGCCATTCACTTGGAAGTGGCCAGAAATGATTCCTTCATTGGGCAGTCCAAGCAGCTCACTACTTCCACGCAGTATGTCCTGGGCAATGGCTTTTCGGAAACCTCCGTTAGCTAGCTAGAGTGAGAAGGCGAAACAAATGAGCATCAAATCAGGTTTAGTAGGTGACTGATGTCACTGAAGCTCATCAAACAATCGGGCATATTCTTTTTTCCTTAGAAGGCGGATAAGCCAAACATACGGGCCAACGGCGGATAGAAACTAAAAGAAGAAAATCCAGGTTGAACATATCGCATCCTGGTCAGCGTCTGATCCATAATGGGCGACTGCATCAAATTATCCTGGCAGTAGGTAAAATAAAAAAACACGGTGGGCTGGGTTTGCCTCCCGCCACCGTTCATAATGGCAGTGAAAATACGTAAACGAACAAGAAAACATAAACAACCCCTATTTGTTGACAACCCCCGCAAACGTTCACGTCCACGATTTACGGATATGCACTTGGAATGTAAGAACTCTATATAGATCCGGTGCAAGTATCCAACTAGCAGATGTCCTCGAAAGTTATAAGGCTGACATTACCGCTATCCAGGAAATGCGATGGACAGAACATGGTTGCACAAGAAAAAGAAACTGCGATATATACTACAGTTGCCATGAAAAAAACATGAATTTGGTTGCGGATTTGTAGTTGGCAAAAGACTGCGACATCTAGTCTCTAGGTTCAATCCTGTGAGTGAACGTATAGCCACAATCCGCATAAAAGCGAAATATTTTTAATATTTCCCTAATTTGTGTGCATGCCCCGACAGAAGAGAAAGATGACGATGCCAAAGACATATTCTATGAGCTCCTAGAGGAAAAGTATGACCGCTGCCCTGGTCATGACATTAAGATTGTACTAGGAGATTTTAATGCCAAAGTAGGAAGGGAGACTGTGTTTAATCCAACTATTGGCAATTTCAGTCTACATGCTGACAGTTCCGACAACGGTATGAGACTGATTGACTTTGCCGCGGCAAAAAACATGGTCATTAGTGGTACAAGATTCCAGCATAAAGACATCCACAAGGCTACTTGGGTATCCCCTGATCAAAGAACTAAGAACCAAATTGATCACGTGGTAATTGATGGAAGGCACTCATCCAGTGTAATGGACGTACGAGTGATCAGAGGAGATAACATCGATTCTGATCACTACCTGGTAGCAGCAAAGGTTCGCACAAGATTAAGTAGAGCGAAAATCGTACGAAACCAGATGCAGAGGAAGCTGGACATCGGAAAGCTGCAATTACCAGAGGTAGCCACAGCCTACTCAAGGAAGCTCTCGCAACTTTTGGCACAGCCCCCACCCCCTCCCGATGACGATCCTGATGCGCAGTGGAAACCCATTTCCGACTCTATAAAAACTGCCGCAACAACCGAACTTGGTTTCGAAAAACCGCTTCGCAATAAACCGTGGTACGATGAAGAGTGTCGCATAGCAAATAACGAAAAGAACTCTGCACGTATGGTAATGCTTCAGTCAATTGCAACGCGAGCTGCAACTGAGCGGTATAGGGAGAAGAGAAAGGAGGTAAACCGTCTCTTTAGGCGTAAGAAACGGCAGTGGAGAAAGCGCGAGAGTGAGAAAATTGAGACATACAGAAGGAAGAACGAAAATTCTACCAAAAAGTTAAAAACGGAACTAATGGACATGGTTCAGGGCCCCCTTCTGTAAAGAAAAGGACAGAAATCTCGTCCCAGATGTGCAGAGCATGTTGGGAATATGGAGAGAGCATTTCTCCGCGCTACTAGTACCTGAGATATCCAATGACGATGGGACAATCGATCACAATATGGATGACGACGTCGATTGCCCCCTCCTAACCAAGACGAGGTCAGAACAGCTATTGCCTGGCTTAAGAACAACAAAGCCGCAGGAGCCGATGGATTACCGGCGGAGCTATTTAAGGCTGGCAGCGATGAGCTGATAAGGTGTATGCATCAGCTCATTAGCAAAATTTGTTTAGATGAATGCATGCCTGGCGATTGGAGTCTCAGTGTACTATGTCCCTTATTTAAAAAAGGTGACCCGAATATCTGTGCCAACTACCGTGGAATAAGTCTTTTATCCATAGCATATAAGGTTCTATCAAGTATAATGTGCGAAAGACTAAAACCAATTATCGCTGACCTGATTGGACCATACCAGTGTGGCTTTAGGCCTGGAAAATCGACAACTGACCAGATTTTCACGCTACGCCAAATCCTGGAGAAGACACACGAAAAACAAATCGACACCTATCATCTATTTATCGAATATAAAGCGGACTTCGATAGTCCGATACGGGAGAAACTCTATGAAGCAATGTCTGAGCTTGGTATTCCTGCAAAACTCATACGCCTTTGCAGGATGACCTTGACGAACACCAAATCCGCAGTGAAAGTTGGTAAGGATCTTACCGAACCTTTCGAAACTAAGCGAGGCCTCAGGCTATGCGACACCCTATCGGGTGATCTCTTTAACATCTTAATGGAGATCATTATGAGAAAAGCTGCAGTCAACATGAATAAAACCATCAGCAGCAAAAGTCACATGCTGCTCGCGTATGCTGATGATATAGATATCATTGGGCGCACAATTAGAGAAGTTACTGCGGTTTTTACGAGAATTGAGAAGAAGTCAGCAAAAGTGGGTCTGACGGTAAATGATTAGACCAAAGCGTGAACGTTGATAACCGTTATAACTTCGAGGTAGTGGACGAATTTATATACCTCGGATCTGCCGTGTACAAAAACAACAACGTCAGCCTTGAGATCAAGCGGAGAATTGTGCTTGCGAATAGATGTTATTTTGGGCTCAGCAAGCACTTTAGAGATAAAGCCTTCTCTCAAGTAACAAAAGTCCAGCTGTACCAGACTCTCATTCAACCTGTCTTGCTTTATGGCGCAGAATCCTGGGTCCTATCGCAAGCAGATGAAACATCTGTAGGAGTCTTCGAGAGAAAAATACTCCGAAAAATTTATGGCCCTATAGTGCACAACGGCGAGTATCGGCGACGCATGAATCATGAGCTGTATGAGCTTTATCCTGACATTGACATAGTTAAGCGGATCAAGATAACGCGATTGCGCTGGCTAGGCCATGTAAGTAGAATGGATGAAGATGAACCAGCGCGAAGGGTTTTCAAAACCGAACTCGAAGGAAGACGAAAAATAGGAAGGCCAAGACTCCGCTGGAGGGATCAGGTTGACGAATCCCTGCGTACACTTGGTATTGCCAACTGGAGAAATAAAGCAAAAGATCGAACTGGTTGGCGAAATATGTTATCTTCGTTTTGTAAGGTCCCTGACCCCCCGGGGTTGTCCGAGACCGGATAAGTAAGTAAATAAGTACATACGCTATAGACACAATTTCGTTTGCCTCACCCCTGCCACACAACTCTTTCATTGCTCGCTCATTTTTGCTCAACACGTCATTATTCTCTTTCGCAGTCTGGTTTTAGCAGCAGCATAAAATCACTTGCTACTTTTATTTAGTCTGCGAGGGACTAAGAACTAATGGTGTCGAAACGACTAACATTGGTTATCCAGGGTTACGGCATATATTGTGGTATGTGCTACTGGATGTGGGTTGTCGTACGTTTTAATAGCACTTTTGGGGCTAATGGATTTAAGTGGGGGAAGATCCGAACAGCTGTTAAACTATTTACAAAGACTATATCAAGGTTCTTGCGCGGATAAGAACTGTCAATCACTCACTGCAATTAACTGTGCGAGAAAGTATAAAAAGGCAGTTCACATTCAAACTTGTTGATCAAAGAGACACACAACTGGTTCGTATTCACGGCTGTGAGACAGAAAGAGTATAACAAAATATACAAAGTTGTTAACACCGACGAAATCGTACTCAAAAAACTCCTATGGTGGTATCAACCAGATGGAGATCCACTGAAAAATCCATTAAATCAATTTTGGACGTCTTAGATGACAAAAGTCTTTCGAAGCTGAGTCCCAAGACCTATGTACAATCATTAAAAAATGTTGTAGTTATATCTAAAATATTTGGCGTCCAATCTATCAGAAGTTCAAAACGTAAACCTCACCTTTGAATCAGAAAATACAGACCATACTAAACTTTTCATCGATTTATTCATATTATTTAAAAGTTATTTTTTTGCCTGACATTGCCTGGTCATGACTACCATATTTCGGAAATTGATAAACAAAATATAATTACAGATTGTATCTGTTACGCATACTCGTTTCTTTTGTATGCATAACCGATAACCAACGTAGGTAACAGCAACACTATACGAAACCAGCTGACCGACCGACAATCGGTCTCTTTCTGATTACTACTCATAGAAGCAAGTTGTACTTTATCTAACCCAAGTAGTGTTCCGCTTAATTCAATTAACTTTATAATTTTATATATTGAAATAAAATAATTATCTTTTGTTAAAAACATAACAAAAAGTGACGACGAGGATATTTTATTCGCAGTAGGAAAAATAACTGAAATGTCTAAACTGGAGGAGACATTAGCGGAATTGCTTGTAAAAATGCAAGAACAACAACACAGAGATAGTGTGGTGATGCAAAATATTCTTGCGAAAATAATTCCATCAAGTGATTCGAAGAATGAAGTGAAATTCGGTGGCAATCCGGAATATATAATTGAGACACTTGCATCAAACATTACAGAATTTTGCTACGATGTCGACCATAATCTCACCTTCGACACATGGTTTGCGCAATATGAATACCTTTTTGAGCACGATGCAGGTAAATTGGACGATGCGGCAAAGACAAGGTTACTGCTTAGAAAGTTGAACTCACTGGTGATGAATTTCATGTAAAAATCGAGATGCATTGAACCCGACCCCCTCAGATATCGATGAAATTTTGTTCATAGCTAAATTTGGTCAATACAAACAAAGCCTCATTTTTAGAAATGACTGTTTTGCGATTTTTTGGGCGTGGCACAGTGGGAAAGTTTTCGAAAAAACGCGAAAATGGTCGAAAAGAGCTGCATTTAAACTACAATAACTCAGAATCGGCTGAACCGATTTCCATGATCTTGGTATCATTAAAAAGATATTTTAACAGCCTTTATGACACGTTTAAAATACACTGTAAACAATTTTATAACAAAAAATTTTAACTGACGAAAAAACCAAACAGATCAAGGGTTTTTTTACAGTGTATTACTTTTTTAGAAAGGTTTATCCTTCACCTATACCATATCAAAAAATAAAAATGGGTTCTTTTTTAGTTTTTTTTTATATAATTTTTTAAGTAGTGTCACTTCTAGTAACTGCCCATATATTTTATATTTACAGGTAAAATAAATAAACATTGTCCCAGGAAAATGATGAATATGTTTTAACCCCAAAAAGTTCTTGCTTGCCTTAAAAAATGCTATATAAATGCACCTGATGAACGTACCGAAATTCATAATTATAAACAGTTTCGAGAAGGCAAGATATCCCATTACAATTTTTACGCGTATATTTTAAAAATTTGAGTGAATATGAATTCAAACAATAAGTACAGATGCATAAAAAGATTGATATCTGCAAACTTCGTTTTATTCCTTTGGATATCGTTACTTTTTTTGATACAATCGTGAGATATATCATCCCCAAAACGATCTTTAATTTCTGCGTGACTCATATTGATTGGTAAGAGAGATAAAAGTTTTTGATTTTCCAAAAGATTTGAGCTGTTCTCTATTTGATATTTGATGTTTTGCAAAATTTCTTCGTAAATGGCTTTGACGTTTTCAAGTTGCGCTGACAAATCAGATAATGGATCAGCTCCAAGTGAATCTGCTATATTTTCCAAAATTTGCAGTGATTTTCTATTTCTGTATGCATCTCGTTTGATATATTTCCTTTTAAGAGGCGACATTTGGTTTGGTAGATGAGGAATAATGTGATCATTTATATTTTCAATGAGTTCGTTGCTTTCGATGTTTGCATTACGGCTGGTACAAGTTGGAAGTTCATTCAATTCTTCGCTAATTTCATCGCTGGGCGTTGTTGGTAAATAATTGGAGACTTCATTCTGCTCCACGTTGGATTCATTACGACTGCGAGCTTTTCTCAGTGTATTCCGGCAAGTTTCGCAAATACGGCTACAATGAATGTTGGCGACAGCTGGAAAATATTCAATTATATTTGCAGCCTCGTTTTCACGTATTTTACGAAGCGAAGCGCAACACTTATTAGATATTTTTATACATCTGTACTTATTGTTTGAATTCATATTCACTCAAATTTTTAAAATATACGCGTAAAAATTGTAATGGGATATCTTGCCTTCTCGAAACTGTTTACAATTATGAATTTCGGTACGTTCATCAGGTGCATTTATATAGCAATTTTTAAGGCAAGCAAGAACTTTTTGGGGTTAAAACATATTCATCATTTTCCTGGGACAATGTTTATTTATTTTACCTGTAAATATAAAATATAAGGGCAATTACTAGAAGTGACACTACTTAAAAAATTATATAAAAAAAAACTAAACAAGAACCCATTTTTATTTTTTGATATGGTATAGGTGAAGTATAAACCTTTCTAAAAAAGTACTACACTGTAAAAAAACCCTTGATCTTTTTGGTTTTTTCGTTAGTTAAACTTTTGTTTTTGTTATAAAATTGTTTACAATGTATTTTTTTAACGTGTCATAAAGCCTCTTAAAATATCTTTTTAATGCTACCAAGATCATGGAAATCGGTTCAGCCGATTCTGAGTTATTGTAGTTTAAATGGAGCGCTTTTCGACCATTTTCGCGTTTTTTCGAAAACTTTCCCACTGTGCCACGCCCAAAAAATCGCAAAACAGTCATTTCTAAAAATGAGAGTTTGTTTGTATTGATCAAATTTAGCTATGAACAAAATTTCATCGATATCTGAGGTGGTCGGGTTCTAAATTTCAGTTTAATCTCGATTTTTAAATGAAATTCATCAGGTGCATCACAAATATGTCAACTACATACTTCCACAGCACCCAAGGGACAAAACCTTTGATGAGACAGTGTCATTACTCAAACAACTTTTCGGAATACAAGCATCACAATTCAACATCCTATACAATTGTTTGCAATTGAAAAAAGGCCCAAGTGTAGATTTTAACACGTACGCAGGTGACGTGAACAAACAGTGTGAACTTTTCGATTTAAAATATTTGTCAATCGATCAGTTTAAATGCCTGATTTTCGTTATGGGTCTAAAATCAACATCAGATTTTGAATTGCGTACAAAATTGCTTAACAAACTAGACGAAAAAGGAGATGGCGGAAGCGCTACCATTACACTGGACACATTGTCTCGAGAATGTCAACGTTTGGCGAACTTAAAAACTGACACTGCGCTCATTGAAAATCCGAAGACGGTTGCAAATATAAACAAGGTCAAAACAAAGACACACTCCTTAAAGACAAAGGAGGGAAAAGTACCGAAAAGTCAATGTTGGTACTGTGGTTGTTGGAGATTTATCTTATTTTATTATGTAATTTGTTATAAGTTTGCTAATTTCTTTCAATTCTACTTTAATTTCTAAATCTTTATTAGTTTTTATTCATATTTGTTCATTTATCTACTTTTAAACTAAATTTATTATAAAACGTTAATATTTTGGGTCACCCTAACGTACAAATGTTCATTTATGACATCACAACAACAACATCATGTAATGTTGTTTACTACTTATTTTCGGTCCGCTTACTGCTGGTGTCTTGTCTTCATCAGTCGTCGGTCCGCTAACTGGTGCTGTTGTTGTTGTTGTTTTGTCTCCACCAGTCGTCGGTCCCAACCATCAGTTGGTTGTTCTGTCCGTCGATGCATGCATACGTATGTACGTACGTAGATACGTTTGCATTGTCTATTGCCTATGTAGTTATTGAACTTTGTTTATTCTGTCAGCTGATCCTATGTATTTTCGGTGCACAATGATTGTTGTTTGTGCAAATTTGGATATTGCAATTTTTGGAGATTTCAAAGTAAATGAAATGATTTACTTTCTGGCCCTTTTGTATACCAAACAACAATCGTTGGACACCAGTCTAGAAAAAGAAGTCAACGTAGACATTTGTTTAACTGCCGTGCTGCTATCAATCGTTATTAACTTAGACAGTGACCTGTCTGTTCCGCGTATAGTAAAATCGTTTTTAACTTAGACAGTGACCTGTCTCCCGTGACTCAAATTGTTAAACTTATATATCTTTATATAAAGAATTATTTTAGATTTTTTAAATATTAAAATAAAAGTGTTTTTATTTTGATGGCTCAACGAGCAAATATCTCTTACATTTTTATGGTGCCGAAACCCGGGAAAATAAGTGTTTTCTTATTTAAAAAAACCTACTGCTATAAAAAAAAACTAATTAAAATTAAACAAAAAGAAAAAAACTATAGAAAATCACATTAAAGAACAATAAAAGTGAACATTGACACAAAAACATTTAAAAACTTTGAAAAATAGACAGTGATTTTTAAGAGACAGTAATTCGAGCTACATTTTGTACCACGTTTGAAAGCTGTGACAACGAGAAGGTGCTGCAATCATCCCGAGCTGATTCGAGAGTTGGAGAGAGAGAGAGGCCAGTTGGTGAAAGTAACTAGTACAAGGTACTGTATAAATCAGCTTTAATTGTGATTTCGTGATTCGTGGTGTTAATCTAAAATGGAGGATATGTCGAGCGCGATCGAGGAACAGCGAATGCTTTTTGAACATCTTGCCCGAATAATCAGTGAATTTGAGAACCTTTCTGATAACTTAAAAACTCGCGGCCTGGCTCAATCATTTTTATCGGAAATTGAGGATATAAAAAAGCTGTTCAAAAGTAATCATGAACAAATTTATGACCACACAGTCGACAATTCGGTTTCGGGTAATGATGTCCCCTATCTGAAAGATGATGTGTATACCACTTTCATTACAAAATTCCTGGTTGCTAAGGGAACTTTTCTTGACATCATGTCCAAGTACCAAACTTCTAATTCTCCCAGCTTTCATGCAAGCACTTTCCATGCCTCTTCGTTGCGAAATGAGTCGGTCTCAACTGATGTCAGTTTGCCCAAAATTGATATTCCTACATTTAGTGGAGATTATTTAGAATGGATGTCATATAGGGACATGTTTGTTTCGCTGGTCCACGACAATCAACGTTTGTCTAAAGTACAAAAATATTATTTCTTGAAAAGTTCTTGCAAAGATACACCTTTGTCAATAGTTAATGAATATCCCGCATGTGACACTAGTTACGAACTCGCTTGGTCCGCTCTATCTCGTCGTTACCACAACAAAAGGAAAATTTGTGATACTATTTTTCGAAAATTATTTGATATACCTAAATCTGATGGCTCTTGTGAGAGCATTAAAAAGATTCTTGATACGACAAGAAACTGTCTCGCACTTTTTAGCACTCTTCAAGTAACCTGTGAAAACTGGGATCCAATTCTGATCCATATTACTGTCGCCAAGTTGGATATCCAAACATGCAAGGAATGGGAGCAATCGCTCAAAGCTTCTATAGAAATCCCAAGAATAGAAGAACTTTTTTCTTTCCTTGAAACCACGTTCCGTACTCTTGAGTCCATTAACGACCATACTCTGACCTTTGTTAAACCTAGCTCGAAAAATACTAGTTATTCTAAACCCAATTTAACTCGTCGTGTTCATATGGTAGCCCTTGGGGATGAAAACTGCCCCTGCTGTGGAAAACGACACATGTTATATAAATGTTTCAAATTCGCTGCCCTGCCGTCTGCTGCCAAGCGCGAACTTGTTTTCTCAAAAAGGATTTGTAGAAACTGCCTTAATACTGGTCATTTTGCTCAAGACTGTAGATTACAAACTCGTTGTAAGATTTGTAAGTCGCCACACCATACAATAATTCATAGCGAATTTGCGCGAATACCTGATCAATCTAACTCGTCTTCAAACCAAATTGTGTCTGCTTCTGATGGCCCTAGTACATCCTGTATTCAAACGAGAAGTGATTCCAACCTTAACTGCAATTTATCCTCGTTAAGCGCTACGATCATGCCTCAAGTTTTATTAGCCACTGTTCGCGTTCTTGTCCAAACGCCTTTTGGGCAATTCAAACTTCGCGCGATTTTAGATCAGGGTGCTCAAGCGACACTAATAACCGAAAATGCCGCTCAACTGTTGAAACTTGAGAAGCGCAATACTTTCGCCCACATTAATGGAATCGGAGGAAGCTCAGTTGTAGTACGAAAATGCGTTCGTTTTTGCCTCGCTTCTACTTTTGAAGCTAATTTCAAGTTGGAAAGTAGTGCTTTCGTCTTGCCCTCTTTGACACAATATTGCCCAGGCCCTATAGGAAAATGGGAGTTACCTGATCTGAGGCAATTTCAGTTAGCTGAGCCTGAATTCGATAACAATGATAAAATTGATATTTTAATCGGTGGCGACATATATGGGGATATTATACTACCCCAACAGAAAAAGTTCACTAAGGGTATTTTTCTTCAATTTCTCATTTTGGATGGGTTGTGTCTGGTCCTACTTCTGAAGTCTCCTACTCTAACACGGTTCGAGTAAACTTATGCTATCTAGATACTCAATTGAAAGCATTCTGGGAGCAAGAAGAAATTATTGAAAAAAGGAAAGCTACGCCTGAAGAATATGCTTGTGAAAATTATTTTGGGAATACCGTTAGCAGAAATCCGGACGGAAGATATACCGTAGCTCTGCCATTTAAATCTGTTTTAGCTGGTAAATATGTTCCGACGTACAGCCATACCGATTATAATGCGCTCAAACGTTTAAAGACGGTGGAATATCGGTTCGCGAGAGATCCAAATCTAGCACTGGAATATAAAAAGTTTATGCAAGAATACGAGTCGTTAGGCCATATGGTTAAAATCGGCGTTTACCCTCAACACTTGCAGCCTAACGGTTATTTTCTGCCCCATCACGGCGTTCTAAGAGAAAGTAGTTCTACAACAAAGTTACGCGTAGTTTTTGACGGTAGTAGCAAAAGACCCCCGTATCCATCATTAAATGATGAACTCTCTCCCGGTCCCGCCTTACAAAATGACTTACCCGCGATTATAACTCGTTGGCGACGATTCAATGTCGGTTTCCGCTCGGATTTGGAAAAGATGTCAAATCCGCATAGTCGATAGTCAACATCACTACCAACAAATTCTTTGGCGCGATTCGGTCGATTCGGAGATTTATACTTACAAACTTGTAACAGTTACTTATGGTACCAGTTCTGCTCCTTACTTGTCTATAAGAGTTTTACATCAGCTAGCCAAAGATGAAGCTCAATCGTTTCCTGATGCCTGCAACATTTTGAAAACTGACACCTACGTTGATGATGTAATTTCTGGCGCTGATTCTGTCTCTGAGGCGAAGATTCTTCAAGAAGAATTGGTAAAGCTACTAGCTGCTGGTGGCTTCAATCTACGTAAATGGACATCGAACTCTCCAGAACTCATGGCCCATATCCCGGAAGAATTCCGCGAAAAAATCAATATGATTGACTTTGAAGAACAGTCAGTTGTCAAAGCTCTAGGATTGGCGTGGAATATTGATGAAGATACTTTTTCGTTCAAAGTAAATTTCGTGACCCAAGCTAAAGTTACGAAAAGTAGCCTTCTGTCCGATGCTGCAAAACTCTATGACCCTTTGGGTTGGTTAGCTCCAGTCACAATTAATGCTGAAATAACTTTCCAGAAACTTTGGCTCGAAGGAATTGATTGGGAAGATCCAGTTTCTGCGTCTATAAAGTTCTCCTGGAATCGCTATCTTGCGGATCTCATAATCTTAGAGAAAATCCAAATCCCCCGATGGATTGGTACAAATAAATGTAGCTCAGTGAAGTTACACGGCTTCTGCGACGACTCGCAATCTGCTTTTGCTGCTGTCGTATATGTAAAAAATTTGGATTCGGGCACTGTAAGTATTGTGCAGTCCAAAACAAAAGTTGCCCCGTTGAAAGTTCTGACAATTCCCAAACTGGAATTATGTGGCGCAACACTTCTGTCTAACCTCATGGAGAAGGTTAAGAGTAAGCTCGAGCGATATATCTCTAATTCTTGGTACTGGACTGAAGTGTAACTGCTCTCTGCTGGCTCAGAGGCGAATCTTCAAAATGCAGTGTATATATTGTTGCAGAGGTGCAACAATACTCCAATATATCTCATTGGCGCTATATTTCAACAAAAGATAACCCTGCTGACAGTGCTTCCCGTGGTATATCTTCTGTTGAACTTCTCAACCACAAACTGTGGTGGTCTGGTCCTGACTGGTTGTCTCTGTCTCCACAACTGTGGCCTGCACAGCCAGAAATGACCTATGAAACAAATCTCGAAATGCGAAAGCCGCACCTTGCGGATAATATAACTACCTCACCAGAATATCCCGAAACATTGCATAAATTTCCTTCTTTTTCGAAAGTGGTCCAAACTACAGCGTATTTACCGAGGCTTACCCATAATGTTCGATATCGTGATAGGCGGAAAGGATACCCTGGATGTTTGAAGACTTGCGGGCTAAATTCTGCTATACAGACTCTTATCTCAGAGAGTAGATTTCCATCAGGAGCTGGCTCAAATGCAGACGAAGAATGGCCTACATGCTGGAATCAAAATTGCTCAATCATGCCCCTTTATAGACGATAAAGGGGTACTTCGATTACAAAAAGCTAAGTTTGACTATGAATTTAAATATCATACCCTTTTATTCAAACAAAATCCATTGTATCTTTTCATATTTGCAGATAATCATTTAAAGACGTTACATGGCGGCCTAATCAAGATGCAAGCTTATGAAGATCTATGGCTTTCCGTGACCTATCTCACCCTAATTGGTTCAAGATTCAAACAAATTTTGAAATTGGTGATCCGGTGTTTATTGTCGTCGAACGTTTACCGTCAGACCAGTGGCCTCTTGCCCGATTCACAGATATTAACCCTGATACTAACCCTGCTGCCATCAATTCTGAGTTTTTCTGGACCTGCAGAAAAAATGAGTTGCTGTGAGCCGAGGCATAGCATGGTTATCTCTGAAAACCAAATAAAACACCTCTCTACATCTGTTTTGTTCCTGGTCAAGAACTAGTCGTTCTTTGTGCGGGGGAAATGTTGGAGATTTATCTTATTTTATTATGTAATTTGTTATAAGTTTGCTAATTTCTTTCAATTCTACTTTAATTTCTAAATCTTTATTAGTTTTTATTCATATTTGTTCATTTATCTACTTTTAAACTAAATTTATTATAAAACGTTAATATTTTGGGTCACCCTAACGTACAAATGTTCATTTATGACATCACAACAACAACATCATGTAATGTCGTTTACTACTTATTTTCGGTCCGCTTACTGCTGGTGTCTTGTCTTCATCAGTCGTCGGTCCGCTAACTGGTGCTGTTGTTGTTGTTGTTTTGTCTCCACCAGTCGTCGGTCCCAACCATCAGTTGGTTGTTCTGTCCGTCGATGCATGCATACGTATGTACGTACGTAGATACGTTTGCATTGTCTATTGCCTATGTAGTTATTGAACTTTGTTTATTCTGTCAGCTGATCCTATGTATTTTCGGTGCACAATGATTGTTGTTTGTGCAAATTTGGATATTGCAATTTTTGGAGATTTCAAAGTAAATGAAATGATTTACTTTCTGGCCCTTTTGTATACCAAACAACAATCGTTGGACACCAGTCTAGAAAAAGAAGTCAACGTAGACATTTGTTTAACTGCCGTGCTGCTATCAATCGTTATTAACTTAGACAGTGACCTGTCTGTTCCGCGTATAGTAAAATCGTTTTTAACTTAGACAGTGACCTGTCTCCCGTGACTCAAATTGTTAAACTTATATATCTTTATATAAAGAATTATTTTAGATTTTTTAAATATTAAAATAAAAGTGTTTCAACGAGCAAATATCTCTTACATTTTTATGGTGCCGAAACCCGGGAAAATAAGTGTTTTCTTATTTAAAAAAACCTACTGCTATAAAAAAAAACTAATTAAAATTAAACAAAAAGAAAAAAACTATAGAAAATCACATTAAAGAACAATAAAAGTGAACATTGACACAAAAACATTTAAAAACTTTGAAAAATAGACAGTGATTTTTAAGAGACAGTAATTCGAGCTACATTTTGTACCACGTTTGAAAGCTGTGACAACGAGAAGGTGCTGCAATCATCCCGAGCTGATTCGAGAGTTGGAGAGAGAGAGAGGCCAGTTGGTGAAAGTAACTAGTACAAGGTACTGTATAAATCAGTTTTAATTGTGATTTCGTGATTCGTGGTGTTAATCTAAAATGGAGGATATGTCGAGCGCGATCGAGGAACAGCGAATGCTTTTTGAACATCTTGCCCGAATAATCAGTGAATTTGAGAACCTTTCTGATAACTTAAAAACTCGCGGTCTGGCTCAATCATTTTTTTCGGAAATTGAGGATATAAATAAGCTGTTCAAAAGTAAAAAATAAAAATAAATGGTTTCCCATTACATCCCATGAAGGGACCGGGGAGAACTTCTCACAACCACTGAGCTGTGCGCTTTCCAGTTTTCACTCACTGATTGGGACCTACAGTTTTACACCGATTCCGAACGGTATTTTGAGAAGCTTTTTCATGGCTATATACTCGATAGTGTCGCCGTCACTATGCGAGGTGACCGCCGCCGAAAGAAATTTGAAGGTGGTCAGAGCAGGGTTTGAACCCAGGATCTCATGTACAAGAGCCGCGCACACTAACCATTGCACCACCAACGGCCACAAAAGTAATCATGAACAAATTTATGACCACACAGTCGACAATTCGGTTTCGGGTAATGATGTCCCCTATCTGAAAGATGATGTGTATACCACTTTCATTACAAAATTCCTGGTTGCTAAGGGAACTTTTCTTGACATCATGTCCAAGTACCAAACTTCTAATTCTCCCAGCTTTCATGCAAGCACTTTCCATGCCTCTTCGTTGCGAAATGAGTCGGTCTCAACTGATGTCAGTTTGCCCAAAATTGATATTCCTACATTTAGTGGAGATTATTTAGAATGGATGTCATATAGGGACATGTTTGTTTCGCTGGTCCACGACAATCAACGTTTGTCTAAAGTACAAAAATATTATTTCTTGAAAAGTTCTTGCAAAGATACACCTTTGTCAATAGTTAATGAATATCCCGCATGTGACACTAGTTACGAACTCGCTTGGTCCGCTCTATCTCGTCGTTACCACAACAAAAGGAAAATTTGTGATACTATTTTTCGAAAATTATTTGATATACCTAAATCTGATGGCTCTTGTGAGAGCATTAAAAAGATTCTTGATACGACAAGAAACTGTCTCGCACTTTTTAGCACTCTTCAAGTAACCTGTGAAAACTGGGATCCAATTCTGATCCATATTACTGTCGCCAAGTTGGATATCCAAACATGCAAGGAATGGGAGCAATCGCTCAAAGCTTCTATAGAAATCCCAAGAATAGAAGAACTTTTTTCTTTCCTTGAAACCACGTTCCGTACTCTTGAGTCCATTAACGACCATACTCTGACCTTTGTTAAACCTAGCTCGAAAAATACTAGTTATTCTAAACCCAATTTAACTCGTCGTGTTCATATGGTAGCCCTTGGGGATGAAAACTGCCCCTGCTGTGGAAAACGACACATGTTATATAAATGTTTCAAATTCGCTGCCCTGCCGTCTGCTGCCAAGCGCGAACTTGTTTTCTCAAAAAGGATTTGTAGAAACTGCCTTAATACTGGTCATTTTGCTCAAGACTGTAGATTACAAACTCGTTGTAAGATTTGTAAGTCGCCACACCATACAATAATTCATAGCGAATTTGCGCGAATACCTGATCAATCTAACTCGCCTTCAAACCAAATTGTGTCTGCTTCTGATGGCCCTAGTACATCCTGTATTCAAACGAGAAGTGATTCCAACCTTAACTGCAATTTATCCTCGTTAAGCGCTACGATCATGCCTCAAGTTTTATTAGCCACTGTTCGCGTTCTTGTCCAAACGCCTTTTGGGCAATTCAAACTTCGCGCGATTTTAGATCAGGGTGCTCAAGCGACACTAATAACCGAAAATGCCGCTCAACTGTTGAAACTTGAGAAGCGCAATACTTTCGCCCACATTAATGGAATCGGAGGAAGCTCAGTTGTAGTACGAAAATGCGTTCGTTTTTGCCTCGCTTCTACTTTTGAAGCTAATTTCAAGTTGGAAAGTAGTGCTTTCGTCTTGCCCTCTTTGACACAATATTGCCCAGGCCCTATAGGAAAATGGGAGTTACCTGATCTGAGGCAATTTCAGTTAGCTGAGCCTGAATTCGATAACAATGATAAAATTGATATTTTAATCGGTGGCGACATATATGGGGATATTATACTACCCCAACAGAAAAAGTTCACTAAGGGTATTTTTCTTCAATTTCTCATTTTGGATGGGTTGTGTCTGGTCCTACTTCTGAAGTCTCCTACTCTAACACGGTTCGAGTAAACTTATGCTATCTAGATACTCAATTGAAAGCATTCTGGGAGCAAGAAGAAATTATTGAAAAAAGGAAAGCTACGCCTGAAGAATATGCTTGTGAAAATTATTTTGGGAATACCGTTAGCAGAAATCCGGACGGAAGATATACCGTAGCTCTGCCATTTAAATCTGTTTTAGCTGGTAAATATGTTCCGACGTACAGCCATACCGATTATAATGCGCTCAAACGTTTAAAGACGGTGGAATATCGGTTCGCGAGAGATCCAAATCTAGCACTGGAATATAAAAAGTTTATGCAAGAATACGAGTCGTTAGGCCATATGGTTAAAATCGGCGTTTACCCTCAACACTTGCAGCCTAACGGTTATTTTCTGCCCCATCACGGCGTTCTAAGAGAAAGTAGTTCTACAACAAAGTTACGCGTAGTTTTTGACGGTAGTAGCAAAAGACCCCCGTATCCATCATTAAATGATGAACTCTCTCCCGGTCCCGCCTTACAAAATGACTTACCCGCGATTATAACTCGTTGGCGACGATTCAATGTCGGTTTCCGCTCGGATTTGGAAAAGATGTCAAATCCGCATAGTCGATAGTCAACATCACTACCAACAAATTCTTTGGCGCGATTCGGTCGATTCGGAGATTTATACTTACAAACTTGTAACAGTTACTTATGGTACCAGTTCTGCTCCTTACTTGTCTATAAGAGTTTTACATCAGCTAGCCAAAGATGAAGCTCAATCGTTTCCTGATGCCTGCAACATTTTGAAAACTGACACCTACGTTGATGATGTAATTTCTGGCGCTGATTCTGTCTCTGAGGCGAAGATTCTTCAAGAAGAATTGGTAAAGCTACTAGCTGCTGGTGGCTTCAATCTACGTAAATGGACATCGAACTCTCCAGAACTCATGGCCCATATCCCGGAAGAATTCCGCGAAAAAATCAATATGATTGACTTTGAAGAACAGTCAGTTGTCAAAGCTCTAGGATTGGCGTGGAATATTGATGAAGATACTTTTTCGTTCAAAGTAAATTTCGTGACCCAAGCTAAAGTTACGAAAAGTAGCCTTCTGTCCGATGCTGCAAAACTCTATGACCCTTTGGGTTGGTTAGCTCCAGTCACAATTAATGCTGAAATAACTTTCCAGAAACTTTGGCTCGAAGGAATTGATTGGGAAGATCCAGTTTCTGCGTCTATAAAGTTCTCCTGGAATCGCTATCTTGCGGATCTCATAATCTTAGAGAAAATCCAAATCCCCCGCTGGATTGGTACAAATAAATGTAGCTCAGTGAAGTTACACGGCTTCTGCGACGACTCGCAATCTGCTTTTGCTGCTGTCGTATATGTAAAAAATTTGGATTCGGGCACTGTAAGTATTGTGCAGTCCAAAACAAAAGTTGCCCCGTTGAAAGTTCTGACAATTCCCAAACTGGAATTATGTGGCGCAACACTTCTGTCTAACCTCATGGAGAAGGTTAAGAGTAAGCTCGAGCGATATATCTCTAATTCTTGGTACTGGACTGCAGTGTAACTGCTCTCTGCTGGCTCAGAGGCGAATCTTCAAAATGCAGTGTATATATTGTTGCAGAGGTGCAACAATACTCCAATATATCTCATTGGCGCTATATTTCAACAAAAGATAACCCTGCTGACAGTGCTTCCCGTGGTATATCTTCTGTTGAACTTCTCAACCACAAACTGTGGTGGTCTGGTCCTGACTGGTTGTCTCTGTCTCCACAACTGTGGCCTGCACAGCCAGAAATGACCTATGAAACAAATCTCGAAATGCGAAAGCCGCACCTTGCGGATAATATAACTACCTCACCAGAATATCCCGAAACATTGCATAAATTTCCTTCTTTTTCGAAAGTGGTCCAAACTACAGCGTATTTACCGAGGCTTACCCATAATGTTCGATATCGTGATAGGCGGAAAGGATACCCTGAATGTTTGAAGACTTGCGGGCTAAATTCTGCTATACAGACTCTTATCTCAGAGAGTAGATTTCCATCAGGAGCTGGCTCAAATGCAGACGAAGAATGGCCTACATGCTGGAATCAAAATTGCTCAATCATGCCCCTTTATAGACGATAAAGGGGTACTTCGATTACAAAAAGCTAAGTTTGACTATGAATTTAAATATCATACCCTTTTATTCAAACAAAATCCATTGTATCTTTTCATATTTGCAGATAATCATTTAAAGACGTTACATGGCGGCCTAATCAAGATGCAAGCTTATGAAGATCTATGGCTTTCCGTGACCTATCTCACCCTAATTGGTTCAAGATTCAAACAAATTTTGAAATTGGTGATCCGGTGTTTATTGTCGTCGAACGTTTACCGTCAGGCCAGTGGCCTCTTGCCCGATTCACAGATATTAACCCTGATACTAACCCTGCTGCCATCAATTCTGAGTTTTTCTGGACCTGCAGAAAAAATGAGTTGCTGTGAGCCGAGGCATAGCATGGTTATCTCTGAAAACCAAATAAAACACCTCTCTACATCTGTTTTGTTCCTGGTCAAGAACTAGTCGTTCTTTGTGCGGGGGAAATGTTGGAGATTTATCTTATTTTATTATGTAATTTGTTATAAGTTTGCTAATTTCTTTCAATTCTACTTTAATTTCTAAATCTTTATTAGTTTTTATTCATATTTGTTCATTTATCTACTTTTAAACTAAATTTATTATAAAACGTTAATATTTTGGGTCACCCTAACGTACAAATGTTCATTTATGACATCACAACAACAACATCATGTAATGTCGTTTACTACTTATTTTCGGTCCGCTTACTGCTGGTGTCTTGTCTTCATCAGTCGTCGGTCCGCTAACTGGTGCTGTTGTTGTTGTTGTTTTGTCTCCACCAGTCGTCGGTCCCAACCATCAGTTGGTTGTTCTGTCCGTCGATGCATGCATACGTATGTACGTACGTAGATACGTTTGCATTGTCTATTGCCTATGTAGTTATTGAACTTTGTTTATTCTGTCAGCTGATCCTATGTATTTTCGGTGCACAATGATTGTTGTTTGTGCAAATTTGGATATTGCAATTTTTGGAGATTTCAAAGTAAATGAAATGATTTACTTTCTGGCCCTTTTGTATACCAAACAACAATCGTTGGACACCAGTCTAGAAAAAGAAGTCAACGTAGACATTTGTTTAACTGCCGTGCTGCTATCAATCGTTATTAACTTAGACAGTGACCTGTCTGTTCCGCGTATAGTAAAATCGTTTTTAACTTAGACAGTGACCTGTCTCCCGTGACTCAAATTGTTAAACTTATATATCTTTATATAAAGAATTATTTTAGATTTTTTAAATATTAAAATAAAAGTGTTTCAACGAGCAAATATCTCTTACATTTTTATGGTGCCGAAACCCGGTGAAATAAGTGTTTTCTTATTTAAAAAAACCTACTGCTATAAAAAAAAACTAATTAAAATTAAACAAAAAGAAAAAAACTATAGAAAATCACATTAAAGAACAATAAAAGTGAACATTGACACAAAAACATTTAAAAACTTTGAAAAATAGACAGTGATTTTTAAGAGACAGTAATTCGAGCTACATTTTGTACCACGTTTGAAAGCTGTGACAACGAGAAGGTGCTGCAATCATCCCGAGCTGATTCGAGAGTTGGAGAGAGAGAGAGGCCAGTTGGTGAAAGTAACTAGTACAAGGTACTGTATAAATCAGTTTTAATTGTGATTTCGTGATTCGTGGTGTTAATCTAAAATGGAGGATATGTCGAGCGCGATCGAGGAACAGCGAATGCTTTTTGAACATCTTGCCCGAATAATCAGTGAATTTGAGAACCTTTCTGATAACTTAAAAACTCGCGGTCTGGCTCAATCATTTTTTTCGGAAATTGAGGATATAAATAAGCTGTTCAAAAGTAAAAAATAAAAATAAATGGTTTCCCATTACATCCCATGAAGGGACCGGGGAGAACTTCTCACAACCACTGAGCTGTGCGCTTTCCAGTTTTCACTCACTGATTGGGACCTACAGTTTTACACCGATTCCGAACGGTATTTTGAGAAGCTTTTTCATGGCTATATACTCGATAGTGTCGCCGTCACTATGCGAGGTGACCGCCGCCGAAAGAAATTTGAAGGTGGTCAGAGCAGGGTTTGAACCCAGGATCTCATGTACAAGAGCCGCGCACACTAACCATTGCACCACCAACGGCCACAAAAGTAATCATGAACAAATTTATGACCACACAGTCGACAATTCGGTTTCGGGTAATGATGTCCCCTATCTGAAAGATGATGTGTATACCACTTTCATTACAAAATTCCTGGTTGCTAAGGGAACTTTTCTTGACATCATGTCCAAGTGTGGCCGTCGGTGGTGCAATGGTTAGTGTGCGCACCTCTTGTACTTGAGATCCTGGGTTCGATCCCTGCTCTGACCACCTTAAATTTCTTTCGACGACGGTCACCTCGCATAGTGACGGCGACACTATCGAGTATTTAGCCATGAAAAAGCTTCTCAAAATACCGTTCGGAACCGGTGTCAAACTGTAGGTCCCAATCAGTGAGTATACAACTAGAAAGCGCACAGCTCACTGGTTGTGAGAAGCTCTCCCCGATTCCTTCATGGAATGTAATGGGAAACCATTTATTTTTTTTCATGTCCAAGTACCAAACTTCTAATTCTCCCAGCTTTCATGCAAGCACTTTCCATGCCTCTTCGTTGCGAAATGAGTCGGTCTCAACTGATGTCAGTTTGCCCAAAATTGATATTCCTACATTTAGTGGAGATTATTTAGAATGGATGTCATATAGGGACATGTTTGTTTCGCTGGTCCACGACAATCAACGTTTGTCTAAAGTACAAAAATATTATTTCTTGAAAAGTTCTTGCAAAGATACACCTTTGTCAATAGTTAATGAATATCACGCATGTGACACTAGTTACGAACTCGCTTGGTCCGCTCTATCTCGTCGTTACCACAACAAAAGGAAAATTTGTGATACTATTTTTCGAAAATTATTTGATATACCTAAATCTGATGGCTCTTGTGAGAGCATTAAAAAGATTCTTGATACGACAAGAAACTGTCTCGCACTTTTTAGCACTCTTCAAGTAACCTGTGAAACTGGGATCCAATTCTGATCCATATTACTGTCGCCAAGTTGGATATCCAAACATGCAAGGAATGGGAGCAATCGCTCAAAGCTTCTATAGAAATCCCAAGAATAGAAGAACTTTTTTCTTTCCTTGAAACCACGTTCCGTACTCTTGAGTCCATTAACGACCATACTCTGACCTTTGTTAAACCTAGCTCGAAAAATACTAGTTATTCTAAACCCAATTTAACTCGTCGTGTTCATATGGTAGCCCTTGGGGATGAAAACTGCCCCTGCTGTGGAAAACGACACATGTTATATAAATGTTTCAAATTCGCTGCCCTGCCGTCTGCTGCCAAGCGCGAACTTGTTTTCTCAAAAAGGATTTGTAGAAACTGCCTTAATACTGGTCATTTTGCTCAAGACTGTAGATTACAAACTCGTTGTAAGATTTGTAAGTCGCCACACCATACAATAATTCATAGCGAATTTGCGCGAATACCTGATCAATCTAACTCGTCTTCAAACCAAATTGTGTCTGCTTCTGATGGCCCTAGTACATCCTGTATTCAAACGAGAAGTGATTCCAACCTTAACTGCAATTTATCCTCGTTAAGCGCTACGATCATGCCTCAAGTTTTATTAGCCACTGTTCGCGTTCTTGTCCAAACGCCTTTTGGGCAATTCAAACTTCGCGCGATTTTAGATCAGGGTGCTCAAGCGACACTAATAACCGAAAATGCCGCTCAACTGTTGAAACTTGAGAAGCGCAATCCTTTCGCCCACATTAATGGAGTCGGAGGAAGCTCAGTTGTAGTACGAAAATGCGTTCGTTTTTGCCTCGCTTCTACTTTTGAAGCTAATTTCAAGTTGGAAAGTAGTGCTTTCGTCTTGCCCTCTTTGACACAATATTGCCCAGGCCCTATAGGAAAATGGGAGTTACCTGATCTGAGGCAATTTCAGTTAGCTGAGCCTGAATTCGATAACAATGATAAAATTGATATTTTAATCGGTGGCGACATATATGGGGATATTATACTACCCCAACAGAAAAAGTTCACTAAGGGTATTTTTCTTCAATTTCTCATTTTGGATGGGTTGTGTCTGGTCCTACTTCTGAAGTCTCCTACTCTAACACGGTTCGAGTAAACTTATGCTATCTAGATACTCAATTGAAAGCATTCTGGGAGCAAGAAGAAATTATTGAAAAAAGGAAAGCTACGCCTGAAGAATATGCTTGTGAAAATTATTTTGGGAATACCGTTAGCAGAAATCCGGACGGAAGATATACCGTAGCTCTGCCATTTAAATCTGTTTTAGCTGGTAAATATGTTCCGACGTACAGCCATACCGATTATAATGCGCTCAAACGTTTAAAGACGGTGGAATATCGGTTCGCGAGAGATCCAAATCTAGCACTGGAATATAAAAAGTTTATGCAAGAATACGAGTCGTTAGGCCATATGGTTAAAATCGGCGTTTACCCTCAACACTTGCAGCCTAACGGTTATTTTCTGCCCCATCACGGCGTTCTAAGAGAAAGTAGTTCTACAACAAAGTTACGCGTAGTTTTTGACGGTAGTAGCAAAAGACCCCCGTATCCATCATTAAATGATGAACTCTCTCCCGGTCCCGCCTTACAAAATGACTTACCCGCGATTATAACTCGTTGGCGACGATTCAATGTCGGTTTCCGCTCGGATTTGGAAAAGATGTCAAATCCGCATAGTCGATAGTCAACATCACTACCAACAAATTCTTTGGCGCGATTCGGTCGATTCGGAGATTTATACTTACAAACTTGTAACAGTTACTTATGGTACCAGTTCTGCTCCTTACTTGTCTATAAGAGTTTTACATCAGCTAGCCAAAGATGAAGCTCAATCGTTTCCTGATGCCTGCAACATTTTGAAAACTGACACCTACGTTGATGATGTAATTTCTGGCGCTGATTCTGTCTCTGAGGCGAAGATTCTTCAAGAAGAATTGGTAAAGCTACTAGCTGCTGGTGGCTTCAATCTACGTAAATGGACATCGAACTCTCCAGAACTCATGGCCCATATCCCGGAAGAATTCCGCGAAAAAATCAATATGATTGACTTTGAAGAACAGTCAGTTGTCAAAGCTCTAGGATTGGCGTGGAATATTGATGAAGATACTTTTTCGTTCAAAGTAAATTTCGTGGCCCAAGCTAAAGTTACGAAAAGTAGCCTTCTGTCCGATGCTGCAAAACTCTATGACCCTTTGGGTTGGTTAGCTCCAGTCACAATTAATGCTAAAATAACTTTCCAGAAACTTTGGCTCGAAGGAATTGATTGGGAAGATCCAGTTTCTGCGTCTATAAAGTTCTCCTGGAATCGCTATCTTGCGGATCTCATAATCTTAGAGAAAATCCAAATCCCCCGCTGGATTGGTACAAATAAATGTAGCTCAGTGAAGTTACACGGCTTCTGCGACGACTCGCAATCTGCTTTTGCTGCTGTCGTATATGTAAAAAATTTGGATTCGGGCACTGTAAGTATTGTGCAGTCCAAAACAAAAGTTGCCCCGTTGAAAGTTCTGACAATTCCCAAACTGGAATTATGTGGCGCAACACTTCTGTCTAACCTCATGGAGAAGGTTAAGAGTAAGCTCGAGCGATATATCTCTAATTCTTGGTACTGGACTGAAGTGTAACTGCTCTCTGCTGGCTCAGAGGCGAATCTTCAAAATGCAGTGTATATATTGTTGCAGAGGTGCAACAATACTCCAATATATCTCATTGGCGCTATATTTCAACAAAAGATAACCCTGCTGACAGTGCTTCCCGTGGTATATCTTCTGTTGAACTTCTCAACCACAAACTGTGGTGGTCTGGTCCTGACTGGTTGTCTCTGTCTCCACAACTGTGGCCTGCACAGCCAGAAATGACCTATGAAACAAATCTCGAAATGCGAAAGCCGCACCTTGCGGATAATATAACTACCTCACCAGAATATCCCGAAACATTGCATAAATTTCCATCTTTTTAGAAAGTGGTCCAAACTACAGCGTATTTACCGAGGCTTACCCATAATGTTCGATATCGTGATAGGCGGAAAGGATACCCTGGATGTTTGAAGACTTGCGGGCTAAATTCTGCTATACAGACTCTTATCTCAGAGAGTAGATTTCCATCAGGAGCTGGCTCAAATGCAGACGAAGAATGGCCTACATGCTGGAATCAAAATTGCTCAATCATGCCCCTTTATAGACGATAAAGGGGTACTTCGATTACAAAAAGCTAAGTTTGACTATGAATTTAAATATCATACCCTTTTATTCAAACAAAATCCATTGTATCTTTTCATATTTGCAGATAATCATTTAAAGACGTTACATGGCGGCCTAATCAAGATGCAAGCTTATGAAGATCTATGGCTTTCCGTGACCTATCTCACCCTAATTGGTTCAAGATTCAAACAAATTTTGAAATTGGTGATCCGGTGTTTATTGTCGTCGAACGTTTACCGTCAGGCCAGTGGCCTCTTGTCCGATTCACAGATATTAACCCTGATACTAACCCTGCTGCCATCAATTCTGAGTTTTTCTGGACCTGCAGAAAAAATGAGTTGCTGTGAGCCGAGGCATAGCATGGTTATCTCTGAAAACCAAATAAAACACCTCTCTACATCTGTTTTGTTCCTGGTCAAGAACTAGTCGTTCTTTGTGCGGGGGAAATGTTGGAGATTTATCTTATTTTATTATGTAATTTGTTATAAGTTTGCTAATTTCTTTCAATTCTACTTTAATTTCTAAATCTTTATTAGTTTTTATTCATATTTGTTCATTTATCTACTTTTAAACTAAATTTATTATAAAACGTTAATATTTTGGGTCACCCTAACGTACAAATGTTCATTTATGACATCACAACAACAACATCATGTAATGTTGTTTACTACTTATTTTCGGTCCGCTTACTGCTGGTGTCTTGTCTTCATCAGTCGTCGGTCCGCTAACTGGTGCTGTTGTTGTTGTTGTTTTGTCTCCACCAGTCGTCGGTCCCAACCATCAGTTGGTTGTTCTGTCCGTCGATGCATGCATACGTATGTACGTACGTAGATACGTTTGCATTGTCTATTGCCTATGTAGTTATTGAACTTTGTTTATTCTGTCAGCTGATCCTATGTATTTTCGGTGCACAATGATTGTTGTTTGTGCAAATTTGGATATTGCAATTTTTGGAGATTTCAAAGTAAATGAAATGATTTACTTTCTGGCCCTTTTGTATACCAAACAACAATCGTTGGACACCAGTCTAGAAAAAGAAGTCAACGTAGATATTTGTTTAACTGCCGTGCTGCTATCAATCGTTATTAACTTAGACAGTGACCTGTCTGTTCCGCGTATAGTAAAATCGTTTTTAACTTAGACAGTGACCTGTCTCCCGTGACTCAAATTGTTAAACTTATATATCTTTAAATAAAGAATTATTTTAGATTTTTTAAATATTAAAATAAAAGTGTTTTTATTTTGATGGCTCAACGAGCAAATATCTCTTACAGTGGTGATCTTCATTACGCACGTTTTTGTTCATATAAAAACCACAAATGTGGTGATTGTTTATAGACTGGGTACAAGGAAGGTTAATAGGCAATAATAAAAAAACTACAAAAACAACAGAGCAAATGACTCGCATCAAAAACAACAACATAAATACAACTCAAATGCTTCACTTAAAAGTCATAGAAATCAGCATACAAATTCTGTGCAATCAAACGGAATTTTTGTGACAAATCAAGTACAAAGCTTATGAAAATACGTGGATGTATACATCAACGATTCACATGTACGACTTCAATTTGACACAGGGTCAGATATAACAATTATATCAGAAGAAAACTTCAACAAACTGGACGTTCAAGATATTGAGGAAGTTGACCAATCAGCACGTAGCGCAACAGGCAAGCTACCCCTCACGTCCCAGTTCAAATGCAAAGTCACATTTCAAGAAAAAGAAAAATCTTTAATTTGCCGAGTTACACCAATACACGATCTCAATGTCATGGGATTAGATTGGATGGACGCTTTCCAACTGAAAGACCAAACAATACATTCTGTGTGCAATAAAATACTGAATAATCAGGGGAGTGTTGATCAAATATCGATTCAAAACAAAATTGCTCACTTAAAATTATCTTTTTCAGATGTGTTCGATGGCAAAATGGGACTCTGCAACAAGACAAAGGCCGTATTGCAGACAAAACCCCATGCTCAACATGTTTTCAGACCAAAACGCCCCGTTGCTTACGCCATGCAGCAGCTGGTAGAGACAGAGTTAAAACGTCTAGAGGACAGAAACATTTTATCACCTGTGAACTACTCCGATTGGGCAGCACCCATTGTGGTCATTAAAAAAGCAGCTGGCGGAATACGAGTGTGCGGGGATTTTTCAACTGGACTGAACGAGCGCCTCGAATCACATCAGTATCCACTTCCACTGCCCGAAGACATTTTTTCAAAACTGGCAAATTCCAAATATTTCAGTCATCTTGACGTATCAGATGCCTTTTTACAAATTGAAGTTGATGACGCATCAAAGCATTTACTAACCATCAACATGCATATCGGACTGTTTAGATATGTATAACAGAATGGTATTTGGCGTTAAAACGTTCCCAGCTATATTTCAACAAACAATGGATCAGATGCTGGCGGGCATATCAGGTGCAGCAGCATATATTGATGATATTTTTGTGGCAGGTAAAGATGAAAGTGAACACGGAAAAAATCTTCACGCTGTTCTCGACAGAATCAAGGAATATGGGTTCAAACTTAAATACGAAAAGTGCGAATTTTTCAAAACTTCGGTAAGCTACCTGGGTTACATAATTGACCGAAATGGTCCCTGCCCAAATTCTGAACGCATCAGGGCTATTGTGAACATGCCTGAGCCAACTAATATTACAGAACTGCGTACCATTTCTCGGTGCAGTTAATTTCTACGGCAAATTTGTGAGCAACATGCGACAACATAGAGGGCCGTTAGACGAACTTTTGAAATCCAATGCTACATGGACATGGACTACAAAACATAAACGATCGTTCCAAGAATTAAGGAAAATTTTATTATCAGACCTCACATTGGCACATTATGACCCTCGGCAGAACATCATAGTTGCAGCAGATGCATCCGGATACGGACTTGGTGCATGCATTTTACACCAATATGCAGACGGCACCATCAAAGCAGTCTCTCATGCGGCACGCTCACTAACACCTGCTGAACAAGGGTACAGTCAAGTGGAAAAGGAAGCGCTGGCACTAATTTTTGCGGTAACAAAGTTTCACAAAATGATATATGGGCGACGATTCAAGCTTCATACCGACCACAAACCTTTATTAACAATTTTTGGACGAAAAACTGGAATAGCAGTACACCAGGCAAATCGTTTGCAGAGATGGGCAATTCAACTGCTAGCGTACGACTTCGAAATTAGTTTTGTGAACACCAATAGTTTCGGATACGCAGATGTATTGTCACGTCTTATAAACAAAGAAAACAATGTTCCGGAAGATTTCGTTATAGCATCAATAAAAATGGAAAACGCTGTCAAAACGATTGTAAATGGCGTCATAAAGTCAATGCCGGTAACGTTCAAAATGATACAGTACGAAACATCGAAGGATAAAACCTTGTCCACTGTTTTAAATTACATCCAAAGTGAATGGCCCTCAGAGATAAACCAAAACGATGAGCTTAAGCTGTTCTTCCACAGAAAAGACAATTTAATGCACACAGACGGATGTATTATGTACGGTGGCCGGATTGTCATCCCACAAATACATCGCAAGCGTATTTTAAAACAAATTCAGCATGCACATCCAGGAATGGAACGAACAAAAGCTATAGCACGAAGCTGTGTCTACTGGCCACGTATCGATGATGATATCAAAATGATGGTAAACGGTTGCAGCAACTGCACCTCAGCAGCGAAAATGCCGGTTAAAGCACCACTACAACCATGGCCCACACCAGCCAAAGTTTGGGACCGACTGCACATCGATTACGCTGGACCAATCGACGGGCATTATTTTTTACTGGCCGTCGATGCATTTTCAAAATGGCCGGAGATTATAGAAACAAAATCAATTTCATCGCAGCAGACGGTTAAGATGTTAAGCGAAATTTTTTCCTGTTTTGGTCTACCATCAACAGTCGTATCAGACAATGGAATTTAAAAGCTCATTTTTTGAAGAATTCATGAAGAAAAATTGCATAAATCATAAATGTACTAGCCCATATCATCCAATGTCTAATGGACAAGCCGAGCAATTTGTAGACTCGTTCAAGAGGGCACTCAAAAAGATGGAAGGAGAGGGGACGGTCATAGAAAACATGCACACATTTCTAAAAACATAACAAATTTCTAAAAACAAAAATTTCTAAAAACATAACAGTATCATATTTACAAAAGAACTTATTTATGAATTTAGATACAGAATATCCTCAAATATGGAAGATCTTCCAAAACTCTGCTAATTTAGCGTAGATAAATTTTATCCACTCGTGAGAAATTTATTTATTTATATTTATTGGTTCGACCTATGCAGAAGAAACATTTCTTATGTAAAGAATAGGTGCTTAATTATTAAATGTTACATTTTCATAAATAATATGAGGTAGCTAACAATATGTAGTAAACAGTAATATTATTAAAAAATTTAAAATTTGGTTGTTAACCGCAGATCGGGTCTTGTGCTTTGTTGCAAGGGTTAACGACCTGCACAGATCATACGATGTTTTTTGTTATATGTACATACAGTGCCCGACATAAGTCTACGTACGACCACCATATCTGCTACCTGACGAGTCTGAAAACTTTATGAAGAAAAGTAATGATGCAGTTATGTTTGAAATCTTATTTTATTAATATAATGCCAAGAACCTACTTTCTTCCATATAAATTTAGAAAATTGTTTAAGAAAAACGAAAAAAAAGCACTGACAAAAGTCTACGTACGGCCTCGCGTGTTTTTCTTTATGTCATTTTCTGCTTCTGGAAAATAACGGAAAGTACCGTTTTTCGAATTTTACGTTTGAGCTATTTTTTAGGCTTCGAATAAGTTATGTTTAGTTTTTTTGGAACAGTTGGGAAAAATATTTCAGATAGGGATCATGGCTCCTGGAAAAGAAATTTCAGTTGAAGTCAGAAAATTAGTCTTAAAATATAGAAGTGAAAAAAAATGATTTGGTGAAATATCAAAACTGTTGAATTTAAGCAAATCAGCAGTTCAAACAATATTTCAGAACAGAAATAAACCACGCAGTGGACGTCCCAAAAAGCTAAATCGCAGAGACCTCAGCTTCATTATGAAAGAAGTGAACAAAAATCCTAATGTGACTGCCACAAAGTTGGCCAAAGATTTAGAAATTAGATCAAATGTGAATGTGAATGCAAGAACTATTCAAAGATGTTTAAACAACAACGGGTTCTACAGCAGAACTCCACGCAAAAAACCTCTAATAAGCGAAAAATAACTCGTAAGCTTCGCTTGGAATTTGCCCAACAGCATATTATGAAGTGAAATAATTTCTGGAAACGAGTTTTGTTTACAGATGAATATAAATATAATATATTTCAAAGTGATGGGAGAGCCAAAGTGTGGAGCTAATACAGCAATGCATCCCAAACACTTAATTCCTACTGTTAAGCATGGTGGCGGCTGCGTAATGGTTTGGGGTGCCGTCGCTGCATCTGGAGTAGAAAACATGGCATTTATAGAGTGCAACATGGATCGTTATCAATATAAATCTATATTAGAACAACATTTGAAGCCCTCGGTTGATATCTTGATTCTTGGTGCCAGTTGGATTTTCCAGCAAGATAACGATCCGAAGCATACCGCTCATGTTGTTAAAAGTTGGCTTTTATTATGCCCCACGACAGCTGCAGACACCATCTCAGAGTCCTGATTTAAATGTCATTGAGCACGTTTGAGAGATATTAGAACGTAAAATCAGAAAACTCGAGCTTACTAGCGCTCCAATACTAAAAGAGAAGCTGCAAGAAGAATGGAATAATATAACGCCTACATAATTGGAAAATTTAGTCGATTCAATGCCCAGACGATTACAGGCAGTTATAGATGCCCTTGGTGGGCCAACAAAATACTAAGTTTAAATTTCATAAATATTGTTAATGCTTAAATGAAGTTATTTATATTAGTTTTTTTTTTACGTAGACTTTTGTCAGTGATATGTTTGTAGTTTTCTTAAATAATTTTCTAAGTTTATATTGAAGTAAGTAGTTTTGTTTGTTTTATATTAATAAAATGAGATTTTTAACAAAAATACATCAATACTTTTCTTCATAAAGTTTTTGGACTCGTCAGTTAGCAGAAATGGTGGTCGTACGTAGACTTATGTCGGGCACTGTACATATATGTATGTTCTTTTTCTGTTCGCACATCATTATTACATGCAGTTATATTTGCGTATCTTCTGTCTACCAAGTGTCTGCTGATGCTGCAATCTAATCTTGTGTGCGTGCACACCATAGAGTAATCTCAGACTAGAGAGAATATTTGGCTCATCTGACGTTTCCTTTCACACTCTTCGTGATGCGGTCGGTGTGATAGAGAGATGTTTGACTAAAAGTGATATACACCAGGTGGAATTACAATAACTTCTTGCTTTAATTTTTCATGCCATTTTGGTGAAAAACTGTGAAATTTAAATGTGTTTTAAACTTTTTTATTGACATATTGAAATGTCATAAATTTGGTGGGAGAACTACCCTGCAGTCGACATAGCTAACGAATTTTTAGTTATTTTCCTAACTACCAATAATTACCATTAACTACCCGCCAGACTACCAGCAATGCTTTACACTGACGAATTTAACATGGGGATGTCATTGACGGTAGTCAGTGGCTACCCTCTACACTACCTTGTACCATGCATATCGGTAGTTACATGGAATTGACGAAATATCTAACAACATTGTACTAACTACTAGACTAGTACAATCCGCTGGATGAATTCGCCGGACCATAATGAATTAATGTTATGAATAAATCTTTTGCATTTTCTTCATAACATTCTTTTTCTTAATTTTCAAACTTTTGCGCAATTTTCAACTTTTATTTCTCTATTAAGCGTTTCATTTGTCTGTTGCTTGTCATTTTACAGTTATAAATATTAAAATTAAATTTTTTATACTTCTAACCCACGTACGCTGTTACGATGATACTTCTACGAACATTTAATAACAACTGACGCCAACACAAAAAAATAATCAAGCAACCAACAAATCATAACGGGGTAACGGTTCAATGCATTGTTTTTTCGGCGTCGTTGCGGCGTTGCTCAGGCAAAAACCTGCTGGAGTTAATTTCGACGTCGTTGACGGCGTCAAATGTCAAAAAAAAAGTTGAATCGTATGAAATTGTATGAGAGCAGTTAATCTCAACGCCGTAAGAATGCAGTAGTACACAGCTGTGCGTTAAGACGCCGTCAACAACGTCGACATTTACCTCGTTTATACGGCACTAAAAACGGCTTCCAATGAAAGCGCTGTGGTTTGATACGCACGTATAAACACATGCCATAACCGTATCTAAAAAATTAAGCGTAGCGACGAGAATCGAGATTTCAATTCGACTTGACGAATGCCAAACCGTAGTGAGTGTCCGTATAAACGCCTTCTTTGCCAATACGCTGGTTAACAGCTGCTTTTTGTTCATGCTGTCGTAACCAATTCATGCTGATGGTCATTAAGATACTGCAAAAAGATATACATATCATCGCTGTTTTCGCAGTCGCTCAATTAAAAGTAATAAAAATTGACTCAATTGGCTCATAGCGTGTACCACAAATATTTAATGACTGATAATAAAAATGTCAACAAATAATCAGCTGTTTTCGATTCGTCTTCAAAGTGTGATCACACACAGTTGTTTTCGTTGTAACTATAAACGGGCGCGTTCGATGTGTATCGAACCACAGCGCTTTCATTGTAAGCCGTTTTTACTGCCGTATAAACGAGGTAATTAACTCCATCATAAGGTAAATGATATGTTTTTTGTTTTGCACAGCTTCATGCTGTCTATGCGTTGGAGTTAGAAGTCAGTCGTTCGTTATCGCTTAAATAAATTTATACATTTGCTGAAATCATCGAATTTCAATCGTCTTTTTATTTGTTAAATTTGTTGGAATAGAAATTGCCTGTAAAAACTATTGCAGGCTCAAACATTTGGTGACCCCGACGTGATTAAATTAGTTGATCACATACACAAATAATATCAATTCGAATATTATTACTGGAATTGCCATCGGTTTTCGTTTTTACTTTGTGTTGGTGGAAGGCCAAATACTGCGCAAGGGTAAAGCATTTGTGTTTGGTCGATTGTGCAATAATTAGGACATCGTAGTACAGCAAAATGTGTATCAGGAATGAAGAGTCGTCAAGCGATGGCAACGTAGCAGAGTGTTCGACGAATTTGTTGCCATTCAAAACGTGTGTTGCAGCAATGGTGAAGCACCTAGAATCCTTGAAAGGGTATCTTACAACAACATAGTTGGACGAATATGATTAAGCTGAGCTTTCTGTTCGTTTAGATTACGTGGAACAGGTAAACGAAACGTTTGAAAAGGCTCAGTCTGTTTTAGAGGAGAGCGCTAGTAGCGAGTTGGATGGCGATGGTCGCATGGGTACTTTGACGTTAAGGCAAAGTTAACCCGTCAGCTCAACGTTATTCGGAATCACCATATGCCGAGCAGAGTAACAGGCCAAGCGAATTTGAGCCGCCGCCGCCGGCAATTTTTTTATACTCCGAGCCGCCGCCGATTTAATCGGATTAAAATATGAGTCGATTAACTCGAAGCCGCCGATTTTTTCGGTAGGTGTACTTAAAAGCTTAAGTACTTTAATGTAACCAATAACGAATACCCGATACCGAGATACTTGGTACTTGTACTCATTATGATGATTTTTGTACTGACTGACGAACAACACGAAGAATTCGGGAACGTACATAACCTGGCGTTTTATCAGAAATTGGTAAAACAGAAATAATATGCGAAAGAACATCCAAAAATGTTTCCATGCTACGGCGCCGGCTCCGAATGCTGGAATCATTTGGGAACCTTCACCATTGGAGGCAGAGCCATTTTAAAGGATTATATATTTTGTTTTCACTGCTTCGAAGAAAATAGCCTTCTTAAAGCGTATGTTTAAGTTGACTTTATTTTTCCTGTGAAACGTGTAAAACAAAGTAAATTTTGTTTCCGAGATTTGGCCGTCCAATTTTCAAAATAAAATATATGTATGTACATATATATATACATATCTTCGCTGTTTATTATCGGATCGGCTTGTCATTGGGAAGATTATGTAAACCCACTTGAAACAACGTCTAATTTTTCCGATTTCATTAACCCACTGTGGGCGGTTTCAAGTTTTGTTTCAAACTTTTTGGGAGAATACTTATGTCAAAATATGAACCATGGTACAATATGTCTCATTAACCCTGGAAACCCATATTATGCAATTTATTTCAACAAATTCGCGCGATTTTTTTAAAGTAATTTTTCAAAATGGGTGGTTTTCGTCGTTCCTCATGTTATTTACTTTTTAAAACCACCGGCTGCAGTTTTCTTAGTAGTTTTGGAACAAAAAATATATCATCATTCTGGTGTTTAAAAGGTTAAAGAGACAATTAATACCGCAAATTATAGCTTGAAATCTTACCTTCAGAATATATTATACTTAGGGACATAAATACTGTTACTTATATTTTGCGCTATAATGAACGGTTTTGGATCAATTTTTTTTATATATTTATTTATATGTATGTATTGTGTACAGTTTCATTTTCCAATCATCAAAAGCTGCACGCAGCTCATCCATTGTAAAATTAGCTACAGCACGAACCAAAGCTGTATTAAGAGAATCAATGTTGGGGTTTCTTTTGTGGCAGACCATGTCCTCTAAAACGGTCCTCAATTTGTAATCCAGAGGGTTCAGATCAGATCTTCAGAGTATATAAAAGCTGGCAAATTGTTTCGAAGTCAGGTTTGTGTCTTTTTAGCCTTATGAGCAGGTGCTAAATCTTTCTGGAAAGTCCACGGCTGGTTTTGGAACAGGGAATTGTTAAGCGGTTTCACAACTGCTTCAAAAACGGTTTCTACGTAAACTTTGGCTGATGTTTTGACCCCTTGCTCACAGGAATGCAAGTCAGTTACCCCATCATAAGAGGCACCCCACCAGACCATGACTTTAGCTGGATGATGACCCTTTTCGACCCGTGGGATGAGCTCAGCTACTTCTTTAGATAAGCGTGCATAAACCCTATCATTTTGTTCGTAAAATTTTTCCTGTACGGTAAAAATTTTTTCATCCGTAACCAAGATTTGTCTATGCAAGTTATCAGCGTACTTCACCAAAAGACGTTTGGATTTTACTATCCTATTTTTTTAAAGTTGCAGTCAACAAATGTCCGTTTTAAAGGGCCAAGTCCCAAGTCTTTTTTAATAACTCGACTCATGGACTTTTCCATGATTTTCATCTCACGGGCCATAATTTTCTGTTTCCGGAGAGCATTTCGTTGAATTCTTGCTTTGACGGATTTGATGACTTGCTATGTCCGGACGGTTCGAGAGCGGCACGCCTGGGGGCGGTCTTTTATATCTCCAGTCTCCTCGAACAATTGTATGCACCTGTAGACGAACATGCGACTAATGCCGAGCGGGCGGAGTGTTTTGAAAATATGGATTTTTTCTTCTTTCCACACTTAAATAGTGCTATATCTGCGATACGGGTTTCCTTATCTAACCACTCCATGGTGAAAATTGACACAATTTCAAATTCCCGCAACTGACTAACGCTATAGACGTTAACTTTCAAAAAACATATGATAATAAAAGGGTGTGTGTGTGTTAAATTTTACTATTCTAATTGGTATGTTAAATTTAGTAACACCATTTATGTCCCTACTAAGTAAAACTATACACCTCACATAGATTATATTTTTTCATAATGAACATTTTTCGTAAATACTTAGGACTAAAAAACATAAAACTTTAAACCTCTCCTCAGTGGGTTAACAGAGCGTTTACAACGGTACCAATTTCGACCCGATCCCTTAGATATAGACCTAATTACTTCAAATTGTATGTCCAATACTTGAAAGGTCATATCTTGAAAACTATGCGTTTCCCGGAAATTTTAACCGTTTTCACACACCAAGAGCAAACCTACATTATTCTCAAAATTTGTACTGACTTACAAAAACTTTTATATTGTTCAACATTTTTATATCATAAATTTTCTCTCACATTTTCTGATAAAGATTTTTGTTTCGAATTTTATATATTTCCATATAAAAATTAAGAAATACAAAATGAAATAACTCTATATTTTAATATTAATTTGAAAAATGTACCTCAAGTTCTTATAAAAAAAAACACTCAAAATAAAATGAAAAGTTAAAAGAAAGCGTAAACATAAAATAACATTTGAAACAAAACGTTAAAATCTCCTAAAAAGTTAGGAGAGGTTTGAGAGACGGCTTATCATACAAAAACGTCTCTCAAACCTCTCACAACTTTTTATGCATAAGGCGGTTCTGCATAAGGCGGTTAGTATGTATTATGCATAAGACGGTTAGTATGTATATTTAGGATAGAGTAATTCATTCTCTCAATATTTTTAACGTCATAGATGGTGGTGATCATTAGATGGTGGAAAGGATGGGTTCAATAATACCAGATAGAGGCATTGGAACGCAACGTCCAACAAAGCAACAACAACCGCATTTCGCGTTTTTGTGGCAAAATAGTTGTGTTAAATACAATAAAAATGTGAAAAATAGTGAAAAAAAGTGGAAAATACATTTAAAGTGCAAAGTTCTATACGAAATCGAAATAAAACAGTTAAGTCAACAGTTATTGTACCTCTACCTGCTGTAATTTAATTTTCGTCGAATTTCTCTCATTAGCACAAACCTACGGTGGCCGTCGGTGGTGCAATGGTTAGTGTGCGCGGCTCTTGTACATGAGATCCTGGGTTCGAACCCGGATCTGACCACCTTCAAATTTTCTTTCGGCGGCGGTCACCTCGCATAGTGACGGCGACACTATCGAGTATCTAGCCATGAAAAAGCTTTTCAAATTACCGTTCGGAATCGGTGTAAAACTGTAGGTCCCAATCAGTGAGTGAAAACTGGAAAGCGCACAGCTCAGTGATTGTGAGAAGTTCTCCCCAGTCCCTTCATGGGATGTAATGGGAAACCATTTATTTTTTTTTTAGCACAAACCTACGACGAAGAGTGTGAAATGAAACGTCAGATGAGTGAATAAATTACTCTATCCTAAATTCCTCTATGATGGCTGTAATTCCGAACAAGACGCTAAAGATCGCCTGAAACTTAAAATTATAATGAAGTTTAAATTTACCTTTTAAATCCGGGTGTAATTATTTGGGAATTTTTGCAATTGTGATCCTTTTGTTATTCAACAATTACAATTAAAACCCGCACTATCACTGTTTTTACACGACCAAAAAAATTGTTGACTGCAAGCCGAAAATTGAGCCGCCACCGGCTAAAAATCTCAGAGCCGCCGCCGCCGACGATTTGGTCTCGGCTTGTTTCTCTGATGCCGAGCTCATCAGCCCTTCAGAACAACGAGTAGGCTATAAGGTTGTTGAAAAATCGCTTTGACAACAAGCTGCTTAATGTTCAGAGCCATGTAAAGGAGGTATTTTCTTTAACGCCTGTGGAGAAAGGTGCTGCAGGTATGTTGGGCCATCTAAGTGAATTCGCATTTGCATGCCATGCATACCATCTCTACGAAGGAGCAAATCGCCTACGGTTTTTTAATTTACTTGGTAACAACAAAGCTGGATATAGAATCTCGGAAGGTTTGCCAACAAATGAATTGCCAACCTGGGCCTCTATGGCGGCATTTTTAGAACGCAGGTGCCGAATGCTGGAGAACGTAGAAAATTTCGAGGTGAATAAAACGTCAAGCCAACAAATCAGCAAAAACGGCATGTTCATGTTTCGTCTTCTACTCGTTCCCCTATATGTTCGTGTTGTGATTCGAATGAACATTTTATTAGCAGCTGTTCTCGTTTTGGAAATTTGTCGCCCTCCCTTCGCTACAGAGAGGCAAAAAAGCTGAAGTTGTGTAGCTGGCAGAAATTATCTGAAATGCAGCAAACATTCTGGACAAAGTGGAGCAGTTCGTATTTGTCGCTGCTCCACGAACGTTCAAAATGGCGTGAGCAGGCTGAGAATATTACTCGTGGTACCATGGTTATATTGAAGGATGAAAATATGCCTCCATTTAAATGGAAGATGGGTCGAGTTGCTGATATCATATGTGGTGATGATGGTGTTGCTCGTGTCGTGACAGTTCGAACAGCCAATGGCGTATTCAAGCGTGCTGTTTCAAAATTCGCTGCCTTACCAATTGATGATTCTGTTGAAGGCCCAAACTCTTCAACGGGGAGAATGTTAACCGCAGAACCGGTCCTGTGCTCTGTTGAAAGGGTTAAGGATCTGCACAGATCATACGATGTTTTTTGTTATATATGTATGTTCTTTTTCTGTTCGCACATCATTATTACATGCAGTTATATTTGCATATCTACTGTCTACCAAGTGTCTGCTGATGCTACAATCTAGTCTTGGGTGTGTACACACAAGCACACACTCCCTAACATATTGCGTGCGATCGGTAGAGAAGAAAAGAAAGATGTTTATCTCTAGCTAATTATTTGGCAGCCGTATATATGTGTGAATAGTTGTGTACGCACATCTGTACAATGTAAATGATATGTTTTTTGTTTTGCACAGCTTCATGCAGTATGTGCATTGGAGTTAGAAGAAGTCTGTCGTTCGTTATCGCTTAGGGTGGTATTCTATAAGTCGTGAATCAGTCACTTCGCGTTACTTTTGTCGGTTTGGAAGTTTGTAAAACGTTACAGCTGTTTGGTGACTACCTGCGTTGAGTTACGTTATTTAATGGGTAGTTTTTAAAACGCAGCGCAACGTTTTTGATCACTTCAGCTGTCAAATTGAACACGCCACAGTTCTTCGCGTTAGTTGAAGAATTTACAAATTTAAAGAAAAATGTCGATCGAAGATAGGCAGATGGAAGTATTTTGCATTTCATTGCTTATAAGTAGTTACCAATTTTGGCTGAAATGTATTCGACGGATAGAGCTCAAACTTTTTTTAAATAATTCAAAATTATACTTTTACGCACTGAAATTCTTATTTACAATAATAAAATTAGAAATGGAACGTTCAAATAAATAATGCGTTGCAAAACTATTATAATTATATTTAAAAATTATAGACATCAGTTGATGTTGACAATAATAAACAAAAGAACCAATGCATTACAATCAATACATACCGCCAAATGGCACGTGTTTTTGAAAAGACAACTAATTTAATATAGATGGGGAAATTTATTGGACATTGAACCCCAAAATAACATAAGTTTTTTTTACACATTTTATGTGAATATTGTTGGTATTTGCAGTGTTATAATATTAGCAATCTTAAAATCTGTTGATCTACTGAAATAGAGCTAAATTTTTTAATTTTTTTCATTCTGAGCATTTCACTCAAGATAACTTTTTCTGATCTATAATTGTTTATTTTAGTATGGCAACTCTATAAACCGCATATGTCAGTGACAACTTTCGTAAACAAACGCAAGCGCGGAGTGATATATAAACTGGAATTTTTTGACTTTGGCGTTCGCGTTGGCTTTTGCGTTTACGCTAACTTTCGGGACTTTTAGAATACTACCCTTAAATAAAATTGTACATTTGCAGAAATCATCGAATTTCAATCATCTTTTTATTTGTTAAATTTGTTGGAATAGAAATTGCCTGCAAAAACTATTGCAGGCTCAAACATTTGTAATATGTTATATTGCTTGAAAACATTTATATATTATTGATTGGTTCTTAATTTCAACATATCGAATAAATACTAAAATGTGAAAAAATGGGAATGAATGAAATAATATTGAATTAAATGCATTTAAATAGAATGACAAGAGTACAATTGAGAAAGAGAAAGAAAAAAAAGAGAGAAACAAAAAAAAAATAAAAAAAATTAAATTAAATAAGTAACTGTGCTTCTAATTATATTTTAAAACAAAAGGCGAAAAATTATGTAAAATTGTCTTTACCATGAAATATTTGTTATCGAAAACTACGGGGTTTTCAATAAGAGCGCTACAAAAGTTTTTTTTAAATAAAACAAACCCGGTTTTAGATACCAATAAAATTCTTTATTCCTGTGAAAGTACGTACGATGCCATTATGTATGGAACTCGATTTCTTTTGCATGGCCACCACGGGCACGCTTGTGGAAGTCCAGACGCTGAACCAATACTGCTGCAATTTCACGTTCAATATTCGTACGAAGTTCATCAATCGTCGCTGGCTTGTTGGCATAGACCATAGACTTGACGTAGCCCCACAGGAAATAATCTAACGGCGTCAAATCGCACGACCGATGCGGCCAATCGACTGGGCCATTTCGTGAGATAACACGTTCCCAAACTTGGTTTCCAATAAATTGATTGTAGCATTCGCTGTGTGGCTTGTGGCGCCGTCCTGTTGGAACCACATGTCCTCCAAATCCATATTATCCAATTGGGGCCAAAAATATTCGGTTATCATTGAACGTTAGCGATTCGCATTCACAGTAATGTGCCGGTCTTGATCATCACGGAAGAAGTACGGCCCAATGACGCAGCCGGCCCATAAACAGCACCAAACCGTAATTTTTTCGGGATGCAATGATTACTCATGGATTACGTGTGGATTGCTGTCTGACCAATAACGCATATTTTGCTTATTGACGAAGCCATTCAGCCAGAAATGCAATTTAGAAATTGGACGTAGCGCTCTTAAAGTTGAGGCCACTGACTCCAAATTTCGGTAGTAAATTTTAATAATTTCGACTCGTTGTTGGCTCGTGTATCTTTCCATGATGAAATGGCAAACCTTGCTGCAGAGAAATGTCAAAAGAGCGGGAAAAAATATGGTGTCGTTTGCTGTCCCTATCGATTTACTTTTGTAGCGTCTCTGTTGTAAAACCCTTTAGTTAAAAAGTGCGGATTTATACTGCCAGGTGTTCGTAATTGTTTGGATGTCTGAAGGGAGTAAATCCCAGAGACGTATTGAATTAATTGGCGTCCTCTAGGTGATCGTGCGAATCTAATGAACACATATAAATATTCGTGATATCTAGTGTAGATGATTTTATGCAATGATTATAATTTTCTAAATTTCATGAGATTTTCAAAAGATACTCCATACATTTTTTTGGCAAACTCGGAAACATGATCACGTCTTGAAAGCCCAAAAACATATCTTGCAATTTTATTAAAAGTTACAGAAAGTTTTCCAAACATTTCTCTGTTGCAACTCGAAAATAGTTCGCAACCGTATATTAGTTTCGGTACTAAAAACGATTTTGATGTATAATCAACTTTGTTAAAGTATTTATTACAAATGAAGATGAACTATATAAAATTGAGAAATATATAAACAATACTAAACTTTGGATTGAAAAAACTCAGAGAAGTGTTTTATTTTGAATAGAAATTCTTAATTATAAAAATTCGGCAAATCTACGCACTTTTCAAAACCTATCTAATTCTGCTATAAATGTGTAAATCTTTCCATATTCATCTAACGCCATGTGGAAAGAACTTTCAATATTTTGAATTTTTAAAAAACAAAGCAAGAACTCGTATGTCCTTAAAGTTTAGACACAATTAATTCTCTAACATACATAAAACATGGATTGAAATATTAAGATCTTTGTTGATCTAACTATAAAATAATTGCCGAAATTAGTGGAAGAATTAATTCCAATGAAACATATGAGGAATATAAATATATAGTCACTACAAATCCCGATGATATACATGAATCTACCAACGCACACGCTGTCACACTTTGCAGGTGTTTAGAGTTGGTAATTGGAAACAATCTTCGCAAAAACAAGCACCTGCATCAGATGATGCATTTCCAAATAGGCGCGTCATGTTGTTAAGCAATTGGTCAGCCCAATTCGTAACGTTAAGTGACATTTTACTAAGTTGTTTTATACGTGTCCACCCACCAGACAACGACACAACTTTTGTATGGGGGGTGCTGTATATTGGTTTTAAATCTTTGTCCAGTACGTGACCGTGGTTTGATGAAATAAAGGCAATGAAAAATTGCATTAAGATTGATAGTATTATGTAGGTATGGGGCATTCCATGTCAAATCACTAAGCTTTTGACCCGATCCCTTTCGTTTTCCTTTATTTTCCGCATACAAAGGCTGTCTGTATAGCCTTTTCGGATCATGCCAAGATCTTCATCAGCAGACGTTTTTCGTATGCTTTTCGGTGAATTCATCACAACTGTATGTATAGAAACGCTCATCATATTAATGAGAATTCCTTTATACATACGTTCGAAGAATACCAAGCACAAACATTGGAAACACTTTCATGCACGACTCTTTTTTATCATGTCAAAAAAACCATAGGTTTTAAACAGGCATGATTTGTTTTTGTTTTTTCATTGCAAAACAGAGGTAGCCATCAATAATATTGTTGTTTCAAGCTCGCGGTGCTCTATGACAACTTTCATCATTTCCCTTGTGGGAGGTTTTAGTAGGTCTGTTTTTAAATAACAAGTTTTTAAATTTATTCAAGCTGAAGACCTTTCTAATATTAAGCTTATTTATTAGCTTAATATTATTTTCAAAAAAGTCGAGCACAAACAGTGTTCCAATTATACCAGGGCTGTCTGTATAGCTATTTCGGATCTTGCTTAACAGAAGAAGAAAATATCATGCCTCGGTCTCAAATGATAATTTATGTATGGGTTATCAAGTTTCGCAGTTAACTAAGTTGTACTGATATCTTAGGGTAAGATAGTTAGGGTAAGATAGAGCACAATGTTTCCCACCCGTAAATTTTCACATCTGGGGCTCTCCTAATCTTGAGTTCAGAGCAACGATAGTGGAATGAAACTCTTTGTCCTTGTTCCGTCAATAAAATTCTCACCACAATGCCGTGATCCTCTTTTTCAATGTTCCGAATTCTTTGGTAATGACATTTTTTAAGAACGGATAAGTGACCGTCTGGTTCTGTTTTACAAAGAGCCAATACCAATTTCCCGCCCTACCCGTAAGAAAGACTTGAAAGTTTGACATTAACTGTTCATGGGAGCAACCATTGCGCACACAAAGAGTGTCCAATTTGAATAAAAAAGTCGGAAACACTTCCAGTTCCATCGAATGCAACTTTCCATTCCTTCAAAGGCACGCTAGGACTAGATATGATATTAGAATTTCGCATAGCACTGGAATTAAATGCAGCGTTATCTGATGGTAAATCTAAATCACCATTACAGTTTCCCTGGGGTGGTTGTGCGTCTGACATTGTTCTAACTGCTAAATTATTCAATGTGCTTCTAATCGTGGTTAGTTCCTGCCTGAACTCTGCCTGGGTCGATAGCGATAATCGTTGTAAAGAGTTCACCACTGAATTATTATCATTTGGATTGTCATCAGAAGGGTGAATCTCAGATTATCGATATTTTGAAGAAAAATTTGAATCCAGGACTACGATGCATATTTTGTAATTCCAACTATGCCAATCTGGAAGATGTCAGAGAAGCTGCTCGAAGAGGTGAAAAACTTTTAACGGAGTGTAAGATGCAATCTCCTTTACCGAATAATCTACGACATGTTAGTGAAATTGACGTAGATGAAAAAAGGGATGAGGTTGAAACAGATCCTCAAATTGAGGCTTTGCAGGTAAAATTCTTACATATATTGCCAGGACAGAAAACGTAACCTTTTTTGTTATAAGTGTGGCAATGAAGAAGTTACTACTATTGCATGTCCCAGTAGATATACGGGAAACCAGAGACAGAGTGAGGGTACATACTATGGTAACCATTAAATTAATCATTATTCGGTTAATCGATTAATCGTGTTATAAAATTAACCGAACATTTTAATAATTAAATTTTCGATTAACTCGAACAAATCAGTGCGATTAATCGATTAATAAAATATAAGTACAATGTGTCAACTCATATGATTTCCTAACTTTATACACATTTCGAACAGATTTGATAGTTTGTTGAGAGAAAGCGTCGCATAGTACTTTGGCTCAAACACATAAATCAATAAAAATTTTGATGAATATATACGGGGCTTACTGGATTCAGGAGCAAACGTGTCAGTGCTGGGAAAGGATTTCCTTCAATTTGTTGCAAAATATTCAGTGAACGTAAAACTATTTCATTGTTCAATATCTACAGCTAATGGGTCTCGTCAGGCCATAATAGGATATTGCACACTACCTGTTGTTTATCGGAATAATTCTAAGAACATAGACTTTTATTTAGTACCCTCATTAAAACAAGTAGCATATTTAGGCGTTAACTTCTGGAAGGAATATGCCCTGGCACCCCATTTTTTCCCTGAAATTAACGAACTTTCTCCGGAAGTTATAAATGATCCAAACTTTCACACTCTTAATGGAGAACAACGATTAGAACTTGAGAAAGTAATTTTAGAATTTCCTTCATTCTCTAAATCACGACTGCGTTGCACGTCATTATTTGATCATCACATTGACACGGGGGATGCCACACCCATTAGATCTAAACATTTTCCATTATCTCCACCGAGTCAGGAGACTCCGAGTGATAGACTCCTGAGTATGAATGTGTTTGGGAATCGAACTTTCGATGGTATTCTCCAGTAGATTTAGTTAGAAAACCTGGGAGCAAAGTTCGACTTTGTTTAGACTCTCGTAGGGTAAATTTTGTGACACGTAATGATTCGTACAATTTACCACATATCGCATGAATTTTATCACGGATAATTATATTTATTTAACAATTTAGGTAAATGAACGCTTCAGGCCAAGATGATGGTTTACTTTTATATGTAGGCATTGTCGATCTATATATAATACTAAGTAGTAGGCAAAAGTTAGTGTTATACAAAGTAACGAGCGGGTATTTAAATAATGGATACGTGGCAGAGTTGCACCATGGTAAAGGATGCCCTTCACAGATACTTACTTTGTAAGTAGAATAGACCTGAAGAATGCTTTTCTACAGATAAAGCTTTCAGAAGGCTCCAAGGAAAAACAGCGTTTGATGATCCCGGTAAACCTCTTTACCAGAGTGATGACCTTCGGGCTTTGTAATGGGCCCCAGGCTATGAGTAGGCTCATGGACAAGGTCATTCCATCTAGGTTAAGGGAAAATGTTTTCATTTACCGAGATGACCTTCTCATATGTAGTGTGGATTTTGACACCCATTTGTCAATTTTGAAAGATGTAGCACAATGTCTTAGGAGGGCAAATCTGACAATAAACGTCGGGAAGAGCAAATGTTGTCAACGTCAAATAAAATACCTCGGATATATCATTGGGCATGGGTGTCTCAAAGTACATGAGGAGAATTATGTATATCGTCGCGGAGTTGGAGTGTCTAGTCGCAGTGGAGTGTGTTCGGAAGTTTAGACCCTACATTGAGGGTCTTCCTTGCAAAATTATTACAGATCACTCTAGTCTCCGTTGGCTTATGAACCAAAAAGATCTTAACGGTAGACTTGCCAGATGGAGCCTTAAACTGCAAGTATTTGATTTCGAGATCGAAAACCGTAAGGACTCATTAAATGTTGTGCCTGTTTACGGAAATCTACTCCTTTACTCGGATATAAATATTTAATATAATAACCTAATCATTACGATATATCTAACCTATTATATCTACAATTATATTAAAACTAAATTATATATATCTTTGTTAACCTACACTTGAAAACACATATGTATCTTCCACAATGCTTGATGTTATCACGTCAATGTTAACATTTACTTTGTTTTTGCATTATGTTAATTATGCACCTATTTTTCTTCACTACACTGTACTTTGAATCTGGATAATTAACTCCCAGTAACTTAGCTCCTGGTATCTTATGTTTGACAACAACAAGACCTTAAGCTCAGAATACATTCACTGTTGTTGTTGTCAACACAATCGATACATCGAGTGCTACACTGACACCTCGACTAACCATATTATTGTTTATGCTTAATAACAATAGTGTTTTCCAATTGCACATATTTTCTGCTGTGCTTGAGTCGAGGCCGAAGTGTAGTCTTGTTAAAGTTAGCGGAATTATTTTATGATGTGCCCATATTAGGAAAGTTAGTACATTTTTGGGACAATAATTCTTATGGCTTTCACTAATTTTGTATATGAAAAAAATCTCTCTCTACCTTGGACATTCGAGCGAACAACATCATCAGCTAAGTATTTTGGAAGTTTGAAATATTGATGCGGAGATTAATAAAATTGTGTGCAAACCCTGTTGAATAAGAAAATATAATCTGGTCATTTGACATAGGAAAGAAATAAGGAAAATATTTCTAAAATTTATTGGTGCCGAAACCCTTCATCAGAACCGTGTGAACTTTTAAGGGAAACTTCCCAATTTAATTGAAAATTAGAAAAGAAATTTAAAATTTAGAGGTGAACGTAAAGTGGCCATAATTGTGCAGATCATTGTGTGTAATTACATAGCTAACCATGAGTGATCTCAATAATTATATTAGAGAACAACGCGATTTGTTACAATTATTGACGTCTTATGAAAGCCGATTTGAGGCAAAAAATTCTGCTCAAATAACTCATGGTTACGTAAACGCACTAGCCCAGAGAGTTGAAGATCTATTCAATAGATTTGATACACAACATGAGACAATAGTGCGTTTAATTCACGATACCTCTTTGAGTGTTAATGATGTTCCTTATATGAGCGAAGAAGTCTACTTTGATTTTTCGGAAAAATATTTATCGTTTAAAGGAAAATTAATAGACTCATTGCCGGGGAACTCTGTCACAAATTCTTCGATTGCAAGCACTTTTGTTGCACATAATAGTCGTTCGGATACGATTATTGCTTCAGTTTCAAAACTTCCAAAGATTTCCTTGCCAAAATTTTCTGGCGAATATATGGAATGGGTTCCATTCCGTGATTTATATTTAGCCCTCGTTCACCAAAACGATTCTTTAAATAAAATTCAAAAGTTTTATTATTTGAAGGGTACGCTTGTGGGTGAAGCAGCGAATTTGATTAAGAATATTTCTGCCACAGAGGCAAATTATGAATCCGCGGGGAAAATTCTTCAATCACGGTACCACAACAAGCGTATGCTTGTCGGTAACCTAATTTCCAGATTATTTAATATTCCAAAATCTGACGGTGGATTTAATTCAATTAGGACAATACTTGATTCTGCACAAGGGTGTATTTCTTCTTTAAAGAATTTGGATATAAACACCTTTACTTGGGATCCAATTCTTATTTATTTATTTACCCAAAAGTTAGATCTGCAATCCCGTCGAGATTGGGAACAATCTCTAAACTCATCCACAGAACTTCCTTCACTTGTGGAACTATTTTCGTTCCTGGAGAGAACGTTTCGCACTTTGGAGTCATTAACTGACGAATGTCCTTCTACGTCAAAACACAAATCCACGAAAGATAACAGGAACTTCTCACAGAGGAGAAAAACATCGTGTAATTCTGGAAAATTTTCCAAACAAAATGTACCATCTTATGTATTTTGTGAGAAAAGTCATTATCTTGCTAAATGCTTTAAGTTTTTGGCATTGCCATTAACTTCGAAAATTGCTTTCTTGTCTCGTAAAAATGTCTGTCGCAATTGTTTTGTGATCGGTCATGATCATAGCAATTGCAAATTGACTTTCCGATGCATTACTTGCAAGCAACCACACCACACGGTGCTTCATTCAGATGAACCTGAGAATATTACTACAAAACCTGTGGATTTTGTAGCCACACCTAACTTAAATCGTAACATAACTGGTCAAGTCACTTCTCATAGTGCGCAATCCTTCCATTCTGTATTACTTTACACGATCAGACTAAACGTCATTACCAATCGCGGTAGGTTTCCCTTACGGGCTTTATTGGACCCTGGATCTCAGGGCAGTCTGATTTCAGAATCAACTGTACAACTGTTAGGCATCGAAAGGGTAAAATCACATTGTAAAGTTATTGGAATTGGAAATGGTTGCGAGAACTTATCAAAATGTTCAGTGAATATTGATTTGTATTCTCGAAAACATGAGCACGTACTTTCATGTACAGCTCTAGTACTTCCAAGTCTTTCCTCATATACTCCAGATTCCTCAGCTAGAAATATTTCTATGAATAATATGCCAATTGATGCCCTGGCAGATCCCTTTTATTTCCGATCTGATTCCATAGACATGATTCTTGGGTCAGATGTTTGCTCCAGAATAAAAATCCCATCAGAGTCCTTTATACATAACGATCTGTTCTTCCAAAACACATAGTTTGGCTGGGTATTTTCTGGACCTAACAACTCAATGGCTTCGAATAATGTCCACATTCATAATGTGAACCTTGAGAGTATTCTCAGATCCTTCTGGGAACAGGAGGAGGTACTTACGAAGAGAAAATTGACCAGTGAAGAACTGGCATGTGAAGCCAACTTTAAGACGACTACATATCGAACAAAATCTGGTCGATATATGGTAAATTTACCGTTTAAATCGATTCTAATCGATAGGTCTAAGCCGACAATTCAGAATAATGTCACAAGTGCTTTTAGACGTTTAAAACAATTGGAAATTTCATTTTCCAAACGACCTACATTTTGTGAAAATTACAAAAACTTTTTGCGAGAGTATGAATCCCTAGGCCACAAGACGAAAATTGGTGTCTATCCTTCTGATGTTCGTCGAAATTCGTATTTTTTGCCACACCACGGTGTCTTAAAAGCGAGCAGTAGTACGACAAAATTGAGAGTCGTTTTTGATGGCAGCAGCCATTTAGGTGACAACAAGTCACTAAATGAAGAACTCTCGCCTGGGCCTGCCCTTCAAAATGACCTTCCTTATATAATGACCAAGTGGAGAAGGCATAGAATAGCCTTTAGCGCGGACATTGAGAAAATATTCCGGCAAATAGATGTCTGTCCGGATCACCGTAAATTCCAACAAATTTTATGGCGTTTCAGTCCTGTTGATGAAACTTCAATTTATGAATTGAACACGGTGACTTACGGTACAACATCAGCACCATATCTCGCTATTCGAGTCCTGCGACAATTAGCCGACGATTTTAAACAGGATGTTCCGAACGCTGCTCGGGTTCTAATCTCCGACTCATATGTGGACGATATTATTTCTGGCTCTGACAATGTTGAAAATGTCATTCCATTGTAGAGAAATTTATGCACACTCTTAAAAAAAGGTGGTTGCAACCTCCGCAAATGGATTTCTAATTCAGAGGAGCTTTTACGGGAAATTCCGGAGGAGCATAGGGAAACCTCAGTCACATTAAGTTTTGACCACGATAACGTCGTGAAAACGCTTGGTATTCAATGGAACACCACCACAGATTCATTTTCCTTTAAGATCAATCTTGACGAGAATCATATTGCTTCAAAACGGACAATTCTCTCTGAATCAGCCAGACTTTATGACCCCTTGGGGTGGTTGACTCCATCCACAGTTGTGGCTAAATCACTCTTCAAACAGCTTTGGGAACATGGCATGGATTGGGATGAGAAAATCCCACATGAAATTGAGGAACAATGCCTGAAACATCGACTTTCGCTGCCGGAATTGGCAAATTTGAAAATTCCCAGATGGATTCATTGGTCGAAGGACTCAGGAACAGAATTGCATTGTTTTTGTGATGCATCTACGGCTGCATACGCAGCTGTTGTATATTCACGTGTCATAACTTCTGATGGTATATTTGTGAATATTTTGCAATCAAAATCGAAAGTCACACCGATTAAGACCGTTTCCATTCCAAGATTGGAGCTTTGTACTGCCGCACTTGCAGTAAAATTGACTCAAAAGGTCAAGGAATCCGTCACTGAGTTAAATGTACAAAACATTTTTTATTGGAGCGACAGTTCTACCGTGCTAAGTTGGATTCGGAAGTCCCCTTCAAACTGGACAGTTTATGTGGCTAATAGAGTTGCAGATATCCAACGTATGAGCAATCCAGTTCAATGGAAATATGTTCCATCAGCACTTAACCCAGCTGACTGCGCGTCAAGGGGCATTCTCGCACAAGATTTGGTTAGAAATCAAACTTGGTGGTATGGCCCGCAATTCCTTTATGAATCCGAATCTTCTTGGCCAAAAGGTCTTTCTAATTTGCATACAACTGAAGAGGAAAGATAGGCGAAAATTTCTGCAAATATAGCTACTGAAAAGGTATATCCTGAAATGCTTTCAAAATTCTCTAAACTGTCGCCACTGTTACGAGTTACTTCTCTATGTTTTCGATTTATTAATAATTGTAAAAACTCCAAATCGAAAACTACTGGCCCTTTGACAACATCAGAAATTAATAAAATTTTACTGGTTTTTATAAAATTAACACAGAAAATTGATTATGCTGATGAAATGTCGAAACTTTTCACTAATCGTAAACTTAAACATAGCCCAATTTTGAAATTACTGCCATTTATCGATGATATTGGTATTATTCGCGTAGGTGGTCGCCTACAAAACTCTGGTTTACCATATGATGTAAAGCACCCGCTTATTTTATCAAAAGCTAATCCGTTGTCGAAGTTTATAATTACAGATGCACATGAAAGGTCATTACATGGAGGTGTCACGTTGACAATGTCTTTTGTAAACCGGAAATATTGGATTGTGTCAGGAAATATGCTTGCGAAAAGCATAATTCATAATTGCATGACGTGCTTCAGGTTTACAGCGAAAACGTCACAACAGATTATGGGCAATTTGACATTCGTTCGTTTAAACGTAACCAGACCGTTCAAGCACAGTGGTGTTGACTACGCTGGTCCAATTTCCATTAAAAATTCAAACTTGAGATCTACTATTATTTCTAAAGGTTACATTTGCCTATTTGTGTGCATGGTCACAACAGCCATACACTTGGAAGCGGTTTCAGACCTCACCACCAATTCGTTTCTAGCCGCTTTCAGGCGATTTGTATCACGAAGAGGAGCATGTACTGACATATATTCCGACTGCGGCACAAATTTTGTAGGTGCTTCAAAGGAACTACAAGTTCTCCACAATAAAGGTCAAAAATCATTGCCTGAAGACCTTCAACAAGCTTTAAGCTTAAATTGTACCAATTGGCACTTTATTCCACCTGCTTCACCAAACTTTGGTGGTCTATGGGAGGCAGGTGTGAAATTTGTTAAATACCACCTGAGAAGGATAACCCATGACAGACACCTAAACTTTTAAGAATTGACAACTTTACTTTGTCAAATTGAAAGTTGTTTAAATTCACGGCCCCTTTGCCCACTATCATCCGATCCATCGAGTTTTGATGCACTAACTCCAGCACATTTTCTGGTAGGAGAACCAACTAATTGTATACAGGAGGAATCTTTGTTGGACATGAATATAAATCGCATTACCCGCTGGAAATGTGTTGAGAAGATGAAGCAGCATTTTTGGAAAAGATGGCATAGCGAATACCTAAACCGTCTTCAAGCTCGTCCAAAATGGCTGAACAGTCACCCTGACGCTAAAATTGGAGAATTGGTTCTAGTTGCAGACGAAAGATGTGGCCCAGGACAATGGATACTCGGTCGCATCCAAGATATTCATCCAGGCCCAGATGGACACATAAGGGTGGTATCAGTTCTTACCAAAAATAAACTTTTTAAAAGGCCTATATCTAAAATTTGTTTTCTTCCAGGAAATTCGGCTTAAGATGATAGCAATTAAACGTACCTACTAAACTAAATATAATTTTATAAACAACTGTCAACTAAACTATAACCTACTATTTCCGGATGGTGCCTACTGCACAACGCTGTGAGTCAGAGCATAGCGGAGTTACAAAACTCAACTAAAATACTCTCAACGATAGGCCATCCTTCTTCATCAAGCAACATTCCAAATCATTCCTGCTTTAGGGGGGAGAATGTTTACGGAAATCTACTCCTTTACTCGGATATAAATATTTAATATAATAACCTAATCATTACGATATATCTAACCTATTATATCTACAATTATATTATAACTAAATTATATATATCTTTGTTAACCTACACTTGAAAACACATATGTATCTTCCACAATGCTTGATGTTATCACGTCAATGTAAACATTTACTTTGCTTTTTGCATTATGTTAATTATGCACCTATTTTTCTTCACTACACTGTACTTTCAATCTGGATAATTAACTCCCAGTAACTTAGCTCCTGGTATCTTATGTTTGACAACAACAATACCTTAAGCTCAGAATACATTCACTGTTGTTGTTGTCAACACAATCGATACATCGAGTGCTACACTGACACCTCGACTAACCATATTATTGTTTATGCTTAATAACAATAGTGTTTTCCAATTGCACATATTTTCTGCTGTGCTTGAGTCGAGGCCGAAGTGTAGTCTTGTTAAAGTTAGCGGAATTATTTTATGATGTGCCCATATTAGGAAAGTTAGTACATTTTTGGGACAATAATTCTTATGGCTTTCACTAATTTTGTAAATGAAAAAAATCTCTCTCTACCTTGGACATTCGAGCGAACAACATCATCAGCTAAGTATTTTGGAAGTTTGAAATATTGATGCGGAGATTAATAAAATTGCGTGCAAACCCTGTTGAATAAGAAAATATAATCTGGTCATTTGACATAGGACAGAAATAAGGAAAATATTTCTAACATGCCCGATGTCCTTTCCAGGTTTGACGTAGATGCCATTGATTTTTCTGGTTTGACATTTTCAACGGAAGTCAACTTGAACGGTCCTGAAATTGACACTGAAGATTACAGTAATTTACGCAAATCCATTTCGAAGAACTCTGCCTCTCTACCTGATATAACTGTAAGGGAAAAAATAATATTAAGAAGCGTAAAATTTAGGACTGAAGATGAAGAAAACTTCTTATGGAGGATTTGGCTACCAAAAGGTTTAGTGAATTACTTGGTAATGACAAAATAAATATGCTAAATCAATTGTGGACGGTTGCGATACTTGTAAGTCAATTAGACCATCCAATATTTCCATGAAGCCAAAAATGGGAAACGCCTTTGCTACTTCCAGACCCTTTCAACGTATATACTGCGATTTCCTCGGACCATATCACAGGCCAAAATACCAGAATACATCCCAGTTCATAGCCCTCGATCACATTACGGAGTTTTTATTTCTAAAGCCTATGCACTCGGCAACAGCGAATAAATGAAAAAAAAAATTTTCAAAACGAGATATTTCCAAACCACAGAGTGCCCCAGTTTATACATAGCGACAATAGTAGACAATTTGTTGCTAAGGACTTCCAGAGTTTCCTGTCGATGTATGGAATTGAACACATCCGTACCGGTCTTTATTCGGCCCAAGCAAACGCCTCTGAACGAATTAACCGTGAAATTGTGTCTAAAATTCGCTCCTTTGTGAGAAACGACGAAAACCATTGTAAATCGGATCAGGTTGTTCCTACAAATTTGTCAGTGCTACGTAGCGATTATCACACTTCGATAAAATGTTCCCCTTCCTACGCATAATTTGGACAGAACATAATGCAACATGGCTCATCATATAAACTACTTGAAAATTTAGGCTGGCTACGTGATGACGATGTTAATTTCCGCGAAAGCTCCGATCGTTTCAACAGAATTAGAGACAAAATTTCAGTTTTTCTTGAACAGGCCCATGAAAAATCATCAAAATCGTACAATCTTCGGGCGCGAGAGGTGAATTTTCAAATAGGGCAGAAAGTTTTCCGTAGAAACTTTCCTCAAAGCGATGCATCTAAAGCAATAAATTCAAAATTCTTACCAAAGTTGGTGAAGTGTAAGATAAGGAGGAAAATTGGAAATTTCTTATACGAGCTGGAGGACTATAATGGCAAGATTATCGGTAATTATCACGCCTCGGATATTAAACTTAAATTGCCCGGCATAGTGGGTCGTGCCACACTTGAACGCTCTAATGGCTCAAACAAATCTTCCTTTTCGTATCTTTAATATATTTTAATACGAAACAGGTTTGTAACGATTCCTGAATGTAGTATTTATGCGTTCTGAATGTTTGATTTCTGACTTCCTAACACTGGTTAAGGCCGTATCCATATTTCGGAAATGAGGAAAATACTCGGTACACAGTAACCAGTTCGTACATGCGCATGTATTTTAGTTTTACTTGACTGCCCGTCTTAATTTCCTTCTCAATTCGCAAGTCATCCAACAAGTACACTTAAAACGTGGTTCAGCTTTGTTATTTAAGATAAACGATCTCCATAGTCGGACGAATAGCTTTTGACCTATGCTCTATATCGAAGGATGTCATTATTTTATAATTTAATTTAGTTTCCGGTAAGTTAAATGTTTTTTTATAGGACAATTCAATTAATGAGATTGTAACTCTAGTGCAACAGTACATAAGTATGTCAAATGGGTCTTGGATCACCAAAGACAGTCAACGTGTTCTTGCATAATCCCAAAATCTGGAAATTTCAATCCTCATAATCGGAAGGGTTGATGAGACTACATCTAGTGAATTAAGTCGGTTTTATCACATTACCACATCATTTACATTTGATCTCGAATTTACTGAACGTTACCAACTTGCCTTAACCCGATTGACCACTTGAAAGGCACGAAAGCGGCATAATTCCTAAATATTTTCATCATATTACCGGTTAATCGAGTTCCTGCCCAAAACTCTCACTGACTCTACAGCCACAAACCGAATTATCCTACGTACTTATCCAGTAATTATTTCCAGTTTTACTCATCATCACTTCATTCATGATTATTTTTACGCATCGATGAATGGGAATCATCATCATTTACAAAGTACTATCCTATATCCTCTAATTTATAGCTATTTTGTATTGGATCAACATTCATCTTCTCATTTTCTTTTGAATCTCTCTACATTATTCGTATAACAGTTCATATTGTCTTTCAATATGACTAACTTCAGTCGACCGCGTGACGTCTACTATAGTAACATAAGCAATATTTTATTCAATAATTTCATGGTTATATACATACTACATATTTGGCAAACAGAACTGTGTTAACATTATTGTCAAAACGTAAAGCGCCCCGGCCAATAACATATATTTTGAGCGTCACTTAATAGCTTACAATTCGCTTTATTTATTCAATTCAATTCAATTATTTTATCTTACATCTATGTTTGGCCTTAATTTGGCCAGGCGCTGTTCTTCTTAATTTGCGGGACCAGTATGTCTTCTCTTGATCGTTGCTAAACACAAAAAATACAGTATGCGCCTTTTACAAATGGCAAACTTTGGCAAACTATCGTCGATTGAAAGCAGAAGAGAATTGACAGCTGACAACTATCCACGTTGACAGTTACCAGATCGTTGGTCGGAGAAGGAACCCTGTCCACCACTCAACGTTCCCCTCCCCGTAAGCTTCATGATGAAAGAGCATGATGTGTACTTCTTGATGTCGAGTTTTGCCAATTTCACAACAGGTCGTGTTACAAGACCCTTCACTGTCCTCACCACCGCGCTGCGAACTTCCTTATATTTCGATTGATGTATATCCACAATAATACCCTTGAGCCAAGATCCTCTCTGACTTGTATCATCCACAACAATAACGACATCGTTTACACCGATTGGATCTGAGCTTTTTGAAAACCATTTGCACCGTCTAGTGAGGCATTTCTCCACTTGTCCTCTCGCTACCCTTTTCGCGTATGCCACTTGAAGATCCGATCAGGAAATGGTTGGGAGTAAGTGCTTCTGCATCTGTGGATTCCAACGGAATATAAGTTAATGGCCTCGAGTTTATTATATTCTCCACGTCTGCCATTGCAGCTCTAAGTACTTCTTCTCGCAAGCCATCCTCAGGTAATATGTCCGTTAAAATTGATTTCACGGAGCGAACCATTCTCTCCCATGTGGGGTGAGGCAGGTGGTATAAACAACCACTCGATTTCAGGATAATTATGTCTTAACTCATCGCTTGATATTTTTTCGACTTCCTTCGTCAGTACACGACTTGCTCCACGACAATTTGTGCCGTTGTCTGACAAAATACGTTTAGGGGTTCCTCGGCGACTTACGAATTGCTTAAAAACCAGCATGAACGAATCCGTAGAAAGCGAAGGTGATTCCCCATCGCTTCTCACGTCGTCGCCCAACTATCACATCAAATGGACCAAAATAATCAACGCCTGTGTAGTGACCCTGTCACTGAAGCTCTTCGAAGTAGTGGACATATTCTTCTGTCCTTTGAAGGCGGATGAGCCAACACCCCTGGCCAACGGCGGATCAAAATTGAAGAAACCAAAATCCAGTTTCGACACACTGCATTCTGGTCAGCGTCTGATCCATAATGGGCGGCTGAAACATAAAGATCCTGGCAGTAGGTAAAATGCAAACCACGGTGGGCTGGGTTTGCCTCCCGCCACCGGTATATCGGCAATGAAAATACGCAGAAAATATGATGAACAAAGAAACCCCCCAACTGTTGACGACCCTCGCAAACGTTATAAGGACCATGATTTAAGGATATGTACCTGGAATGTTCGAACGTTATACAGGACCGGTGCCACTTTCAAAGCTGACATCACAGCGATCCAGGAAATGCGATGGACAGGATATAGTTGCACCAGAAAGAAAAACTTCGATATTTACTACAGCTGCCATGAGCGTAAGCGGATTTATAGTAGGCAAGAGACTGCGACACCTAGTTTTAAGGTTCAACCCAGTGAGTGACCGCATAGCCACAATTCGCATCAAAGCGAAATATTTCAACATCTCGTTAATGTGTGTGCACGCACCGACAGAGGATAAGGATGATGACGTCACAGAAACATTTTATGACCGCCTGGAGGAAGTATATGAACGCTGCCCTGACCACGACATTAAGATTATTCTAGGCGATTTTAATGCCAAATTAGGAAAGGAAAGTGTCTTTCGACCAACCATCGGCAATCACAGTCTACATGATACCACCTCCGATAATGGAATAAGACTGATAGACTTCGCCGCTGCAAAGAACATGGTAGTTAGTAGCACACGATTCCAGCATAAGGACATTCATAAGGCGACCTGGATATCTCCTGATCAACGGACGAAGAACCAGATTGATCACTTGGTAATAGATGGCAGGCACTCTTCTAGTGTAATGGATGTACGTGTGATTCGAGGTGCCAATATCGACTCGGATTATTACCTGGTGGCTGCGAAAGTTCGCACGAGATTGAGCAGGGCGAAAAACGTACGGAGCCGAACACAGGAAAAGTTCGATATTGACAAGCTACGAATACCGGAGATATCAATGTCCTATCGACAGAAACTCTCTCTCCTGCTGGAGCAGAATACCCCCCATCCCAAAGACCCAGATGCGCAGTGGAAGCACATCTCCCATTCTTTGGAAATCGCTGCAATGACTGAACTTGGCTATCAAAAACCGCGGAAGGATAAGCCATGGTACGATGAAGAATGTCGCATTGCAACTGGTGAAAAAGACGCTGCACGTATGGCAACGAAACAGTCAGTTACAACGCGTGCAGCGAGTGAGCGGTACAAGAGGCTGAGAAGGGAGGAAAACCAATTATTTGGGCGAAAAAATGGCAGTGGGAGCAGAGAGAGAGTGAAAGAACCGAAATGTGCAGGATGAATGGTGAATCGCGAAAGTTTTTCCAGAGGGTAAGAAGATCGACCAACGGGCCTAATAATGGGCTGCCCTCCTGCAAGGACGAGAATGGAAATCTGGTGACTGAGAAGCAGTGTGTGCTCAAAATGTGGAGAGACCACTTTTCAGCACTACTCCACTCAGATTCTTCCACTGAAGATCAGGAGGTAATGATAGTGGAAGATAGTATAGATTGTACCCCCCCCAACCAAGACGAGATTAGAACGGCGATCTCCCGCCTGAAGAGTAATAAAGCCGCGGGTGCGGATGGCCTACCCGCTGAACTTTTTAAGGCAGGTGGCGAAGGACTGATAGCCCACATGCATCAAATGATATGCGGTATATGGCTGGGGGAATCTATGCCCGACGACTGGAGTGTCAGTGTATTATGTCCAGTATTCAAAAATGGTGATCCGTGTGTCTGTTCTGTCTTTTATCCATCGCGTATAAGGTCTTGTCGAGCGTATTATGTGAAAGACTAAAGCCAATTATTGAAAACCTGATTGGACCTTATCAGTGTGGTTTTAGACCAGGCAAGTCCACAACTGACCAAATATTCACGCTACGCCAAATCCTGGAAAAGACCCACGAAAAGCAAATCGATACATACCACCTTTTTGTCGATTACAAAGCTGCTTTCGATAGCCCCATACGGGGAAAACTGTACGAAGCTATGTCTGAACTTGGTATTCCGGCAAAACTTATCCGCCTCTGTAGAATGACGCTGACCAACACCAAATCAGCAGTGAAAGTGGGGAAAGACCTCACTGAACCATTCTGTACCAAGCGAGGACTTAGACAAGGCGACACACTTTCGTGCAATCTCTTCAACATCTTAATGGAGATAATAATGAGAAAGGCTGCAGTAAATACGAACAAGACCATTAACACGAAAAGCCATATGTTGCTGGCGTATGCTGACGACATAGACATCATTGGGCGAAATTTGCGAGAGGTTACGGCAGTATTTTCAAGAATCAAAAAGGAATCAGCAAAGGTGGGTCTTGCTGTTAATGAGGGCAAGACAAAATTGATGGTGTCAACGACTAGAGAATCCTCTCGACTTGGTCCGCACGTGAACGTTGACAACCGATTTAATTTTGAAGTGGTAGATGAATTTGTCTACCTTGGATCCGCCGTGAACAAGGACAACAACGTCAGCCTGGAGATAGATAGGAGAATTGTGCTTGCAAATAGATGTTATTTTGGGCTCAGCAAGCAGTTTAGGAACAAAGCCCTCTCTCGACGGACAAAAGTCCAGGTATATCAGACTCTCATTTTACCTGTCTTGACATATGGCTCCGAAACTTGGGTCATATCGCAAGCGGATGAAAAACACCTGGGAGTTTTCGAGAGAAAAATTCTCCGTAAAATATATGGGCCTGTTAGGGAAAACGGCGAGTACCGACGTCGCTGGAACGCAGAGCTATATAGTCTATTCTGACGTGGACATAGCTAGACGAATCAAAGTGTGCCAATTGCGTTGGCTAGGCCATGTTATCAGAATTGGATGAAGATGAGCCAGCGCGAAAGATTTTTGATAAGGTACCCGATGGAAGCAGGAAAAGAGGACGACCAAGACTCCGCTGGAAAGACCAGGCAGAAGAATCCCTCCGTATCCTTGGTGTTACCAACTGGCGAGAAAAGGCGAAGGATAGAGCCAGTTGGAAGAATATGTTGAAATTTGTTTAATTTGTTTGTTTAATTAATATGTGTAAGACGTCTGACCTCATGAGGTTGTAATATAGTCAATAAAAGTAAAAGTAAGTACGTAAATGGCCTTGTGAATGCAGCCAATCTTTCTGCAGGCAATCCTCCCCTCTCTGGCGGGCAAGGTGTAGCACGTCTGTTTTTACAATATTGACACCTTTTAGATACAAAGCGCACCAGCGCTCTTAGACCGGGTATCCAAAACCTTTGTCTTAATTCGTTGACCACAATTTCATTGTGATGATGATGAAAGCGTCTGTGGTAAAAATCAACAACAAGATCTGTGACGACATGGTGACGAGGCAAAATTATAGGATGCTTTACATCTATGTCTACGCCTTCTGCTGCATCTATACGGCCTTTGACCCTGAGAAGACCCATTCCGTCTAAGTATGGTGAGCATTTAAGCAGCAGACTTTTTCGACTGACTTGATGTGCTTCAGATTTTAAACAGTCTATTTCATCCCCATATGTTTCCTCTTGGCAGTTTCTGAAAATAACCGATTCGATATCGCGCATATCGTTGATGTTAATCAGCATCTTCACAAGTGGCGATCTTGCCTTTCTGTTAAAAACAAATTTAAAAAATTTCAAGATATAGGCTTGAGACCATCGGAGCTTTTCCCATTTACTAAAGTAATGCAATTAATTTCAGAGCCTACTTGCGCTCTAATGTATGCTACAGCAGCATACGCACTGTGGCTTGCATCCACAAACACATGTAGCTGAATGTTTTGGCTGTTGCTTGCTAATGGGTAATTCGAATATTTGCTATCAAAGGAATATATCTCACCCACTGAAACCACCTTTTACGTTCGTCTTCTCTAATAGGCTCGTCCCAAGATACACCGGACCGCCACACATCCTGAGGGTAATTTTTGCATGTATTACAACATATCCCAGAAAACCTAAGGGATCAAATATTTTCATTACAATTCGAAAAATTTGTCTCTTTGTAACTTCCGCCTCTTCCTTAAATATTTCCGCGTCGAATTTTTGTACAAAAGTAAATTCATCTGAATGTGGAAGCCATCACATGCCAAGTACCTTCTCACGCGCTGATTCAGACTCTTGAATGCATTTGTCAAGTTGTACTTGTTTACCTGTAAGGCTTTCTAACACGTGCGTAGAATTTGAGATCCAATTTCTCATTTCGAAACCTCCAACCTTATGAATATCTCCCACGGTCACTGCCAACTCTATCATTTCCTCTTCAGTTTGACAACTTTGCAGCCAATCGTCTACAAATGTGTTTTTTATAATTGCAGTCACTGCGACAGGATGTTGTTGTATGAAACGATTTGCATTTTTATTTTTTATGTAATTAACCAATGATGGTGAACATGAGGCACCAAATGCCATGACTTGCATACAATAAACATCTTTAGAGGTGTCGCCCCCACGCCATAAAAACTTTTGCGACATTTGGTCTTCTGCAATCACCTTGACCTGGTGAAACATTTCGCGTATATCCCCACATTTCCCGAAAACGTAACAAAACTCCAACTAGTGATTTCAGCAAATCAGGGCCTTTAAGTAGGAATGTATTTAATGCGATGCCATTCACTTTCGCTGCGGCATCCCACACTAGCCTTGTTTTATTTTTGTTCATATTTGTCACGGTAAAAATTGGTATATACCATGATTTCCCGCCCGTTGTCACTTCATGATTCTGTAGTTTTCTTATGCACCCTTTATGTTCGTACTCTTTGAGTTTGTTGACTAAAAACTGCTTCAGTGACGGCTCTCTCATCATTTTTGCCTCCAAGCATCTAGCCATCGGTAAAGAGTTTGGTAGCTCAACTTGGTCGTATTTCCATAAAAGACCCGTGTACCATCTTTTCTCTTCAGAACTGTATATTGTGGTGGAGTCCATAATCTGGAGGGCGCGCTCATCATCTGCGGATATTAATGGCTTTGTGGAAAGTTTTACACCCACTGAATCTAAAGAAAAATATTCTTGCAATAACTCATCAATTTTTTCTGTCTTTTGCCGTTCATGAGTGCATTCGCAGATGTGGAATATACTTGTTTCCAATGACTTTGTAGCATGCTTACGTCCGTACACTGACCACCCCAGCCTACATCTCGTTGCCATTAAATCGTCGTTTCCTCCTTCACGTATTTGTAATGGTGCTCCAAGTTTGGCGTTGTCAAGACCAATAATTATGCTAGGTTTTATTCGTGTGTAAGCTTTTATTGGCAAATCTCGAAGATACTTGCACGATTCTATCATTTCCCGCTCGAGAGATTGTTCTGGCAAATCTAAACTTGTAATAGTGCGAACATTTTTTAAATTATACATAGGAGACCCCCATTCACGTGAAGTAATATCAAATGAAACGGACTTGGAATTCATATAGCTCTTCGTCACCTCACCAGTCCAACGAAGGCATAGTTCTTCTGACGGCCCATCAAGTCCAAGTTCGGTTGCTATGCCATTTTCTATTAACGTGCAAGCAGCACCTTCGTCAATAAGAGCCCATGAATTAACAGAATTTTGTTTGGCATGCAAAGTTACAGAAACATATCGAAACATCGTCACTTTCTGTTCCTTTCCGTGAAATAGAACGGGAGATTTCGTATCATTAAATTGAACATGTTGTGTTCATTGCTGAGAATTTGTATGCAGTAATACATTATGTGGCAATTTACAGCCATCAACACCGGATTGTTTTTTGGAGTAACATCTTCGAACGAGGTGGCTACCAAAACAATGTAAACATAATTTATTTTGCCTGACAAACTGCCATCTCTCATCTATTTTGAGCGAAATGAATTGTGAACATTCCGACAATTTATGTTCCCCGCTGCATTTCAAACACGTCTTCACCTTACGTACAGCTCTGCCTCTGTCATCGTCATCTTTCAGTGGGTCGGCTTTCTCTGGAGAGACGTCGTGAAACATAACCCTGTCCTTTCCTAATTTTTTGTTGCTTGTTTTCTTGTCCTCGCTTGCGTCTTCAAACATTACGCCAAAGGTTGTGACTTGGCTCGCACATGTCGCTAAACTGAACAACCATTGATCGAACACACGAAGGTTTACCCTCGCGCAAGATATGCAATGACGACCAGCGTTGCCACTTTACTCCGATCGGAGTAGATCTACTCCGTTTCTACAAAAATTTTGAAATCTACTCCGTCACTTCTTTTTTACGCGGATCTACTCCGTGTTTAATTGTCCCAGTCTGTCAACTCTAATTTTAAAATGTAAATGTTTGTTTCTACCACAAATTTAAGAATTACACAAGTAATATTGCTGTGTGTGTGCCGGTTGTAAGAAATTGTCAATCCATTTAATCAGTACGGCATCTCTGTTGATACGAAAGGAGGCCCATTTGACGTTTGACACTTAATGATACGAATTGTGAGTGTATGAAAGAGAACACACTATAAATGAGTTAAATTAACAGTTGCTTCTTATTATTTTGTATTCGTTCAAAGAACAATCCTATGAAAAAGTAAGAAATCAAATTTTTTTTAGTTAAAATAATATAAAGAATTCAGTTAATCTCCTTAGGAAATGGAAACTACCGATGGTGAATCTACTGGTGATGAGCAGCTGGCTAAAGATGTGCAACGGAAAGGCTCTTTAAAATATTTTCAAAAATACAAGCTAGAATGGGAGATGAAGTGGAAATGGATTAAAATGGAAAATGGGTTGGCGTACTGCAAATTGTGCAGTAAAACTTTATCTAATAACAAAAGCCACTTAAAACGCCATAATGCATCCAACTTGCATTCTAGAAAAGAGGTTCAGTGTAAACATCAGTCTCTTCTCCCTACATACCTTAGTAAACAAGTTGATTCGCAAGTGAGTAACGACGTAGTTTTACGCAAAGAAATGTCAATTGTGAAGTTTTGTGTGAACAATTCATAGACTAATACATACCTAGATAAACTTATTCTCTCATCTGACGTTTCATTTCACACTCTCATCGTAGGTTTGTGGAAATGAGAGCAATTAAATTTAAAATTATCTTACACCAAGTGGAGTTACAAAATATGTTGACTTAACTTTTTCCTGTCGTTTTGGTGTAGAACTGAAAAATGTAAATGTATTTTGCACTTTTTTATTGACTTTTATCGTTGGTATACATTTGTATTGTATTTAACACAACTAGTTTGTCACAAAAACACGAAATTCGGTTGTTGTTCCTATGTTGATCGCTGTATACTATTGCCACTATCTGGTATTATTGAACCCATATTTCTACCATCCAATGTTTACTTTCCATCGTACCTATGACGTTTAATTTATTGAGCGAATAAAACCTTCTATGGTATGTGTTATTCTATGGAACAATTACTTACCTCTCACTACGATGGATTCATTAACAGATCTTTTCAACGCATTATCAGACAATTCTGGTAATAAACTGCAATGCCACTCTACCAAAGCAACTGAATTAATTGGGTTGATCAGTATTTATTACAAAAAAAGTATTTGTGAGGTTCTGCAAAAGACTGCATTTTCTCTAACCATAGATGAAAGTACAGATATTAGCTGTATAAAATGCTTAGTTTTAATAGCACGGTATTACTACAACGGATTTATTAAGGATACTTTCTTTGGTTTACTTAAGTTAGAAGAGTCAACGTCCGACGTAATAGCTAATTCGATAAAATACCACTTGACAGAAAATATGATTCACATCGAAAACCTTATCGGATTAGGGACAGACAACGCATCCGTGTTGAAGAGAGAGATTCATGGTGTCCAGCAGAAGCTAAAATCTCTAAATAAGGGCCTCTTTTATATAGGATGTACATGCCACTCTATTAACTTATGTTCAAAAGCTGCTTCAAAACAAATCCGTACTGAAGATGAAGCGTTAATAAAATCCATATTTAAATTTTTTTCGTATAGTTCCAAAAGACAGGTTGAGTTCATGAAATTGCAAAAGTATTTTAATGTAGATGAACATAAATTTTTAAACACATCTACCAGACGATGGTTATCCGTGAAATTAGCTGTTGATAGATTATTAGAACAGTGGGTTGCTCTAAAACACTATTTTATCCTTTTGCATGTTCAAGAAAAGAAATGCAATTCAATTCAAAAAATAGATGAGGACTTAAATGATGTCAAAAAAGCTTATTTGTTGTTTCTCTCATATGTACTAAATGAAGTTCATCATATGAACAAATTATTTCAATCTGAAAAACCAATGATACATCTTCTCCAACCATTAATTAAACAAAATTTTTTGAAGTTGCTCAAAAATTTCATAAAAAGGAAATCTTTATCTGTCGAAATAGATTTTATGAATTGTGGGCTAGAATTTGATAAGCACGTTGAAAATATGCCCAAGGAAACTGTTTTGGAAATTATAAGCAATATTTTAAAGTATTATGTAGAGTTTTGTAAACAAATACAATCTAGATTTTCATTTACTGATGATTCTTTTTACTTACTTCAATATATTGATCCCAAAAATATTTGAAATCAATTCAAAAGCTTATTGAAATATTTCCTTTTAATAAATGCCCGGTAGATATTTTGAATAGTGAATTCAGGTCATTCATTATTTATGACATTAGTCACTTTGACACTGGCGATGTAGTCAATTTTTGGACATCGATTAAAACGGATCGAAATATTCTCGAACAATTGATGTTTAACAATTTAGCCGAATACTTTACAACATTAGCTTCTTTACCACATAGTTCCGCATCTGCAGAACGGCAGTGTAATAATTAAAATACAATTTGGAATTCTTTTGGTTGAGCTATCTTGAGCGTCAAAACCTTTCTGTGTCTTTATTGAATATTTTGGTTCTTTTTATATTAAATCTAAATACAATAGTATCTTACATTAATATTCTTATTCCTATATAATTTATATGGAGTTGTCGCGGCAGACCAACGAATATCATATGCGTATCCCTCAGCAGAGGGAACGCTCGCTGCTCATGGCCTATCATGCCGTATACATTGTCGTATGTATGCGACGTTCTTGGAGTTATGAACGGTCGCTGTCAGCAGAGACGATCGCCGTTCTGTGGCTATGCAACATTGTATGTGTCGCTGTGTGTATGCAGTAGAACATACTCAAAGCCATGGACGGTCGCTGTCATGTCTACGTGTGCCATGCTGACGAATCAGTTTCACTGGCGTGAGAACTGTTCTTTACCTTGCGTACAGAGCAATGTGTATCGTTTAGAGTATTAAACGGCGCTTGTTATGTGGAGTGTGTTTGTCTGTTCGACTTTTGGTTATTTGGACACTTTGGGAAGTGCCAATGAAATGTAAGCTAATACCTCTTTTGGTATTTCTTTAATATGTATTTCTGTTGGTTATGTTGGCTTTAGTTTGTACTCTATAGTCGTTGGTTGCGTTGACTGTGTATGTATGCTACAGCAGTTCTCGCAAATGAACCTTATAAAAAATAAATACAGAAACAGGTTAATATCCTTTTCACATTTACCGCGGTTCAGCTGAAACGCCGGCGTTTCGCTCTCTTGAGATCATCTCGAAACCATGGTGTTCACATTGTACTTTTTTTAACTACTGTGGTTTCATGTGACATTTCTCATTTCTGTTTTGTGTTTTCTGTATTGACTGTAAACAACACAAACGCACAATTGTGAATAAAGAAATATAAAATAACATTGATACATACATATGTATGTAGAAAAAAGTGGATTTTGAAACGGCCGCCAATTTGTTATGGCATAACCAATGGAGCTTGGCATTGGTTATCCTGGCCGGAGATGGTCTTCCAAACAACTTTGCCAAATGTTGTCCTGGACAATTGTTGTTTGTTACGAAGATAAGTATGGCCTAGGCATAATGCTTTGGCGGCCGTTACAAAAAACAACATTGCACAAAATTTTAAACTTTTTTCAACATATGTATCAATGTTGAATATGCATATGTGAATATGTTTTGTCGCACACTCTATGTACGAAAACATCAAATGTAATTCCCTTACCTAATATGCTTTCATGTGTAAATGATGCTGCTGCTGATGTTGATGCTACTGATGTTGATGCCGCTGGTGTTGATGCCGCTGATGTTGATGCCGCTGATGGTGCTGGTGGCAATAATAATAAAATGTTAAAAAAATGGATAATATACACATAAACAATATAATTACCTAATCTTGTCTTCCCACATTTCCAGCAGCATTTGCGCAGCCGTGTCCGTCCATGGGGTCCTCTTCTTATATTTATTTTTTTCGTTGCTTCTAATTGCAAATCACAATAATAATGAGTCAATATAAAATTAAGAATACTCACATTGTATTCGGCGTTGAGTCAATTTTTCTGCGCTGCAATTATTAAAAAATGTTCTAATTATTTTTGACGATTTTTTCGAAGATTTTGACGATTTTCTGCCCAACTTATCTAGGAACCTTGCCAAAGCTTTGTTTGGTTCAATTCTCTCTTCACTATCTCTTATCTTTTCGAAGTTAACACGAGTAACATCTTTATCAGTAAACCAAGTGTTTATTATAACTTGATGATAATATTTATAACTCTCTTCAGCTTTGAGGATAGCTTTGAACCTTCTTATGCAAATTTGTTTCTTACAGTCAGTTAAAAGAATTCTCCTACCAAAGGTACCGAACAAAATTATTTTTTCCTTACTTTCTTTAAAAAAGACTTGAAAGAAAGTGGAATTTTGTTACTTTTCGAGCATAACTTTTGAACATTCAAAATTTTTTCTACACTCTTCAGCAAAAGTGAAGTTTTTGAATAACTAAAGCATTTCTATGAAAAAGTCTGTGGAATCTAAAACTCCCTAAAAGTAAAATCTTACAAAAAAATTCATTTTTTTTATTCTTTTTGGAGAAAAAAATTTAATTTTCATCATAAAAATCATGATTTTTTTTAAAAGACTCCAAGCATTCTTTTCTGCGTCGAGTAAAATGTTATCAAATCGTTCGTCTTTCATAAGTTTCCGAATATCTCGACCATTGAGTACGCTTACAAAGTATAAATACTTTTTTTGCTAAATATAAAAAAATTTACTGTGTTTCACTTACCTTCTTTAAATTTCTCAACGCTAATTTTCTCTTGGAAAACCTGACATCTTAAGAAATTTAGAACTTCGAGAGCACGATCTGAATTTTTCTTCTGCTTTGTAATCCTACAACGGCCTTTATAAAATTTTTGACCACACCAAGCTTTATGTGTAGAAGTGGCATTAAAATGTTTTCCCGTGGCACAAGTGTTTCTTTAGTTATATTCTTTTGGCGCAGTGTATTATTTGTTCTATCTTCCCATGAATGATTTTTGTATTGATTGCCTTTGAACCACAAATCCCAGTTTCACAGAAAACACATATTCTTCGTGTAGCCACCTTGAAGACCGCAAAGCATTGCAACTACCTTAAGATCGCTACATATCCGCCACTTATGGACATTATATTGGACTGATTTTAAAATAAGCTCCATTTTTTCGTAGGATTATTTTGTATCCATGCTGTAGGCTATCGGGATAGATTGTTTTTTATTACTTTTGTGCAGCAAAACAGCTTTTAAGTTCTGCTTCAAGCTGTCTATGAATAACCGCCATTCAGCAGAATCATATGATATTTGCATTTGTTCCATAAGTTTCTTTGTGTCCTGACAGTATGCCATTTTTTTTGGCTCATCAACAGTGACATTTTTTTGAAGGTGGGTTTGGCGTTTTCTAAGCCGAGATACCTTGACATCAGGCATTAAAAGGTTTTGTTCGTTCAACATTTTAGCAAGTTCTTCCGATTTTCGTTGCGATAGTTCCAACTTTGAAACAAAAAAATCGAGCCGTGCTTGCGATATAAAGATTGGACACCTCCGCGAAAAGGATGGCACCGGACTATACTCAGAGAAATTCTCTGATTCGACGCTTTCACAGCTCATAAGTTCAGGATCTTCATTTGCATCACGCGCACTTCTCTGAGTTTCAACTTGCAATGAAGTGTCCATCGAAGAAATTTTGGGCAACTGAACACTAGGTACGGCCTGGTATTGAAAAGTTTCTGCTTTTTTGCGACCATGCCCCTCGTCGTATTTTTGCATGCATAGCAATTCTCGGGAACATGTTTCCTGGATTCGTCCAAATCACTGGAGCTTCATAACGCAGAAACTTCTGGTTTCCTACTGCAAATCCGTTTACGTTTTTCAAGCACATAATACAAACAGAATTGAGTACCCATTTATTTTGAACAATGTTTTTTTTTTAGCATTTTTTGTAAGCATTTTTAAAATTTTTACTAAGACCAAGCGAAGTTTTCTTGTATCGTTTCTGCACGTTAATTTTTACAAATTTACCACAGACATAGCAAAAGTTGTTTATATTTATATATATATATATGCATTTGTTAATTTGTTGCACTTTAAAATTAAAAAATTCCACTTAGGACTTGATTTTTCACTTTTAATAAAACTTAAACACGTTCTTTCTGTACGGGGATTACCTTCTTTCTAAATGTTTTTTTACGGATTGCATGAGAAATACAAATAAACAAAATACAAACAAATTGCATGATAAATATTCTAGTCATAGACATTAGAAAGATCTTATGTGAAAGCCTGTGCAAAAAAACCGCGCCGAGGAATGTCAAATAAAATAAACCTACGCAAAACAATAACAACTTCTCGCTCCAAAATTGAGGACCGGAGTTTATAAAAATTGTTGTTGTAAAATTGTCATGAATTCCGGTGCTCAATTTTGGAGCGAGTACTTGTTATTTTTATGCGTGTGACGATTTTAAGTGACGATTTTAACATTGGGCTGCCATACAAAAAATATGCACTTTTGGGGCCATTTTAGAGGATGTAGAAGTATTCAGATTGTAAAACCTTGTTCAGAAGACTTGGTTGGCATCTCAAAAGCTTCAGTTTTTCAGAAGAGAGTTATACTCGAAAAAGTAAAAACATACGTTTATTCAAAAAAGTTTTTTTTAGAAAAACTCTCGGAAAACATGTTTTTTTTTGAAAACCTTTGTAAAAAAAATTTCTTCGGCAGACTGTCAGCTACAACGGCTATCATCAAAACTGAAGGAGTGGTTTGCCGAAAACTGATGACTTTCAAAAACTTTGAGGGGCAAAAAAAAACAGCTACTAATCCAGCCAAACTAAACTAACGGTTTTAGTCAACTCTGGTACCGCTATCGAATCTGCATAGTGAGTATCTGGTGCATTGCAAAAAGTTTCAATTTGTTCCACAGCGTAATTTGCGACAAGACCGTTGTCGGAGCAGATCGCCCTTCAATTTTATTTATATTAGTATTTTAAGAAAATTATATTATTAAATTAAAATAACATAATTTTGGGTCACCCTAATAACATCTAAATTTGTATCAAAACAATAACAATAGCACTCAAAATTCTATTTGAGTCTCAGTTGCTTTGTTATTTGCTTTGATACTTTTTGCTGGTGATCAAAGACTCTGATGAAGTCATTGACTTCAGTTTGGTATTTCAGCTGTTGGGTTGTTTTTGTTACTTCTTTTAGATTAACTGTCGTTTGTTTTGATGTTTGGTGGCCCAACGACAAGAATATTTTTGTAAAGTTTTAGTTGTCGATTGTAAAGTGAACAATAAAGTTCAAATTTGTAATGTTATAAGAAAACAAATTCAATTCGTGTTTTTCTTATAACCATATTAGTTTCTGTGCAAACATTTTGGCGACCGTGACAGGACGGACAGTCATGCAAGAAAAAAGCGAAAGTTTACTGTGCCTCCGTGAGAAAATATTTCGAAAAGAATCATATATTTTGATCGCTTTTGCAGAAACAAATATCCTAAATTGTCGGCATTTTCGTTCTGGTGGTTCAGTGCACTATCATCAGGCACATTAGAATAACATTTTGTTGGTGATTCAAAGAGTACCGCTGCGGGAAACATATTTGTCGGCCATAGTTAGTGGACAGTGTGCATAATACTATATTTTGGCGCATAAATACTGCAAGTGTTTCTTTGCAATTTTGTGAATATGGGCGGAGACGGTTCTGATAAGGTGCCAGAGGAAGCAAACGCAAAGTGGCTCGGAGTTATCTTTTCTTAAGCAACAGCGCACTTCCATGAAAAGAAACATCGTCAACATTCAAAAGAAGGTACAAAAGGATGGCGCAAAGGTCGATGCTACGATTCTAGAGTGCCGGCTACAAATTTTGGAATCGTACTTTAAGCAAGTATGTCACACGCAAGGGCAAATAGAAGCATTGAACGCATCCGATAACGCTGGAAGTTATTTGAAGAAAACTTTCATAACGGCGAAGGCTAAAATATTAAGCTTTTTGAATAAAACTCGTAGCTCATTTACAATGGATAACAGTTTTATGAATGTTTCCGGCTCTAGTGTCCCAAATCCATCTCGTTTGCCCACATTGAAACTTCCTCGTTTCGACGGGAAGTATGCCGACTATAAGCGGTTCATTACCACCTTCAACAATTTGGTGCATGATGTTCCATCAATTACTTCAGTCGATAAATTCAATTATTTGCTTAATTAGCAGTTGTAGAGCCTTTTCAAATATCGGATGAAAATTACCCTAAAGCATTGAAAAGGTTACAAGAGAGGTACGACAACAAGGTGCTAATATTTTTGGAGCATATTACTACGTTGTTCAATGTTCCCAAAATGAATAAAGGTGATAGTGTCTCATTGAGGAATATCATTGACACAATTTCTGCCATTCGTGGATCACTGTTGTCTCTTGGTACAGAGATGGATGTCATGAACGCCATTTTGGTTCATATGGTGTTATCTAAAGTGGATTCCGATACGAAGGAAAACTGTGATGAGAAACAAGATTTCAAATTGCTGCCATCTTGGGATAACTGCTACGACGTTTTGAGCCACCGATGTCAATTCCTTGAGAGCCATGTAAGAAAACCAGAAGTCGCTGATAAGGCAAAGGGTAACAAACCCAAATCAAACTTCAATAGGCCTGTCCATACTTTTGTGAATGCAAGTTCAAATTGTGGTTACTGCAATTCGACGGAGCATAACATTTCGTCATGCCCTTCGTTTACTACGCTTTTGGTTTCTGAACGTTTTAATTTTATAAAACGTAATGGGCTCTGCATTAACTGCCTGCACAAAGGCCATATCGTTTCGAAATGTCCATCTAAATGTCGATGCCGAGTTTGTGACGGTGCTCATCATACGGTGCTTCATATTTTTAGTGGCTCTGACCAAGCTGGTCCTTCAACATTAAACAGTACTCCAGTTCAGCCATTGGTGAACCACAACAACAACCCGGTTGCGTTAGTAGCTCGCTCATTCAAGAGAGCAATAATTCCAACAGCTGTTGTTTTTATTAAAGATAATTCTGGCACATATCAGCCGGTAAGAGCTCTTCTCGATTCATGTTCAGAACTCAATTTCATTACAGAAGAAACAGCGAAAAGGCTCAAGCTTAAATTTCGACCATATTCCCAGGTTTTTGGAATCGGTGAAGTCCGAACGAAGATACAATTTTCCGTTGAAGCCACAATAAAATCCCGAATTAGCTCGTTCCAATAGTCTTCGTCTTTCGCAGTCACTAGGACCATTTCCACACAACAGCCCGGAGAGCATATCGTAACATCTCACTGGAAGATACCTCAGACAATTGAACTGGCGGATCCACTATTCTACAAGCCACAACATATCGACATTTTGCTCAGCACCGAAGTATTTTTCGACTTGTTACTCAATGGTCGTATATCGCTTGGAAATGGTTTACCCTGCCTGACAGACACAGTTTTTGGTTGGATCGTCGGTGGTACATCGAACTCAGTTCCTACTAATTTGTCGTTGGCATGTAATCTCGCTATCGGCCCCCCTGAGACCGATTTAAACAAATGGTTGAAGATGTTTTGGGAAATCGAAGAATATATCAAGCCCCCTGAAGCATATTCCGAAGAAGAACAAGCATGCGAAAAACATTTTGTCGAAAATGTCTGTTTTGACTCTGATGGTAGAATTCAAGTTAGTCTACCGTTTAGAAAATCTCCTGGATGCTTAGGAGACTCATTTGAAATGGCTCGTAAACGTTTTATGTCGCTCGAAAGGCGATTAGAACGCGACTCTACATTGAAAGGCATGTATACCGAATTCATGGAAGAATACTCAGCGCTTGGTCACATGTCACCTACACTCTGCCAACAAGAGATTCAACGTATGTTATACCTCATCATTGCGTTATCAAGCCTAAAAGTACAACAACCAAAATTCGAGTCGTATTTGATGCGTTCGCTAAAAGCTCATCAAATCTTTCGTTGAACGATGTCCTGATGGTCGGCCCTACTATTCAACAAGATCTAATTACTACTTTGTTTTCGTTTCGCCTCAACAAATACGCTCTCACTGCTGATATCTCAAAAATGTATCGTCAGTTTCGCATTGATCAAAGAGACAGAAAGTATCAACTTATTCTGTGGGGAACCAGCAGGGTTAAGGAGTTACAGGTATACCAATTAAATACTGTAACGTATGGTTTATCTGCCGCTCCATTTTTGGCGATTCGTTGTTTGTTTCTCATTGCAGATAAATATGGCTCGACATTTCCTTGTGGCTCTAAAGTACTTCGAGAAGACTTATACGTCGACGATGTTCTTACGGGCGCCGACAGCATAGAAACTTTAGCGCTGAAGACAGATGAATTGGTACACATACTCCACTTGCATGGCCTAGAATTAGCTAAGTGGTATAGCAATAACGTTACCATCACTTCGGATCACGATGAGGAGATCATGATAAAAACATCGGAACCTGATATCACCACAACTTTGGGTATGTCCTGGAAACCACGACAAGATGTGTTCCTCTATCGTTTTGAATTGCCTGAGATCGAAAATCCAACGAAAAGATCTGTTCTCTCGCTTGTGACAAAAATCTACGATCTACTTGGCATTTTGAGTCCCATAGTCATTCGCTGCAAAATGTTTCTACAAGAAATTTGGATTCAAAATATTGGATGGGATGATCCCCTAAATGGTCATCTCAAGGCAATGTGGCTCCAGATCAAAGAAGATTTATTGTACATTCACCAGGTAGAAGTACCTCGATATGTGTCTACATCCCCTGGCATATTTGGAGAAGTTCATGGCTTTGCTGATGCTTCTCAAAGAGCATATGGTTGTTGTCTGTACTACCGTGTATTGGACCAAGGTACCTACAAATCAACGTTGTTAATTGCCAAGTCCAAAGTCGCTCCAATTAAAGCACAATCGTTGCCTCGCCTTGAATTATATGCCTCTGTTTTACTAAGCAAGACGTGGCAAAAGATTAAACCAAAAATCTCAAAATTTGTATCATCAACATATTTTTGGACCGACTCGAGAATAGTTCTACAATGGCTTAAACTACATTCATCCACATTAAACTGTTTCGTCGCGAATCGCATCTCGGAACTACAAGAGAATACTGGAGATGTTTATTGGAGACATGTCCCTTCAAAAAGTAACCCTGCTGATATAGTGTCTCGTGGTTGCAGTGCTCAAGAGTTACCCAATACAATGTGGTTCAACGGTCCAGAGTTTCTTCAACAAGACATTTCCAATTGGCCCAAATCAGTGGATGACATCAATATTGAAGTCCTAGAACGTAAAAAGCAGCTACCTTCAAATGTACTCCCGTAACACCCCACACAATTGACGACGTTATTGATAAGCAGTCATCATATATTCGCTCGAATAATCGCTTTCATTTTTCGTATATTTAACAGATGCCCTGCAGATCGTTCTTTAAAACTTCCTGATATTCATATTCATCCACAGGAACTAGATATCGTATTCTGCAGAATCGTTGGTCATATTCAGAATTCAACATATGATGCCGAAATCGCCGCATTGTCCAACGGCAACTCTGTTCAACCATCATTGCAGAAACTCACTCCGTTCCTCCAAGATATGAATACGAGTATCGGATCTGTTAAGATAATACGAGTTGGGGGCGTCTGTCTAGCGCCCCTATACCTTACGATGTTCGTTTTCCTGCATTGTTGCCCAAATGCCATCGTTTCGTCAATCTATACATTGAACATTTACATCGTACACATCTGCATGCAGGTCCAAAGGTATTATTGGGAATACTTCGTCAGAAAGTCTGGATTGTAAATGCCAGAGACGTTGTTAGAAGGGTAATCCGCAACTGCGTACATTGCATCCACTACAAGCCAAAATTAATGGAGCAAATAATGGGTAATTTGCCAGCTGACCGTCTTCGAGCTCAACGACCATTTTTGATTTGATTTTTGTGGCCCATTTCTGACGTCATACCGTATTCGTGGTAAGGCCCCATATAAGACTTATATTGCTGTTTTCGTGTGCTTCGGCTCAAAGGCAACGCACTTAGAACTCGTTTCCGATCTGTCCGCAAACAATTTCATTTTGTGTCTCAAACGGTTTGTAGGTAGGCGTGGTATACCTCAACGTTTGTACTGCGACAAAGAATCGTTGTTTCGCAACGACGTGGTTCAAGAAACTAAATCTATGTGCTCTCAAATGGAGTTTGAATTTTGTTTTATACCCCCTCGGGCCCCACACTTCGGAGGTTTGTGGGAGGCAGCCGTTAAATCTACAAAAACTCTACTGATCAAAAACATCGGGCAATCATATCTCACTTTTGAAGAGCTGCAGACATTAATTGTTGAAATAGAGGCTATTTTGAACTCTCGGCCAATTGCGCCCCTTTCTTAAGATCCAAATGACGGCGAAGCATTGACTTCTGGTCATCTGTTGATAGGGTCTTCATTGGTTGCTGTTCCGGATGAGTATTTCGACATCTCCAAACAATCTGTATTGACTCGGTGGCAACGTATTTCAGGTTTGAAGCAACAATTTTGGCAAAAATGGTCTCGAGACTATCTATTGTCTCTTCAACAACGGTCAAAATGGTTCAACGACCACGCTCACATCAAAGTTGGGCAGCTCGTCATTATACATGAAGATAACGCACCTCCTCAACATTGGCTCTTAGCCCGAATCTCAAAAATTATAACCGGTTCTGATGGAAAGGTTCGAGTGGTTGAATTAAAATCCAAAAATGGTTACTGCCGGCGTCCTATACACAAAGTAGCTCCTTTACCTTCGCAAGAAGATACTTGAAATAATTATTTCAACGGGGGCAGAATGTCGGAGCAGATCGCCCTTCAATTTTATTTATATTAGTATTTTAAGAAAATTATATTATTAAATTAAAATAACATAATTTTGGGTCACCCTAATAACATTTAAATTTGTATCAAAACAATAACAATAGCACTCAAAATTCTATTTGAGTCTCAGTTGCTTTGTTATTTGCTTTGATATTTTTGCTGGTGATCAAAGACAACAACAACGCGATGATCTATTTCTTCGTTAAATTGGTAGTTTTGTATGTATGTATGTACATACATATCAATAACTGCCGTTCTCGCGTTTTGTTGTGGTCCAGCAAGAAATCTATTTTTGTATTTATTGATGTGTGTAATTGTGTATGCATGTTATTCCTTACAGTATTGCAGCAAAAGAAAGTAACAACAACAATAGCGCTGATGAAGTCATTGACTTCAGTTTGGTATTTCAGCTGTTGGGTTGTTTTTGTTACTTCTTTTAGATTAACTGTCGTTTGTTTTGATGTTTGGTGGCCCAACGACAAGAATATTTTTGTAAAGTTTTAGTTGTCGATTGTAAAGAGAACAATAAAGTTCAAATTTGTAATGTTATAAGAAAACAAATTCAATTCGTGTTTTTCTTATAACCATATTAGTTTCTGTGCAAACAACCGTCATAAGTTATAACGGTCTTAAGTATTTTCTTTAAATATTTATAAATTACACTACAACTCATATTTATTTCGTTTATATTTTTCCGGTAATGTTTATGTTATTTATTTATTGGTTCATTTCTTTACATTTTGCCGATAATGTTGCCTCATGAACGTTTCTCTTCGAAATGCGTAGGAAAGTTGATACAACTTCCCCTTACACTGATGGATAAGTTGATATCAACTTCAAAAAATCAATATCGCTTAGATTTTACCTCAACTAGTTTGTACAAACCACAAACTTCACCTTACACCATGGATAAATGGATGTCAACTTGAAATCGCTGCAACTTATCCACAGGTCTAAGGGCCCATTTAACTAATGGATGTCTTCAATATTGGATCCGTTTAAAACCACTACGGAGGCGAGGTTTCTCAAGTAGGTTGTGGTATAAGAACGGCTGTTTTTTTTATGTCGTGGTGCACACTAGCTGTCAAATGCTGTTTACCTTTGTTTTGTGTCCGTTGTTCGTAGTACGTTGATATTGACATAAACCATAGAGTAATACTTATGAGTTTCCATTACTCTCTTCGATGCCTCTGCATGACGATGAGGTAGTAGGCCATTTCATCGAGTTTTAATTGCTGCTGTATGTTACCACTTTTCCATTTTCGTTGGATATAAAACGGACAGAAATCAAAGGGAATGCGTATTTTCGTTCAGTGCAAACAACATAAAACATAATTTAGCTGTCATTAGTATCAATAAACAAAATTAGTAAAATTAGTTCCAAGTTTTTCTAACTTTTTCATATTTTCGATCAAAAATGGGAATGGGTAACCCATTACCTATCGTCGTGGGTAGCTACCCATTATTTTCCCTGAGGGTAACCGAGATGAGTAATTCCCCATTGTCGTGGGTAGCTACCCGTTATTTTCCCCATACCCATTGCCCACGGCAATAATAATGGGTGACCCTGGGTAACCCATTACCCATGAAATACGAACACCCTGATTACAATGCATAGAAGGCGCAATAAGAGATGTTTGGACCAAAATTAATTTCCCGCTTTCTATGTGACTGGCTGGTCAACACGTAACTGTCGTAAATCTTTAACGAACACAATGCAATTTTTCCTTAATTATAATATACGGGATGTCCATCGGTGGTGCAATGGTTAGTGTGGTCCGACCCCCTTAAAATTTCTTTCGACGAGGGTCACCTCGCTTAGTGACGGCGACACTATCGAGTACTTAGCCATGAAAAAGCTTCTCAAAATACCGTTCGGAACCGGTGTAAAACTTTAGGTCCGAATCAGTGAGTATGAAACTATAAAGCGCACAGCTCAGTGATTGTGAGAATCTCTCCCCAATTCCTTCATGGGATGTAATGGGAAACCGTTTATTTTTTTTTTTTAAAGTGAAACTCAGTATATTTTTTTTATATTTAGCAAAAAAAAGTATTTATACTTTGTAGGCGTACTCAATGGTCGAGATATTCGGAAACTTATGAAAGACGAACGATTTGATAACATTTTACTCGACGCAGAAAAGAATGCTTGGAGTCTTTTAAAAAAATCATGATTTTTATGATGAAAATTAAATTTTTTTCTCAAAAAGAATAAAAAAAAATGATTTTTTTTGTAAGATTTTACTTTTAGGGAGTTTTAGATTCCACAGACTTTTTCATAGAAATGCTTTAGTTATTCAAAAACTTCACTTTTGCTGAAGAGTGAAAAAAAAATTTTGAATGTTCAAAAGTTATGCTCGAAAAGTAACAAAATTCCACTTTCTTTCAAGTCTTTTTTAAAGAAAGTAAGGAAAAAATAATTTTGTTCGGTACCTTTGTTAGGAGAATTCTTTTAACTGACTGTAAGTAACAAATTTGCATAAGAAGGTTCAAAGCTATCCTCAAAGCTGAAGAGAGTGATAAATATTATCATCAAGTTATAATAAACACTTGGTTTACTGATAAAGATTTTACTCGTGTTAACTTCGAAAAGATAAGAGATAGTGAAGAGAGAATTGAACCAAACAAAGCTTTGGCAAGGTTCCTAGATAAGTTGGGCAGAAAATCGTCAAAATCTTCGAAAAAATCGTCAAAATTAATTAGAAAATCGGCAAAAAAACGTCAAAATAAAAAAGCATTTCTCTCTTTTAATAATTGCAGCGCAGAAAAATGGACTCAACGCCGAATACAATGTGAGTATTATTAATTTTATATTGACTCATTATTATTGTGATTTGCAATTAGAAGCAAAAAAAAAATAAATATAAGAAGAGGACCCCATGGACGGACACGGCTGCGCAAATGCTGCTGGAAATGTGGGAAGACAAGATTAGGTAATTATATTGTTTATGTGTATATTATCCATTTTTTAACATTTTATTATTATTGCCACCAGCACCATCAGCGGCATCAACATCAGCGGCATCAACATCAGCAGCAGCAGCATCATTTACACATGAAAGCATATTAGGTAAGGGAATTACATTTGATGTTTTCGTACATAGAGTGTGCGACAAAACATATTCGCATATGCATATTCAACATTGATACATATGTTGAAAAAAGTTTAAAATTTTGTGCAATGTTGTTTTTTGTAACGGCCGCCAAAGCATTATGCCTAGGCCATACTTATCTTCGTAACAAACAACAATTGTCCAGGACAACATTTGGCAAAGTTGTTTGGAAGACCATCTCCGGCCAGGATAACCAATGCCAAGCTCCATTGGTTATGCCATAACAAATTGGCGGCCGTTTCAAAATCCACTTTTTTCAACATACATATGTATGTATCAATGTTATTTTATATTTCTTTATTCACAAATGTGCGTTTGTGTTGTTTACAGTCAATACAGAAAACACAAAACAGAAATGAGAAATGTCACATGAAACCACAGTAGTTAAAAAAAGTACAATGTAAACACCATGGTTTCGAGATGATCTCAAGATAGCGAAACGCCGGCGAAACGTATAAATTTTGCAATGGGAAATATATCAATATATGAATCTTCGAAAAGAGTATAAACTATTTAGCTTTATCTTCACTTGAAGTTTTTATAGCTACTCATTGAATTTTTTTATGTTTATCATTTGTTTGTTTATGTTTATTATTGAATTGTTGAAATGGTTTTGTTATGTTATACAAATTATATGTTTAAGTTTAAATAAATGGTCTAGAAACAACATGTGCCTCAAAAGCTTTATTTTTAATCTGTTTTAATGTGATAAACTTTTTTTTTTAATCTACTCCGATATGTTCACTTTTACTCGTTGCTTACTCCGATTTTGGTGATCAGTGGTGGGAACGCTGATGACGACCCCAATCGAGTTTCATATTGGCTGGTAATTTATAGAGTAATTCATTTAAAAGCATTGGGTCGTTCAAGTAGTCGTTGAGGCCTATTGCCTGAATCGTTGAACAATAATTTTGTACCGCAAGTGCCAAGGAAATCAATGTATTTAGGTTGTCAGCGCGTACCTTGGGCTCCGCTCGAAGTTTTGACTGAAGTGTGTGATGTATGACGTCCGCTCGGCCGAACAACATTCGTAGTGTTTCAATCGCTAAATTAACAGTCGACTGCATCATTAAGTGTCCCTTTACAGCTTCTAAAGCTGGCCCTTTCAAACATTTTTGAAGTCGAATGAGATTCTCTTGGCCGGTACATCCACAGCGATCAGTAGATTGATAATAGTTTGTTATGAAAATAGGCCATTCATCTGGTTTACCGGAGAACGAGGGGTGATCTTTACTAAGTACATGTCGTGCCGTGTGATGATGACATTGTAACATTATTTGAGCTGTTAAATTGAGAGTCAGAATTGTTATGGAGAATATTAACATTGTTTGATGATGTTAAACCTGAATGTGCAGGTGCATGTGATGTCGACGAAATGGGTTGAGAGTATACTTGAGCACCATCAAACATGTTGTGTGTCGAAACAACATTAGGTCGAATCGATGTGACGTTGATGCATGGTACAAAGAAATGGTAGAAGACTAGCCCAGCTGATTTGAACTTTTTTCTGGACTGAGTGTGAGTAAGTTTTTCTCTTATGTCAAAATTTGTTTACATTTGTTTGTCTGCAACCTCTGTTCGCCAGCAACTGCTGTTTTTGAAATATTTCTCTGCAAAAATTACATAGAAACGTTTTAATTTTCACACTTAAACACTTTCAATATATTAAATAACACTCAATCATTTTCTAAATTACACTTTTTGCAAATTTGTTTACATTTTCATCATTTTTCTATCAGCTGACTTGACACAACACAGACACTGAGCAAAAACAAAATGCCTGTTGTTTTTTGCTTGTTGTATTTGTTGTCGTACTGCATCTACCATTATATTTCTACCATGCGTTGATGCTGGCTGCTCTTGCCGTTTCAGGCAGCGTTCGTGGTAGAGCAGAAGATAAATGAAGATTATTTTGTGCGACGTCATCGAAAAGTGGTCTTATTTCATTTTGCCTATGGCTACTGGTGTAACCTTCAATTGATGAGAAGGGCATGTGTGGTTGATAGTAGATAAATGGCGCGGTGCCGGGTGAAGCACCGTTATGAATTTGCGTGGAGTTTAAAAAATTGTTCTCTGATTGTCCGTTTTGTGTCGGTACATGTCTTGTGGAACGAGTTTCATTTGGCGAGTTGTACAAAATTGTGGCATTTGGCAGACCTGGGAAACATGTCGCACTCATAGGGTAATATTCACTAGACTTACCCGTGCACTGACGGGACGATGTTAATGGAATTGATCCACTTTTTACCTGGTTATGCGGCTGCCAAGTTTGAGTATAGGCATGTGGCATATTTGACGCGACATCACCTTGTCCAGGGAATGCGTCGATGAAGCCGATTGCGCTGGCAGGAACCGTTGTGCCGCTGGTTGTGGATTGTAGAGAATTCCCGAAAGATGTAGTGGTGGGCATGTTGGAACTAGGAGCTGCGTTTGTCGATGGAATTTCGTTGGACGGAATACCGCTTGTTGGAGCGATTGGTGGATATGAGATTGCTGCTACGTTGTTGGCATCGATTTGTGGTTGAAACGTTGACTGCCTACGTGTTTGCGTTTCTTCATCGGAATTTACCATCTTGACTTTTGGTTTATTCTTGTGGAACCAAAAGATATTTTAGAATGTCAAAACGTCAAGCGCCCCGGCCAATACCATAAATTTTGAGCGTCACTTAATAGCTTACAATTCGCTTTATTTATTATCGCACGCTAAAATCTAACAAATTTAATTTCATTATAGTTCACGTTAATAAAGTTTAAATTCAATAATTTTATCTTACATCAATGTTTGGCCTTAATTTGGCCAGGCGCTGTTCTTCTTAATTTGGGGGACCAGTATGTCTTCTCTTGATCGTTGCTAAACACAAAACATACAGTATGCTCCTTTTACAAATGGCAAACTTTGGCAAACTATCGTCGATTGAAAGCAACTATCCACGTTGACAGTTACCAGATCGTTGGTCAGAGAAGGAACCCTGTCCACCACTCAACAATTTTTTTCACTAACCGGAGAAAACATGATCTCTTACAGCCTTAAAGGAAATTACAACTTTAAACATAACGAGGATCTGAGGACGACTAAATTATCGTAATTGTTTTTGTAATCGGTGAGTTTTTTATATTAATGAGAAAAAGGGAAGACATACAAAGAGCAACAACACAGAACTTTCAACCCCCTCCCAAACCCCGCTGCAAACATCAAGGGCCTTTGTTGAATATACATATACGTACATATTTCTTAACTTAAATCGGAAACTTTAAATATGACAAATTCTACATAATTAATATTTTTTTTGTATTTAATAAAAATAGAGGAATAGAGGAATATACTTTGACGTTTTTTCTACAGCGGACAGAAATGTGGATTTTAAAGATACATTGTCCTTTGCTGTGGATGATTTGTGCGTAATTTCTTGTTCATAATCATTTACAATGCCGAAATTTTTCAATCGCTGTCCAAGATGCAATCGTTAAGTGGAAAAAGCAATTGTAATATTGAGAATTTATAAAATGTAATTAAATTACAGCTTGATTAAAATAATTTAAAATGAAATTATAAATAAACCAGTTGAAAAAAGAAAAATTAAAACATTTTCAATAGTCGAAAGAAAAAATTGTGATCATATATCGAACTGCGGCTTGAAACTTGCGTAATAAAGAGCACAATCTTTGGAAAAATCAAGATTTCAGACCATTTGAAAAAATTGATTTCAGTTGTTAAATGTTAATAACTAATAAATAATTACTCTGGAAAATTGTATTGATTTTTTCTAAAGCTACATTTAAAGACAAACTAAATGATATCCTACTTTTTTCAGATATCGATATTTATCAAAATTTAAAAAATCGATTACTCAAAACCACTGTGGAATAAATGGCTGGAAATTTGTGTGCTAGTCGCTTTGAATGCGTTCCAAAACAAATTAAAAATTTCGCGAAATCGAAGGCTGTCGGGTCTAAACCTGGGTGATTTGGCATGGAATGCCCCGTATACAAAAGACTCCTGTCCCCTAAGTTTTTGAATTTTTTTTCTATCTACGTAAACATTATCAATACCTGAAATGAAGTCAAATCACATGCATATCGCTCATATGTGGCAAGACCGTTATAACTTATGACGGTCTTGTCGCAAATTACACTGTGGAACAAATTGAAACTTTTTGCAAAGAACTATGCAGATTCGATAGCTATGCATATTCGATAGCGGTACCAGAGTTGAGTAAAACCCTAGTTTAGTTTGGCTGGATTAGTAGCCGTTTTTTTTTTGCCCCTCAAAGTTTTTGAAAGTGGGTGTGACCACCAAAAAAGGTGTCATCAGTTTTCGGCAAACCACTCCTTCAGTTTTGATGATAGCCATAAACTATCATCTGCAAAGTTGTAGCTGACAGTCTGCCGAAGAACATGTTTCAAAAGAACATGTTTTCCGAGAGTTTTTCTAAAAAATCTTTTTTGAAAAAACGTATGTTTGTACTTTTTCGAGTATAACTTTAAAAAATCAGAATTTTTTGCTTACTCTTTTCTGAAAAAATGAAGCTTTTGAGATGCCAAACAAATATTCTGAACAAGGTTTTACAATCTGAATACTTCTACATCCTCTAAAATGGCCCCAAAAGTGCATATTTTTTGTATGGCAGCCCAATGTTAAAATCGTCACTTAAAATCGTCACACGCATAACAATAACATGTACTCGCTCCAAAATTGAGCACCGGAATTCATGACAATTTTACAACAACAATTTTCATAAACCCCGGTCCTCAATTTTGGAGCGAGAAGTTGTTATTGTTTTGCGTAGGTTTATTTTATTTGACATTCCTCGGCGCGGTTTTTTTGCACAGGCTTTCACATAAGATCTTTCTAATGTCTATGACTAGAATATTTCTCATGCAATTTGTTTGTATTTTGTTTATTTGTATTTCTCATGCAATCCGTAAAAAAACATTTGGAAAGAAGGTAATCCCGTACAGAAAGAACGTGTTTAAGTTTTATTAAAAGTGAAAAATCAAGTCCTAAGTGGAATTTTCTAATTTTAAAGTGCAAAAAATTAACAAATGCATGTATATATATATAAATATAAACAACTTTTGCTATGTCTGTGGCAAATTTGTAAAAATTAACGTGCAGAAACGATACAAGAAAACTATGCTAGGTCGTAGTAAAAATTTTAAAAATGCTTACAAAAAATGCTACAAAAAAACATTGTTCAAAATAAATGGGTACCCAATTCTGTTTGTATTATGTGCTTAAAAAACGTAAACGGATTTGCAGTAGGAAACCAGAAGTTTCTGCGTTATGAAGCTCCAGTGATTTGGACGAATCCAGGAAGGAAACATGCTTCCGAAAATTGCTATGCATGCAAAAATACGACGAGGGGCATGGACGCAAAAAAGCAAAAACTTTCCAATACCAGGCCGTACCTAGTGTTCAGTTGCCCAAAATTTCTTCGATGGACACTTCATTGCAACTTGAAACTCAGAGAAGTGCGCGTGATGCAAATGAAGATCCTGAACATATGAGCTGTGAAAGCGTCGAATCAGAGAATTTCTCTGAGTATAGTCCGGTGCCATCCTATTCGCGGAGGTGTCCAATCTTTATATCGCAAGGACGTCTCGATTTTACTGTTTCAAAGTTGGAACTATCGCAACGAAAATCGGAAGAACTTGCTAAAATGTTGAACGAACAAAACCTTTTGATGCCTGATGTCAAGGTATCTCGGTTTAGAAAACGCCAAACCCACCTTCAAAAAAATTTCACTGTTGATGAGCCAAAAAAAAAATGGCATACTGTCAGGACACAAAGAAACTTATGGAACAAATGCAAATATCGTATGATTCTGCTGAATGGCGGTTATTCATAGACAGCTTGAAGCAGAACTTAAAAGCTGTTTTGCTGCACAAAAGTAATAAAAAACCATCTATAACGATAGCCTACAGCATGGATACAAAATAATCCTACGAAATAATGGAGCTTCTTTTAAAATCAGTCCAATATAATGTCCATAAGTGGCGGATATGTAGCGATCTTAAGGTAGTTGCAATGCTTTGCGGTCTTCAAGGTGGCTACATGAAGCATATGTGTTCTCTGTGTAACTGGGATTTGTGGTTCAAAGGCAATCAATACAAAAATCATTCATGGGAAGATAGAACAAATAATACACTTGGCCAAAAGAATATAACTAAAGAAGCGCTTGTGCCACGGGAAAACATTTTAATGCCACTTCTACACATAAAGCTTGGTGTGGTCAAAAATTTTATAAAGGCCATTGTAGGATTACAAAAGCAGAAGAAAAATTCAGATCGTGATCTCGAAGTTCTAAATTTCTTAAGATGTCAGGTTTTCCAAGAGAAAGAACGTTGAGAAATTAAAAGAAGATAAGTGAAACACAGTAAATTTTTTTTTATATTTAGCAAAAAAAGTATACTTTGTAGGCGTACTCAACGGCCCAGATATTCGGAAACTTATGAAAGACGAACGATTTGATAACATTTTACTCGACGCAGAAAAGAATGCTTGGAGTCTTTTAAAAAATACATGATTTTTATGATGAAAATTAAATTTTTTTCTCAAAAAGAATAAAAAAAATGATTTTTTTTTGTAAGATTTTACTTTTAGGGAGTTTTAGATTCCACAGACTTTTTCATAGAAATGCTTTAGTTATTCAAAAACTTCACTTTTGCTGAAGAGTGTAGAAAAAATGTTGAATGTTCAAAAGTTATGCTCGAAAAGTAACAAAATTCCACTTTCTTTCAAGTCTTTTTTAAAGAAAGTAAGGAAAAAATAATTTTGTTCGGTACCTTTGTTAGGAGAATTCTTTTAACTGACTGTAAGCAACAAATTTGCATAAGAAGGTTCAAAGCTATCCTCAAAGCTGAAGAGAGTGATAAATATTATCATCAAGTTATAATAAACACTTGGTTTACTAATAAAGATGTTACTCGTGTTAACTTCGAAAAGATAAGAGATAGTGAAGAGATAATTGAACCAAACAAAGCTTTGGCAAGGTTCCTAGATGGGTTGGGCAGAAAATTGTCAAAATCTTCGAAAAAATCGTCAAAAATAATTAGAAAATCGTCAAAATAAAAAACCGTTTATTTTTTTGAATATTTCCTTTATTAAGCGAACAAAAACCCAAAAAAGTGAAATATGCACTTTTGGGGCCATTTTAGAGGATGTAGAAGTATTCAGATTGTAAAACCTTGTTCAGAAGACTTGGTTGACATCTCAAAAGCTTTATTTTTTCAGAAGAGTGTAAGCAAAAAATTCTGATTTTTTTTTAAGTTATACTCGAAAAAGTAAAAAATACGTTTTTTCAAAAAAGTTTTTTTAGAAAAACTCTCGGAAAATATGTTTTTTTTGAAACCCTTTGTAAAAAAAATTTCTTCGGCAGACTGTCAGCTACAACTTTTTTTTTTTTTTTTTTTTTAAATCGAGCGAACCCGTCGCCGCCACTCTTACCCGCCCCTACCGACCGAGAGGGCCACGTCCCCATAACGTGAGGACAGCGTACACATTATAGACCGGTCTATAACGGGAGAGCAAGGATCATAAGTTCACACGTTACAACCGACTACAGAAATTCTTCACCAGTTGGTATTACACTAACATAAATTAGTATAAAAGCACATCACGAGATATTAACATAACAGACTTCATAATATATAATAATTACGAGCAAAACGAAAACCAAATTATAAATCAGACCAGATAGTAAGGATAAAGTAAATTAAATTTACATATGTACGTTAACGAATATACAGCACTAATGCAATCGGTTCAAATGACAAATTATGCTAGACTTTGTCGTTTCCCAACTACCTGTGAAATCAATAAACTGATATAGCTCATTAAAGTCACGACACATTCTCCTAACTGGATCAAAGGACGCATAATTCGAACGCTGAAACTCGATGTGAATGAGTTTATAGTACCTCGTGGGTCTCAATGGGACATTTATAAAAATCTTAGATAACAGAAATTCAGAACATATACATCCATCAATTATCTTCAAAACTGTAATAGAGTTTATCATGGTACGTCTACTACTAAGAGTCGGCAATCTGATCAATGCTAGTCTACTGCTATACGAAGGAAGATTATGGTTCGGGTTCCATTGAAGATTTCTCAGACAAAAAATGAGAACCTGTTTCTGGACCGATTCAATCATATTAACATACAAATTGTACTGGGGGTCCCAAACAACTGATCCATATTCGAGAATAGGGCGGACTAGTGAAGTAAAAAGATTTTTCGTAACGTAGGGATCAGAAAATTCCTTTGCCCAACGTTTAATAAAGTTCAGAACGCCATAAGCCTTGTTCACCATCGTAATTATGTGGGAGTTGAAATTTAATTTTCTGTCCAAGAGAACACCAAGATCAACAAATGAATCCACCGATTCAAGAACATTGCCACCTAAAATGCCGAAAATAATGATGACCTAGAGAACAGCATATGCTTACATTTCGTAAAATTAAGCTCCATCAAATTGGTCTCGCACCACGTCTGGAAAGTAGACAAATCCCTCTGAAGTAAAGAATATTGACAAGGATCCTTGTAAGAAAAATAGATCTTCACGTCATCAGCGTACATTAACAATTTAGAGTGCATTATGGAGGCGGGTAAGTCGTTAATGAATAACAAAAATAGAACCGGCCCAAGATGACTGCCTGAGGCACCCCAGATGACACAAAAATAGATCTTGAGAATGATCGACCAAATGATACCATCTGTTCTCTGTTCATTAAATAAGAACTAATCCAATTCATCATGTTACAATTAAAACCCATTGCCCCTAGTTTATATAATAACAAATTGTGGTTAACTTTATCAAAAGCCTTACTAAAATCGGTAAAAATCACATCAGTTTGATCTCCATTAATAAAGCCGTCAATAATAGAAGAGGAAAACTGAAGCAAATTAGTCACGGTGGAACGACCCTTCCGAAAGCCATGTTGACATGGATCTAAAATAGAGGAAACCTGATGAGAAATTACCTCTGTGACTAACTTCTCAAAAAGTTTAGGAATGACACTCAATTTTGCAATTCCCCTATAATTTGCAACATTTACTAAACTACCAGATTTGTGGAGAGGGATTATATAAGAGCTCTTCCACTGTGCAGGAAAATGACCGAAATTCAACGAAGCGTTAAATAAGAGAGTCAACGGTAAGCTGAGAGAGTTCGAGCAGTATTTCAACATAGAGTCCGGGATACCATCAGGACCAGCTTTATTCGAGGCTTTCAAGCTGATTAAGTTATCTAGCAACCACGAAGAATTTACGACAGGTGCATCAAACGGAATGGTAGAGCGGACAGTGTACGGGTATGATTTGGAAACATCATAGGCTCGGGTGGAATAAATAGATGCGAAAAAATCGGCGAAACAATTAGCAATAGACTCTTCATCTGAATATTCAATACCGTTCATTTTGATCCTACAAGGTGTGGAAGACGAATTACGCTTCAAGTTAACAAATCTAAAGAATGATTTGGGGTTCCGTTTAAAATTAGCCTTCAACCTATCCAAATATAATCTGTAACTCTCACGAGATTTAGAGTTGTATCTACTCCTAGAAACAATATACCTAGCATAGTCTGCTAGCAGTCCAGATTTTTTATACTTTTTCGAACATCTATTCCTTACATTCTTGAGACTATTTAGAGCCCTTGAGGACCATGGGGGACCAGTATTACCCATTATTGGCCTCTTGGGTACAGACTTAGAAATATAGCCTTTAATAATATTATAGAAATCATCCAGGGCGATTTCAAATTCAAAAGAATTATCACACTGACAAATACTATGCCAGTCGGTATCAAAGATAAGATTATTCAAAAGTATAAAGTTCGCACGCGAAAAGCATAGGCCAACATAGAACGAAGAGCAATTGCAACCAACCAGCATGGTATCATATGTATAATTAATTCCCAGCGTTGGATGGTAACTATCCTCAGGAGAAATTAACGGATCAATTCGAGAAATATCAAAGTTGTTAGAATCATCCACTAAAACTAGATCAAGGACTCGATTCATAGAATTGGGAATGTCGTTCAATTGAATCAACCCAAGTTCGGAAATATGCGTAACAAAATCAGATGACCAATCACATGGTGTCAATGGAGTCAGAGAATTAGTATCGGGTAAAGACACCCATGTCACAGACGGCAAGTAAAAGTCACCCAATACTAAAATACGGTCCTTTCTACTGGCTAACGCAATAACTTTTGCAATAGCGTCAATATGCACTTGATATACCTCAAAGCATGAAGATGGCGGAATATAAGAACACGTGACAAACAATTTCAAATCGCCTAAATTAATGAACACCACAATAAACTCAAGATCGCCAATGTCATCAACTGTAACCAACTCAGAAGATAAAGAATTCTCAATTGAGATTAAAACACCACCACCAATTTTACCAACACGATCTTATTGCAGTACTTATTGCAGAACAACTCAGAATTAAAAACATTAGGTTTAAGCCATGTCTCAGAAAATGCAATGACATCAAACTCAAAACCAAAGCTATCAACAAATAATCTGGACAATTTAGTATTCAAACCGCGAACATTCTGATACGCCATATTCAAACTCCCAATTAGTTTTTTGGAGCTGCCTTATCTCCAGACGGTAATCTAGCAAAATTATCACGCCTACCATTATCCCGATACTCAAATTCCCTTACGAATGTTCTGTGAGGCCAAAATTCCGAATCCACCAGTCTGACAAATAGATCATCCGGTGCAATAATTTTGAAAGACGACCTACGTTCCGAAAATTGTGACTTCAGCTTGAAGCACTGTATGGAATCGTTAGAATTATTCCCGACTAATTTAGACGATATGTAAAGCCGTACATCCTCTTCGGTCGTGTCGGGGGAAAGTCTAGACACAAAAACTGTCTTCCTTGCCGGTACGACAGTCAACGTTCTTGGTCCCGGTCCTGGCACCGGGGCGGGATTACCACCCGGAGGAGACGACTTATCGCTGTCCGTGGAAGCTATAGTAACTACAGAAACGACTTCAGCAAAAGTAGGAGGGGCAGAAGATTTCATTGGACTTGAAACTGTAACTGGAGAATTAACGTCCATTAAATTCGGCGAGGAAGGAATTACCAACAATGGAGGGGCCTTCTTAGCCGTCTTCTTCCTTTTCGGCGGGGAAGCTTTCGGTGAACCCGCTCTCTTTTCCAATCCCGGATATTTATTAAACATCCCAATAAACTTGGAAAATCGACCAGATAAAGCCGAAAGCTCCTTTTCCATCTCAGAAAACTCGGACTTCATGCTCCTGAAAAATTTGTAGAACTCCACATCCAATTTTCTACAATCCACGCAACACCAACGAAGACCCTTGTCATCACTAAGATTGTCCGCCACTCTTGCATAAAGGCCAACACATTTGACATGTACTAAGCCATCACACAACCAACACGAAATAAGAGTATCGGTATCCGATCTAACCTTACAGTCTTTGTTCATGCAAGTCATCATTATAATTAAATCAGAGTAAAAATAAATAAATAAATAAGAAACAAATACTAAAAACAGAATTCCAAAATCGACAAAATTCCCAAGAAAGTATGAACTTATTATCCCTTTGATATTAATTCCCAAAACCAGATGGCAACTCTGACACACAAATAACGAAACAAAGAGAATGAAAGAAAAACAAAAATCAAACAACTACAACGTTAGATGTTCTCAACACTGTTGTAGTTTGTGTTTTACACGATCAACAGAATTTCCAATTGCACACAATAACACAAAAACAGTATAAACAAGCACTGCACTGAACACACAATTATATCAAGCAATGTATTTTAACTTATCTTTGCACAATTAACACAACAAGCACTATTTAAACTTTTAAAATACGAAAATAAAGTAAATTCACGGAGCACAACTAAAAAAAAACGAAGTAAACGAGAGTAGAGTTGCCAAACCACCCTAGATATGAGAAAATTCGAAAAGCCGATGATAGTTTACGGCTATCATCAAAAATGAAGGAGTGGTTTGCCGAAAACTGATGACACCTTATTTTGGTAGTCACACCCACTTTCAAAAACTTTGAGGGGCAAAAAAAAGGCTACTAATCCAGCCAAACTAAACTAGGGTTTTACTCAGCTCTGGTACCGCTATCGAATCTGCATTGTGAGTACCTGGTGCTTTTTTTACTGTTGCACTGTGTTATCGATATGTATGTATATGACGATAAAATTTTGCAATAAATTTTCGATTTGTTAGCGATGCTATAATTACCATTTCCAATCCCGTATATTGTAAATAAATACTCGTAAATGGTTTCCCATTACATCCCATGAAGGAATTGGGGAGAGATTCTCACAACCAGTGAGCTGTGCGCTTTATACTCACAGAATCGGACCTAAAGTTTTACACCGGTTCCGAACGGTGTTTTGAGAAGCTTTTTCATGGCTAAGTACTCGATAGTGTCGCCGTCACTAAGCGAGGTGACCCTCGTCGAAAGAAATTTTAAGGTGTTCGGAGCACACTAACCATTGCACCACCGATGGACATCCCGTATATTATAATTAAGGGAAAAATTGCATTGTGTTCGTTAAAGATTTACGACAGTTACGTGTTGACCAGCCAGTCACACAGAAAGCGGAAAATATGTTACAAACTAATTTTGGTCCAAACATCTCTTATTGCGCCTTCTATGCATTTTAATCAGGGTTCGTATTTCGTGGGTAATGGGTTACCCAGGGTCACCCATTATTATTGCCGTGGGCAATGGGTATGGGGAAAATAATGGGTAGCTACCCACGACAATGGGGAATTACTCATCACGGTTACCCTCAGGGAAAATAATGGGTAGCTACCCACGACGATAGGTAATGGGTTACCCAGGGAAACCCATTCCCATTTTTGATCGAAAATATGAAAAAGTTAGAAAAACTTTCTATATCTCGGAAACGGAGCGTCCAATCGAAAAAATAACCAAATTTTGCGAGTTTCTAAGTGTCTTACATAAAGTGGTCCAATTCGTATGGAAGAATTTTTTTTTTCGAATAATCGCCTAAATAAGAAAATCGATAAAATAAAAAGTGGCTATAACTCGGAAACGGTGCGTCCAATCGAAAAAATGTCCCTCTGTACAAGGCAGCTTAAAAGGTAGAAGCAATACTAAAAAAATTACAACAAGGTTTCTGTTTTTGATTGGTGTGTAGTTTATGCAGGGGGTTTCTATGGCACAGCTGATCGAAAAGGTACTAGGGAAATGATGTAGAATGAGACCAAATAAGAGAGGAACTAATTTTACTAATTTTGTTTATTGATACTAATGACAGCTAAATTAGGTTTTATGTTGTTTGCACTGAACGAAAATACGCATTCCCTTTGATTTCTGTCCGTTTTATATCCAACGAAAGTGGAAAATTGGTAACATACAGCAGCAATTAAAACTCGATGAAATTGCCTACTACCTCATCGTCATGAAGACGCATCGAATAGAGTAATGGAAACTCTTAAGTATTACTCTATGGTTTATGTCAATATCAACGTACTACGAACAACGGACACAAAACAAAGGTAAACAGCATTTGACAGGTAGTGTGCACCACTTTGGCACCACGACATAAAAAAAAACAGCCGTTCTTTAAACGGATCCAATATTGAAGACATCCATTAGTTAAAGGGGCCCTTAGACCTGTGAATAAGTTGCAGCGATTTCAAGTTGACATCAACTTATCCATGGTGTAAGGTGAAGTTTGTGGTTTGTACAAACTAGTTGAGGTAAAATCTAAGCGATATTGATTTTTTGAAGTTGATATCAACTTATCCATCAGTGTAAGGGGAAGTTGCATCAACTTTCCTACGCATTTCGAAGAGAAACGTTCATGAGGCAACATTATCGGCAAAATGTAAAGAAATGAACCAATAAATAAATAACATAAACATTATCGGAAAAATATAAACGAAATAAATATGAGTTGTAGTGTAATTTATAAATATTTAAAGAAAATACTTAAGACCGTTATAACTTATGACGGTCTTGTTGCAAATTACGCTGTGGAACAAATTGAAACTTTTTGCAAAGCACCAGATACTCACTACGCAGATTCGGTAGCGGTACCAGAGTTGAGTAAAACCGTAGTTTAGTTTGGCTGGATTAGTAGTTTTTTTTTTTTGCCCCTCAAAGTTTTTAAAAGTGGGTGTGACCACCAAAAAAAGGTGTCATCAGTTTTCGGCAAACCACTCCTTCAGTTTTATCATCAGCAAAGTTGTAGCTGACAGTCTGCCGAAGAAATTTTTTTTACAAAGGTTTTCAAAAAAAAACATGTTTTCCGAGAGTTTTTCTAAAAAAAACTTTTTTGAAAAAACGTATGTTTTTACTTTTTCGAGTATAACTCTCTTCTGAAAAACTGAAGCTTTTGAGATGCCAAACATGTCTTCTGAACAAGGTTTTACAATCTGAATACTTCTACATCCTCTAAAATGGCCCCAAAAGTGCATATTTTTTGTATGGCAGCCCAATGTTAAAATCGTCAATTAAAATCGTCACACGCATAACAATAACAAGTACTCGCTCCAAAATTGAGCACCGGAATTCATGACAATTTTACAACAACAATTTTCATAAACTCCGGTCCTCAATTTTGGAGCGAGAAGTTGTTATTGTTTTGCGTAGGTTTATTTTATTTGACATTCCTCGGCGCGGTTTTTTTGCACAGGCTTTCACATAAGATCTTCCTAATGTCTATGACTAGAATATTTCTCATGCAATTTGTTTGTATTTTGTTTATTTGTATTTCTCATGCAATCCGTAAAAAAACATTTAGAAAGAAGGTAATCCCCGTACAGAAAGAACGTGTTACTAAAAGTGAAAAATCAAGTCCTAAGTGGAATTTTTTAATTTTAAAGTGCAAAAAATTAACGAATGCATGTATATATATATAAATATAAACAACTTTTGCTATGTCTGTGGCAAATTTGTAAAAATTAACGTGCAGAAACGATACAAGAAAACTTCGCTTGGTTTTAGCAAAAATTTTAAAAATGCTTTCAAAAAATGCTACAAAAAAAACATTGTTCAAAATAAATGGGTACCCAATTCTGTTTGTATTATGTGCTTCAAAAACGTAAACGGATTTGCAGTAGGAAACCAGAAGTTTCTGCGTTATGAAGCTCCAGTGATTTAAACGAATCCAGGAAGGAAACATGCTTCCGAGAATTGCTATGCATGCAAAAATACGACGAGGGGCATGGACGCAAAAAAGCAACAACTTTCCAATACCAGGCCGTGCCTAGTGTTCAGTTGCCCAAAATTTCTTCGATGGACACTTCATTGCAACTTGAAACTCAGAGAAGTGCGCGTGATGCAAATGAAGATCCTGAACTTATGAGCTGTGAAAGCGTCGAATCAGAGAATATCTCTGAGTATAGTCCGGTGCCATCCTATTCGCGGAGGTGTCCAATCTTTATATCGCAAGCACGGCTCGATTTTATGGTTTCAAAGTTGGAACTATCGCAACGAAAATCGGAAGAACTTGCTAAAATGTTTTCACATAAGATCTTTCTAATGTCTATGACTAGAATATTTCTCATGCAATTTGTTTGTATTTTGTTTATTTGTATTTCTCATGCAATCCGTAAAAAAACATTTAGAAAGAAGGTAATCCCCGTACAGAAAGAACGTGTTTAAGTTTTACTAAAAGTGAAAAATCAAGTTCTAAGTGGAATTTTTTAATTTTAAAGTGCAAAAAATTAACAAATGCATGTCTATATATATAAATATAAACAACTTTTGCTATGTCTGTGGCAAATTTGTAAAAATTAACGTGCAGAAACGATACAAGAAAACTTCGCTTGGTTTTAGCAAAAATTTTAAAAATGCTTACAAAAAATTCTACAAAAGAAACATTGTTCGAAATAAATGGGTACCCAATTCTGTTTGTATTATGTGCTTCAAAAACGTAAACGGATTTGCAGTAGGAAACCAGAAGTTTCTGCGTTATGAAGCTCCAGTGATTTGGACGAATCCAGGAAACATGTTCCCGAGAATTGCTATGCATGCAAAAATACGACGAGGGCATGGTCGCAAAAAAGCAAAAACTTTTCAATACCAGGCCGTACCTAGTGTTCAGTTGCCCAAAATTTCTTCGATGGACACTTCATTGCAAGTTGAAACTCAGAGAAGTGCGCGTGATGCAAATGAAGATCCTGAACTTATGAGCTGTGAAAGCGTCGAATCAGAGAATTTCTCCGAGTATAGTCCGGTGCCATCCTTTTCGCGGAGGTGTCCAATCTTTATATCGCAAGCGCGGCTCGATTTTATTGTTTCAAAGTTGGAACTATCGCAACGAAAATCGGAAGAACTTGCTAAAATGTTGAACGAACAAAACCTTTTGATGCCTGATGTCAAGGTATCTCGGCTTAGAAAACGCCAAACCCACCTTCAAAAAAATGTCACTGTTGATGAGCCAAAAAAAATTGCATACTGTCAGGACACAAAGAAACTTATGGAACAAATGCAAATATCACATGATTCTGCTGAATGGCGGTTATTCATAGACAGCTTGAAGCAGAGCTTAAAAGCTGTTTTGCTGCACAAAAGTAATAAAAAACGATCTATCCCGATAGCCTACAGCATGGATACAAAATAATCCTACGAAAAAATGGAGCTCATTTTAAAATCAGTCCAATATAATGTCCATAAGTGGCGGATATGTAGCGATCTTAAGGTAGTTGCAATGCTTTGCGGTCTTCAAGGTGGCTACACGAAGAATATGTGTTCTCTGTGTAACTGGGATTTGTGGTTCAAAGGCAATCAATACAAAAATCATTCATGGGAAGATAGAACAAATAATACACTTGGCCAAAAGAATATAACTAAAGAAGCGCTTGTGCCACGGGAAAACATTTTAATGCCACTTCTACACATAAAGCTTGGTGTGGTCAAAAATTTTATAAAGGCCGTTGTAGGATTACAAAGCAGAAGAAAAATTCAGATCGTGCTCTCGAAGTTCTGAATTTCTTAAGATGTCAGGTTTTCCAAGAGAAAATTAACGTTGAGAAATTAAAAGAAGGTAAGTGAAACACAGTAATTTTTTTTTATATTTAGCACAAAAAGTATTTATACTTTGTAGGCGTACTCAACGGTCCAGATATTCGGAAACTTATGAAAGACGAACGATTTGATAACATTTTACTCGACGCAGAAAAGAATGCTTGGAGTCTTTTAAAAAAACCATGATTTTTATGATGAAAATTAAATATTTTTCTCAAACAGAATAAAAAAAATGAATTTTTTGTAAGATTTTACTTTTAGGGAGTTTTAGATTCCACAGACTTTTTCATAGAAATGCTTTAGTTATTCAAAAACTTCACTTTTGCTGAAGAGTGTAGAAAACATTTTGAATGTTCAAAAGTTATGCTCGAAAAGTAACAAAATTCCACTTTCTTTCAAGTCTTTTTTAAAGAAAGTAAGGAAAAAATAATTTTGTTCGGTACCTTTGTTAGGAGAATTCTTTTAACTGACTGTAAGCAACAAATTTGCATAAGAAGGTTCAAAGCTATCCTCAAAGCTGAAGAGAGTGATAAATATTATCATCAAGTTATAATAAACACTTGGTTTACTGATAAAGATGTTACTCGTGTTAACTTCGAAAAGATAAGAGATAGTGAAGTGATAATTGAACCAAACAAAGCTTTGGCAAGGTTCCTAGATGGGTTGGGCAGAAAATCGTCAAAATCTTCGAAAAAATCGTCAAAAATAATTAGAAAATCGTCAAAATAAAAAACCGTTTATTTTTTTGAATATTTCCTTTATTAAGCGAACAAAACCCCAAAAAAGTGAAATATGCACTTTTGGGGCCATTTTAGAGGATGTAGAAGTATTCAGATTGTAAAACCTTGTTCAGAAGACTTGGTTGACATCTCAAAAGCTTTATTTTTTCCGAAGAGAGTAAGCAAAAAATTCTGATTTTTTTTTAAGTTATACTCGAAAAAGTAAAAAATACGTTTTTTCAAAAAGTTTTTTTAGAAAAACTCTCGGAAAATATGTTTTTTTTGAAACCCTTTGTAAAAAAAATTTCTTCGCAGACTGTCAGCTACAACTTTTATTTATTTTTTTTTTTTTTAAATCGAGCGAACCCATCGCCGCCACTCTTACCCGCCCCTACCGACCGAGAGGGCCACGTCCCCATAACGTGAGGACAGCGTACACATTATAGACCGGTCTATAACGGGAGAGCAAGGATCATAAGTTCACACGTTACAACCGACTACAGAAATTCTTCACCAGTTGGTATTACACTAACATAAATTAGTATAAAAGCACATCACGAGATATTAACATAACAGACTTCATAATATATAATAATTACGAGCAAAACGAAAACCAAATTATAAATCAGACCAGATAGTAAGGATAAAGTAAATTAAATTTACATATGTACGTTAACGAATATACAGCACTAATGCAATCGGTTCAAATGACAAATTATGCTAGACTTTGTCGTTTCCCAACTACCTGTGAAATCAATAAACTGATATAGCTCATTAAAGTCACGACACATTCTCCTAACTGGATCAAAGGACGCATAATTCGAACGCTGAAACTCGATGTGAATGAGTTTATAGTACCTCGTGGGTCTCAATGGGTACCTCGTGGGTCTCATGCAAGTCATCATTATAATTAAATCAGAGTAAAAAAAAAAAAATAAATAAATAAATAAGAAACAAATACTAAAAACAGAATTCCAAAATCGACAAAATTCCCAAAAAAGTATGAACTTATTATCCCTTTGATATTAATTCCCAAAACCAGATGGCAACTCTGACACACAAATAACGAAACAAAGAGAATGAAAGAAAAACAAAAATCAAACAACTACAACATTAGATGTTCTCAACACTGTTGTTGTTTGTGTTTTACACGATCAACAGAATTTCCAATTGCACACAATAACACAAAAACAGTATAAACAAGCACTGCACTGAACACACAATTATATCAAGCAATGTATTTTAACTTATCTTTGCACAATTAACACAACAAGCACTATTTAAACTTTTAAAATACGAAAATAAAGTAAATTCACGGAGCACAACTAAAAAAACGAACTAAACGAGAGTAGAGTTGCCAAACCACCCTAGTATGAGAAAAGTCGAAAAGCCGATGATAGTTTACGGCTATCATCAAAACTGAAGGAGTGGTTTGCCGAAAACTGATGACACCTTATTTTGGTAGTCACACCCACTTTCAAAAACTTTGAGGGGCAAAAAAAAAGGCTACTAATCCAGCCAAACTAAACTAGGGTTTTACTCAGCTCTGGTACCGCTATCGAATCTGCATAGTGAGTACCTGGTGCTTACTACGAAGAATTTACGACAGGTGCATCAAACGGAATGGTAGAGCGGACAGTGTACGGGTATGATTTGGAAACATCATAGGCTCGGGTGGAATAAATAGATGCGAAAAAATCGGCGAAACAATTAGCAATAGACTCTTCATCTGAATATTCAAAACCGTTCATTTTGATCCTACAAGGTGTGGAAGACGAATTACGCTTCAAGTTAACAAATCTAAAGAATGATTTGGGGTTCCGTTTAAAATTAGCCTTCAACCTATCCAAATATAATCTGTAACTCTCACGAGATTTAGAGTTGTATCTACTCCTAGAAACAATATACCTAGCATAGTCTGCTAGCAGTCCAGATTTTTTATACTTTTTCGAACATCTATTCCTTACATTCTTGAGACTATTTAGAGCCCTTGAGGACCATGGGGGACCAGTATTACCCATTATTGGCCTCTTGGGTACAGACTTAGAAATATAGCCTTTAATAATATTATAGAAATCATCCAGGGCGATTTCAAATTCAAAAGAATTATCACACTGACAAATACTATGCCAGTCGGTATCAAAGATAAGATTATTCAAAAGTATAAAGTTCGCACGCGAAAAGCATAGGCCAACATAGAACGAAGAGCAATTGCAACCAACCAGCATGGTATCATATGTATAATTAATTCCCAGCGTTGGATGGTAACTATCCTCAGGAGAAATTAACGGATCAATTCGAGAAATATCAAAGTTGTTAGAATCATCCACTAAAACTAGATCAAGGACTCGATTCATAGAATTGGGAATGTCGTTTAATTGAATCAACCCAAGTTCGGAAATATGCGTAACAAAATCAGATGACCAATCACATGGTGTCAATGGAGTCAGAGAATTAGTATCGGGTAAAGACACCCATGTCACAGACGGCAAGTAAAAGTCACCCAATACTAAAATACGGTCCTTTCTACTGGCTAACGCAATAACTTTTGCAATAGCGTCAATATGCACTTGATATACCTCAAAGCATGAAGATGGCGGAATATAAGAACACGTGACAAACAATTTCAAATCGCCTAAATTAATGAACACCACAATAAACTCAAGATCGCCAATGTCATCAACTGTAACCAACTCAGAAGATAAAGAATTCTCAATTGAGATTAAAACACCACCACCAATTTTACCAACACGATCTTATTGCAGTACTTATTGCAGAACAACTCAGAATTAAAAACATTAGGTTTAAGCCATGTCTCAGAAAATGCAATGACATCAAACTCAAAACCAAAGCTATCAACAAATAATCTGGACAATTTAGTATTCAAACCGCGAACATTCTGATACGCCATATTCAAACTCCCAATTAGTTTTTTGGAGCTGCCTTATCTCCAGACGGTAATCTAGCAAAATTATCACGTCTACCATTATCCCGATACTCAAATTCCCTTACGAATGTTCTGTGAGGCCAAAATTCCGAATCCACCAGTCTGACAAATAGATCATCCGGTGCAATAATTTTGAAAGACGACCTACGTTCCGAAAATTGTGACTTCAGCTTGAAGCACTGTATGGAATCGTTAGAATTATTCCCGACTAATTTAGACGATATGTAAAGCCGTACATCCTCTTCGGTCGTGTCGGGGGAAAGTCTAGACACAAAAACTGTCTTCCTTGCCGGTACGACAGTCAACGTTCTTGGTCCCGGTCCTGGCACCGGGGCGGGATTACCACCGGGAGGAGACGACTTATCGCTGTCCGTGGAAGCTATAGTAACTACAGAAACGACTTCAGCAAAAGTAGGAGGGGCAGAAGATTTCATTGGACTTGAAACTGTAACTGGAGAATTAACGTCCATTAAATTCGGCGAGGAAGGAATTACCAACAATGGAGGGGCCTTCTTAGCCGTCTTCTTCCTTTTCGGCGGGGAAGCTTTCGGTGAACCCGCTCTCTTTTCCAATCCCGGATATTTATTAAACATCCCAATAAACTTGGAAAATCGACCAGATAAAGCCGAAAGCTCCTTTTCCATCTCAGAAAACTCGGACTTCATGCTCCTGAAAAATTTGTAGAACTCCACATCCAATTTTCTACAATCCACGCAACACCAACGAAGACCCTTGTCATCACTAAGATTGTCCGCCACTCTTGCATAAAGGCCAACACATTTGACATGTACTAAGCCATCACACAACCAACACGAAATAAGAGTATCGGTATCCGATCTAACCTTACAGTCTTTGTTCATGCAAGTCATCATTATAATTAAATCAGAGTAAAAAAAAAAAAATAAATAAATAAATAAGAAACAAATACTAAAAACAGAATTCCAAAATCGACAAAATTCCCAAAAAAGTATGAACTTATTATCCCTTTGATATTAATTCCCAAAACCAGATGGCAACTCTGACACACAAATAACGAAACAAAGAGAATGAAAGAAAAACAAAAATCAAACAACTACAACATTAGATGTTCTCAACACTGTTGTTGTTTGTGTTTTACACGATCAACAGAATTTCCAATTGCACACAATAACACAAAAACAGTATAAACAAGCACTGCACTGAACACACAATTATATCAAGCAATGTATTTTAACTTATCTTTGCACAATTAACACAACAAGCACTATTTAAACTTTTAAAATACGAAAATAAAGTAAATTCACGGAGCACAACTAAAAAAACGAACTAAACGAGAGTAGAGTTGCCAAACCACCCTAGTATGAGAAAAGTCGAAAAGCCGATGATAGTTTACGGCTATCATCAAAACTGAAGGAGTGGTTTGCCGAAAACTGATGACACCTTATTTTGGTAGTCACACCCACTTTCAAAAACTTTGAGGGGCAAAAAAAAAGGCTACTAATCCAGCCAAACTAAACTAGGGTTTTACTCAGCTCTGGTACCGCTATCGAATCTGCATAGTGAGTACCTGGTGCTTTTTTACTGTTGCACTGTGTTATCGATATGTATGTATATGACGATCAAATTTTGCAATAAATTTTCGATTTGTTAGCGATGCTATAATTACCATTTCCAATCCCGTATATTGTAAATAAATACTCGTAAATGGTTTCCCATTACATCCCATGAAGGAATTGGGGAGGGGTTCTCACAACCAGTGAGTTGTGCGCTTTATACTCACAGATTCGGACCTAAAGTTTTACACCGGTTCCGAACGGTGTTTTGAGGAGCTTTTTCATGGCTAAGTACTCGATAGTGTCGCCGTCACTAAGCGAGGTGACCCTCGTCGAAAGAAATTTTAAGGTGTTCGGAGCACACTAACCATTGCACCACCGATGGACATCCCGTATATTATAATTAAGGGAAAAATTGCATTGTGTTCGTTAAAGATTTACGACAGTTACGTGTTGACCAGCCAGTCACACAGAAAGCGGGAAATATGTTACAAACTAATTTTGGTCCAAACATCACTTATTGCGCCTTCTATGCATTTTAATCAGGGTTAGTATTTCGTGGGTAATGGGTTACCCAGGGTCACCCATTATTATTGCCGAGGGCAATGGGTATGGGGAAAATAACGGGTAGCTACCCACGACAATGGGGAATTACTCATCACGGTTACCCTCAGGGAAAATAATGGGTAGCTACCCACGACGATAGGTAATGGGTTACCCAGGGAAACCCATTCCCATTTTTGATCGAAAATATGAAAAAGTTAGAAAAACTTTCTATATCTCGGAAACGGAGCGTCCAATCGAAAAAATAACCAAATTTTGCGAGTTTCTAAGTGTCTTACATAAAGTGGTCCAATTCGTATGGAAGAATTTTTTTTTCGAATAATCGCCTAAATAAGAAAATCGATAAAATAAAAAGTGGCTATAACTCGGAAACGGTGCGTCCAATCGAAAAAATGTTCCTCTGTACAAGGCAGCTTAAAAGGTAGAAGCAATACTAAAAAAATTACAACAAGGTTTCTGTTTTTGATTGGTGTGTAGTTTATGCAGGGGGTTTCTATGGCACAGCTGGTCGAAAAGGTACTAGGGAAATGATGTAGAATGAGACCAAATAAGAGAGGAACTAATTTTACTAATTTTGTTTATTGATACTAATGACAGCTAAATTATGTTTTATGTTGTTTGCACTGAACGAAAATACGCATTCCCTTTGATTTCTGTCCGTTTTATATCCAACGAAAGTGGAAAATTGGTAACATACAGCAGCAATTAAAACTCGATGAAATTGCCTACTACCTCATCGTCATGAAGAGGCATCGAATAGAGTAATGGAAACTCTTAAGTATTACTCTATGGTTTATGTCAATATCAACGTACTACGAACAACGGACACAAAACAAAGGTAAACAGCATTTGACAGGTAGTGTGCACCACTTTGGCACCACGACATAAAAAAAAACAGCCGTTCTTTAAACGGATCCAATATTGAAGACATCCATTAGTTAAAGGGGCTCTTAGACCTGTGGATAAGTTGCAGCGATTTCAAGTTGACATCAACTTATCCATGGTGTAAGGTGAAGTTTGTGGTTTGTACAAACTAGTTGAGGTAAAATCTAAGCGATATTGATTTTTTGAAGTTGATATCAACTTATCCATCAGTGTAAGGGGAAGTTGCATCAACTTTCCTACGCATTTCGAAGAGAAACGTTCATGAGGCAACATTATCGGCAAAATGTAAAGAAATGAACCAATAAATAAATAACATAAACATTATCGGAAAAATATAAACGAAATAAATATGAGTTGTAGTGTAATTTATAAATATTTAAAGAAAATACTTAAGACCGTTATAACTTATGACGGTCTTGTCGCAAATTACGCTGTGGAACAAATTGAAACTTTTTGCAAAGCACCAGATACTCACTATGCAGATTCGGTAGCGGTACCAGAGTTGAGTAAAACCGTAGTTTAGTTTGGCTGGATTAGTAGTTTTTTTTTTTTGCCCCTCAAAGTTTTTAAAAGTGGGTGTGACCACCAAAAAAAGGTGTCATCAGTTTTCGGCAAACCACTCCTTCAGTTTTATCATCAGCAAAGTTGTAGCTGACAGTCTGCCGAAGAAATTTTTTTTACAAAGGTTTTCAAAAAAAACATGTTTTCCGAGAGTTTTTCTAAAAAAAAACTTTTTTGAAAAAACGTATGTTTTTACTTTTTCGAGTATAACTCTCTTCTGAAAAACTGAAGCTTTTGAGATGCCAAACAAGTCTTCTGAACAAGGTTTCACAATCTGAATACTTCTACATCCTCTAAAATGGCCCCAAAAGTGCATATTTTTTGTATGGCAGCCCAATGTTAAAATCGTCAATTAAAATCGTCACACGCATAACAATAACAAGTACTCGCTCCAAAATTGAGCACCGGAATTCATGACAATTTTACAACAACAATTTTCATAAACTCCGGTCCTCAATTTTGGAGCGAGAAGTTGTTATTGTTTTGCGTAGGTTTATTTTATTTGACATTCCTCGGCGCGGTTTTTTTGCACAGGCTTTCACATAAGATCTTTCTAATGTCTATGACTAGAATATTTCTCATGCAATTTGTTTGTATTTTGTTTATTTGTATTTCTCATGCAATCCGTAAAAAAACATTTAGAAAGAAGGTAATCCCCGTACAGAAAGAACGTGTTACTAAAAGTCCTAAGTGGAATTTTTTAATTTTAAAGTGCAAAAAATTAACGAATGCATGTATATATATATAAATATAAACAACTTTTGCTATGTCTGTGGCAAATTTGTAAAAATTAACGTGCAGAAACGATACAAGAAAACTTCGCTTGGTTTTAGCAAAAATTTTAAAAATGCTTTCAAAAAATGCTACAAAACAAACATTGTTCAAAATAAATGGGTACCCAATTCTGTTTGTATTATGTGCTTCAAAAACGTAAACGGATTTGCAGTAGGAAACCAGAAGTTTCTGCGTTATGAAGCTCCAGTGATTTAAACGAATCCAGGAAGGAAACATGCTTCCGAGAATTGCTATGCATGCAAAAATACGACGAGGGGCATGGACGCAAAAAAGCAACAACTTTCCAATACCAGGCCGTGCCTAGTGTTCAGTTGCCCAAAATTTCTTCGATGGACACTTCATTGCAACTTGAAACTCAGAGAAGTGCGCGTGATGCAAATGAAGATCCTGAACTTATGAGCTGTGAAAGCGTCGAATCAGAGAATATCTCTGAGTATAGTCCGGTGCCATCCTATTCGCGGAGGTGTCCAATCTTTATATCGCAAGCACGGCTCGATTTTATGGTTTCAAAGTTGGAACTATCGCAACGAAAATCGGAAGAACTTGCTAAAATGTTTTCACATAAGATCTTTCTAATGTCTATGACTAGAATATTTCTCATGCAATTTGTTTGTATTTTGTTTATTTGTATTTCTCATGCAATCCGTAAAAAAACATTTAGAAAGAAGGTAATCCCCGTACAGAAAGAACGTGTTTAAGTTTTACTAAAAGTGAAAAATCAAGTCCTAAGTGGAATTTTTTAATTTTAAAGTGCAAAAAATTAACAAATGCATGTCTATATATATAAATATAAACAACTTTTGCTATGTCTGTGGCAAATTTGTAAAAATTAACGTGCAGAAACGATACAAGAAAACTTCGCTTGGTTTTAGCAAAAATTTTAAAAATGCTTACAAAAAATGCTACAAAAGAAACATTGTTCGAAATAAATGGGTACCCAATTCTGTTTGTATTATGTGCTTCTAAAACGTAAACGGATTTGCAGTAGGAAACCAGAAGTTTCTGCGTTATGAAGCTCCAGTGATTTGGACGAATCCAGGAAACATGTTCCCGAGAATTGCTATGCATGCAAAAATACGACGAGGGCATGGTCGCAAAAAAGCAAAAACTTTTCAATACCAGGCCGTACCTAGTGTTCAGTTGCCCAAAATTTCTTCGATGGACACTTCATTGCAAGTTGAAACTCAGAGAAGTGCGCGTGATGCAAATGAAGATCCTGAACTTATGAGCTGTGAAAGCGTCGAATCAGAGAATTTCTCCGAGTATAGTCCGGTGCCATCCTTTTCGCGGAGGTGTCCAATCTTTATATCGCAAGCACGGCTCGATTTTATTGTTTCAAAGTTGGAACTATCGCAACGAAAATCGGAAGAACTTGCTAAAATGTTGAACGAACAAAACCTTTTGATGCCTGATGTCAAGGTATCTCGGCTTAGAAAACGCCAAACCCACCTCCAAACAAATTTCACTGTTGATGAGCCAAAAAAAATTGCATACTGTCAGGACACAAAGAAACTTATGGAACAAATGCAAATATCATTTGATTCTGCTGAATGGCGGTTATTCATAGACAGCTTGAAGCAGAGCTTAAAAGCTGTTTTGCTGCACAAAAGTAATAAAAAACCATCTATCCCGATAGCCTACAGCATGGATACAAAATAATCCTACGAAAAAATGGAGCTCATTTTAAAATCAGTCCAATATAATGTCCATAAGTGGCGGATATGTAGCGATCTTAAGGTAGTTGCAATGCTTTGCGGTCTTCAAGGTGGCTACACGAAGAATATGTGTTTTCTGTGAAACTGGGATTTGTGGTTCAAAGGCAATCAATACAAAAATCATTCATGGGAAGATAGAACAAATAATACACTGCGCCAAAAGAATATAACTAAAGAAACACTTGTGCCACGGGAAAACATTTTAATGCCACTTCTACACATAAAGCTTGGTGTGGTCAAAAATTTTATAAAGGCCATTGTAGGATTACAAAAGCAGAAGAAAAATTCAGATCGTGATCTCGAAGTTCTAAATTTCTTAAGATGTCAGGTTTTCCAAGAGAAAGAACGTTGAGAAATTAAAAGAAGATAAGTGAAACACAGTAAATTTTTTTTTATATTTAGCAAAAAAAGTATACTTTGTAGGCGTACTCAACGGCCCAGATATTCGGAAACTTATGAAAGACGAACGATTTGATAACATTTTACTCGACGCAGAAAAGAATGCTTGGAGTCTTTTAAAAAATACATGATTTTTATGATGAAAATTAAATTTTTTTCTCAAAAAGAATAAAAAAAATGATTTTTTTTTGTAAGATTTTACTTTTAGGGAGTTTTAGATTCCACAGACTTTTTCATAGAAATGCTTTAGTTATTCAAAAACTTCACTTTTGCTGAAGAGTGTAGAAAAAATTTTGAATGTTCAAAAGTTATGCTCGAAAAGTAACAAAATTCCACTTTCTTTCAAGTCTTTTTTAAAGAAAGTAAGGAAAAAATAATTTTGTTCGGTACCTTTGTTAGGAGAATTCTTTTAACTGACTGTAAGCAACAAATTTGCATAAGAAGGTTCAAAGCTATCCTCAAAGCTGAAGAGAGTGATAAATATTATCATCAAGTTATAATAAACACTTGGTTTACTGATAAAGATGTTACTCGTGTTAACTTCGAAAAGATAAGAGATAGTGAAGAGATAATTGAACCAAACAAAGCTTTGGCAAGGTTCCTAGATGGGTTGGGCAGAAAATCGTCAAAATCTTCGAAAAAATCGTCAAAAATAATTAGAAAATCGTCAAAATAAAAAACCGTTTATTTTTTTGAATATTTCCTTTATTAAGCGAACAAAAACCCAAAAAAGTGAAATATGCACTTTTGGGGCCATTTTAGAGGATGTAGAAGTATTCAGATTGTAAAACCTTGTTCAGAAGACTTGGTTGACATCTCAAAAGCTTTATTTTTTCAGAAGAGAGTAAGCAAAAAATTCTGATTTTTTTTTAAGTTATACTCGAAAAAGTAAAAAATACGTTTTTTCAAAAAAGTTTTTTTAGAAAAACTCTCGGAAAATATGTTTTTTTTGAAACCCTTTGTAAAAAAAATTTCTTCGGCAGACTGTCAGCTACAACTTTTTTTTTTTTTTTTTTTTTAAATCGAGCGAACCCATCGCCGCCACTCTTACCCGCCCCTACCGACCGAGAGGGCCACGTCTCCATAACGTGAGGACAGCGTACACATTATAGACCGGTCTATAACGGGAGAGCAAGGATCATAAGTTCACACGTTACAACCGACTACAGAAATTCTTCACCAGTTGGTATTACACTAACATAAATTAGTATAAAAGCACATCACGAGATATTAACATAACAGACTTCATAATATATAATAATTACGAGCAAAACGAAAACCAAATTATAAATCAGACCAGATAGTAAGGATAAAGTAAATTAAATTTACATATGTACGTTAACGAATATACAGCACTAATGCAATCGGTTCAAATGACAAATTATGCTAGACTTTGTCGTTTCCCAACTACCTGTGAAATCAATAAACTGATATAGCTCATTAAAGTCACGACACATTCTCCTAACTGGATCAAAGGACGCATAATTCGAACGCTGAAACTCGATGTGAATGAGTTTATAGTACCTCGTGGGTCTCAATGGGACATTTATAAAAATCTTAGATAACAGAAATTCAGAACATATACATCCATCAATTATCTTCAAAACTGTAATAGAGTTTATCATGGTACGTCTACTACTAAGAGTCGGCAATCTGATCAATGCTAGTCTACTGCTATACGAAGGAAGATTATGGTTCGGGTTCCATTGAAGATTTCTCAGACAAAAAATGAGAACCTGTTTCTGGACCGATTCAATCATATTAACATACAAATTGTACTGGGGGTCCCAAACAACTGATCCATATTCGAGAATAGGGCGGACTAGTGAAGTAAAAAGATTTTTCGTAACGTAGGGATCAGAAAATTCCTTTGCCCAACGTTTAATAAAGTTCAGAACGCCATAAGCCTTGTTCACCATCGTAATTATGTGGGAGTTGAAATTTAATTTTCTGTCCAAGAGAACACCAAGATCAACAAATGAATCCACCGATTCAAGAACATTGCCACCTAAAATGCCGAAAATAATGATGACCTAGAGAACAGCATATGCTTACATTTCGTAAAATTAAGCTCCATCAAATTGGTCTCGCACCACGTCTGGAAAGTAGACAAATCCCTCTGAAGTAAAGAATATTGACAAGGATCCTTGTAAGAAAAATAGATCTTCACGTCATCAGCGTACATTAACAATTTAGAGTGCATTATGGAGGCGGGTAAGTCGTTAATGAATAACAAAAATAGAACCGGCCCAAGATGACTGCCTGAGGCACCCCAGATGACACAAAAATAGATCTTGAGAATGATCGACCAAATGATACCATCTGTTCTCTGTTCATTAAATAAGAACTAATCCAATTCAGCATGTTACAATTAAAACCCATTGCCCCTAGTTTATATAATAACAAATTGTGGTTAACTTTATCAAAAGCCTTACTAAAATCGGTAAAAATCACATCAGTTTGATCTCCATTAATAAAGCCGTCAATAATAGAAGAGGAAAACTGAAGCAAATTAGTCACGGTGGAACGACCCTTCCGAAAGCCATGTTGACATGGATCTAAAATAGAGGAAACCTGATGAGAAATTACCTCTGTGACTAACTTCTCAAAAAGTTTAGGAATGACACTCAATTTTGCAATTCCCCTATAATTTGCAACATTTACTAAACTACCAGATTTGTGGAGAGGGATTATATAAGAGCTCTTCCACTGTGCAGGAAAATGACCGAAATTCAACGAAGCGTTAAATAAGAGAGTCAACGGTAAGCTGAGAGAGTTCGAGCAGTATTTCAACATAGAGTCCGGGATACCATCAGGACCAGCTTTATTCGAGGCTTTCAAGCTGATTAAGTTATCTAGCAACCACGAAGAATTTACGACAGGTGCATCAAACGGAATGGTAGAGCGGACAGTGTACGGGTATGATTTGGAAACATCATAGGCTCGGGTGGAATAAATAGATGCGAAAAAATCGGCGAAACAATTAGCAATAGACTCTTCATCTGAATATTCAATACCGTTCATTTTGATCCTACAAGGTGTGGAAGACGAATTACGCTTCAAGTTAACAAATCTAAAGAATGATTTGGGGTTCCGTTTAAAATTAGCCTTCAACCTATCCAAATATAATCTGTAACTCTCACGAGATTTAGAGTTGTATCTACTCCTAGAAACAATATACCTAGCATAGTCTGCTAGCAGTCCAGATTTTTTATACTTTTTTGAACATCTATTCCTTACATTCTTGAGACTATTTAGAGCCCTTGAGGACCATGGGGGACCATTATTACCCATTATTGGCCTCTTGGGTACAGACTTAGAAATATAGCCTTTAATAATATTATAGAAATCATCCAGGGCGATTTCAAATTCAAAAGAATTATCACACTGACAAATACTATGCCAGTCGGTATCAAAGATAAGATTATTCAAAAGTATAAAGTTCGCACGCGAAAAGCATAGGCCAACATAGAACGAAGAGCAATTGCAACCAACCAGCATGGTATCATATGTATAATTAATTCCCAGCGTTGGATGGTAACTATCCTCAGGAGAAATTAACGGATCAATTCGAGAAATATCAAAGTTGTTAGAATCATCCACTAAAACTAGATCAAGGACTCGATTCATAGAATTGGGAATGTCGTTTAATTGAATCAACCCAAGTTCGGAAATATGCGTAACAAAATCAGATGACCAATCACATGGTGTCAATGGAGTCAGAGAATTAGTATCGGGTAAAGACACCCATGTCACAGACGGCAAGTAAAAGTCACCCAATACTAAAATACGGTCCTTTCTACTGGCTAACGCAATAACTTTTGCAATAGCGTCAATATGCACTTGATATACCTCAAAGCATGAAGATGGCGGAATATAAGAACACGTGACAAACAATTTCAAATCGCCTAAATTAATGAACACCACAATAAACTCAAGATCGCCAATGTCATCAACTGTAACCAACTCAGAAGATAAAGAATTCTCAATTGAGATTAAAACACCACCACCAATTTTACCAACACGATCTTATTGCAGAACAACTCAGAATTAAAAACATTAGGTTTAAGCCATGTCTCAGAAAATGCAATGACATCAAACTCAAAACCAAAGCTATCAACAAATAATCTGGACAATTTAGTATTCAAACCGCGAACATTCTGATACGCCATATTCAAACTCCCAATTAGTTTTTTGGAGCTGCCTTATCTCCAGACGGTAATCTAGCAAAATTATCACGCCTACCATTATCCCGATACTCAAATTCCCTTACGAATGTTCTGTGAGGCCAAAATTCCGAATCCACCAGTCTGACAAATAGATCATCCGGTGCAATAATTTTGAAAGACGACCTACGTTCCGAAAATTGTGACTTCAGCTTGAAGCACTGTATGGAATCGTTAGAATTATTCCCGACTAATTTAGACGATATGTAAAGCCGTACATCCTCTTCGGTCGTGTCGGGGGAAAGTCTAGACACAAAAACTGTCTTCCTTGCCGGTACGACAGTCAACGTCCTGGCACCGGGGCGGGATTACCACCGGGAGGAGACGACTTATCGCTGTCCGTGGAAGCTATAGTAACTACAGAAACGACTTCAGCAAAAGTAGGAGGGGCAGAAGATTTCATTGGACTTGAAACTGTAACTGGAGAATTAACGTCCATTAAATTCGGCGAGGAAGGAATTACCAACAATGGAGGGGCCTTCTTAGCCGTCTTCTTCCTTTTCGGCGGGGAAGCTTTCGGTGAACCCGCTCTCTTTTCCAATCCCGGATATTTATTAAACATCCCAATAAACTTGGAAAATCGACCAGATAAAGCCGAAAGCTCCTTTTCCATCTCAGAAATCTCGGACTTCATGCTCCTGAAAAATTTGTAGAACTCCACATCCAATTTTCTACAATCCACGCAACACCAACGAAGACCCTTGTCATCACTAAGATTGTCCGCCACTCTTGCATAAAGGCCAACACATTTGACATGTACTAAGCCATCACACAACCAACACGAAATAAGAGTATCGGTATCCGATCTAACCTTACAGTCTTTGTTCATGCAAGTCATCATTATAATTAAATCAGAGTAAAAAAAAAAATAAATAAATAAATAAGAAACAAATACTAAAAACAGAATTCCAAAATCGACAAAATTCCCAAGAAAGTATGAACTTATTATCCCTTTGATATTAATTCCCAAAACCAGATGGCAACTCTGACACACAAATAACGAAACAAAGAGAATGAAAGAAAAACAAAAATCAAACAACTACAACGTTAGATGTTCTCAACACTGTTGTAGTTTGTGTTTTACACGATCAACAGAATTTCCAATTGCACACAATAACACAAAAACAGTATAAACAAGCACTGCACTGAACACACAATTATATCAAGCAATGTATTTTAACTTATCTTTGCACAATTAACACAACAAGCACTATTCACTATTTAAACTTTTAAAATACGAAAATAAAGTAAATTCACGGAGCACAACTAAAAAAAACGAACTAAACGAGAGTAGAGTTGCCAAACCACCCTAGATATGAGAAAATTCGAAAAGCCGATGATAGTTTACGGCTATCATCAAAAATGAAGGAGTGGTTTGCCGAAAACTGATGACACCTTATTTTGGTAGTCACACCCACTTTCAAAAACTTTGAGGGGCAAAAAAAAGGCTACTAATCCAGCCAAACTAAACTAGGGTTTTACTCAGCTCTGGTACCGCTATCGAATCTGCATAGTGAGTACCTGGTGCTTTTTTACTGTTGCACTGTGTTATCGATATGTATGTATATGACGATAAAATTTTGCAATAAATTTTCGATTTGTTAGCGATGCTATAATTACCATTTCCAATCCCGTATATTGTAAATAAATACTCGTAAATGGTTTCCCATTACATCCCATGAAGGAATTGGGGAGAGATTCTCACAACCAGTGAGCTGTGCGCTTTATACTCACAGAATCGGACCTAAAGTTTTACACCGGTTCCGAACGGTGTTTTGAGAAGCTTTTTCATGGCTAAGTACTCGATAGTGTCGCCGTCACTAAGCGAGGTGACCCTCGTCGAAAGAAATTTTAAGGTGTTCGGAGCACACTAACCATTGCACCACCGATGGACATCCCGTATATTATAATTAAGGGAAAAATTGCATTGTGTTCGTTAAAGATTTACGACAGTTACGTGTTGACCAGCCAGTCACACAGAAAGCGGGAAATATGTTACAAACTAATTTTGGTCCAAACATCTCTTATTGCGCCTTCTATGCATTTTAATCAGGGTTCGTATTTCGTGGGTAATGGGTTACCCAGGGTCACCCATTATTATTGCCGTGGGCAATGGGTATGGGGAAAATAACGGGTAGCTACCCACGACAATGGGGAATTACTCATCACGGTTACCCTCAGGGAAAATAATGGGTAGCTACCCACGACGATAGGTAATGGGTTACCCAGGGAAACCCATTCCCATTTTTGATCGAAAATATGAAAAAGTTAGAAAAACTTTCTATATCTCGGAAACGGAGCGTCCAATCGAAAAAATAACCAAATTTTGCGAGTTTCTAAGTGTCTTACATAAAGTGGTCCAATTCGTATGGAAGAATTTTTTTTTTCGAATAATCGCCTAAATAAGAAAATCGATAAAATAAAAAGTGGCTATAACTCGGAAACGGTGCGTCCAATCGAAAAAATGTTCCTCTGTACAAGGCAGCTTAAAAGGTAGAAGCAATACTAAAAAAATTACAACAAGGTTTCTGTTTTTGATTGGTGTGTAGTTTATGCAGGGGGTTTCTATGGCACAGCTGATCGAAAAGGTACTAGGGAAATGATGTAGAATGAGACCAAATAAGAGAGGAACTAATTTTACTAATTTTGTTTATTGATACTAATGACAGCTAAATTATGTTTTATGTTGTTTGCACTGAACGAAAATACGCATTCCCTTTGATTTCTGTCCGTTTTATATCCAACGAAAGTGGAAAATTGGTAACATACAGCATCAATTAAAACTCGATGAAATTGCCTACTACCTCATCGTCATGAAGAGGCATCGAATAGAGTAATGGAAACTCTTAAGTATTACTCTATGGTTTATGTCTATATCAACGTACTACGAACAACGGACACAAAACAAAGGTAAACAGCATTTGACAGGTAGTGTGCACCACTTTGGCACCACGACATAAAAAAAACAGCCGTTCTTTAAACGGATCCAATATTGAAGACATCCATTAGTTAAAGGGGCCCTTAGACCTGTGGATAAGTTGCAGCGATTTCAAGTTGACATCAACTTATCCATGGTGTAAGGTGAAGTTTGTGGTTTGTACAAACTAGTTGAGGTAAAATCTAAGCGATATTGATTTTTTGAAGTTGATATCAACTTATCCATCAGTGTAAGGGGAAGTTGCATCAACTTTCCTACGCATTTCGAAGAGAAACGTTCATGAGGCAACATTATCGGCAAAATGTAAAGAAATGAACCAATAAATAAATAACATAAACATTATCGGAAAAATATAAACGAAATAAATATGAGTTGTAGTGTAATTTATAAATATTTAAAGAAAATACTTAAGACCGTTATAACTTATGACGGTCTTGTCGCAAATTACGCTGTGGAACAAATTGAAACTTTTTGCAAAGCACCAGATACTCACTATGCAGATTCGGTAGCGGTACCAGAGTTGAGTAAAACCGTAGTTTAGTTTGGCTGGATTAGTAGTTTTTTTTTTTTGCCCCTCAAAGTTTTTAAAAGTGGGTGTGACCACCAAAAAAAGGTGTCATCAGTTTTCGGCAAACCACTCCTTCAGTTTTATCATCAGCAAAGTTGTAGCTGACAGTCTGCCGAAGAAATTTTTTTTACAAAGGTTTTCAAAAAAAAACATGTTTTCCGAGAGTTTTTCTAAAAAAAACTTTTTTGAAAAAACGTATGTTTTTACTTTTTCGAGTATAACTCTCTTCTGAAAAACTGAAGCTTTTGAGATGCCAAACAAGACTTCTGAACAAGGTTTTACAATCTGAATACTTCTACATCGTCTAAAATGGCCCCAAAAGTGCATATTTTTTGTATGGCAGCCCAATGTTAAAATCGTCAATTAAAATCGTCACACGCATAACAATAACAAGTACTCGCTCCAAAATTGAGCACCGGAATTCATGACAATTTTACAACAACAATTTTCATAAACTCCGGTCCTCAATTTTGGAGCGAGAAGTTGTTATTGTTTTGCGTAGGTTTATTTTATTTGACATTCCTCGGCGCGGTTTTTTTGCACAGGCTTTCACATAAGATCTTTCTAATGTCTATGACTAGAATATTTCTCATGCAATTTGTTTGTATTTTGTTTATTTGTATTTCTCATGCAATCCGTAAAAAAACATTTAGAAAGAAAGTGTGACATTTAGAAAGAAAGAAAAGTTAAAAGTGAAAAATCAAGTCCTAAGTGGAATTTTTTAATTTTAAAGTGCAAAAAATTAACGAATGCATGTATATATATATAAATATAAACAACTTTTGCTATGTCTGTGGCAAATTTGTAAAAATTAACGTGCAGAAACGATACAAGAAAACTTCGCTTGGTTTTAGCAAAAATTTTAAAAATGCTTTCAAAAAATGCTACAAAAAAAACATTGTTCAAAATAAATGGGTACCCAATTCTGTTTGTATTATGTGCTTCAAAAACGTAAACGGATTTGCAGTAGGAAACCAGAAGTTTCTGCGTTATGAAGCTCCAGTGATTTAAACGAATCCAGGAAGGAAACATGCTTCCGAGAATTGCTATGCATGCAAAAATACGACGAGGGGCATGGACGCAAAAAAGCAAAAACTTTTCAATACAAGGCCGTACCTAGTGTTCACTTGCCCAAAATTTCTTCGATGGACACTTCATTGCAACTTGAAACTCAGAGAAGTGCGCGTGATGCAAATGAAGATCCTGAACTTATGAGCTGTGAAAGCGTCGAATCAGAGAATTTCTCTGAGTATAGTCCGGTGCCATCCTTTTCGCGGAGGTGTCCAATCTTTATATCGCAAGCACGGCTCGATTTTATTGTTTCAAAGTTGGAACTATCGCAACGAAAATCGGAAGAACTTGCTAAAATGTTGAACGAACAAAACCTTTTGATGCCTGATGTCAAGGTATCTCGGCTTAGAAAACGCCAAACCCACCTCCAAAAAAATTTCACTGTTGATGAGCCAAAAAAAATGGCATACTGTCAGGACACAAAGAAACTTATGGAACAAATGCAAATATCACATGATTCTGCTGAATGGCGGTTATTCATAGACAGCTTGAAGCAGAGCTTAAAAGCTGTTTTGCTGCACAAAAGTAATAACAAACCATCTATCCCGATAGCCTACAGCATGGATACAAAATAATCCTACGAAAAAATGGAGCTTATTTTAAAATCAGTCCAATATAATGTCCATAAGTGGCGGATATGTAGCGATCTTAAGGTAGTTGCAATGCTTTGCGGTCTTCACGGTGGCTACACGAAGAATATGTGTTTTCTGTGAAACTGGGATTTGTGGTTCAAAGGCAATCAATACAAAAATCATTCATGGGAAGATAGAACAAATAATACACTGCGCCAAAAGAATATAACTAAAGAAGCGCTTGTGAACGGGAAAACATTTTAATGTCACTTCTACACATCAAGCTTGGTGTGGTCAAAAATTTTATAAAGGCCATTGTAGCATTACAAAAGCAGAAGAAAAATTCAGATCGTGATCTCGAAGTTCTAAATTTCTTAAGATGTCAGGTTTTCCAAGAGAAAGAACGTTGAGAAATTAAAAGAAGATAAGTGAAACACAGTAAATTTTTTTTTATATTTAGCAAAAAAAGTATACTTTGTAGGCGTACTCAACGGCCCAGATATTCGGAAACTTATGAAAGACGAACGATTTGATAACATTTTACTCGACGCAGAAAAGAATGCTTGGAGTCTTTTAAAAAATACATGATTTTTATGATGAAAATTAAATTTTTTTCTCAAACAGAATAAAAAAAATGAATTTTTTGTAAGATTTTACTTTTAGGGAGTTTTAGATTCCACAGACTTTTTCATAGAAATGCTTTAGTTATTCAAAAACTTCACTTTTGCTGAAGAGTGTAGAAAACATTTTGAATGTTCAAAAGTTATGCTCGAAAAGTAACAAAATTCCACTTTCTTTCAAGTCTTTTTTAAAGAAAGTAAGGAAAAAATAATTTTGTTCGGTACCTTTGTTAGGAGAATTCTTTTAACTGACTGTAAGCAACAAATTTGCATAAGAAGGTTCAAAGCTATCCTCAAAGCTGAAGAGAGTGATAAATATTATCATCAAGTTATAATAAACACTTGGTTTACTGATAAAGATGTTACTCGTGTTAACTTCGAAAAGATAAGAGATACTGAAGTGATAATTGAACCAAACAAAGCTTTGGCAAGGTTCCTAGATGGGTTGGGCAGAAAATCGTCAAAATCTTCGAAAAAATCGTCAAAAATAATTAGAAAATCGTCAAAATAAAAAACCGTTTATTTTTTTGAATATTTCCTTTATTAAGCGAACAAAAACCCAAAAAAGTGAAATATGCACTTTTGGGGCCATTTTAGAGGATGTAGAAGTATTCAGATTGTAAAACCTTGTTCAGAAGACTTGGTTGACATCTCAAAAGCTTTATTTTTTCAGAAGAGAGTAAGCAAAAAATTCTGATTTTTTTTTAAGTTATACTCGAAAAAGTAAAAAATACGTTTTTTCAAAAAAGTTTTTTTAGAAAAACTCTCGGAAAATATGTTTTTTTTGAAACCCTTTGTAAAAAAAATTTCTTCGGCAGACTGTCAGCTACAACTTTTTTTTTTTTTTTTTTTTTTTAAATCGAGCGAACCCATCGCCGCCACTCTTACCCGCCCCTACCGACCGAGAGGGCCACGTCCCCATAACGTGAGGACAGCGTACACATTATAGACCGGTCTATAACGGGAGAGCAAGGATCATAAGTTCACACGTTACAACCGACTACAGAAATTCTTCACCAGTTGGTATTACACTAACATAAATAAGTATAAAAGCACATCACGAGATATTAACATAACAGACTTCATAATATATAATAATGACGAGCAAAACGAAAACCAAATTATAAATCAGACCAGATAGTAAGGATAAAGTAAATTAAATTTCCATATGTACGTTAACGAATATACAGCACTAATGCAATCGGTTCAAATGACAAATTATGCTAGACTTTGTCGTTTCCCAACTACCTGTGAAATCAATAAACTGATATAGCTCATTAAAGTCACGACACATTCTCCTAACTGGATCAAAGGACGCATAATTCGAACGCTGAAACTCGATGTGAATGAGTTTATAGTACCTCGTGGGTCTCAATGGGACATTTATAAAAATCTTAGATAACAGAAATTCAGAACATATACATCCATCAATTATCTTCAAAACTGTAATAGAGTTTATCATGGTACGTCTACTACTAAGAGTCGGCAATCTGATCAATGCTAGTCTACTGCTATACGAAGGAAGATTATGGTTCGGGTTCCATTGAAGATTTCTCAGACAAAAAATGAGAAACTGTTTCTAGACCGATTCAATCATATTAACATACAAATTGTACTGAGGGTCCCAAACAACTGATCCATATTCGAGAATAGGGCGGACTAGTGAAGTAAAAAGATTTTTCGTAACGTAGGGATCAGAAAATTCCTTTGCCCAACGTTTAATAAAGTTCAGAACGCCATAAGCCTTGTTCACCATCGTAATTATGTGGGAGTTGAAATTTAATTTTCTGTCCAAGAGAACACCAAGATCAACAAATGAATCCACCGATTCAAGAACATTGCCACCTAAAATGCCGAAAATAATGATGACCTAGAGAACAGCATATGCTTACATTTCGTAAAATTAAGCTCCATCAAATTGGTCTCGCACCACGTCTGGAAAGTAGACAAATCCCTCTGAAGTAAAGAATATTGACAAGGATCCTTGTAAGAAAAATAGATCTTCACGTCATCAGCGTACATTAACAATTTAGAGTGCATTATGGAGGCGGGTAAGTCGTTAATGAATAACAAAAATAGAACCGGCCCAAGATGACTGCCTGAGGCACCCCAGATGACACAAAAATAGATCTTGAGAATGATCGACCAAATGATACCATTTGTTCTCTGTTCATTAAATAAGAACTAATCCAATTCAGCATGTTACAATTAAAACCCATTGCCCCTAGTTTATATAATAACAAATTGTGGTTAACTTTATCAAAAGCCTTACTAAAATCTGTAAAAATCACATCAGTTTGATCTCCATTAATAAAGCCGTCAATAATAGAAGAGGAAAACTGAAGCAAATTAGTCACGGTGGAACGACCCTTCCGAAAGCCATGTTGACATGGATCTAAAATAGAGGAAACCTGATGAGAAATTACCTCTGTGACTAACTTCTCAAAAAGTTTAGGAATGACACTCAATTTTGCAATTCCCCTATGATTTGCAACATTTACTAAACTACCAGATTTGTGGAGAGGGATTATATAAGAGCTCTTCCACTGTGCAGGAAAATGACCGAAATTCAACGAAGCGTTAAATAAGAGAGTCAACGGTAAGCTGAGAGAATTCGAGCAGTATTTCAACATAGAGTCCGGGATACCATCAGGACCAGCTTTATTCGAGGCTTTCAAGCTGATTAAGTTATCTAGCAACCACGAAGAATTTACGACAGGTGCATCAAACGAAATGGTAGAGCGGACAGTGTACGGGTATGATTTGGAAACATCATAGGCTCGGGTGGAATAAATAGATGCGAAAAAATCGGCGAAACAATTAGCAATAGACTCTTCATCTGAATATTCAATACCGTTCATTTTGATCCTACAAGGTGTGGAAGACGAATTACGCTTCAAGTTAACAAATCTAAAGAATGATTTGGGGTTCCGTTTAAAATTAGCCTTCAACCTATCCAAATATAATCTGTAACTCTCACGAGATTTAGAGTTGTATCTACTCCTAGAAACAATATACCTAGCATAGTCTGCTAGCAGTCCAGATTTTTTATACTTTTTCGAACATCTATTCCTTACATTCTTGAGACTATTTAGAGCCCTTGAGGACCATGGGGGACCAGTAATACCCATTATTGGCCTCTTGGGTACAGACTTAGAAATATAGCCTTTAATAATATTATAGAAATCATCCAGGGCGATTTCAAATTCAAAAGAATTATCACACTGACAAATACTATGCCAGTCGGTATCAAAGATAAGATTATTCAAAAGTATAAAGTTCGCACGCGAAAAGCATAGGCCAACATAGAACGAAGAGCAATTGCAACCAACCAGCATGGTATCATATGTATAATTAATTCCCAGCGTTGGATGGTAACTATCCTCAGGAGAAATTAACGGATCAATTCGAGAAATATCAAAGTTGTTAGAATCATCCACTAAAACTAGATCAAGGACTCGATTCATAGAATTGGGAATGTCGTTCAATTGAATCAACCCAAGTTCGGAAATATGCGTAACAAAATCAGATGACCAATCACATGGTGTCAATGGAGTCAGAGAATTAGTATCGGGTAAAGACACCCATGTCACAGACGGCAAGTAAAAGTCACCCAATACTAAAATACGGTCCTTTCTACTGGCTAACGCAATAACTTTTGCAATAGCGTCAATATGCACTTGATATACCTCAAAGCATGAAGATGGCGGAATATAAGAACACGTGACAAACAATTTCAAATCGCCTAAATTAATGGACACCACAATAAACTCAAGATCGCCAATGTCATCAACTGTAACCAACTCAGAAGATAAAGAATTCTCAATTGAGATTAAAACACCACCACCAATTTTACCAACACGATCTTATTGCAGTACTTATTGCAGAACAACTCAGAATTAAAAACATTAGGTTTAAGCCATGTCTCAGAAAATGCAATGACATCAAACTCAAAACCAAAGCTATCAACAAATAATCTGGACAATTTAGTATTCAAACCGCGAACATTCTGATACGCCATATTCAAACTCCCAATTAGTTTTTTGGAGCTGCCTTATCTCCAGACGGTAATCTAGCAAAATTATCACGCCTACCATTATCCCGATACTCAAATTCCCTTACGAATGTTCTGTGAGGCCAAAATTCCGAATCCACCAGTCTGACAAATAGATCATCCGGTGCAATAATTTTGAAAGACGACCTACGTTCCGAAAATTGTGACTTCAGCTTGAAGCACTGTATGGAATCGTTAGAATTATTCCCGACTAATTTAGACGATATGTAAAGCCGTACATCCTCTTCGGTCGTGTCGGGGGAAAGTCTAGACACAAAAACTGTCTTCCTTGCCGGTACGACAGTCAACGTTCTTGGTCCCGGTCCTGACACCGGGGCGGGATTACCACCCGGAGGAGACGACTTATCGCTGTCCGTGGAAGCTATAGTAACTACAGAAACGACTTCAGCAAAAGTAGCAGGGGCAGAAGATTTCATTGGACTTGAAACTGTAACTGGAGAATTAACGTCCATTAAATTCGGCGAGGAAGGAATTACTAACAATGGAGGGGCCTTCTTAGCCGTCTTCTTCCTTTTCGGCGGGGAAGCTTTCGGTGAACCCGCTCTCTTTTCCAATCCCGGATATTTATTAAACATCCCAATAAACTTGGAAAATCGACCAGATAAAGCCGAAAGCTCCTTTTCCATCTCAGAAAACTCGGACTTCATGCTCCTGAAAAATTTGTAGAACTCCACATCCAATTTTCTACAATCCACGCAACACCAACGAAGACCCTTGTCATCACTAAGATTGTCCGCCACTCTTGCATAAAGGCCAACACATTTGACATGTACTAAGCCATCACACAACCAACACGAAATAAGAGTATCGGTATCCGATCTAACCTTACAGTCTTTGTTCATGCAAGTCATCATTATAATTAAATCAGAGTAAAAAAAAAAATAAATAAATAAATAAGAAACAAATACTAAAAACAGAATTCCAAAATCGACAAAATTCCCAAAAAAGTATGAACTTATTATCCCTTTGATATTAATTCCCAAAACCAGATGGCAACTCTGACACACAAATAACGAAACAAAGAGAATGAAAGAAAAACAAAAATCAAACCACTACAACATTAGATGTTCTCAACACTGTTGTTGTTTGTGTTTTACACGATCAACAGAATTTCCAATTGCACACAATAAAACAAAAACAGTATAAACAAACACTGCACTGAACACACAACTATATCAAGCAATGTATTTTAACTTATCTTTGCACAATTAACACAACAAGTAAAATACGAAAATAAAGTAAATTCACGGAGCACAACTAAAAAAACGAACTAAACGAGAGTAGAGTTGCCAAACCACCCTAGTATGAGAAAAGTCGAAAAGCCGATGATAGTTTACGGCTATCATCAAAACTGAAGGAGTGGTTTGCCGAAAACTGATGACACCTTATTTTGGTAGTCACACCCACTTTCAAAAACTTTGAGGGGCAAAAAAAAGGCTACTAATCCAGCCAAACTAAACTAGGGTTTTACTCAGCTCTGGTACCGCTATCGAATCTGCATAGTGAGTACCTGGTGCTTTTTTACTGTTGCACTGTGTTATCGATATGTACATATGTATATGACGATAAAATTTTGCAATAAATTTTCGATTTGTTAGCGATGCTATAATTACCATTTCCAATCCCGTATATTGTAAATAAATACTCGTAAATGGTTTCCCATTACATCCCATGAAGGAATTGGGTAGGGATTCTCACAACCAGTGAGTTGTGCGCTTTATACTCACAGATTCGGACCTAAAGTTTTACACCGGTTCCGAACGGTGTTTTGAGAAGCTTTTTCATGGCTAAGTACTCGATAGTGTCGCCGTCACTAAGCGAGGTGACCCTCGTCGAAAGAAATTTTAAGGTGTTCGGAGCACACTAACCATTGCACCACCGATGGACATCCCGTATATTATAATTAAGGGAAAAATTGCATTGTGTTCGTTAAAGATTTACCACAGTTACGTGTTGACCAGCCAGTCACACAGAAAGCGGGAAATATGTTACAAACTAATTTTGGTCCAAACATCTCTTATTGCGCCTTCTATGCATTTTAATCAGGGTTCGTATTTCGTGGGTAATGGGTTACCCAGGGTCACCCATTATTATTGTCGTGGGCAATGGGTATGGGGAAAATAACGGGTAGCTACCCACGACAATGGGGAATTACTCATCACGGTTACCCTCAGGGAAAATAATGGGTAGCTACCCACGACGATTGGTAATGGGTTACCCAGGGAAACCCATCCCCATTTTTGATCGAAAATATGAAAAAGTTAGAAAAAATAACCAATTTTTGCGAGTTTCTAAGTGTCTTACATAAAGTGGTCCAATTCGTATGGAAGAATTTTTTTTCGAAAAATCGCCTAAATAAGAAAATCGATACAATAAAAAGTGGCTATAACTCGGAAACGGTGCGTCCAATCGAAAAAATTTTCCTCTGTACAAGTCAGCTTGAAAGGTAGAAGCATTACTAATAAAATTACAACAAGGTAATAACAACCAGCATTCTGTTTTTGATTGGTGTGTAGTTTATGCAGGGGGTTTTTATGGCACAGCTGATCGAAAAGGTACTAGGGAAATGATGTAGAATGAGAGACCAAATAAGAGAGGAACTAATTTTACTAATTTTGTTTATTGATACTAATGACAGCTAAATTATGTTTTATGTTGTTTGCACTGAACGAAAATACGCATTCCCTTTGATTTCTGTCCGTTTTATATCCAACGAAAGTGGAAAATTGGTAACATACAGCAGCAATTAAAACTCGATGAAATTGCCTACTACCTCATCGTCATGAAGAGGCATCGAATAGAGTAATGGAAACTCTTAAGTATTACTCTATGGTTTATGTCAATATCAACGTACTACGAACAACGGACACAAAACAAAGGTAAACAGCATTTGACAGGTAGTGTGCACCACTTTGGCACCACGACATAAAAAAAAAAGCCGTTCTTTAAACGGATCCAATATTGAAGACATCCATTAGTTAAAGGGGCCCTTAGACCTCTGGATAAGTTGCAGCGATTTCAAGTTGACATCAACTTATCCATGGTGTAAGGTGAAGTTTGTGGTTTGTACAAACTAGTTGAGGTAAAATCTAAGCGATATTGATTTTTTGAAGTTGATATCAACTTATCCATCAGTGTAAGGGGAAGTTGCATCAACTTTCCTACGCATTTCGAAGAGAAACGTTCATGAGGCAACATTATCGGCAAAATGTAAAGAAATGAACCAATAAATAAATAACATAAACATTATCGGAAAAATATAAAAGAAATAAATATGAGTTGTAGTGTAATTTATAAATATTTAAAGAAAATACTTAAGACCGTTATAACTTATGACGGTCTTGTCGCATATTACGCTGTGGAACAAATTGAAACTTTTTGCAAAGCACCAGATACTCACTATGCAGATTCGATAGCGGTACCAGAGTTGAGTAAAACCGTAGTTTAGTTTGGCTGGATTAGTAGTTGTTTTTTTTTGCCCCTCAAAGTTTTTAAAAGTGGGTGTGACCACCAAAAAAAGGTGTCATCAGTTTTCGGCAAACCACTCCTTCAGTTTTATCATCAGCAAAGTTGTAGCTGACAGTCTGCCGAAGAAATTTTTTTTACAAAGGTTTTCAAAAAAAAACATGTTTTCCGAGAGTTTTTCTAAAAAAACTTTTTTGAAAAAACGTATGTTTTTATATGTTCTGAATACTTCTACATCCTCTAAAATGGCCCCAAAAAACGTATTTTTTTACTTTTTCGAGTATAACTTTAAAAAATCAGAATTTTTTGGTTATTCTCTTCTGAAAAAATGAAGCTTTTGAGATGCCAAACAAATCTTCTGAACAAGGTTTTACAATCTGAATACTTCTACATCCTCTAAAATGGCCCCAAAAGTACATATTTTTTGTATGGCAGCCCAATGTTAAAATCGTCACTTAAAATCGTCACACGCATAACATTAACAAGTACTCGCTCCAAAATTGAGCTCCGGAATTCATGACAATTTTACAACAACAATTTTCATAAACTCCGGTCCTCAATTTTGGAGCGAGAAGTTGTTATTGTTTTGCGTAGGTTTATTTTATTTGACATTCCTCGGCGCGGTTTTTTTGCACAGGCTTTCACATAAGATCTTTCTAATGTCTATGACTAGAATATTTCTCATACAATTTGTTTGTATTTTGTTTATTTCTATTTCTCATGCAATCCGTAAAAAAACATTTAGAAAGAAGGTAATCCCCGTACAGAAAGAACGTGTTTAAGTTTTATTAAAAGTGAAAAATCAAGTCCTAAGTGGAATTTTGTAATTTTAAAGTGCAAAAAATTAACAAATGCATATATATATATAAATATAAACAAGTTTTGCTATGTCTGTGGGAAATTTGTAAAAATTATCGTGCAGAAACGATACAAGAAAACTTTGCTAGGTCGTAGTAAAAATTTTAAAAATGCTTACAAAAAATGCTACAAAAAAAAACATTGTTCAAAATAAATGGGTACCCAATTCTGTTTGTATTATGTGCTTCAAAAACGTAAACGGATTTGCAGTAGGAAACCAGAAGTTTCTGCGTTATGAAGCTCCAGTGATTTGGACGAATCCAGGAAACATGTTCCCGAGAATTGCTATGCATGCAAAAATACGACGAGGGGCATGGATGCAAAAAAGCAAAAACTTTTCAATACCAGGCCGTACCTAGTGTTCAGTTGCCCAAAATTTCTTCGATGGACACTTCATTGCAAGTTGAAACTCAGAGAAGTGCGCGTGATGCAAATGAAGATCCTGAACTTATGAGCTGTGAAAGCGTCGAATCAGAGAATTTCTCCGAGTATAGTCCGGTGCCATCCTTTTCGCGGAGGTGTCCAATCTTTATATCGCAAGCACGGCTCGATTTTATTGTTTCAAAGTTGGAACTATCGCAACGAAAATCGGAAGAACTTGCTAAAATGTTGAACGAACAAAACCTTTTGATGCCTGATGTCAAGGTATCTCGGCTTAGAAAACGCCAAACCCACCTCCAAACAAATTTCACTGTTGATGAGCCAAAAAAAATTGCATACTGTCAGGACACAAAGAAACTTATGGAACAAATGCAAATATCATTTGATTCTGCTGAATGGCGGTTATTCATAGACAGCTTGAAGCAGAGCTTAAAAGCTGTTTTGCTGCACAAAAGTAATAAAAAACCATCTATCCCGATAGCCTACAGCATGGATACAAAATAATCCTACGAAAAAATGGAGATCATTTTAAAATCAGTCCAATATAATGTCCATAAGTGGCGGATATGTAGCGATCTTAAGGTAGTTGCAATGCTTTGCGGTCTTCAAGGTGGCTACACGAAGAATATGTGTTTTCTGTGAAACTGGGATTTGTGGTTCAAAGGCAATCAATACAAAAATCATTCATGGGAAGATAGAACAAATAATACACTGCGCCAAAAGAATATAACTAAAGAAGCGCTTGTGAACGGGAAAACATTTTAATGTCACTTCTACACATCAAGCTTGGTGTGGTCAAAAATTTTATAAAGGCCATTGTAGCATTACAAAAGCAGAAGAAAAATTCAGATCGTGATCTCGAAGTTCTAAATTTCTTAAGATGTCAGGTTTTCCAAGAGAAAGAACGTTGAGAAATTAAAAGAAGATAAGTGAAACACAGTAAATTTTTTTTTATATTTAGCGAAAAAAGGATACTTTGTAGGCGTACTCAACGGCCCAGATATTCGGAAACTTATGAAAGACGAACGATTTGATAACATTTTACTCGACGCAGAAAAGAATGCTTGGAGTCTTTTAAAAAATACATGATTTTTATGATGAAAATTAAATTTTTTTCTCAAACAGAATAAAAAAAATGAATTTTTTGTAAGATTTTACTTTTAGGGAGTTTTAGATTCCACAGACTTTTTCATAGAAATGCTTTAGTTATTCAAAAACTTCACTTTTGCTGAAGAGTGTAGAAAACATTTTGAATGTTCAAAAGTTATGCTCGAAAAGTAACAAAATTCCACTTTCTTTCAAGTCTTTTTTAAAGAAAGTAAGGAAAAAATAATTTTGTTCGGTACCTTTGTTAGGAGAATTCTTTTAACTGACTGTAAGCAACAAATTTGCATAAGAAGGTTCAAAGCTATCCTCAAAGCTGAAGAGAGTGATAAATATTATCATCAAGTTATAATAAACACTTGGTTTACTGATAAAGATGTTACTCGTGTTAACTTCGAAAAGATAAGAGATACTGAAGTGATAATTGAACCAAACAAAGCTTTGGCAAGGTTCCTAGATGGGTTGGGCAGAAAATCGTCAAAATCTTCGAAAAAATCGTCAAAAATAATTAGAAAATCGTCAAAATAAAAAACCGTTTATTTTTTTGAATATTTCCTTTATTAAGCGAACAAAAACCCAAAAAAGTGAAATATGCACTTTTGGGGCCATTTTAGAGGATGTAGAAGTATTCAGATTGTAAAACCTTGTTCAGAAGACTTGGTTGACATCTCAAAAGCTTTATTTTTTCAGAAGAGAGTAAGCAAAAAATTCTGATTTTTTTTTAAGTTATACTCGAAAAAGTAAAAAATACGTTTTTTCAAAAAAGTTTTTTTAGAAAAACTCTCGGAAAATATGTTTTTTTTGAAACCCTTTGTAAAAAAAATTTCTTCGGCAGACTGTCAGCTACAACTTTTTTTTTTTTTTTTTTTTTTTAAATCGAGCGAACCCATCGCCGCCACTCTTACCCGCCCCTACCGACCGAGAGGGCCACGTCCCCATAACGTGAGGACAGCGTACACATTATAGACCGGTCTATAACGGGAGAGCAAGGATCATAAGTTCACACGTTACAACCGACTACAGAAATTCTTCACCAGTTGGTATTACACTAACATAAATAAGTATAAAAGCACATCACGAGATATTAACATAACAGACTTCATAATATATAATAATGACGAGCAAAACGAAAACCAAATTATAAATCAGACCAGATAGTAAGGATAAAGTAAATTAAATTTCCATATGTACGTTAACGAATATACAGCACTAATGCAATCGGTTCAAATGACAAATTATGCTAGACTTTGTCGTTTCCCAACTACCTGTGAAATCAATAAACTGATATAGCTCATTAAAGTCACGACACATTCTCCTAACTGGATCAAAGGACGCATAATTCGAACGCTGAAACTCGATGTGAATGAGTTTATAGTACCTCGTGGGTCTCAATGGGACATTTATAAAAATCTTAGATAACAGAAATTCAGAACATATACATCCATCAATTATCTTCAAAACTGTAATAGAGTTTATCATGGTACGTCTACTACTAAGAGTCGGCAATCTGATCAATGCTAGTCTACTGCTATACGAAGGAAGATTATGGTTCGCGTTCCATTGAAGATTTCTCAGACAAAAAATGAGAACCTGTTTCTGGACCGATTCAATCATATTAACATACAAATTGTACTGAGGGTCCCAAACAACTGATCCATATTCGAGAATAGGGCGGACTAGTGAAGTAAAAAGATTTTTCGTAACGTAGGGATCAGAAAATTCCTTTGCCCAACGTTTAATAAAGTTCAGAACGCCATAAGCCTTGTTCACCATCGTAATTATGTGGGAGTTGAAATTTAATTTTCTGTCCAAGAGAACACCAAGATCAACAAATGAATCCACCGATTCAAGAACATTGCCACCTAAAATGCCGAAAATAATGATGACCTAGAGAACAGCATATGCTTACATTTCGTAAAATTAAGCTCCATCATCTCGCACCACGTCTGGAAAGTAGACAAATCCCTCTGAAGTAAAGAATATTGACAAGGATCCTTGTAAGAAAAATAGATAGTGCATTATGGAGGCGGGTAAGTCGTTAATGAATAACAAAAATAGAACCGGCCCAAGATGACTGCCTGAGGCACCCCAGATGACACAAAAATAGATCTTGAGAATGATCGACCAAATGATACCATCTGTTCTCTGTTCATTAAATAAGAACTAATCCAATTCAGCATGTTACAATTAAAACCCACTGCCCCTAGTTTATATAATAACAAATTGTGGTTAACTTTATCAAAAGCCTTACTAAAATCGGTAAAAATCACATCAGTTTGATCTCCATTAATAAAGCCGTCAATAATAGAAGAGGAAAACTGAAGCAAATTAGTCACGGTGGAACGACCCTTCCGAAAGCCATGTTGACATGGATCTAAAATAGAGGAAACCTGATGAGAAATTACCTCTGTGACTAACTTCTCAAAAAGTTTAGGAATGACACTCAATTTTGCAATTCCCCTATAATTTGCAACATTTACTAAACTACCAGATTTGTGGAGAGGGATTATATAAGAGCTCTTCCACTGTGCAGGAAAATGACCGAAATTCAACGAAGCGTTAAATAAGAGAGTCAACGGTAAGCTGAGAGAGTTCGAGCAGTATTTCAACATAGAGTCCGGGATACCATCAGGACCAGCTTTATTCGAGGCTTTCAAGCTGATTAAGTTATCTAGCAACCACGAAGAATTTACGACAGGTGCATCAAACGGAATGGTAGAGCGGACAGTGTACGGGTATGATTTGGAAACATCATAGGCTCGGGTGGAATAAATAGATGCGAAAAAATCGGCGAAACAATTAGCAATAGACTCTTCATCTGAATATTCAATACCGTTCATTTTGATCCTACAAGGTGTGGAAGACGAATTACGCTTCAAGTTAACAAATCTAAAGAATGATTTGGGGTTCCGTTTAAAATTAGCCTTCAACCTATCCAAATATAATCTGTAACTCTCACGAGATTTAGAGTTGTATCTACTCCTAGAAACAATATACCTAGCATAGTCTGCTAGCAGTCCAGATTTTTTATACTTTTTCGAACATCTATTCCTTACATTCTTGAGACTATTTAGAGCCCTTGAGGACCATGGGGGACCAGTAATACCCATTATTGGCCTCTTGGGTACAGACTTAGAAATATAGCCTTTAATAATATTATAGAAATCATCCAGGGCGATTTCAAATTCAAAAGAATTATCACACTGACAAATACTATGCCAGTCGGTATCAAAGATAAGATTATTCAAAAGTATAAAGTTCGCACGCGAAAAGCATAGGCCAACATAGAACGAAGAGCAATTGCAACCAACCAGCATGGTATCATATGTATAATTAATTCCCAGCGTTGGATGGTAACTATCCTCAGGAGAAATTAACGGATCAATTCGAGAAATATCAAAGTTGTTAGAATCATCCACTAAAACTAGATCAAGGACTCGATTCATAGAATTGGGAATGTCGTTCAATTGAATCAACCCAAGTTCGGAAATATGCGTAACAAAATCAGATGACCAATCACATGGTGTCAATGGAGTCAGAGAATTAGTATCGGGTAAAGACACCCATGTCACAGACGGCAAGTAAAAGTCACCCAATACTAAAATACGGTCCTTTCTACTGGCTAACGCAATAACTTTTGCAATAGCGTCAATATGCACTTGATATACCTCAAAGCATGAAGATGGCGGAATATAAGAACACGTGACAAACAATTTCAAATCGCCTAAATTAATGGACACCACAATAAACTCAAGATCGCCAATGTCATCAACTGTAACCAACTCAGAAGATAAAGAATTCTCAATTGAGATTAAAACACCACCACCAATTTTACCAACACGATCTTATTGCAGTACTTATTGCAGAACAACTCAGAATTAAAAACATTAGGTTTAAGCCATGTCTCAGAAAATGCAATGACATCAAACTCAAAACCAAAGCTATCAACAAATAATCTGGACAATTTAGTATTCAAACCGCGAACATTCTGATACGCCATATTCAAACTCCCAATTAGTTTTTTGGAGCTGCCTTATCTCCAGACGGTAATCTAGCAAAATTATCACGCCTACCATTATCCCGATACTCAAATTCCCTTACGAATGTTCTGTGAGGCCAAAATTCCGAATCCACCAGTCTGACAAATAGATCATCCGGTGCAATAATTTTGAAAGACGACCTACGTTCCGAAAATTGTGACTTCAGCTTGAAGCACTGTATGGAATCGTTAGAATTATTCCCGACTAATTTAGACGATATGTAAAGCCGTACATCCTCTTCGGTCGTGTCGGGGGAAAGTCTAGACACAAAAACTGTCTTCCTTGCCGGTACGACAGTCAACGTTCTTGGTCCCGGTCCTGGCACCGGGGCGGGATTACCACCCGGAGGAGACGACTTATCGCTGTCCGTGGAAGCTATAGTAACTACAGAAACGACTTCAGCAAAAGTAGGAGGGGCAGAAGATTTCATTGGACTTGAAACTGTAACTGGAGAATTAACGTCCATTAAATTCGGCGAGGAAGGAATTACTAACAATGGAGGGGCCTTCTTAGCCGTCTTCTTCCTTTTCGGCGGGGAAGCTTTCGGTGAACCCGCTCTCTTTTCCAATCCCGGATATTTATTAAACATCCCAATAAACTTGGAAAATCGACCAGATAAAGCCGAAAGCTCCTTTTCCATCTCAGAAAACTCGGACTTCATGCTCCTGAAAAATTTGTAGAACTCCACATCCAATTTTCTACAATCCACGCAACACCAACGAAGACCCTTGTCATCACTAAGATTGTCCGCCACTCTTGCATAAAGGCCAACACATTTGACATGTACTAAGCCATCACACAACCAACACGAAATAAGAGTATCGGTATCCGATCTAACCTTACAGTCTTTGTTCATGCAAGTCATCATTATAATTAAATCAGAGTAAAAAAAAAAAAAAAAAAAAAAATAAATAAGAAACAAATACTAAAAACAGAATTCCAAAATCGACAAAATTCCCAAAAAAGTATGAACTTATTATCCCTTTGATATTAATTCCCAAAACCAGATGGCAACTCTGACACACAAATAACGAAACAAAGAGAATGAAAGAAAAACAAAAATCAAACAACTACAACATTAGATGTTCTCAACATTGTTGTTGTTTGTGTTTTACACGATCAACAGAATTTCCAATTGCACACAATAACACAAAAACAGTATAAACAAGCACTGCACTGAACACACAACTATATCAAGCAATGTATTTTAACTTATCTTTGCACAATTAACACAACAAGTAAAATACGAAAATAAAGTAAATTCACGGAGCACAACTAAACGAGAGTAGAGTTGCCAAACCACCCTAGTATGAGAAAAGTCGAAAAGCCGATGATAGTTTACGGCTATCATCAAAACTGAAGGAGTGGTTTGCCGAAAACTGATGACACCTTATTTTGGTAGTCACACCCACTTTCAAAAACTTTGAGGGGCAAAAAAAAGGCTACTAATCCAGCCAAACTAAACTAGGGTTTTACTCAGCTCTGGTACCGCTATCGAATCTGCATAGTGAGTACCTGGTGCTTTTTTACTGTTGCACTGTGTTATCGATATGTATGTATATGACGATAAAATTTTGCAATAAATTTTCGATTTGTTAGCGATGCCATAATTACCATTTCCAATCCCGTATATTGTAAATAAATACTCGTAAATGGTTTCCCATTACATCCCATGAAGAAATTGGGGAGAGATTCTCACAACCAGTGAGCTGTGCGCTTTATAGTTTTATACTCACAGATTCGGACCTAAAGTTTAACACCGGCTCCGAACGGTATTTTGAGAAGCTTTTTTCATGGCTAAGTACTCGATAGTGTCGCCGTCACTAAGCGAGGTGACCCTCGTCGAAAGAAATTTTAAGGTGGTCGGAGCACACTAACCATTGCACCACCGATGGACATCCCGTATATTATAATTAAGGGAAAAATTGCATTGTGTTCGTTAAAGATTTACGACAGTTACGTGTTGACCAGCCAGTCACACAGAAAGCGGGAAATATGTTACAAACTAATTTTGGTCCAAACATCTCTTATTGCGCCTTCTATGCATTTTAATCAGGGTTCGTATTTCGTGGGTAATGGGTTACCCAGGGTCACCCATTATTATTGCCGTGGGCAATGGGTATGGGGAAAATAACGGGTAGCTACCCACGACAATGGGGAATTACTCATCACGGTTACCCTCAGGGAAAATAATGGGTAGCTACCCACGACGATAGGTAATGGGTTACCCAGGGAAACCCATTCCCATTTTTGATCGAAAATATGAAAAAGTTAGAAAAACTTTCTATATCTCGGAAACGGAGCGTCCAATCGAAAAAATAACCAAATTTTGCGAGTTTCTAAGTGTCTTACATAAAGTGGTCCAATTCGTATGGAAGAATTTTTTTTTTCGAATAATCGCCTAAATAAGAAAATCGATAAAATAAAAAGTGGCTATAACTCGGAAACGGTGCGTCCAATCGAAAAAATGTTCCTCTGTACAAGGCAGCTTAAAAGGTAGAAGCAATACTAAAAAAATTACAACAAGGTTTCTGTTTTTGATTGGTGTGTAGTTTATGCAGGGGGTTTCTATGGCACAGCTGATCGAAAAGGTACTAGGGAAATGATGTAGAATGAGACCAAATAAGAGAGGAACTAATTTTACTAAATTTGTTTATTGATACTAATGACAGCTAAATTATGTTTTATGTTGTTTGCACTGAACGAAAATACGCATTCCCTTTGATTTCTGTCCGTTTTATATCCAACGAAAGTGGAAAATTGGTAACATACAGCAGCAATTAAAACTCGATGAAATTGCCTACTACCTCATCGTCATGAAGAGGCATCGAATAGAGTAATGGAAACTCTTAAGTATTACTCTATGGTTTATGTCAATATCAACTTACTACGAACAACGGACACAAAACAAAGGTAAACAGCATTTGACAGGTAGTGTGCACCACTTTGGCACCACGACATAAAAAAAAACAGCCGTTCTTTAAACGGATCCAATATTGAAGACATCCATTAGTTAAAGGGGCCCTTAGACCTGTGGATAAGTTGCAGCGATTTCAAGTTGACATCAACTTATCCATGGTGTAAGGTGAAGTTTGTACAAACTAGTTGAGGTAAAATCTAAGCGATATTGATTTTTTGAAGTTGATATCAACTTATCCATCAGTGGAAGGGGAAGTTGCATCAACTTTCCTACGCATTTCGAAGAGAAACGTTCATGAGGCAACATTATCGGCAAAATGTAAAGAAATGAACCAATAAATAAATAACAAACATTATCGGAAAAATATAAACGAAATAAATATGAGTTGTAGTGTAATTTATAAATATTTAAAGAAAATACTTAAGACCGTTATAACTTATGACGGTCTTGTCGCATATTACGCTGTGGAACAAATTGAAACTTTTTGCAAAGCACCAGATACTCACTATGCAGATTCGATAGCGGTACCAGAGTTGAGTAAAACCGTAGTTTAGTTTGGCTGGATTAGTAGTTGTTTTTTTTGCCCCTCAAAGTTTTTAAAAGTGGGTGTGACCACCAAAAAAAGGTGTCATCAGTTTTCGGCAAACCACTCCTTCAGTTTTATCATCAGCAAAGTTGTAGCTGACAGTCTGCCGAAGAAATTTTTTTTACAAAGATTTTCAAAAAAAAACATGTTTTCCGAGAGTTTTTCTAAAAAAACTTTTTTGAAAAAACGTATGTTTTTACTTTTTCGAGTATAACTCTCTTCTGAAAAACTGAAGCTTTTGAGATGCCAAACAAGTCTTCTGAACAAGGTTTTACAATCTGAATACTTCTACATCCTCTAAAATGGCCCCAAAAGTGCATATTTTTTGTATGGCAGCCCAATGTTAAAATCGTCACTTAAAATCGTCACACGCATAACAATAACAAGTACTCGCTCCAAAATTGACCACCGGAATTCATGACAATTTTACAACAACAATTTTCATAAACTCCGGTCCTCAATTTTGGAGCGAGAAGTTGTTATTGTTTTGCGTAGGTTTATTTTATTTGACATTCCTCGGCGCGGTTTTTTTGCACAGGCTTTCACATAAGATCTTTCTAATGTCTATGACTAGAATATTTCCCATACACTTTGTTTGTATTTTGTTTATTTCTATTTTTCATGCAATCCGTTAAAAAACATTTAGAAAGAAGGTAATCCCCGTACAGAAAGAACGTGTTTAAGTTTTATTAAAAGTGAAAAATCAAGTCCTAAGTGGAATTTTTTAATTTTAAAGTGCAAAAAATTAACAAATGCATATATATATATAAATATAAACAAGTTTTGCTATGTCTGTGGCAAATTTGTAAAAATTATCGTGCAGAAACGATACAAGAAAACTTTGCTAGGTCGTAGTAAAAATTTTAAAAATGCTTACAAAAAATGCTACAAAAAAAAACATTGTTCAAAATAAATGGGTACCCAATTCTGTTTGTATTATGTGCTTCAAAAACGTAAACGGATTTGCAGTAGGAAACCAGAAGTTTCTGCGTTATGAAGCTCCAGTGATTTGGACGAATCCAGGAAGGAAACATGTTCCCGAGAATTGCTATGCATGCAAATACGACGAGGGGCATGGTCGCAAAAAAGCAAAAACTTTTCAATACCAGGCCGTACCTAGTGTTCAGTTGCCCAAAATTTCTTCGATGGACACTTCATTGCAAGTTGAAACTCAGAGAAGTGCGCGTGATGCAAATGAAGATCCTGAACTTATGAGCTGTGAAAGCGTCGAATCAGAGAATTTCTCCGAGTATAGTCCGGTGCCATCCTTTTCGCGGAGGTGTCCAATCTTTATATCGCAAGCACGGCTCGATTTTATTGTTTCAAAGTTGGAACTATCGCAACGAAAATCGGAAGAACTTGCTAAAATGTTGAACGAACAAAACCTTTTGATGCCTGATGTCAAGGTATCTCGGCTTAGAAAACGCCAAACCCACCTCCAAAAAAATTTCACTGTTGATGAGCCAAAAAAAATTGCATACTGTCAGGACACAAAGAAACTTATGGAACAAATGCAAATATCATATGATTCTGCTGAATGGCGGTTATTCATAGACAGCTTGAAGCAGAGCTTAAAAGCTGTTTTGCTGCACAAAAGTAATAAAAAACCATCTATCCCGATAGCCTACAGCATGGATACAAAATAATCCTACGAAAAAATGGAGCTTATTTTAAAATCAGTCCAATATAATGTCCATAAGTGGCGGATATGTAGCGATCTTAAGGTAGTTTCAATGCTTTGCGGTCTTCAAGGTGGCTACACGAAGAATATGTGTTTTCTGTGAAACTGGGATTTGTGGTTCAAAGGCAATCAATACAAAAATCATTCATGGGAAGATAGAACAAATAATACACTGCGCCAAAAGAATATAACTAAAGAAACACTTGTGCCACGGGAAAACATTTTAATGCCACTTCTACACATAAAGCTTGGTGTGGTCAAAAATTGTATAAAGGCCGTTGTAGGATTACAAAGCAGAAGAAAAATTCAGATCGTGCTCTCGAAGTTCTGAATTTCTTAAGATGTCAGGTTTTCCAAGAGAAAATTAGCGTTGAGAAATTAAAAGAAGGTAAGTGAAACACAGTAATTTTTTTTTATATTTAGCACAAAAAGTATTTATACTTTGTAGGCGTACTCAACGGTCCAGATATTCGGAAACTTATGAAAGACGAACGATTTGATAACATTTTACTCGACGCAGAAAAGAATGCTTGGAGTCTTTTAAAAAAACCATGATTTTTATGATGAAAATTAAATATTTTTCTCAAACAGAATTAAAAAAAATTAATTTTTTGTAAGATTTTACTTTTAGGGAGTTTTAGATTCCACAGACTTTTTCATAGAAATGCTTTAGTTATTCAAAAACTTCACTTTTGCTGAAGAGTGTAGAAAAAATTTTGAATGTTCAAAAGTTATGCTCGAAAAGTAACAAAATTCCACTTTCTTTCAAGTCTTTTTTAAAGAAAGTAAGGAAAAAATAATTTTGTTCGGTACCTTTGTTAGGAGAATTCTTTTAACTGACTGTAAGAAACAAATTTGCATAAGAAGGTTCAAAGCTATCCTCAAAGCTGAAGAGAGTTATAAATATTATCATCAAGTTATAATAAACACTTGGTTTACTGATAAAGATGTTACTCGTGTTAACTTCGAAAAGATAAGAGATAGTGAAGTGATAATTGAACCAAACAAAGCTTTGGCAAGGTTCCTAGATGGGTTGGGCAGAAAATCGTCAAAATCTTCGAAAAAATCGTCAAAAATAATTAGAAAATCGTCAAAAAAAACGTCAAAATAAAAAACCGTTTATTTTTTTGAATATTTCCTTTATTAAGCGAACAAAAAGTGAAGTTTTTGGAAATATGCACTTTTGGGGCCATTTTAGAGGATGTAGAAGTATTCAGATTGTAAAACCTTGTTCAGAAGACTTGGTAGGCATCTCAAAAGATTTATTTTTTCAGAAGAGAGTAAGCAAAAAATTCTGATTTTTTTAAAGTTATACTCGAAAAAGTAAAAAATACGTTTTTTCAAAAAAGTTTTTTTAGAAAAACTCTCGGAAAGTATGTTTTTTTTGAAACCCTTTGTAAAAAAAAATTTCTTCGGCAGACTGTCAGCTACAACTTTGCCGATGATAGTTTACGGCTATCATCAAAACTGAAGGAGTGGTTTGCCGAAAACTGATGACACCTTTTTTTGTTAGTCACACCCACTTTCAAAAACTTTGAGGGGCAAAAAAAAAAGGCTACTAATCCAGCCAAACTAAACTAGGGTTTTACTCAGCTCTGGAACCGCTATCGAATCTGCATAGTGAGTGCCTGGTGCTTTTTTCACTGTTGCACTGTGTTATCGATATGTATGTATATGACGATAAAATTTTGCAATAAATTTTCGATTTGTTAGCGATGCCATAATTACCATTTCCAATCCCGTATATTGTAAATAAATACTCGTAAATGGTTTCCCATTACATCCCTTGAAGAAATTGGGGAGAGATTCTCACAACCAGTGAGCTGTGCGCTTTATAGTTTTATACTCACAGATTCGGACCTAAAGTTTAACACCGGTTCCGAACGGTATTTTGAGAAGCTTTTTTCATGGCTAAGTACTCGATAGTGTCGCCGTCACTAAGCGAGGTGACCCTCGTCGAAAGAAATTTTAAGGTGGTCGGAGCACACTAACCATTGCACCGCCGATGGACATCCCGTATATTATAATTAAGGGAAAAATTGCATTGTGTTCGTTAAAGATTTACGACAGTTACGTGTTGACCAGCCAGTCACACAGAAAGCGGGAAATATGTTACAAACTAATTTTGGTCCAAACATCTCTTATTGCGCCTTCTATGCATTTTAATCAGGGTTCGTATTTCGTGGGTAATGGGTTACCCAGGGTCACCCATTATTATTGCCGTGGGCAATGGGTATGGCGAAAATAACGAGTAGCTACCCACGACAATGGGGAATTACTCATCATGGTTACCCTCAGGGAAACAGGGAAAATAATGGGTAGCTACCCACGACGATAGGTAATGGGTTACCCAGGGAAACCCATCCCCATTTTTGATCGAAAATATGAAAAAGTTAGAAAAAATAACCAATTTTTGCGAGTTTCTAAGTGTCTTACATAAAGTGGTCCAATTCGTATGGAAGAATTTTTTTTCGAAAAATCGCCTAAATAAGAAAATCGATACAATAAAAAGTGGCTATAACTCGGAAACGGTGCGTCCAATCGAAAAAATTTTCCGCTGTACAAGTCAGCTTGAGAGGTAGAAGCAATACTAATAAAATTACAACAAGGTAATAACAACCAGCATTCTGTTTTTGATTGGTGTGTAGTTTATGCAGGGGGTTTTTATGGCACAGCTGATCGAAAAGGTACTAGGGAAATGATGTAGAATGAGAGACCAAATAAGAGAGGAACTAATTTTACTAATTTTGTTTATTGATACTAATGACAGCTAAATTATGTTTTATGTTGTTTGCACTGAACGAAAATACGCATTCCCTTTGATTTCTGTCCGTTTTATATCCAACGAAAGTGGAAAATTGGTAACATACAGCAGCAATTAAAACTCGATGAAATTGCCTGCTACCTCATCGTCATGAAGAGGCATCGAATAGAGTAATGGAAACTCTTAAGTATTACTCTATGGTTTATGTCAATATCAACGTACTACGAACAACGGATACAAAACAAAGGTAAACAGCATTTGACAGGTAGTGTGCACCACTTTGGCACCACGAAATAAAAAAAAAACAGTCGTTCTTTAAACGGATCCAATATTGAAGACATCCATTAGTTAAAGGGGCCCTTAGACCTGTGGATAAGTTGCAGCGATTTCAAGTTGACATCAACTTATCCATGGTGTAAGGTGAAGTTTGTGGTTTGTACAAACTAGTTGAGGTAAAATCTAAGCGATATTGATTTTTTGAAGGTGATATCAACTTATCCATCAGTGTAAGGGGAAGTTGCATCAACTTTCCTACGCATTTCGAAGAGAAACGTTCATGAGGCAACATTATCGGCAAAATGTAAAGAAATGAACCAATAAATAAATAACATAAATATTATCGGAAAAATATAAAAGAAATAAATATGAGTTGTAGTGTAATTTATAAATATTTAAAGAAAATACTTAAGACCGTTATAACTTATGACGGTCTTGTCGCATATTACGCTGTGGAACAAATTGAAACTTTTTGCAAAGCACCAGATACTCACTATGCAGATTCGATAGCGGTACCAGAGTTGAGTAAAACCGTAGTTTAGTTTGGCTGGATTAGTAGTTGTTTTTTTTTGCCCCTCAAAGTTTTTAAAAGTGGGTGTGACCACCAAAAAAAGGTGTCATCAGTTTTCGGCAAACCACTCCTTCAGTTTTATCATCAGCAAAGTTGTAGCTGACAGTCTGCCGAAGAAATTTTTTTTACAAAGGTTTTCAAAAAAAAACATGTTTTCCGAGAGTTTTTCTAAAAAAACTTTTTTGAAAAAACGTATGTTTTTATATGTTCTGAATACTTCTACATCCTCTAAAATGGCCCCAAAAAACGTATTTTTTTACTTTTTCGAGTATAACTTTAAAAAATCAGAATTTTTTGGTTATTCTCTTCTGAAAAAATGAAGCTTTTGAGATGCCAAACAAATCTTCTGAACAAGGTTTTACAATCTGAATACTTCTACATCCTCTAAAATGGCCCCAAAAGTACATATTTTTTGTATGGCAGCCCAATGTTAAAATCGTCACTTAAAATCGTCACACGCATAACATTAACAAGTACTCGCTCCAAAATTGAGCTCCGGAATTCATGACAATTTTACAACAACAATTTTCATAAACTCCGGTCCTCAATTTTGGAGCGAGAAGTTGTTATTGTTTTGCGTAGGTTTATTTTATTTGACATTCCTCGGCGCGGTTTTTTTGCACAGGCTTTCACATAAGATCTTTCTAATGTCTATGACTAGAATATTTCTCATACAATTTGTTTGTATTTTGTTTATTTCTATTTCTCATGCAATCCGTAAAAAAACATTTAGAAAGAAGGTAATCCCCGTACAGAAAGAACGTGTTTAAGTTTTATTAAAAGTGAAAAATCAAGTCCTAAGTGGAATTTTGTAATTTTAAAGTGCAAAAAATTAACAAATGCATATATATATATAAATATAAACAAGTTTTGCTATGTCTGTGGGAAATTTGTAAAAATTATCGTGCAGAAACGATACAAGAAAACTTTGCTAGGTCGTAGTAAAAATTTTAAAAATGCTTACAAAAAATGCTACAAAAAAAAACATTGTTCAAAATAAATGGGTACCCAATTCTGTTTGTATTATGTGCTTCAAAAACGTAAACGGATTTGCAGTAGGAAACCAGAAGTTTCTGCGTTATGAAGCTCCAGTGATTTGGACGAATCCAGGAAACATGTTCCCGAGAATTGCTATGCATGCAAAAATACGACGAGGGGCATGGATGCAAAAAAGCTAAAACTTTTCAATACCAGGCCGTACCTAGTGTTCAGTTGCCCAAAATTTCTTCGATGGACACTTCATTGCAAGTTGAAACTCAGAGAAGTGCGCGTGATGCAAATGAAGATCCTGAACTTATGAGCTGTGAAAGCGTCGAATCAGAGAATTTCTCTGAGTATAGTCCGGTGCCATCCTTTTCGCGGAGGTGTCCAATCTTTATATCGCAAGCACGGCTCGATTTTATTGTTTCAAAGTTGGAACTATCGCAACGAAAGTCGGAAGAACTTGCTAAAATGTTGAACGAACAAAACCTTTTGATGCCTGATGTCAAGGTATCTCGGCTTAGAAAACGCCAAACCCACCTTCAAAAAAATGTCACTGTTGATGAGCCAAAAAAAATTGCATACTGTCAGGACACAAAGAAACTTATGGAACAAATGCAAATATCACATGATTCTGCTGAATGGCGGTTATTCATAGACAGCTTGAAGCAGAGCTTAAAAGCTGTTTTGCTGCACAAAAGTAATAACAAACCATCTATCCCGATAGCCTACAGCATGGATACAAAATAATCCTACGAAAAAATTGAGCTTATTTTAAAATCAGTCCAATATAATGTCCATAAGTGGCGGATATGTAGCGATCTTAAGGTAGTTGCAATGCTTTGCGGTCTTCAAGGTGGCTACACGAAGAATATGTGTTTTCTGTGAAACTGGGATTTGTGGTTCAAAGGCGATCAATACAAAAATCATTCATGGGAAGATAGAACAAATAATACACTGCGCCAAAAGAATATAACTAAAGAAGCGCTTGTGCCACGGGAAAACATTTTAATGTCACTTCTACACATCAAGCTTGGTGTGGTCAAAAATTTTATAAAGGCCGTTGTAGGATTACAAAAGCAGAAGAAAAATTCAGATCGTGCTCTCGAAGTTCTAAATTTCTTAAGATGTCAGGTTTTCCAAGAGAAAGAACGTTGAGAAATTAAAAGAAGATAAGTGAAACACAGTAATTTTGTTTTATATTTAGCAAAAAAAGTATACTGTGTAGGCGTACTCAACGGCCCAGATATTCGGAAACTTATGAAAGACGAACGATTTGATAACATTTTACTCGACGCAGAAAAGAATGCTTGGAGTCTTTTAAAAAAGCCATGATTTTTATGATGAAAATTAAATTTTTTTCTCAAACGGAATAAAAAAAATGAATTTTTTGTAAGATTTTACTTTTAGGGAGTTTTAGATTCCACAGACTTTTTCATAGAAATGCTTTAGTTATTCAAAAACTTCACTTTTGCTGAAGAGTGTAGAAAACATTTTGAATGTTCAAAAGTTATGCTCGAAAAGTAACAAAATTCCACTTTCTTTCAAGTCTTTTTTAAAGAAAGTAAGGAAAAAATAATTTTGTTCGGTACCTTTGTTAGGAGAATTCTTTTAACTGACTGTAAGCAACAAATTTGCATAAGAAGGTTCAAAGCTATCCTCAAAGCTGAAGAGAGTGATAAATATTATCATCAAGTTATAATAAACACTTGGTTTACTGATAAAGATGTTACTCGTGTTAACTTCGAAAAAATAAGAGATAGTGAAGAGATAATTGAACCAAACAAAGCTTTGGCAAGGTTCCTAGATGGGTTGGGCAGAAAATTGTCAAAATCTTCGAAAAAATCGTCAAAAATAATTAGAAAATCGTCAAAATAAAAAACCGTTTATTTTTTTGAATATTTCCTTTATTAAGCGAACAAAAACCCAAAAAAGTGAAATATGCACTTTTGGGGCCATTTTAGAGGATGTAGAAGTATTCAGATTGTAAAACCTTGTTCAGAAGACTTGGTTGACATCTCAAAAGCTTTATTTTTTCAGAAGAGAGTAAGCAAAAAATTCTGATTTTTTTTTAAGTTATACTCGAAAAAGTAAAAAATACGTTTTTTCAAAAAAGTTTTTTTAGAAAAACTCTCGGAAAATATGTTTTTTTTTGAAACCCTTTGTAAAAAAAATTTCTTCGGCAGACTGTCAGCTACAACTTTTTTTTTTTTTTTTTTTTTTTAAATCGAGCGAACCCATCGCCGCCACTCTTACCCGCCCCTACCGACCGAGAGGGCCACGTCCCCATAACGTGAGGACAGCGTACACATTATAGACCGGTCTATAACGGGAGAGCAAGGACCATAAGTTCACACGTTACAACCGACTACAGAAATTCTTCACCAGTTGGTATTACACTAACATAAATTAGTATAAAAGCACATCACGAGATATTAACATAACAGACTTCATAATATATAATAATTACGAGCAAAACGAAAACCAAATTATAAATCAGACCAGATAGTAAGGATAAAGTAAATTAAATTTACATATGTACGTTAACGAATATACAGCACTAATGCAATCGGTTCAAATGACAAATTATGCTAGACTTTGTCGTTTCCCAACTACCTGTGAAATCAATAAACTGATATAGCTCATTAAAGTCACGACACATTCTCCTAACTGGATCAAAGGACGCATAATTCGAACGCTGAAACTCGATGTGAATGAGTTTATAGTACCTCGTGGGTCTCAATGGGACATTTATAAAAATCTTAGATAACAGAAATTCAGAACATATACATCCATCAATTATCTTCAAAACTGTAATAGAGTTTATCATGGTACGTCTACTACTAAGAGTCGGCAATCTGATCAATGCTAGTCTACTGCTATACGAAGGAAGATTATGGTTCGGGTTCCATTGAAGATTTCTCAGACAAAAAATGAGAACCTGTTTCTGGACCGATTCAATCATATTAACATACAAATTGTACTGAGGGTCCCAAACAACTGATCCATATTCGAGAATAGGGCGGACTAGTGAAGTAAAAAGATTTTTCGTAACGTAGGGATCAGAAAATTCCTTTGCCCAACGTTTAATAAAGTTCAGAACGCCATAAGCCTTGTTCACCATCGTAATTATGTGGGAGTTGAAATTTAATTTTCTGTCCAAGAGAACACCAAGATCAACAAATGAATCCACCGATTCAAGAACATTGCCACCTAAAATGCCGAAAATAATGATGACCTAGAGAACAGCATATGCTTACATTTCGTAAAATTAAGCTCCATCAAATTGGTCTCGCACCACGTCTGGAAAGTAGACAAATCCCTCTGAAGTAAAGAATATTGACAAGGATCCTTGTAAGAAAAATAGATCTTCACGTCATCAGCGTACATTAACAATTTAGAGTGCATTATGGAGGCGGGTAAGTCGTTAATGAATAACAAAAATAGAACCGGCCCAAGATGACTGCCTGAGGCACCCCAGATGACACAAAAATAGATCTTGAGAATGATCGACCAAATGATACCATCTGTTCTCTGTTCATTAAATAAGAACTAATCCAATTCAGCATGTTACAATTAAAACCCATTGCCCCTAGTTTATATAATAACAAATTGTGGTTAACTTTATCAAAAGCCTTACTAAAATCGGTAAAAATCACATCAGTTTGATCTCCATTAATAAAGCCGTCAATAATAGAAGAGGAAAACTGAAGCAAATTAGTCACGGTGGAACGACCCTTCCGAAAGCCATGTTGACATGGATCTAAAATAGAGGAAACCTGATGAGAAATTACCTCTGTGACTAACTTCTCAAAAAGTTTAGGAATGACACTCAATTTTGCAATTCCCCTATAATTTGCAACATTTACTAAACTACCAGATTTGTGGAGAGGGATTATATAAGAGCTCTTCCACTGTGCAGGAAAATGACCGAAATTCAACGAAGCGTTAAATAAGAGAGTCAACGGTAAGCTGAGAGAGTTCGAGCAGTATTTCAACATAGAGTCCGGGATACCATCAGGACCAGCTTTATTCGAGGCTTTCAAGCTGATTAAGTTATCTAGCAACCACGAAGAATTTACGACAGGTGCATCAAACGGAATGGTAGAGCGGACAGTGTACGGGTATGATTTGGAAACATCATAGGCTCGGGTGGAATAAATAGATGCGAAAAAATCGGCGAAACAATTAGCAATAGACTCTTCATCTGAATATTCAATACCGTTCATTTTGATCCTACAAGGTGTGGAAGACGAATTACGCTTCAAGTTAACAAATCTAAAGAATGATTTGGGGTTCCGTTTAAAATTAGCCTTCAACCTATCCAAATATAATCTGTAACTCTCACGAGATTTAGAGTTGTATCTACTCCTAGAAACAATATACCTAGCATAGTCTGCTAGCAGTCCAGATTTTTTATACTTTTTCGAACATCTATTCCTTACATTCTTGAGACTATTTAGAGCCCTTGAGGACCATGGGGGACCAGTATTACCCATTATTGGCCTCTTGGGTACAGACTTAGAAATATAGCCTTTAATAATATTATAGAAATCATCCAGGGCGGTTTCAAATTCAAAAGAATTATCACACTGACAAATACTATGCCAGTCGGTATCAAAGATAAGATTATTCAAAAGTATAAAGTTCGCACGCGAAAAGCATAGGCCAACATAGAACGAAGAGCAATTGCAACCAACCAGCATGGTATCATATGTATAATTAATTCCCAGCGTTGGATGGTAACTATCCTCAGGAGAAATTAACGGATCAATTCGAGAAATATCAAAGTTGTTAGAATCATCCACTAAAACTAGATCAAGGACTCGATTCATAGAATTGGGAATGTCGTTTAATTGAATCAACCCAAGTTCGGAAATATGCGTAACAAAATCAGATGACCAATCACATGGTGTCAATGGAGTCAGAGAATTAGTATCGGGTAAAGACACCCATGTCACAGACGGCAAGTAAAAGTCACCCAATACTAAAATACGGTCCTTTCTACTGGCTAACGCAATTACTTTTGCAATAGCGTCAATATGCACTTGATATACCTCAAAGCATGAAGATGGCGGAATATAAGAACACGTGACAAACAATTTCAAATCGCCTAAATTAATGAACACCACAATAAACTCAAGATCGCCAATTTCATCAACTGTAACCAACTCAGAAGATAAAGAATTCTCAATTGAGATTAAAACACCACCACCAATTTTACCAACACGATCTTATTGCAGAACAACTCAGAATTAAAAACATTAGGTTTAAGCCATGTCTCAGAAAATGCAATGACATCAAACTCAAAACCAAAGCTATCAACAAATAATCTGGACAATTTAGTATTCAAACCGCGAACATTCTGATACGCCATATTCAAACTCCCAATTAGCTTTTTGGAGCTGCCTTATCTCCAGACGGTAATCTAGCAAAATTATCACGCCTACCATTATCCCGATACTCAAATTCCCTTACGAATGTTCTGTGAGGCCAAAATTCCGAATCCACCAGTCTGACAAATAGATCATCCGGTGCAATAATTTTGAAAGACGACCTACGTTCCGAAAATTGTGACTTCAGCTTGAAGCACTGTATGGAATCGTTAGAATTATTCCCGACTAATTTAGACGATATGTAAAGCCGTACATCCTCTTCGGTCGTGTCGGGGGAAAGTCTAGACACAAAAACTGTCTTCCTTGCCGGTACGACAGTCAACGTTCTTGGTCCCGGTCCTGGCACCGGGGCGGGATTACCACCGGGAGGAGACGACTTATCGCTGTCCGTGGAAGCTATAGTAACTACAGAAACGACTTCAGCAAAAGTAGGAGGGGCAGAAGATTTCATTGGACTTGAAACTGTAACTGGAGAATTAACGTCCATTAAATTCGGCGAGGAAGGAATTACCAACAATGGAGGGGCCTTCTTAGCCGTCTTCTTCCTTTTCGGCGGGGAAGCTTTCGGTGAACCCGCTCTCTTTTCCAATCCCGGATATTTATTAAACATCCCAATAAACTTGGAAAATCGACCAGATAAAGCCGAAAGCTCCTTTTCCATCTCAGAAAACTCGGACTTCATGCTCATGAAAAATTTGTAGAACTCCACATCCAATTTTCTACAATCCACGCAACACCAACGAAGACCCTTGTCATCACTAAGATTGTCCGCCACTCTTGCATAAAGGCCAACACATTTGACATGTACTAAGCCATCACACAACCAACACGAAATAAGAGTATCGGTATCCGATCTAACCTTACAGTCTTTGTTCATGCAAGTCATCATTATAATTAAATCAGAGTAAAAAAAAAAAATAAATAAATAAATAAGAAACAAATACTAAAAACAGAATTCCAAAATCGACAAAAATCCCAAGAAAGTATGAACTTATTATCCCTTTGATATTAATTCCCAAAACCAGATGGCAACTCTGACACACAAATAACGAAACAAAGAGAATGAAAGAAAAACAAAAATCAAACAACTACAACGTTAGATGTTCTCAACACTGTTGTAGTTTGTGTTTTACACGATCAACAGAATTTCCAATTGCACACAATAACACAAAAACAGTATAAAGAAGCACTGCACTGAACACACAATTATATCAAGCAATGTATTTTAACTTATCTTTGCACAATTAACACAACAAGCACTATTTAAACTTTTAAAATACGAAAATAAAGTAAATTCACGGAGCACAACTAAAAAAACGAACTAAACGAGAGTAGAGTTGCCAAACCACCCTAGTATGAGAAAAGTCGAAAAGCCGATGATAGTTTACGGCTATCATCAAAACTGAAGGAGTGGTTTGCCGAAAACTGATGAGACCTTATTTTGGTAGTCACACCCACTTTCAAAAACTTTGAGGGGCAAAAAAAAAGGCTACTAAAAGAGAAGTGCGCGTGATGCAAATGAAGATCCTGAACTTATGAGCTGTGAAAGCGTCGAATCAGAGAATTTCTCTGAGTATAGTCCGGTGCCATCCTTTTCGCGGAGGTGTCCAATCTTTATATCGCAAGCACGGCTCGATTTTATTGTTTCAAAGTTGGAACTATCGCAACGAAAGTCGGAAGAACTTGCTAAAATGTTGAACGAACAAAACCTTTTGATGCCTGATGTCAAGGTATCTCGGCTTAGAAAACGCCAAACCCACCTTCAAAAAAATGTCACTGTTGATGAGCCAAAAAAAATTGCATACTGTCAGGACACAAAGAAACTTATGGAACAAATGCAAATATCACATGATTCTGCTGAATGGCGGTTATTCATAGACAGCTTGAAGCAGAGCTTAAAAGCTGTTTTGCTGCACAAAAGTAATAACAAACCATCTATCCCGATAGCCTACAGCATGGATACAAAATAATCCTACGAAAAAATTGAGCTTATTTTAAAATCAGTCCAATATAATGTCCATAAGTGGCGGATATGTAGTTGCAATGCTTTGCGGTCTTCAAGGTGGCTACACGAAGAATATGTGTTTTCTGTGAAACTGGGATTTGTGGTTCAAAGGCGATCAATACAAAAATCATTCATGGGAAGATAGAACAAATAATACACTGCGCCAAAAGAATATAACTAACGAAGCGCTTGTGCCACGGGAAAACATTTTAATGTCACTTCTACACATCAAGCTTGGTGTGGTCAAAAATTTTATAAAGGCCGTTGTAGGATTACAAAAGCAGAAGAAAAATTCAGATCGTGCTCTCGAAGTTCTAAATTTCTTAAGATGTCAGGTTTTCCAAGAGAAAGAACGTTGAGAAATTAAAAGAAGATAAGTGAAACACAGTAATTTTTTTTTATATTTAGCAAAAAAAGTATACTGTGTAGGCGTACTCAACGGCCCAGATATTCGGAAACTTATGAAAGACGAACGATTTGATAACATTTTACTCGACGCAGAAAAGAATGCTTGGAGTCTTTTAAAAAAACCATGATTTTTATGATGAAAATTAAATTTTTTTCTCAAACGGAATAAAAAAAATGAATTTTTTGTAAGATTTTATTTTTAGGGAGTTTTAGATTCCACAGACTTTTTCATAGAAATGCTTTAGTTATTCAAAAACTTCACTTTTGCTGAAGAGTGTAGAAAACATTTTGAATGTTCAAAAGTTATGCTCGAAAAGTAACAAAATTCCACTTTCTTTCAAGTCTTATTTAAAGAAAGTAAGGAAAAAATAATTTTGTTCGGTACCTTTGTTAGGAGAATTCTTTTAACTGACTGTAAGCAACAAATTTGCATAAGAAGGTTCAAAGCTATCCTCAAAGCTGAAGAGAGTGATAAATATTATCATCAAGTTATAATAAACACTTGGTTTACTGATAAAGATGTTACTCGTGTTAACTTCGAAAAGATAAGAGATAGTGAAGAGATAATTGAACCAAACAAAGCTTTGGCAAGGTTCCTAGATGGGTTGGGCAGAAAATTGTCAAAATCTTCGAAAAAATCGTCAAAAATAATTAGAAAATCGTCAAAATAAAAAACCGTTTATTTTTTTGAATATTTCCTTTATTAAGCGAACAAAAACCCAAAAAAGTGAAATATGCACTTTTGGGGCCATTTTAGAGGATGTAGAAGTATTCAGATTGTAAAACCTTGTTCAGAAGACTTGGTTGACATCTCAAAAGCTTTATTTTTTCAGAAGAGAGTAAGCAAAAAATTCTGATTTTTTTTTAAGTTATACTCGAAAAAGTAAAAAATACGTTTTTTCAAAAAAGTTTTTTTAGAAAAACTCTCGGAAAATATGTTTTTTTTGAAACCCTTTGTAAAAAAAATTTCTTCGGCAGACTGTCAGCTACAATTTTTTTTTTTTTTTTTTTTTTTTTAAATCGAGCGAACCCATCGCCGCCACTCTTACCCGCCCCTACCGACCGAGAGGGCCACGTCCCCATAACGTGAGGACAGCGTACACATTATAGACCGGTCTATAACGGGAGAGCAAGGACCATAAGTTCACACGTTACAACCGACTACAGAAATTCTTCACCAGTTGGTATTACACTAACATAAATTAGTATAAAAGCACATCACGAGATATTAACATAACAGACTTCATAATATATAATAATTACGAGCAAAACGAAAACCAAATTATAAATCAGACCAGATAGTAAGGATAAAGTAAATTAAATTTACATATGTACGTTAACGAATATACAGCACTAATGCAATCGGTTCAAATGACAAATTATGCTAGACTTTGTCGTTTCCCAACTACCTGTGAAATCAATAAACTGATATAGCTCATTAAAGTCACGACACATTCTCCTAACTGGATCAAAGGACGCATAATTCGAACGCTGAAACTCGATGTGAATGAGTTTATAGTACCTCGTGGGTCTCAATGGGACATTTATAAAAATCTTAGATAACAGAAATTCAGAACATATACATCCATCAATTATCTTCAAAACTGTAATAGAGTTTATCATGGTACGTCTACTACTAAGAGTCGGCAATCTGATCAATGCTAGTCTACTGCTATACGAAGGAAGATTATGGTTCGGGTTCCATTGAAGATTTCTCAGACAAAAAATGAGAACCTGTTTCTGGACCGATTCAATCATATTAACATACAAATTGTACTGAGGGTCCCAAACAACTGATCCATATTCGAGAATAGGGCGGACTAGTGAAGTAAAAAGATTTTTCGTAACGTAGGGATCAGAAAATTCCTTTGCCCAACGTTTAATAAAGTTCAGAACGCCATAAGCCTTGTTCACCATCGTAATTATGTGGGAGTTGAAATTTAATTTTCTGTCCAAGAGAACACCAAGATCAACAAATGAATCCACCGATTCAAGAACATTGCCACCTAAAATGCCGAAAATAATGATGACCTAGAGAACAGCATATGCTTACATTTCGTAAAATTAAGCTCCATCAAATTGGTCTCGCACCACGTCTGGAAAGTAGACAAATCCCTCTGAAGTAAAGAATATTGACAAGGATCCTTGTAAGAAAAATAGATCTTCACGTCATCAGCGTACATTAACAATTTAGAGTGCATTATGGAGGCGGGTAAGTCGTTAATGAATAACAAAAATAGAACCGGCCCAAGATGACTGCCTGAGGCACCCCAGATGACACAAAAATAGATCTTGAGAATGATCGACCAAATGATACCATCTGTTCTCTGTTCATTAAATAAGAACTAATCCAATTCAGCATGTTACAATTAAAACCCATTGCCCCTAGTTTATATAATAACAAATTGTGGTTAACTTTATCAAAAGCCTTACTAAAATCGGTAAAAATCACATCAGTTTGATCTCCATTAATAAAGCCGTCAATAATAGAAGAGGAAAACTGAAGCAAATTAGTCACGGTGGAACGACCCTTCCGAAAGCCATGTTGACATGGATCTAAAATAGAGGAAACCTGATGAGAAATTACCTCTGTGACTAACTTCTCAAAAAGTTTAGGAATGACACTCAATTTTGCAATTCCCCTATAATTTGCAACATTTACTAAACTACCAGATTTGTGGAGAGGGATTATATAAGAGCTCTTCCACTGTGCAGGAAAATGACCGAAATTCAACGAAGCGTTAAATAAGAGAGTCAACGGTAAGCTGAGAGAGTTCGAGCAGTATTTCAACATAGAGTCCGGGATACCATCAGGACCAGCTTTATTCGAGGCTTTCAAGCTGATTAAGTTATCTAGCAACCACGAAGAATTTACGACAGGTGCATCAAACGGAATGGTAGAGCGGACAGTGTACGGGTATGATTTGGAAACATCATAGGCTCGGGTGGAATAAATAGATGCGAAAAAATCGGCGAAACAATTAGCAATAGACTCTTCATCTGAATATTCAATACCGTTCATTTTGATCCTACAAGGTGTGGAAGACGAATTACGCTTCAAGTTAACAAATCTAAAGAATGATTTGGGGTTCCGTTTAAAATTAGCCTTCAACCTATCCAAATATAATCTGTAACTCTCACGAGATTTAGAGTTGTATCTACTCCTAGAAACAATATACCTAGCATAGTCTGCTTGCAGTCCAGATTTTTTATACTTTTTCGAACATCTATTCCTTACATTCTTGAGACTATTTAGAGCCCTTGAGGACCATGGGGGACCAGTATTACCCATTATTGGCCTCTTGGGTACAGACTTAGAAATATAGCCTTTAATAATATTATAGAAATCATCCAGGGCGATTTCAAATTCAAAAGAATTATCACACTGACAAATACTATGCCAGTCGGTATCAAAGATAAGATTATTCAAAAGTATAAAGTTCGCACGCGAAAAGCATAGGCCAACATAGAACGAAGAGCAATTGCAACCAACCAGCATGGTATCATATGTATAATTAATTCCCAGCGTTGGATGGTAACTATCCTCAGGAGAAATTAACGGATCAATTCGAGAAATATCAAAGTTGTTAGAATCATCCACTAAAACTAGATCAAGGACTCGATTCATAGAATTGGGAATGTCGTTTAATTGAATCAACCCAAGTTCGGAAATATGCGTAACAAAATCAGATGACCAATCACATGGTGTCAATGGAGTCAGAGAATTAGTATCGGGTAAAGACACCCATGTCACAGACGGCAAGTAAAAGTCACCCAATACTAAAATACGGTCCTTTCTACTGGCTAACGCAATTACTTTTGCAATAGCGTCAATATGCACTTGATATACCTCAAAGCATGAAGATGGCGGAATATAAGAACACGTGACAAACAATTTCAAATCGCCTAAATTAATGAACACCACAATAAACTCAAGATCGCCAATTTCATCAACTGTAACCAACTCAGAAGATAAAGAATTCTCAATTGAGATTAAAACACCACCACCAATTTTACCAACACGATCTTATTGCAGAACAACTCAGAATTAAAAACATTAGGTTTAAGCCATGTCTCAGAAAATGCAATGACATCAAACTCAAAACCAAAGCTATCAACAAATAATCTGGACAATTTAGTATTCAAACCGCGAACATTCTGATACGCCATATTCAAACTCCCAATTAGCTTTTTGGAGCTGCCTTATCTCCAGACGGTAATCTAGCAAAATTATCACGCCTACCATTATCCCGATACTCAAATTCCCTTACGAATGTTCTGTGAGGCCAAAATTCCGAATCCACCAGTCTGACAAATAGATCATCCGGTGCAATAATTTTGAAAGACGACCTACGTTCCGAAAATTGTGACTTCAGCTTGAAGCACTGTATGGAATCGTTAGAATTATTCCCGACTAATTTAGACGATATGTAAAGCCGTACATCCTCTTCGGTCGTGTCGGGGGAAAGTCTAGACACAAAAACTGTCTTCCTTGCCGGTACGACAGTCAACGTTCTTGGTCCCGGTCCTGGCACCGGGGCGGGATTACCACCCGGAGGAGACGACTTATCGCTGTCCGTGGAAGCTATAGTAACTACAGAAACGACTTCAGCAAAAGTAGGAGGGGCAGAAGATTTCATTGGACTTGAAACTGTAACTGGAGAATTAACGTCCATTAAATTCGGCGAGGAAGGAATTACCAACAATGGAGGGGCCTTCTTAGCCGTCTTCTTCCTTTTCGGCGGGGAAGCTTTCGGTGAACCCGCTCTCTTTTCCAATCCCGGATATTTATTAAACATCCCAATAAACTTGGAAAATCGACCAGATAAAGCCGAAAGCTCCTTTTCCATCTCAGAAAACTCGGACTTTATGCTCCTGAAAAATTTGTAGAACTCCACATCCAATTTTCTACAATCCACGCAACACCAACGAAGACCCTTGTCATCACTAAGATTGTCCGCCACTCTTGCATAAAGGCCAACACATTTGACATGTACTAAGCCATCACACAACCAACACGAAATAAGAGTATCGGTATCCGATCTAACCTTACAGTCTTTGTTCATGCAAGTCATCATTATAATTAAATCAGAGTAAAAAAAAAAAATAAATAAATAAATAAGAAACAAATACTAAAAACAGAATTCCAAAATCGACAAAAATCCCAAGAAAGTATGAACTTATTATCCCTTTGATATTAATTCCCAAAACCAGATGGCAACTCTGACACACAAATAACGAAACAAAGAGAATGAAAGAAAAACAAAAATCAAACAACTACAACGTTAGATGTTCTCAACACTGTTGTAGTTTGTGTTTTACACGATCAACAGAATTTCCAATTGCACACAATAACACAAAAACAGTATAAACAAGCACTGCACTGAACACACAATTATATCAAGCAATGTATTTTAACTTATCTTTGCACAATTAACACAACAAGCACTATTTAAACTTTTAAAATACGAAAATAAAGTAAATTCACGGAGCACAACTAAAAAAACGAACTAAACGAGAGTAGAGTTGCCAAACCACCCTAGTATGAGAAAAGTCGAAAAGCCGATGATAGTTTACGGCTATCATCAAAACTGAAGGAGTGGTTTGCCGAAAACTGATGACACCTTATTTTGGTAGTCACACCCACTATCAAAAACTTTGAGGGGCAAAAAAAAAGGCTACTAATCCAGCCAAACTAAACTAGGGTTTTACTCAGCTCTGGTACCGCTATCGAATCTGCATAGTGAGTACCTGGTGCTTTTTTACTGTTGCACTGTGTTATCGATATGTATGTATATGACGATAAAATTTTGCAATAAATTTTCGATTTGTTAGCGATGCTATAATTACCATTTCCAATCCCGTATATTGTAAATAAATACTCGTAAATGGTTTCCCATTACATCCCATGAAGGAATTGGGGAGGGATTCTCACAACCAGTGAGTTGTGCGCTTTATACTCACAGATTCGGACCTAAAGTTTTACACCGGTTCCGAACGGTGTTTTGAGAAGCTTTTTCATGGCTAAGTACTCGATAGTGTCGCCGTCACTAAGCGAGGTGACCCTCGTCGAAAGAAATTTTAAGGTGGTCGGAGCACACTAACCATTGCACCACCGATGGACATCCCGTATATTATAATTAAGGGAAAAATTGCATTGTGTTCGTTAAAGATTTACGACAGTTACGTGTTGACCAGCCAGTCACACAGAAAGCGGGAAATATGTTACAAACTAATTTTGGTCCAAACATCTCTTATTGCGCCTTCTATGCATTTTAATCAGGGTTCGTATTTCGTGGGTAATGGGTTACCCAGGGTCACCCATTATTATTGCCGTGGGCAATGGGTATGGGGAAAATAACGGGTAGCTACCCACGACAATGGGGAATTACTCATCACGGTTACCCTCAGGGAAAATAATGGGTAGCTACCCACGACGATAGGTAATGGGTTACCCAGGGAAACCCATTCCCATTTTTGATCGAAAATATGAAAAAGTTAGAAAAACTTTCTATATCTCGGAAACGGAGCGTCCAATCGAAAAAATAACCAAATTTTGCGAGTTTCTAAGTGTCTTACATAAAGTGGTCCAATTCGTATGGAAGAATTTTTTTTTTCGAATAATCGCCTAAATAAGAAAATCGATAAAATAAAAAGTGGCTATAACTCGGAAACGGTGCGTCCAATCGAAAAAATGTTCCTCTGTACAAGGCAGCTTAAAAGGTAGAAGCAATACTAAAAAAATTACAACAAGGTTTCTGTTTTTGATTGGTGTGTAGTTTATGCAGGGGGTTTCTATGGCACAGCTGATCGAAAAGGTACTAGGGAAATGATGTAGAATGAGACCAAATAAGAGAGGAACTAATTTTACTAAATTTGTTTATTGATACTAATGACAGCTAAATTATGTTTAATGTTGTTTGCACTGAACGAAAATACGCATTCCCCTTGATTTCTGTCCGTTTTATATCCAACGAAAGTGGAAAATTGGTAACATACAGCAGCAATTAAAACTCGATGAAATTGCCTACTACCTCATCGTCATGAAGAGGCATCGAATAGAGTAATGGAAACTCTTAAGTATTACTCTATGGTTTATGTCAATATCAACGTACTACGAACAACGGACGCAAAACAAAGGTAAACAGCATTTGACAGGTAGTGTGCACCACTTTGGCACCACGACATAAAAAAAAACAGCCGTTCTTTAAACGGATCCAATATTGAAGACATCCATTAGTTAAAGGGGCCCTTAGACCTGTGGATAAGTTGCAGCGATTTCAAGTTGACATCAACTTATCCATGGTGTAAGGTGAAGTTTGTACAAACTAGTTGAGGTAAAATCTAAGCGATATTGATTTTTTGAAGTTGATATCAACTTATCCATCAGTGGAAGGGGAAGTTGCATCAACTTTCCTACGCATTTCGAAGAGAAACGTTCATGAGGCAACATTATCGGCAAAATGTAAAGAAATGAACCAATAAATAAATAACATAAACATTATCGGAAAAATATAAACGAAATAAATATGAGTTGTAGTGTAATTTATAAATATTTAAAGAAAATACTTAAGACCGTTATAACTTATGACGGTCTTGTCGCAAATTACGCTGTGGAACAAATTGAAACTTTTTGCAAAGCACCAGATACTCACTATGCAGATTCGATAGCGGTACCAGAGTTGAGTAAAACCGTAGTTTAGTTTGGCTGGATTAGTAGTTGTTTTTTTTGCCCCTCAAAGTTTTTAAAAGTGGGTGTGACCACCAAAAAAAGGTGTCATCAGTTTTCGGCAAACCACTCCTTCAGTTTTATCATCAGCAAAGTTGTAGCTGACAGTCTGCCGAAGAAATTTTTTTTACAAAGATTTTCAAAAAAAACATGTTTTCCGAGAGTTTTTCTAAAAAAACTTTTTTGAAAAAACGTATGTTTTTACTTTTTCGAGTATAACTCTCTTCTGAAAAACTGAAGCTTTTGAGATGCCAAACAAATCTTCTGAACAAGGTTTTACAATCTGAATACTTCTACATCCTCTAAAATGACCCCAAAAGTGCATATTTTTTGTATGGCAGCCCAATGTTAAAATCGTCACTTAAAATCGTCACACGCATAACAATAACATGTACTCGCTCCAAAATTGAGCACCGGAATTCATGACAATTTTACAACAACAATTTTCATAAACTCCGGTCCTCAATTTTGGAGCGAGAAGTTGTTATTGTTTTGCGTAGGTTTATTTTATTTGACATTCCTCGGCGCGGTTTTTTTGCACAGGCTTTCACATAAGATCTTTCTAATGTCTATGACTAGAATATTTCTCATACAATTTGTTTGTATTTTGTTTATTTCAATTTTTCATGCAATCCGTTAAAAAACATTTAGAAAGAAGGTAATCCCCGTACAGAAAGAACGTGTTTAAGTTTTATTAAAAGTGAAAAATCAAGTCCTAAGTGGAAGTTTTTAATTTTAAAGTGCAAAAAATTAACAAATGCATATATATATATAAATATAAACAAGTTTTGCAATGTCTGTGGCAAATTTGTAAAAATTATCGTGCAGAAACGATACAAGAAAACTTTGCTAGGTCGTAGTAAAAATTTTAAAAATGCTTACAAAAAATGCTACAAAAAAAAAACATTGTTCAAAATAAATGGGTACCCAATTCTGTTTGTATTATGTGCTTCAAAAACGTAAACGGATTTGCAGTAGGAAACCAGAAGTTTCTGCGTTATGAAGCTCCAGTGATTCGGACGAATCCAGGAAACATGTTCCCGAGAATTGCTATGCATGCAAAAATACGACGAGGGGCATGGTCGCAAAAAAGCAAAAACTTTTCAATACCAGGCCGTACCTAGTGTTCAGTTGCCCAAAATTTCTTCGATGGACACTTCATTGCAAGTTGAAACTCAGAGAAGTGCGCGTGATGCAAATGAAGATCCTGAACTTATGAGCTGTGAAAGCGTCGAATCAGAGAATTTCTCCGAGTATAGTCCGGTGCCATCCTTTTCGCGGAGGTGTCCAATCTTTATATCGCAAGCACGGCTCGATTTTATTGTTTCAAAGTTGGAACTATCGCAACGAAAATCGGAAGAACTTGCTAAAATGTTGAACGAACAAAACCTTTTGATGCCTGATGTCAAGGTATCTCGGCTTAGAAAACGCCAAACCCACCTCCAAAAAAATTTCACTGTTGATGAGCCAAAAAAAATTGCATACTGTTAGGACACAAAGAAACTTATGGAACAAATGCAAATATCATATGATTCTGCTGAATGGCGGTTATTCATAGACAGCTTGAAGCAGAGCTTAAAAGATGTTTTGCTGCACAAAAGTAATAAAAAACCATCTATCCCGATAGCCTACAGCATGGATACAAAATAATCCTACGAAAAAATGGAGCTTATTTTAAAATCAGTCCAATATAATGTCCATAAGTGGCGGATATGTAGCGATCTTAAGGTAGTTGCAATGCTTTGCGGTCTTCAAGGTGGCTACACGAAGAATATGTGTTTTCTGTGAAACTGGGATTTGTGGTTCAAAGGCAATCAATACAAAAATCATTCATGGGAAGATAGAACAAATAATACACTGCGCCAAAAGAATATAACTAAAGAAACACTTGTGCCACGGGAAAACATTTTAATGCCACTTCTACACATAAAGCTTGGTGTGGTCAAAAATTTTATAAAGGCCGTTGTAGGATTACAAAGCAGAAGAAAAATTCAGATCGTGCTCTCGAAGTTCTGAATTTCTTAAGATGTCAGGTTTTCCAAGAGAAAATTAGCGTTGAGAAATTAAAAGAAGGTAAGTGAAACACAGTAATTTTTTTTTATATTTAGCACAAAAAGTATTTATACTTTGTAGGCGTACTCAACGGTCCAGATATTCGGAAACTTATGAAAGACGAACGATTTGATAACATTTTACTCGACGCAGAAAAGAATGCTTGGAGTCTTTTAAAAAAACCATGATTTTTATGATGAAAATTAAATATTTTTTTCAAACAGAATAAAAAAAAATGAATTTTTTGTAAGATTTTACTTTTAGGGAGTTTTAGATTCCACAGACTTTTTCATAGAAATGCTTTAGTTATTCAAAAACTTCACTTTTGCTGAAGAGTGTAGAAAAAATTTTGAATGTTCAAAAGTTATGCTCGAAAAGTAACAAAATTCCACTTTCTTTCAAGTCTTTTTTAAAGAAAGTAAGGAAAAAATAATTTTGTTCGGTACCTTTGTTAGGAGAATTCTTTTAACTGACTGTAAGAAACAAATTTGCATAAGAAGGTTCAAAGCTATCCTCAAAGCTGAAGAGAGTTATAAATATTATCATCAAGTTATAATAAACACTTGGTTTACTGATAAAGATGTTACTCGTGTTAACTTCGAAAAGATAAGAGATAGTGAAGTGATAATTGAACCAAACAAAGCTTTGGCAAGGTTCCTAGATGGGTTGGGCAGAAAATCGTCAAAATCTTCGAAAAAATCGTCAAAAATAATTAGAAAATCGTTAAAAAAAACGTCAAAATAAAAAACCGTTTATTTTTTTGAATATTTCCTTTATTAAGCGAACAAAAACCCAAAAAGTGAAGTTTTTGGAAATATGCACTTTTGGGGCCATTTTAGAGGATGTAGAAGTATTCAGATTGTAAAACCTTGTTCAGAAGACTTGGTAGGCATCTCAAAAGATTTATTTTTTCAGAAGAGAGTAAGCAAAAAATTCTGATTTTTTTAAAGTTATACTCGAAAAAGTAAAAAATACGTTTTTTCAAAAAAGTTTTTTTAGAAAAACTCTCGGAAAGTATGTTTTTTTTGAAACCCTTTGTAAAAAAAAATTTCTTCGGCAGACTGTCAGCTACAACTTTGCCGATGATAGTTTACGGCTATCATCAAAACTGAAGGAGTGGTTTGCCGAAAACTGATGACACCTTTTTTTGTTAGTCACACCCACTTTCAAAAACTTAGAGGGGCAAAAAAAAAAAGGCTACTAATCCAGCCAAACTAAACTAGGGTTTTACTCAGCTCTGGTACCGCTATCGAATCTGCATAGTGAGTGCCTGGTGCTTTTTTCACTGTTGCACTGTGTTATCGATATGTATGTATATGACGATAAAATTTTGCAATAAATTTTCGATTTGTTAGCGATGCCATAATTACCATTTCCAATCCCGTATATTGTAAATAAATACTCGTAAATGGTTTCCCATTACATCCCATGAAGAAATTGGGGAGAGATTCTCACAACCAGTGAGCTGTGCGCTTTATAGTTTTATACTCACAGATTCGGACCTAAAGTTTAACACCGGCTCCGAACGGTATTTTGAGAAGCTTTTTTCATGGCTAAGTACTCGATAGTGTCGCCGTCACTAAGCGAGGTGACCCTCGTCGAAAGAAATTTTAAGGTGGTCGGAGCACACTAACCATTGCACCACCGATGGACATCCCGTATATTATAATTAAGGGAAAAATTGCATTGTGTTCGTTAAAGATTTACGACAGTTACGTGTTGACCAGCCAGTCACACAGAAAGCGGGAAATATGTTACAAACTAATTTTGGTCCAAACATCTCTTATTGCGCCTTCTATGCATTTTAATCAGGGTTCGTATTTCGTGGGTAATGGGTTACCCAGGGTCACCCATTATTATTGCCGTGGGCAATGGGTATGGCGAAAATAACGGGTAGCTACCCACGACAATGGGGAATTACTCATCATGGTTACCCTCAGGGAAACAGGGAAAATAATGGGTAGCTACCCACGACGATAGGTAATGGGTTACCCAGGGAAACCCATCCCCATTTTTGATCGAAAATATGAAAAAGTTAGAAAAAATAACCAATTTTTGCGAGTTTCTAAGTGTCTTACATAAAGTGGTCCAATTCGTATGGAAGAATTTTTTTCGAAAAATCGCCTAAATAAGAAAATCGATACAATAAAAAGTGGCTATAACTCGGAAACGGTGCGTCCAATCGAAAAAATTTTCCGCTATACAAGTCAGCTTGAAAGGTAGAAGCAATACTAATAAAATTACAACAAGGTAATAACAACCAGCATTCTGTTTTTGATTGGTGTGTAGTTTATGCAGGGGGTTTTTATGGCACAGCTGATCGAAAAGGTACTAGGGAAATGATGTAGAATGAGAGACCAAATAAGAGAGGAACTAATTTTACTAATTTTGTTTATTGATACTAATGACAGCTAAATTATGTTTTATGTTGTTTGCACTGAACGAAAATACGCATTCCCTTTGATTTCTGTCCGTTTTATATCCAACGAAAGTGGAAAATTGGTAACATACAGCAGCAATTAAAACTCGATGAAATTGCCTGCTACCTCATCGTCATGAAGAGGCATCGAATAGAGTAATGGAAACTCTTAAGTATTACTCTATGGTTTATGTCAATATCAACGTACTACGAACAACGGATACAAAACAAAGGTAAACAGCATCCACTTTGGCACCACGACATAAAAAAAAACAGTCGTTCTTTAAACGGATCCAATATTGAAGACATCCATTAGTTAAAGGGGCCCTTAGACCTGTGGATAAGTTGCAGCGATTTCAAGTTGACATCAACTTATCCATGGTGTAAGGTGAAGTTTGTGGTTTGTACAAACTAGTTGAGGTAAAATCTAAGCGATATTGATTTTTTGAAGTTGATATCAACTTATCCATCAGTGTAAGGGGAAGTTGCATCAACTTTCCTACGCATTTCGAAGAGAAACGTTCATGAGGCAACATTATCGGCAAAATGTAAAGAAATGAACCAATAAATAAATAACATAAACATTATCGGAAAAATATAAACGAAATAAATATGAGTTGTAGTGTAATTTATAAATATTTAAAGAAAATACTTAAGACCGTTATAACTTATGACGGTCTTGTCGCAAATTACGCTGTGGAACAAATTGAAACTTTTTGCAAAGCACCAGATACTCACTATGCAGATTCGGTAGCGGTACCAGAGTTGAGTAAAACCGTAGTTTAGTTTGGCTGGATTAGTAGTTTTTTTTTTTGCCCCTCAAAGTTTTTAAAAGTGGGTGTGACCACCAAAAAAAGGTGTCATCAGTTTTCGGCAAACCACTCCTTCAGTTTTATCATCAGCAAAGTTGTAGCTGACAGTCTGCCGAAGAAATTTTTTTTACAAAGGTTTTCAAAAAAAAACATGTTTTCCGAGAGTTTTTCTAAAAAAAACTTTTTTGAAAAAACGTATGTTTTTACTTTTTCGAGTATAACTCTCTTCTGAAAAACTGAAGCTTTTGAGATGCCAAACAAGTCTTCTGAACAAGGTTTTACAATCTGAATACTTCTACATCCTCTAAAATGGCCCCAAAGGCATTTATTGCAAAATTTTATCGTCATATACATACATATCGATAACACAGTGCAACAGTGAAAAAAGCACCAGGCACTCACTATGCAGATTCGATAGCGGTACCAGAGCTGAGTAAAACCCTAGTTTAGTTTGGCTGGATTAGTAGCCTTTTTTTTTTTGCCCCTCTAAGTTTTTGAAAGTGGGTGTGACTAACAAAAAAAGGTGTCATCAGTTTTCGGCAAACCACTCCTTCAGTTTTGATGATAGCCGTAAACTATCATCGGCAAAGTTGTAGCTGATAGTCTGCCGAAGAAATTTTTTTTACAAAGGTTTTCAAAAAAAAACATGTTTTCCGAGAGTTTTTCTAAAAAAAACTTTTTTGAAAAAACGTATGTTTTTACTTTTTCGAGTATAACTCTCTTCTGAAAAACTGAAGCTTTTGAGATGCCAAACAAGTCTTCTGAACAAGGTTTTACAATCTGAATACTTCTACATCCTCTAAAATGGCCCCAAAAGTGCATATTTTTTGTATGGCAGCCCAATGTTAAAATCGTCAATTAAAATCGTCACACGCATAACAATAACAAGTACTCGCTCCAAAATTGAGCACCGGAATTCATGACAATTTTACAACAACAATTTTCATAAACTCCGGTCCTCAATTTTGGAGCGAGAAGTTGTTATTGTTTTGCGTAGGTTTATTTTATTTGACATTCCTCGGCGCGGTTTTTTTGCACAGGCTTTCACATAAGATCTTTCTAATGTCTATGACTAGAATATTTCTCATGCAATTTGTTTGTATTTTGGTTATTTGTATTTCTCATGCAATCCGTAAAAAAACATTTAGAAAGAAGGTAATCCCCGTACAGAAAGAACGTGTTACTAAAAGTGAAAAATCAAGTCCTAAGTGGAATTTTTTAATTTTAAAGTGCAAAAAATTAACGAATGCATGTATATATATATAAATATAAACAACTTTTGCTATGTCTGTGGCAAATTTGTAAAAATTAACGTGCAGAAATGATACAAGAAAACTTCGCTTGGTTTTAGCAAAAATTTTAAAAATGCTTTCAAAAAATGCTACAAAAAAAACATTGTTCAAAATAAATGGGTACCCAATTCTGTTTGTATTATGTGCTTCAACAACGTAAACGGATTTGCAGTAGGAAACCAGAAGTTTCTGCGTTATGAAGCTCCAGTGATTTAAACGAATCCAGGAAGGAAACATGCTTCCAAGAATTGCTATGCATGCAAAAATACGACGAGGGGCATGGACGCAAAAAAGCAAAAACTTTTCAATTCAAGGCCGTACCTAGTGTTCACTTGCCCAAAATTTCTTCGATGGACACTTCATTGCAAGTTGAAACTCAGAGAAGTGCGCGTGATGCAAATGAAGATCCTGAACTTATGAGCTGTGAAAGCGTCGAATCAGAGAATTTCTCTGAGTATAGTCCGGTGCCATCCTTTTCGCGGAGGTGTCCAATCTTTATATCGCAAGCACGGCTCGATTTTATTGTTTCAAAGTTGGAACTATCGCAACGAAAATCGGAAGAACTTGCTAAAATGTTGAACGAACAAAACCTTTTGATGCCTGATGTCAAGGTATCTCGGCTTAGAAAACGCCAAACCCACCTCCAAAAAAATTTCACTGTTGATGAGCCAAAAAAAATGGCATACTGTCAGGACACAAAGAAACTTATGGAACAAATGCAAATATCACATGATTCTGCTGAATGGCGGTTATTCATAGACAGCTTGAAGCAGAGCTTAAAAGCTGTTTTGCTGCACAAAAGTAATAACAAACCATCTATCCCGATAGCCTACAGCATGGATACAAAATAATCCTACGAAAAAATGGAGCTTATTTTAAAATCAGTCCAATATAATGTCCATAAGTGGCGGATATGTAGCGATCTTAAGGTAGTTGCAATGCTTTGCGGTCTTCACGGTGGCTACACGAAGAATATGTGTTTTCTGTGAAACTGGGATTTGTGGTTCAAAGGCAATCAATACAAAAATCATTCATGGGAAGATAGAACAAATAATACACTGCGCCAAAAGAATATAACTAAAGAAGCGCTTGTGAACGGGAAAACATTTTAATGTCACTTCTACACATCAAGCTTGGTGTGGTCAAAAATTTTATAAAGGCCATTGTAGGATTACAAAAGCAGAAGAAAAATTCAGATCGTGATCTCGAAGTTCTAAATTTCTTAAGATGTCAGGTTTTCCAAGAGAAAGAACGTTGAGAAATTAAAAGAAGATAAGTGAAACACAGTAAATTTTTTTTTATATTTAGCAAAAAAAGTATACTTTGTAGGCGTACTCAACGGCCCAGATATTCGGAAACTTATGAAAGACGAACGATTTGATAACATTTTACTCGACGCAGAAAAGAATGCTTGGAGTCTTTTAAAAAATACATGATTTTTATGATGAAAATTAAATTTTTTTCTCAAACAGAATAAAAAAAATGAATTTTTTGTAAGATTTTACTTTTAGGGAGTTTTAGATTCCACAGACTTTTTCATAGAAATGCTTTAGTTATTCAAAAACTTCACTTTTGCTGAAGAGTGTAGAAAACATTTTGAATGTTCAAAAGTTATGCTCGAAAAGTAACAAAATTCCACTTTCTTTCAAGTCTTTTTTAAAGAAAGTAAGGAAAAAATAATTTTGTTCGGTACCTTTGTTAGGAGAATTCTTTTAACTGACTGTAAGCAACAAATTTGCATAAGAAGGTTCAAAGCTATCCTCAAAGCTGAAGAGAGTGATAAATATTATCATCAAGTTATAATAAACACTTGGTTTACTGATAAAGATGTTACTCGTGTTAACTTCGAAAAGATAAGAGATAGTGAAGTGATAATTGAACCAAACAAAGCTTTGGCAAGGTTCCTAGATGGGTTGGGCAGAAAATCGTCAAAATCTTCGAAAAAATCGTCAAAAATAATTAGAAAATCGTCAAAATAAAAAACCGTTTATTTTTTTGAATATTTCCTTTATTAAGCGAACAAAAACCCAAAAAAGTGAAATATGCACTTTTGGGGCCATTTTAGAGGATGTAGAAGTATTCAGATTGTAAAACCTTGTTCAGAAGACTTGGTTGACATCTCAAAAGCTTTATTTTTTCAGAAGAGAGTAAGCAAAAAATTCTGATTTTTTTTTAAGTTATACTCGAAAAAGTAAAAAATACGTTTTTTCAAAAAAGTTTTTTTAGAAAAACTCTCGGAAAATATGTTTTTTTTGAAACCCTTTGTAAAAAAAATTTCTTCGGCAGACTGTCAGCTACAACTTTTTTTTTTTTTTTTTAAATCGAGCGAACCCATCGCCGCCACTCTTACCCGCCCCTACCGACCGAGAGGGCCACGTCCCCATAACGTGAGGACAGCGTACACATTATAGACCGGTCTATAACGGGAGAGCAAGGATCATAAGTTCACACGTTACAACCGACTACAGAAATTCTTCACCAGTTGGTATTACACTAACATAAATAAGTATAAAAGCACATCACGAGATATTAACATAACAGACTTCATAATATATAATAATGACGAGCAAAACGAAAACCAAATTATAAATCAGACCAGATAGTAAGGATAAAGTAAATTAAATTTCCATATGTACGTTAACGAATATACAGCACTAATGCAATCGGTTCAAATGACAAATTATGCTAGACTTTGTCGTTTCCCAACTACCTGTGAAATCAATAAACTGATATAGCTCATTAAAGTCACGACACATTCTCCTAACTGGATCAAAGGACGCATAATTCGAACGCTGAAACTCGATGTGAATGAGTTTATAGTACCTCGTGGGTCTCAATGGGACATTTATAAAAATCTTAGATAACAGAAATTCAGAACATATACATCCATCAATTATCTTCAAAACTGTAATAGAGTTTATCATGGTACGTCTACTACTAAGAGTCGGCAATCTGATCAATGCTAGTCTACTGCTATACGAAGGAAGATTATGGTTCGGGTTCCATTGAAGATTTCTCAGACAAAAAATGAGAACCTGTTTCTGGACCGATTCAATCATATTAACATACAAATTGTACTGAGGGTCCCAAACAACTGATCCATATTCGAGAATAGGGCGGACTAGTGAAGTAAAAAGATTTTTCGTAACGTAGGGATCAGAAAATTCCTTTGCCCAACGTTTAATAAAGTTCAGAACGCCATAAGCCTTGTTCACCATCGTAATTATGTGGGAGTTGAAATTTAATTTTCTGTCCAAGAGAACACCAAGATCAACAAATGAATCCACCGATTCAAGAACATTGCCACCTAAAATGCCGAAAATAATGATGACCTAGAGAACAGCATATGCTTACATTTCGTAAAATTAAGCTCCATCATCTCGCACCACGTCTGGAAAGTAGACAAATCCCTCTGAAGTAAAGAATATTGACAAGGATCCTTGTAAGAAAAATAGATAGTGCATTATGGAGGCGGGTAAGTCGTTAATGAATAACAAAAATAGAACCGGCCCAAGATGACTGCCTGAGGCACCCCAGATGACACAAAAATAGATCTTGAGAATGATCGACCAAATGATACCATCTGTTCTCTGTTCATTAAATAAGAACTAATCCAATTCAGCATGTTACAATTAAAACCCACTGCCCCTAGTTTATATAATAACAAATTGTGGTTAACTTTATCAAAAGCCTTACTAAAATCGGTAAAAATCACATCAGTTTGATCTCCATTAATAAAGCCGTCAATAATAGAAGAGGAAAACTGAAGCAAATTAGTCACGGTGGAACGACCCTTCCGAAAGCCATGTTGACATGGATCTAAAATAGAGGAAACCTGATGAGAAATTACCTCTGTGACTAACTTCTCAAAAAGTTTAGGAATGACACTCAATTTTGCAATTCCCCTATAATTTGCAACATTTACTAAACTACCAGATTTGTGGAGAGGGATTATATAAGAGCTCTTCCACTGTGCAGGAAAATGACCGAAATTCAACGAAGCGTTAAATAAGAGAGTCAACGGTAAGCTGAGAGAGTTCGAGCAGTATTTCAACATAGAGTCCGGGATACCATCAGGACCAGCTTTATTCGAGGCTTTCAAGCTGATTAAGTTATCTAGCAACCACGAAGAATTTACGACAGGTGCATCAAACGGAATGGTAGAGCGGACAGTGTACGGGTATGATTTGGAAACATCATAGGCTCGGGTGGAATAAATAGATGCGAAAAAATCGGCGAAACAATTAGCAATAGACTCTTCATCTGAATATTCAATACCGTTCATTTTGATCCTACAAGGTGTGGAAGACGAATTACGCTTCAAGTTAACAAATCTAAAGAATGATTTGGGGTTCCGTTTAAAATTAGCCTTCAACCTATCCAAATATAATCTGTAACTCTCACGAGATTTAGAGTTGTATCTACTCCTAGAAACAATATACCTAGCATAGTCTGCTAGCAGTCCAGATTTTTTATACTTTTTCGAACATCTATTCCTTACATTCTTGAGACTATTTAGAGCCCTTGAGGACCATGGGGGACCAGTATTACCCATTATTGGCCTCTTGGGTACAGACTTAGAAATATAGCCTTTAATAATATTATAGAAATCATCCAGGGCGATTTCAAATTCAAAAGAATTATCACACTGACAAATACTATGCCAGTCGGTATCAAAGATAAGATTATTCAAAAGTATAAAGTTCGCACGCGAAAAGCATAGGCCAACATAGAACGAAGAGCAATTGCAACCAACCAGCATGGTATCATATGTATAATTAATTCCCAGCGTTGGATGGTAACTATCCTCAGGAGAAATTAACGGATCAATTCGAGAAATATCAAAGTTGTTAGAATCATCCACTAAAACTAGATCAAGGACTCGATTCATAGAATTGGGAATGTCGTTTAATTGAATCAACCCAAGTTCGGAAATATGCGTAACAAAATTAGATGACCAATCACATGGTGTCAATGGAGTCAGAGAATTAGTATCGGGTAAAGACACCCATGTCACAGACGGCAAGTAAAAGTCACCCAATACTAAAATACGGTCCTTTCTACTGGCTAACGCAATTACTTTTGCAATAGCGTCAATATGCACTTGATATACCTCAAAGCATGAAGATGGCGGAATATAAGAACACGTGACAAACAATTTCAAATCGCCTAAATTAATGAACACCACAATAAACTCAAGATCGCCAATGTCATCAACTGTAACCAACTCAGAAGATAAAGAATTCTCAATTGAGATTAAAACACCACCACCAATTTTACCAACACGATCTTATTGCAGAACAACTCAGAATTAAAAACATTAGGTTTAAGCCATGTCTCAGAAAATGCAATGACATCAAACTCAAAACCAAAGCTATCAACAAATAATCTGGACAATTTAGTATTCAAACCGCGAACATTCTGATACGCCATATTCAAACTCCCAATTAGCTTTTTGGAGCTGCCTTATCTCCAGACGGTAATCTAGCAAAATTATCACGCCTACCATTATCCCGATACTCAAATTCCCTTACGAATGTTCTGTGAGGCCAAAATTCCGAATCCACCAGTCTGATAAATAGATCATCCGGTGCAATAATTTTGAAAGACGACCTACGTTCCGAAAATTGTGACTTCAGCTTGAAGCACTGTATGGAATCGTTAGAATTATTCCCGACTAATTTAGACGATATGTAAAGCCGTACATCCTCTTCGGTCGTGTCGGGGGAAAGTCTAGACACAAAAACTGTCTTCCTTGCCGGTACGACAGTCAACGTTCTTGGTCCCGGTCCTGGCACCGGGGCGGGATTACCACCGGGAGGAGACGACTTATCGCTGTCCGTGGAAGCTATAGTAACTACAGAAACGACTTCAGCAAAAGTAGGAGGGGCAGAAGATTTCATTGGACTTGAAACTGTAACTGGAGAATTAACGTCCATTAAATTCGGCGAGGAAGGAATTACCAACAATGGAGGGGCCTTCTTAGCCGTCTTCTTCCTTTTCGGCGGGGAAGCTTTCGGTGAACCCGCTCTCTTTTCCAATCCCGGATATTTATTAAACATCCCAATAAACTTGGAAAATCGACCAGATAAAGCCGAAAGCTCCTTTTCCATCTCAGAAAACTCGGACTTCATGCTCATGAAAAATTTGTAGAACTCCACATCCAATTTTCTACAATCCACGCAACACCAACGAAGACCCTTGTCATCACTAAGATTGTCCGCCACTCTTGCATAAAGGCCAACACATTTGACATGTACTAAGCCATCACACAACCAACACGAAATAAGAGTATCGGTATCCGATCTAACCTTACAGTCTTTGTTCATGCAAGTCATCATTATAATTAAATCAGAGTAAAAAAAAACAATAAATAAATAAATAAGAAACAAATACTAAAAACAGAATTCCAAAATCGACAAAAATCCCAAGAAAGTATGAACTTATTATCTCTTTGATATTAATTCCCAAAACCAGATGGCAACTCTGACACACAAATAACGAAACAAAGAGAATGAAAGAAAAACAAAAATCAAACAACTACAACGTTAGATGTTCTCAACACTGTTGTAGTTTGTGTTTTACACGATCAACAGAATTTCCAATTGCACACAATAACACAAAAACAGTATAAACAAGCACTGCACTGAACACACAATTATATCAAGCAATGTATTTTAACTTATCTTTGCACAATTAACACAACAAGCACTATTTAAACTTTTAAAATACGAAAATAAAGTAAATTCACGGAGCACAACTAAAAAAACGAACTAAACGAGAGTAGAGTTGCCAAACCACCCTAGTATGAGAAAAGTCGAAAAGCCGATGATAGTTTACGGCTATCATCAAAACTGAAGGAGTGGTTTGCCGAAAACTGATGACACCTTATTTTGGTAGTCACACCCACTTTCAAAAACTTTGAGGGGCAAAAAAAAAGGCTACTAATCCAGCCAAACTAAACTAGGGTTTTACTCAGCTCTGGTACCGCTATCGAATCTGCATAGTGAGTACCTGGTGCTTTTTTACTGTTGCACTGTGTTATCGATATGTATGTATATGACGATAAAATTTTGCAATAAATTTTCGATTTGTTAGCGATGCTATAATTACCATTTCCAATCCCGTATATTGTAAATAAATACTCGTAAATGGTTTCCCATTACATCCCATGAAGGAATTGGGGAGGGATTCTCACAACCAGTGAGTTGTGCGCTTTATACTCACAGATTCGGACCTAAAGTTTTACACCGGTTCCGAACGGTACTTTGAGAAGCTTTTTCATGGCTAAGTACTCGATAGTGTCGCCGTCACTAAGCGAGGTGACCCTCGTCGAAAGAAATTTTAAGGTGTTCGGAGCACACTAACCATTGCACCACCGATGGACATCCCGTATATTATAATTAAGGGAAAAATTGCATTGTGTTCGTTAAAGATTTACGACAGTTACGTGTTGACCAGCCAGTCACACAGAAAGCGGGAAATATGTTACAAACTAATTTTGGTCCAAACATCTCTTATTGCGCCTTCTATGCATTTTAATAAGGGTTCGTATTTCGTGGGTAATGGGTTACCCAGGGTCACCCATTATTATTGCCGTGGGCAATGGGTATGGGGAAAATAACGGGTAGCTACCCACGACAATGGGGAATTACTCATCACGGTTACCCTCAGGGAAAATAATGGGTAGCTACCCACGACGATAGGTAATGGGTTACCCAGGGAAACCCATTCCCATTTTTGATCGAAAATATGAAAAAGTTAGAAAAACTTTCTATATCTCGGAAACGGAGCGTCCAATCGAAAAAATAACCAAATTTTGCGAGTTTCTAAGTGTCTTACATAAAGTGGTCCAATTCGTATGGAAGAATTTTTTTTTTCGAATAATCGCCTAAATAAGAAAATCGATAAAATAAAAAGTGGCTATAACTCGGAAACGGTGCGTCCAATCGAAAAAATGTTCCTCTGTACAAGGCAGCTTAAAAGGTAGAAGCAATACTAAAAAAATTACAACAAGGTTTCTGTTTTTGATTGGTGTGTAGTTTATGCAGGGGGTTTCTATGGCACAGCTGATCGAAAAGGTACTAGGGAAATGATGTAGAATGAGACCAAATAAGAGAGGAACTAATTTTACTAAATTTGTTTATTGATACTAATGACAGCTAAATTATGTTTTATGTTGTTTGCACTGAACGAAAATACGCATTCCCCTTGATTTCTGTCCGTTTTATATCCAACGAAAGTGGAAAATTGGTAACATACAGCAGCAATTAAAACTCGATGAAATTGCCTACTACCTCATCGTCATGAAGAGGCATCGAATAGAGTAATGGAAACTCTTAAGTATTACTCTATGGTTTATGTCAATATCAACGTACTACGAACAACGGACGCAAAACAAAGGTAAACAGCATTTGACAGGTAGTGTGCACCACTTTGGCACCACGACATAAAAAAAAACAGCCGTTCTTTAAACGGATCCAATATTGAAGACATCCATTAGTTAAAGGGGCCCTTAGACCTGTGGATAAGTTGCAGCGATTTCAAGTTGACATCAACTTATCCATGGTGTAAGGTGAAGTTTGTACAAACTAGTTGAGGTAAAATCTAAGCGATATTGATTTTTTGAAGTTGATATCAACTTATCCATCAGTGGAAGGGGAAGTTGCATCAACTTTCCTACGCATTTCGAAGAGAAACGTGGGCAACATTATCGGCAAAATGTAAAGAAATGAACCAATAAATAAATAACATAAACATTATCGGAAAAATATAAACGAAATAAATATGAGTTGTAGTGTAATTTATAAATATTTAAAGAAAATACTTAAGACCGTTATAACTTATGACGGTCTTGTCGCAAATTACGCTGTGGAACAAATTGAAACTTTTTGCAAAGCACCAGATACTCACTATGCAGATTCGATAGCGGTACCAGAGTTGAGTAAAACCGTAGTTTAGTTTGGCTGGATTAGTAGTTGTTTTTTTTGCCCCTCAAAGTTTTTAAAAGTGGGTGTGACCACCAAAAAAAGGTGTCATCAGTTTTCGGCAAACCACTCCTTCAGTTTTATCATCAGCAAAGTTGTAGCTGACAGTCTGCCGAAGAAATTTTTTTTACAAAGATTTTCAAAAAAAACATGTTTTCCGAGAGTTTTTCTAAAAAAACTTTTTTGAAAAAACGTATGTTTTTACTTTTTCGAGTATAACTCTCTTCTGAAAAACTGAAGCTTTTGAGATGCCAAACAAATCTTCTGAACAAGGTTTTACAATCTGAATACTTCTACATCCTCTAAAATGACCCCAAAAGTGCATATTTTTTGTATGGCAGCCCAATGTTAAAATCGTCACTTAAAATCGTCACACGCATAACAATAACACGTACTCGCTCCAAAATTGAGCACCGGAATTCATGACAATTTTACAACAACAATTTTCATAAACTCCGGTCCTCAATTTTGGAGCGAGAAGTTGTTATTGTTTTGCGTAGGTTTATTTTATTTGACATTCCTCGGCGCGGTTTTTTTGCACAGGCTTTCACATAAGATCTTTCTAATGTCTATGACTAGAATATTTCTCATACAATTTGTTTGTATTTTGTTTATTTCTATTTTTCATGCAATCCGTTAAAAAACATTTAGAAAGAAGGTAATCCCCGTACAGAAAGAACGTGTTTAAGTTTTATTAAAAGTGAAAAATCAAGTCCTAAGTGGAAGTTTTTAATTTTAAAGTGCAAAAAATTAACAAATGCATATATATATATAAATATAAACAAGTTTTGCTATGTCTGTGGCAAATTTGTAAAAATTATCGTGCAGAAACGATACAAGAAAACTTTGCTAGGTCGTAGTAAAAATTTTAAAAATGCTTACAAAAAATGCTACAAAAAAAAAACATTGTTCAAAATAAATGGGTACCCAATTCTGTTTGTATTATGTGCTTCAAAAACGTAAACGGATTTGCAGTAGGAAACCAGAAGTTTCTGCGTTATGAAGCTCCAGTGATTTGGACGAATCCAGGAAACATGTTCCCGAGAATTGCTATGCATGCAAAAATACGACGAGGGGCATGGTCGCAAAAAAGCAAAAACTTTTCAATACCAGGCCGTACCTAGTGTTCAGTTGCCCAAAATTTCTTCGATGGACACTTCATTGCAAGTTGAAACTCAGAGAAGTGCGCGTGATGCAAATGAAGATCCTGAACTTATGAGCTGTGAAAGCGTCGAATCAGAGAATTTCTCCGAGTATAGTCCGGTGCCATCCTTTTCGCGGAGGTGTCCAATCTTTATATCGCAAGCACGGCTCGATTTTATTGTTTCAAAGTTGGAACTATCGCAACGAAAATCGGAAGAACTTGCTAAAATGTTGAACGAACAAAACCTTTTGATGCCTGATGTCAAGGTATCTCGGCTTAGAAAACGCCAAACCCACCTCCAAAAAAATTTCACTGTTGATGAGCCAAAAAAAATTGCATACTGTTAGGACACAAAGAAACTTATGGAACAAATGCAAATATCATATGATTCTGCTGAATGGCGGTTATTCATAGACAGCTTGAAGCAGAGCTTAAAAGATGTTTTGCTGCACAAAAGTAATAACAAACCATCTATCCCGATAGCCTACAGCATGGATACAAAATAATCCTACGAAAAAATGGAGCTTATTTTAAAATCAGTCCAATATAATGTCCATAAGTGGCGGATATGTAGCGATCTTAAGGTAGTTGCAATGCTTTGCGGTCTTCAAGGTGGCTACACGAAGAATATGTGTTTTCTGTGAAACTGGGATTTGTGGTTCAAAGGCAATCAATACAAAAATCATTCATGGGAAGATAGAACAAACAATACACTGCGCCAAAAGAATATAACTAAAGAAACACTTGTGCCACGGGAAAACATTTTAATGCCACTTCTACACATAAAGCTTGGTGTGGTCAAAAATTTTATAAAGGCCGTTGTAGGATTACAAAGCAGAAGAAAAATTCAGATCGTGCTCTCGAAGTTCTGAATTTCTTAAGATGTCAGGTTTTCCAAGAGAAAATTAGCGTTGAGAAATTAAAAGAAGGTAAGTGAAACACAGTAATTTTTTTTTATATTTAGCACAAAAAGTATTTATACTTTGTAGGCGTACTCAACGGTCCAGATATTCGGAAACTTATGAAAGACGAACGATTTGATAACATTTTACTCGACGCAGAAAAGAATGCTTGGAGTCTTTTAAAAAAACCATGATTTTTATGATGAAAATTAAATATTTTTTTCAAACAGAATAAAAAAAAATGAATTTTTTGTAAGATTTTACTTTTAGGGAGTTTTAGATTCCACAGACTTTTTCATCGACATGCTTTAGTTATTCAAAAACTTCAATTTTGCTGAAGAGTGTAGAAAAAATTTTGAATGTTCAAAAGTTATGCTCGAAAAGTAACAAAATTCCACTTTCTTTCAAGTCTTTTTTAAAGAAAGTAAGGAAAAAATAATTTTGTTCGGTACCTTTGTTAGGAGAATTCTTTTAACTGACTGTAAGAAACAAATTTGCATAAGAAGGTTCAAAGCTATCCTCAAAGCTGAAGAGAGTTATAAATATTATCATCAAGTTATAATAAACACTTGGTTTACTGATAAAGATGTTACTCGTGTTAACTTCGAAAAGATAAGAGATAGTGAAGTGATAATTGAACCAAACAAAGCTTTGGCAAGGTTCCTAGATGGGTTGGGCAGAAAATCGTCAAAATCTTCGAAAAAATCGTCAAAAATAATTAGAAAATCGTTAAAAAAAACGTCAAAATAAAAAACCGTTTATTTTTTTGAATATTTCCTTTATTAAGCGAACAAAAACCCAAAAAGTGAAGTTTTTGGAAATATGCACTTTTGGGGCCATTTTAGAGGATGTAGAAGTATTCAGATTGTAAAACCTTGTTCAGAAGACTTGGTAGGCATCTCAAAAGATTTATTTTTTCAGAAGAGAGTAAGCAAAAAATTCTGATTTTTTTAAAGTTATACTCGAAAAAGTAAAAAATACGTTTTTTCAAAAAGTTTTTTTAGAAAAACTCTCGGAAAGTATGTTTTTTTTGAAACCCTTTGTAAAAAAAAATTTCTTCGGCAGACTGTCAGCTACAACTTTGCCGATGATAGTTTACGGCTATCATCAAAACTGAAGGAGTGGTTTGCCGAAAACTGATGACACCTTTTTTTGTTAGTCACACCCACTTTCAAAAACTTTGAGGGGCAAAAAAAAGGCTACTAATCCAGCCAAACTAAACTAGGGTTTTACTCAGCTCTGGTACCGCTATCGAATCTGCATAGTGAGTGCCTGGTGCTTTTTTCACTGTTGCACTGTGTTATCGATATGTATGTATATGACGATAAAATTTTGCAATAAATTTTCGATTTGTTAGCGATGCCATAATTACCATTTCCAATCCCGTATATTGTAAATAAATACTCGTAAATGGTTTCCCATTACATCCCATGAAGAAATTGGGGAGAGATTCTCACAACCAGTGAGCTGTGCGCTTTATAGTTTTATACTCACAGATTCGGACCTAAAGTTTAACACCGGCTCCGAACGGTATTTTGAGAAGCTTTTTCATGGCTAAGTACTCGATAGTGTCGCCGTCACTAAGCGAGGTGACCCTCGTCGAAAGAAATTTTAAGGTGGTCGGAGCACACTAACCATTGCACCACCGATGGACATCCCGTATATTATAATTAAGGGAAAAATTGCATTGTGTTCGTTAAAGATTTACGACAGTTACGTGTTGACCAGCCAGTCACACAGAAAGCGGGAAATATGTTACAAACTAATTTTGGTCCAAACATCTCTTATTGCGCCTTCTATGCATTTTAATCAGGGTTCGTATTTCGTGGGTAATGGGTTACCCAGGGTCACCCATTATTATTGCCGTGGGCAATGGGTATGGCGAAAATAACGGGTAGCTACCCACGACAATGGGGAATTACTCATCATGGTTACCCTCAGGGAAACAGGGAAAATAATGGGTAGCTACCCACGACGATAGGTAATGGGTTACCCAGGGAAACCCATCCCCATTTTTGATCGAAAATATGAAAAAGTTAGAAAAAATAACCAATTTTTGCGAGTTTCTAAGTGTCTTACATAAAGTGGTCCAATTCGTATGGAAGAATTTTTTTTCGAAAAATCGCCTAAATAAGAAAATCGATACAATAAAAAGTGGCTATAACTCGGAAACGGTGCGTCCAATCGAAAAAATTTTCCGCTATACAAGTCAGCTTGAAAGGTAGAAGCAATACTAATAAAATTACAACAAGGTAATAACAACCAGCATTCTGTTTTTGATTGGTGTGTAGTTTATGCAGGGGGTTTTTATGGCACAGCTGATCGAAAAGGTACTAGGGAAATGATGTAGAATGAGAGACCAAATAAGAGAGGAACTAATTTTACTAATTTTGTTTATTGATACTAATGACAGCTAAATTATGTTTTATGTTGTTTGCACTGAACGAAAATACGCATTCCCTTTGATTTCTGTCCGTTTTATATCCAACGAAAGTGGAAAATTGGTAACATACAGCAGCAATTAAAACTCGATGAAATTGCCTGCTACCTCATCGTCATGAAGAGGCATCGAATAGAGTAATGGAAACTCTTAAGTATTACTCTATGGTTTATGTCAATATCAACGTACTACGAACAACGGATACAAAACAAAGGTAAACAGCATTTGACAGGTAGTGTGCACCACTTTGGCACCACGACATAAAAAAAAACAGTCGTTCTTTAAACGGATCCAATATTGAAGACATCCATTAGTTAAAGGGGCCCTTAGACCTGTGGATAAGTTGCAGCGATTTCAAGTTGACATCAACTTATCCATGGTGTAAGGTGAAGTTTGTGGTTTGTACAAACTAGTTGAGGTAAAATCTAAGCGATATTGATTTTTTGAAGGTGATATCAACTTATCCATCAGTGTAAGGGGAAGTTGCATCAACTTTCCTACGCATTTCGAAGAGAAACGTTCATGAGGCAACATTATCGGCAAAATGTAAAGAAATGAACCAATAAATAAATAACATAAATATTATCGGAAAAATATAAAAGAAATAAATATGAGTTGTAGTGTAATTTATAAATATTTAAAGAAAATACTTAAGACCGTTATAACTTATGACGGTCTTGTCGCATATTACGCTGTGGAACAAATTGAAACTTTTTGCAAAGCACCAGATACTCACTATGCAGATTCGATAGCGGTACCAGAGTTGAGTAAAACCGTAGTTTAGTTTGGCTGGATTAGTAGTTGTTTTTTTTTGCCCCTCAAAGTTTTTAAAAGTGGGTGTGACCACCAAAAAAAGGTGTCATCAGTTTTCGGCAAACCACTCCTTCAGTTTTATCATCAGCAAAGTTGTAGCTGACAGTCTGCCGAAGAAATTTTTTTACAAAGGTTTTCAAAAAAAAACATGTTTTCCGAGAGTTTTTCTAAAAAAACTTTTTTGAAAAAACGTATGTTTTTAATGTTCTGAATACTTCTACATCCTCTAAAATGGCCCCAAAAAACGTATTTTTTTACTTTTTCGAGTATAACTTTAAAAAATCAGAATTTTTTGGTTATTCTCTTCTGAAAAAATGAAGCTTTTGAGATGCCAAACAAATCTTCTGAACAAGGTTTTACAATCTGAATACTTCTACATCCTCTAAAAGGGCCCCAAAAGTACATATTTTTTGTATGGCAGCCCAATGTTAAAATCGTCACTTAAAATCGTCACACGCATAACATTAACAAGTACTCGCTCCAAAATTGAGCTCCGGAATTCATGACAATTTTACAACAACAGTTTTCATAAACTCCGGTCCTCAATTTTGGAGCGAGAAGTTGTTATTGTTTTGCGTAGGTTTATTTTATTTGACATTCCTCGGCGCGGTTTTTTTGCACAGGCTTTCACATAAGATCTTTCTAATGTCTATGACTAGAATATTTCTCATACAATTTGTTTGTATTTTGTTTATTTCTATTTCTCATGCAATCCGTAAAAAAACATTTAGAAAGAAGGTAATCCCCGTACAGAAAGAACGTGTTTAAGTTTTATTAAAAGTGAAAAATCAAGTCCTAAGTGGAATTTTGTAATTTTAAAGTGCAAAAAATTAACAAATGCATATATATATATAAATATAAACAAGTTTTGCTATGTCTGTGGGAAATTTGTAAAAATTATCGTGCAGAAACGATACAAGAAAACTTTGCTAGGTCGTAGTAAAAATTTTAAAAATGCTTACAAAAAATGCTACAAAAAAAAAACATTGTTCAAAATAAATGGGTACCCAATTCTGTTTGTATTATGTGCTTCAAAAACGTAAACGGATTTGCAGTAGGAAACCAGAAGTTTCTGCGTTATGAAGCTCCAGTGATTTGGACGAATCCAGGAAACATGTTCCCGAGAATTGCTATGCATGCAAAAATACGACGAGGGGCATGGACGCAAAAAAGCAAAAACTTTTCAATACCAGGCCGTACCTAGTGTTCAGTTGCCCAAAATTTCTTCGATGGACACTTCATTGCAAGTTGAAACTCAGAGAAGTGCGCGTGATGCAAATGAAGATCCTGAACTTATGAGCTGTGAAAGCGTCGAATCAGAGAATTTCTCTGAGTATAGTCCGGTGCGATCCTTTTCGCGGAGGTTTCCAATCTTTATATCGCAAGCACGGCTCGATTTTATTGTTTCAAAGTTGGAACTATCGCAACGAAAATCGGAAGAACTTGCTAAAATGTTGAACGAACAAAACCTTTTGATGCCTGATGTCAAGGTATCTCGGCTTAGAAAACGCCAAACCCACCTTCAAAAAAATGTCACTGTTGATGAGCCAAAAAAAATGGCATACTGTCAGGACACAAAGAAACTTATGGAACAAATGCAAATATCACATGATTCTGCTGAATGGCGGTTATTCATAGACAGCTTGAAGCAGAGCTTAAAAGCTGTTTTGCTGCACAAAAGTAATAACAAACCATCTATCCCGATAGCCTACAGCATGGATACAAAATAATCCTACGAAAAAATGGAGCTTATTTTAAAATCAGTCCAATATAATGTCCATAAGTGGCGGATATGTAGCGATCTTAAGGTAGTTGCAATGCTTTGCGGTCTTCAAGGTGGCTACACGAAGAATATGTGTTTTCTGTGAAACTGGGATTTGTGGTTCAAAGGCGATCAATACAAAAATCATTCATGGGAAGATAGAACAAATAATACACTGCGCCAAAAGAATATAACTAAAGAAGCGCTTGTGCCACGGGAAAACATTTTAATGTCACTTCTACACATCAAGCTTGGTGTGGTCAAAAATTTTATAAAGGCCGTTGTAGGATTAAAAAAGCAGAAGAAAAATTCAGATAGTGCTCTCGAAGTTCTAAATTTCTTAAGATGTCAGGTTTTCCAAGAGAAAGAACGTTGAGAAATTAAAAGAAGGTAAGTGAAACACAGTAAATTTTTTTTTATATTTAGCAAAAAAAGTATACTTTGTAGGCGTACTCAACGGCCCAGATATTCGGAAACTTATGAAAGACGAACGATTTGATAACATTTTACTCGACGCAGAAAAGAATGCTTGGAGTCTTTTAAAAAATACATGATTTTTATGATGAAAATTAAATTTTTTTCTCAAAAAGAATAAAAAAAATGATTTTTTTTGTAAGATTTTACTTTTAGGGAGTTTTAGATTCCACAGTCTTTTTCATAGAAATGCTTTAGTTATTCAAAAACTTCACTCTTGCTGAAGAGTGTAGAAAAAATGTTCAATGTTCAAAAGTTATGCTCGAAAAGTAACAAAATTCCACTTTCTTTCAAGTCTTTTTTAAAGAAAGTAAGGAAAAAATAATTTTGTTCGGTACCTTTGTTAGGAGAATTCTTTTAACTGACTGTAAGTAACAAATTTGCATAAGAAGGTTCAAAGCTATCCTCAAAGCTGAAGAGAGTGATAAATACTATCATCAAGTTATAATAAACACTTGGTTTACTGATAAAGATGTTACTCGTGTTAACTTCGAAAAGATGAGAGATAGTGAAGTGATAATTGAACCAAACAAAGCTTTGGCAAGGTTCCTAGATGGGTTGGGCAGAAAATCGTCAAAATCTTCGAAAAAATCGTCAAAAATAATTAGAAAATCGGCAAAAAACGTCAAAATAAAAAAGCGTTTCTCTTTTTCAATAATTGCAGCGCAGAAAAATGGACTCAACGCCGAATACAATGTGAGTATTATTAATTTTATATTGACTCATTATTATTGTGATTTGCAATTAGAAGCAACGAAAAAAATAAATATAAGAAGAGGACCCCATGGACGGACACGGCTGCGCAAATGCTGCTGGAAATGTGGGAAGACAAGATTAGGTAATTATATTGTTTATGTGTATATTATCCATTTTTTTAACATTTTATTATTATTGCCACCAGCACCATCAGCGGCATCAACATCAGCGGCATCAACACCAGCAGCATCAACATCAGCAGCATCAACATCAGCAGCAGCAGCATCATTTACACATGAGAGCATATTAGCTAAGGGAATTACATTTGATGTTTTCGTACATAGAGTGTGCGACAAAACATATTCACATATGCATATTCAACATTGATACATATGTTGAAAAAAGTTTAAAATTTTGTGCAATGTTGTTTTTTGTAACGGCCGCCAAAGCATTATGCCTAGGCCATACTTATATTCGTAACAAACAACAATTGTCCAGGACAACATTTGGCAAAGTTGTTTGGAAGACCATCTCCGGCCAGGATAACCAATGCCAAGCTCCATTGGTTATGCCATAACAAATTGGCGGCCGTTTCAAAATCCACTTTTTTCAACATACATATGTATGTATCAATGTTATTTTATATTTCTTTATTCACAAATGTGCGTTTGTGTTGTTTACAGTCAATACAGAAAACACAAAACAGAAATGAGAAATGTCACATGAAACCACAGTAGTTAAAAAAAGTACAATGTGAACACCATGGTTTCGAGATGATCTCAAGAGAGCGAAACGCCGGCGAAACATTGTACTTTTTTTTAACTACTGTGGTTTCATGTGACATTTCTCATTTCTGTTTTGTGTTTGCTGTATTGACTGTAAACAACACAAACGCCCATTTGTGAATAAAGAAATATAAAATAACATTGATACATACATATGTATGTTGAAAAAAGTGGATTTTGAAACGGCCGCCAATTTGTTATGGCATAACCAATGGAGCTTGGCAGTGGTTATCCTGGCCGGAGATGGTCTTCCAAACAACTTTGCCAAATGTTGTCCTGGACAATTGTTGTTTGTTACGAAGATAAGTATGGCCTAGGCATTATGCTTTGGCGGCCGTTACAAAAAACAACATTGCACAAAATTTTAAACTTTTTTCAACATATGTATCAATGTTGAATATGCATATGTGAATATGTTTTGTCGCACACTCTATGTACGGAAACATCAAATGTAATTCCCTTACCTAATATGCTTTCATGTGTAAATGATGCAGCTGCTGCTGATGTTGATGCTACTGATGTTGATGCCGCTGATGTTGATGCCGCTGATGGTGCTGGTGGCAATAATAATAAAATGTTAAAAAAATGAATAATATACACATAAACAATATAATTACCTAATCTTGTCTTCCCACATTTCCAGCAGCATTTGCGCAGCCGTGTCCGTCCATGGGGTCCTCTTCTTATATTTATTTTTTTCGTTGCTTCTAATTGCAAATCACAATAATAATGAGTCAATATAAAATTAATAATACTCACATTGTATTCGGCGTTGCGTCCATTTTTCTGCGCTGCAATTATTAAAAAAGAGAAATTTAAATTTATATTCATAAATCACATTGCAATAAGTACTTACCACCACAAAGCAAACTAGAAATGTAAACAAACAGATTTGTTTTCCCTCATTTTTCTGACATTTGCTTTGAACCAGCAATGGACATTTTTCATTTTACTCCTTTTTTTTAACTACTATTGGAGTACAACACTGTGCTCTCTCTCATTTTTACTGTGGTTTCAAACAAACTACAGTAAAAAGAACATAATGTTTGCGTTTTTTTTTTGTATGGAAATAAGTGCCAATTAAAGTGTGTTTCGCTGAAATCATCGAAAGAGAGCGAAACGCCGGCGTTTCAGTTGAAACGCGGTAAATGTGAAAAGGGTATAAACGTTACCACAGTTGAGAATTTAATGTTTGCCAGAATTTCTTTGGAAAAAACAAAGATTTTCTACCTCCAGTAGATTTACTTAAGTTCATAAAAACGTATAAATTTTGCAATGCGAAATATGTCAATATATGAATCTTCGAAAAGAGTATAAACTATTTAGCTTTATCTTCACTTGAAGTTTTTATAGCTACTCATTGAATTTTTTTATGTTTATCATTTGTTTGTTTATGTTTATTATTGAATTGTTGAAATGGTTTTGTTATGTTATACAAATTATATGTTTAAGTTTAAATAAATGGTCTAGAAACAACATGTGCCTCAAAAGCTTTATTTTTAATCTGTTTTAATGTGATAAACTTTTTTTTTTAATCTACTCCGATATGTTCACTTTTACTCGTTGCTTACTCCGATTTTGGTGATCAGTGGTGGGAACGCTGATGACGACCCCAATCGAGTTTCATATTGGCTGGTAATTTATAGAGTAATTCATTTAAAAGCATTGGGTCGTTCAAGTAGTCGTGGAGGCCTATTGCCTGAATCGTTGAACAATAATTTTGTACCGCAAGTGCCAAGGAAATCAATGTATTTAGGTTGTCAGCGCGTACCTTGGGCTCCGCTCGAAGTTTTGACTGAAGTGTGTGATGTATGACGTCCGCTCGGCCGAACAACATTCGTAGTGTTTCAATCGCTAAATTAACAGTCGACTGCATCATTAAGTGTCCCTTTACAGCTTCTAAAGCTGGCCCTTTCAAACATTTTTGAAGTCGAATGAGATTCTCTTGGCCGGTACATCCACAGCGATCAGTAGATTGATAATAGTTTGTTATGAAAATAGGCCATTCATCTGGTTTACCGGAGAACGAGGGGTGATCTTTACTAAGTACATGTCGTGCCGTGTGATGATGACATTGTAACATTATTTGAGCTGTTAAATTGAGAGTCAGAATTGTTATGGAGAATATTAACATTGTTTGATGATGTTAAACCTGAATGTGCAGGTGCATGTGATGTCGACGAAATGGGTTGAGAGTATACTTGAGCACCATCAAACATGTTGTGTGTCGAAACAACATTAGGTCGAATCGATGTGACGTTGATGCATGGTACAAAGAAATGGTAGAAGACTAGCCCAGCTGATTTGAACTTTTTTCTGGACTGAGTGTGAGTAAGTTTTTCTCTTATGTCAAAATTTGTTTACATTTGTTTGTCTGCAACCTCTGTTCGCCAGCAACTGCTGTTTTTGAAATATTTCTCTGCAAAAATTACATAGAAACGTTTTAATTTTCACACTTAAACACTTTCAATATATTAAATAACACTCAATCATTTCCTAAATTACACTTTTTGCAAATTTGTTTACATTTTCATCATTTTTCTATCAGCTGACTTGACACAACACAGACTCTGAGCAAAAACAAAATGCCTGTTGTTTTTGGCCTGTTGTATTAGTTGTCGTACTGCATCTACCATTATATTTCTACCATGCGTTGATGCTGGCTGCTCTTGCCGTTTCAGGCAGCGTTCGTGGTAGAGCAGAAGATAAATGAAGATTATTTTGTGCGACGTCATCGAAAAGTGGTCTTATTTCATTTTGCCTATGGCTACTGGTGTAACCTTCAATTGATGAGAAGGGCATGTGTGGTTGATAGTAGATAAATGGCGCGGTGCCGGGTGAAGCACCGTTATGAATTTGCGTGGAGTTTAAAAAATTGTTCTCTGATTGTCCGTTTTGTGTCGGTACATGTCTTGTGGAACGAGTTTCATTTGGCGAGGTGTACAAAATTGTGGCATTTGGCAGACCTGGGAAACATGTCGCACTCATAGGGAAATATTCACTAGACTTACCCGTGCACTGACGGGACGATGTTAAAGGAATTGATCCACTTTTTACCTGGTTATGCGGCTGCCTAGTTTGAGTATAGGCATATGGCATATTTGACGCGACATCACCTTGTCCAGGGAATGCGTCGATGAAGCCGATTGCGCTGGCAGGAACCGTTGTGCCGCTGGTTGTGGATTGTAGAGAATTCCCGAAAGATGTAGTGGTGGGCATGATGGAACTAGGAGCTGCGGTTGTCGATGGAATTTCGTTGGACGGAATACCGCTTGTTGGAGCGATTGGTGGATATGAGATTGCTGCTACGTTGTTGGCATCGATTTGTGGTTGAAACGTTGACTGCCTACGTGTTTGCGTTTCTTCATCGGAATTTACCATCTTGACTTTTGGTTTATTTTTGTGGAACCAAAAGATATTTTAGAATGTCAAAACGTCAAGCGCTCCGGCCAATAACATAAATTTTGAGCGTCACTTAATAGCTTACAATTCGCTTTATTTATTATCGCACGCTAAAATCTAACAAATTTAATTTCATTGTAGTTCACGTTAATAAAGATTAAATTCAATTATTTTATCGTACATCTATGTTAGGCCTTAATTTGGCCAGGCGCTGTTCTTCTTAATTTGGGGGACCAGTATGTCTTCTCTTGATCGTTGCTAAACACAAAACATACAGTATGCGCCTTTTACAAATGGCAAACTTTGGCAAACTATCGTCGATTGAAAGCAACTATCCACGTTGACAGTTACCAGATCGTTGGTCAGAGAAGGAACCCTGTCCACCACTCAACAATTTTTTTCACTAACCGGAGAAAACATGATCTCTTACAGACTTAAAGGAAATTACAACTTTAAACATAACGAGGATCTGAGGACGACTAAATTATCGTAATTGTTTTTGTAATCGGTGAGTTTTTTATATTAATGAGAAAAAGGGAAGACATACAAAGAGCAACAACACAGAACTTTCAACCCCCTCCCAAACCCCGCTGCAAACATCAAGGGTCTTTGTTGAATATGCATATACGTACATATTTCTTAACTTAAATCGGAAACTTTAAATATGACAAATTCTACATAATTAATATTTTTTTTGTATTTAATAAAAATAGAGGAATATACTTTGACGTTTTTTCTACAGCGGACAGAAATGTGGATTTTATAAATAAATTACGTTCAGTCCTATGATTAAAGATACATTGTCCTTTGCTGTGGATGATTTGTGCGTAATTTCTTGTTCATAATCATTTACAATGCCGAAATTTTTCAATCGCTGTCCAAGATGCAATCGTTAAGTGGAAAAAGCAATTGTAATATTGAGATTTTATAAAATGTAATTAAATTACAGCTTGATTAAAATAATTTAAAATGAAATTATAAATAAACCAGTTGAAAAAAGAAAAATTAAAACATTTTCAATAGTCGAAAGAAAAAATTGTGATCATATATCGAACTGCGGCTTGAAACTTGCGTAATAAAGAGCACAATCTTTGGAAAAATCAAGATTTCAGACCATTTGAAAAAGTTGATTTCAGTTGTTAAATGTTAATAACTAATAAATAATTACTCTGGAAAATTGTATTGATTTTTTCTAAAGCTACATTTAAAGACAAACTAAATGATATCCTACTTTTTTGAGATATCGATATTTATCAAAATTTAAAAAATCGATTACTCAAAACCACTGTGTAATAAATGGCTGAAAATTTGTGTGCTAGTCGCTTTGAATGCGTTCCAAAACAAATTAAAAATTTCGCGAAATCGAAGGCTGTCGGGTCTAAACCTGGGTGATTTGGCATGGAATGCCCCGTATACAAAAGACTCCTGTCCCCTAAGTTTTTGAATTTTTTTTCTATCTACGTAAACATTATCAATACCTGAAATGAAGTCAAATCACATGCATATCGCTCATATGTGGCAAGACCGTTATAACTTATGACGGTCTTGTCGCAAATTACACTGTGGAACAAATTGAAACTTTTTGCAAAGCACCAGATACTCACTATGCAGATTCGATAGCGGTACCAGAGTTGAGTAAAACCCTAGTTTAGTTTGGCTGGATTAGTAGCCGTTTTTTTTTGCCCCTCAAAGTTTTTGAAAGTGGGTGTGACCACCAAAAAAGGTGTCATCAGTTTTCGGCAAACCACTCCTTCAGTTTTGATGATAGCCACAAACTATCATCGGCAAAGTTGTAGCTGACAGTCTGCCGAAGAAATTTTGTTTCACAAAGGTTTTCAAAAGAACATGTTTTCCGAGAGTTTTTCTAAAAAATCTTTTTTGAAAAAACGTATGTTTTTACTTTTTCGAGTATAACTTTAAAAAATCAGAATTTTTTGCTTACTCTCTTCTGAAAAAATGAAGCTTTTGAGATGCCAAACAAATCTTCTGAACAAGGTTTTACAATCTGAATACTTCTACATCCTCTAAAATGACCCCAAAAGTGCATATTTTTTGTATGGCAGCCCAATGTTAAAATCGTTACTTAAAATCGTCACACGCATAACAATAACATGTACTCGCTCCAAAATTGAGCACCGGAATTCATGACAATTTCACAACAACAATTTTCATAAACTCCGGTCCTCAATTTTGGAGCGAGAAGTTGTTATTGTTTTGCGTAGGTTTATTTTATTTGACATTCCTCGGCGCGGTTTTTTTGCACAGGCTTTCACATAAGATCTTTCTAATGTCTATGACTAGAATATTTCTCATGCAATTTGTTTGTATTTTGTTTATTTGTATTTCTCATGCAATCCGTAAAAAAACATTTAGAAAGAAGGTAATCCCCGTACAGAAAGAACGTGTTTAAGTTTTATTAAAAGTGAAAAATCAAGTCCTAAGTGGAATTTTTTAATTTTAAAGTGCAAAAAATTAACAAATGCATGTATATATATATAAATATAAACAACTTTTGCTATGTCTGTGGCAAATTTGTAAAAATTAACGTGCAGAAACGATACAAGAAAACTTCGCTTGGTTTTAGCAAAAATTTTAAAAATGCTTACAAAAAATGCTACAAAAAAAAATTGTTCGAAATAAATGGGTACCCAATTCTGTTTGTATTATGTGCTTCAAAAACGTAAACGGATTTGCAATAGGAAACCAGAAGTTTCTGCGTTATGAAGCTCCAGTGATTTAAACGAATCCAGGAAGGAAACATGCTTCCGAGAATTGCTATGCATGCAAAAATACGACGAGGGGCATGGACGCAAAAAAGCAACAACTTTCCAATACCAGGCCGTGCCTAGTGTTCAGTTGCCCAAAATTTCTTCGATGGACACTTCATTGCAACTTGAAACTCAGAGAAGTGCGCGTGATGCAAATGAAGATCCTGAACTTATGAGCTGTGAAAGCGTCGAATCAGAGAATTTCTCTGAGTATAGTCCGGTGCCATCCTATTCGAGGAGGTGTCCAATCTTTATATCGCAAGCACGGCTCGATTTTATGGTTTCAAAGTTGGAACTATCGCAACGAAAATCGGAAGAACTTGCTAAAATGTTTAACGAACAAAACCTTTTGATGCCTGATGTCAAGGTATCTCGGTTTAGAAAACGCCAAACCCACCTTCAAAAAAATTTCACTGTTGATGAGCCAAAAAAAAATTACATACTGTCAGGACACAAAGAAACTTATGGAACAAATGCAAATATCATATGATTCTGCTGAATGGTGGTTATTCATAGACAGCTTGAAGCAGAGCTTAAAAGCTGTTTTGCTGCACAAAAGTAATAAAAAACCATCCATCCCGATAGCCTACAGCATGGATACAAAATAATCCTACGAAAAAATGGAGCTTATTTTAAAATCAGTCCAATATAATGTCCATAAGTGGCGGATATGTAGCGATCTTAAGGTAGTTGCAATGCTTTGCGGTCTTCAAGGTGGCTACACGAAGCATATGTGTTTTCTGTGTAACTGGGATTCGTGGTTCAAAGGCTATCAATACAAAAATCATTCATGGGAAGATAGAACAAATAATACACTGGGCCAAAAGAATATAACTAAAGAAACACTTGTGCCACGGCAAAACATTTTAATGCCACTTCTACACATAAAGCTTGGTGTGGTCAAACATTTTATAAAGGCCGTTGTAGGATTACAAAAGCAGAAGAAAAATTCAGATCGTGCTCTCGAAGTTCTGAATTTCTTAAGATGTCAGGTTTTCCAAGAGAAAATTAGCGTTGAGAAATTAAAAGAAGGTAAGTGAAACACAGTGGACATGGGACTGTCCGTGGAGGTGGAAAGTTTCTGATTGCCATTCACTTGGGAGTGGCCAGAAATGATTCCTTCATTGGGCAGTCCAAGCAGCTCACTACTTCCACGCAGTATGTCCTGGGCAATGGCTTTTCGGAAACCTCCGTTAGCTAGCTAGAGTGAGAAGGCGAAACAAATGAGCATCAAATCAGGTATAGTAGTTGACTGATGTCACTGAAGCTCATCAGACAATCCGGCATATTCTTTTGTCCTTAGAAGGCGGATGAGCCAAACATACGGGCCAACGGCGGATAGAAACTAAAAGAAGAAAATCCAGGTTCAACATATGGCATCCTGGTCAGCGTCTGATCCATAATGGGCGGCTGCAATCAAATATCCTGGCAGTAGGTAAAATGCAAAAACCCGGTGGACTGGGTTTGCCTCCCGCCACCGTTCATAATGGCAGTGAAAATACAAAAACGAAACAGAAAACATAAACAACCCCTATTTGTTGACGACCCCCGCAAACGTTATAAGGACCACGATTTACGGATATGCACTTGGAATGTAAGAACTCTATATAGATCCGGTGCAAGTATCCAACTGGCAGATGTCCTCGAAAGTTATAAGGCTGACATTACCGCTATCCAGGAAATGCGATGGACAGGACATGGCTGCACAAGAAAAAGAAACTGCGATATATACTACAGTTGCCATGAAAAAAAACATGAATTTGGTTGTGGATTTGTAGTTGGCAAAAGACTGCGACATCTAGTCTCTAGGTTCAATCCTGTGAGTGAACGAATAGCCACAATCCGCATAAAAGCGAAATATTTTTATATTTCCCTAATTTGTGTGCATGCCCCGACAGAAGAGAAAGATGATGATGCCAAAGACATATTCTATGAGCTCCTAGAGGAAACGTATGACCGCTGCCCTGGCCATGACATTAAGATTGTACTAGGAGATTTTAATGCCAAAGTAGGAAGGGAGAATGTGTTTAATCCAACTATTGGCAATTTCAGTCTTCATGCTGACAGTTCCGACAACGGTATGAGACTGATTGACTTTGCCGCGGCAAAAAACATGGTCATCAGTGGCACAAGATTCCAGCATAAAGACATTCACAAGGCTACTTGGGTATCCCCTGATCAAAGAACTAGGAACCAAATTGATCACGTGGTAATTGATGGAAGGCACTCATCCAGTGTAATGGACGTACGAGTGATCAGAGGAGCTAACATCGATTCTGATCACTACCTGGTAGCAGCAAAGGTTCGCACAAGATTAAGTAGAGCGAAAATCGTACGAAACCAGACGCAGAGGAAGCTGGACATCGGAAAGCTGCAATTACCAGAGGTAACCACAGCCTACTCAAGGAAGCTCTCGCAACTTTTGGCACAGAACCCACCCCCTCCCGATGACGATCCTGATGCGCAGTGGAAACCCATTTCCGACTCTATAAAAACTGCCGCAACAACCGTACTTGGTTTCGAAAAACCGCTTCGCAATAAACCGTGGTACGATGAAGAGTGTCGCATAGCAAATGACGAAAAGAACGCTGCACGTATGGTAATGCTTCAGTCAATTGCAACGCGAGCTGCAACTGAGCGGTATAGGGAGAAGAGAAAGGAGGTAAACCGTCTCTTTAGGCGTAAGAAACGGCAGTGGAGAAAACGCGAGAGTGAGAAAATTGAGACATACAGAAGGAAGAACGAAGCCCGAAAATTCTACCGAAAAGTTAAAAACGGAACTAATGGACATGGTTCAGGGCCCCCTTCTGTAAAGACAAAGACGGAAATCTCGTCGCAGATGTGCAGAGCATGTTGGGAATATGGAGAGAGCATTTCTCCGCGCTACTAGTACCTGAGATATCTGATGACGATGGGACAATCGATCACAATATGGACGACGACGTCGATTGCCCCCTACTAACCAAGACGAGGTCAGAACAGCTATTGCCCGGTTTAAGAACAACAAAGCCGCAGGAGCCGATGGATTACCGGCGGAGCTGTTTAAGGCTGGCGGCGATGAGCTGATAAGGTGCATGCATCAGCTCATTAGCAAAATTTGGTTAGATGAATGCATGCCCGGCGATTGGAGTCTCAGTGTACTATGTCCCATATTTAAAAAAGGTGACCCAAGTATTTGTGCCAACTACCGTGGAATAAGCCTTGTATCCATAGCATATAAGGTTCTATCAAGTATAATGTGCGAAAGACTAAAACCAATTATCGCTGACCTGATTGGACCATACCAGTGTGGCTTTAGGCCTGGAAAATCGACAACTGACCAGATTTTCACGCTACGCCAAATCCTGGAGAAGACACACGAAAAACAAATCGACACCTATCATCTATTTATCGATTATAAAGCAGCCTTCGATAGTCCGATACGGGAGAAACTCTATGAAGCAATGTCTGAGCTTGGTATTCCTGCAAAACTCATACGCCTTTGCAGGATGACCTTGACGAACACCAAATCCGCAGTGAAAGTTGGTAAGGATCTTACCTAACCTTTCGAAACTAAGCGAGGCCTCAGGCAAGGCGACACCCTATCGTGCGATCTCTTTAACATCTTAATGGAGATCATTATGAGAAAAGCTGCAGTCAATATGAATAAAACCATCAGCAGCAAAAGTCACATGCTGCTCGCGTATGCTGATGATATAGATATCATTGGGCGCACAATTAGAGAAGTTACTGCGGTTTTTTCGAGAATTGAGAAGGAGTCAGCAAAAGTGGGTCTGACGGTGAATGAGGACAAGACAAAATTAATGGTTTCAACGAACAGGGCCTCCACGCGATTAGACCAAAGCGTGAACGTTGGTAACCGTTATAACTTCGAGGTAGTGGACGAATTTATATACCTCGGATCTGCCGTGAACAAAAACAACAACGTCAGCCTTGAGATCAAACGGAGAATTGTGCTTGCGAATAGATGTTATTTTGGGCTAAGCAAGCACTTTAGAGATAAAGCCCTCTCTCGAGTAACAAAAGTCCAGCTGTACCAGACTCTCATTCAACCTGTCTTGCTTTATGGCGCAGAATCCTGGGTCCTATCGCAAGCAGACGAAACATCTGTAGGAGTCTTCGAGAGAAAAATACTCCGAAAAATTTATGGCCCTATAGTGCACAACGGCGAGTATCGGCGACGCATGAATCATGAGCTGTATGAGCTTTATCCTGACATTGACATAGTTAAGCGGATCAAGATAACGCGATTGCGCTGGCTAGGCCATGTCAGTAGAATGGATGAAGATGAACCAGCGCGAAGGCCTTTCGAAACCGAACTCGAAGGAAGACGAAAAATAGGAAGACCAAGACTCCGCTGGAGGGATCAGGTTGACGAATCCCTGCGTACACTTGGTATTGCCAACTGGAGCGATAAAGCAAAAGATCGAACTGGTTGGCGAAATATGTTATCTTCGTTTTGTAAGGTCCCTGACCCCCCGGGGTTGTCCGAGACCGGATAAGTAAGTAAGTAAGTAAGTGAAACACAGTAATTTTTTTTTTTATTTAGCACAAAAAGTATTTATACTTTGTAGGCGTACTCAACGGTCCAGATATTCGGAAACTTATGAAAGACGAACGATTTGATAACATTTTACTCGACGCAGAAAAGAATGCTTGGAGTCTTTTAAAAAAACCATGATTTTTATGATGAAAATTTAATTTTTTTCTCAAACAGAATAAAAAAAAATGAATTTTTTGTAAGATTTTACTTTTAGGGAGATTTAGATTCCACAGACTTTTTCATAGAAATGCTTTAGTTACTCAAAAACTTCACTTTTGCTGAAGAGTGTAGAAAAAATTTTGAATGTTCAAAAGTTATGCTCGAAAAGTAACAAAATTCCACTTTCTTTCAAGTCTTTTTTAAAGAAAGTAAGGAAAAAATAATTTTGTTCGGTACCTTTGTTAGGAGAATTCTTTTAACTGACTGTAAGAAACAAATTTGCATAAGAAGGTTCAAAGCTATCCTCAAAGCTGAAGAGTGTGCTAAATATTATCATCAAGGTATTGTGATGACCACCTAACAAGGTACCAAATACCCTGGGAAAGCCCCAACATCTGGCAACCCCAAAACCCCAGGGTACAACAACGAGACTTGCAAGTACCAGCTGCAAGAATTGCACCATGGCTTTGAATACACCACTGGGCGAATATGAGTTTGTTTACATATATCTTCGCAGCCACAGCAGCAGATTTCTAAAAATTAAGGAGGATAAAAACAAATTTATATAAGGGGAAACTGAACGAGACGCAGCCAAATAAGCAACGGAATATATCGGTAAGTATAACGGCGCTATCGGACGATCTTTTGGACAATCAGAGCTGACGGCATAACGAAATTCTTTTTACCCAAACATTCCGGAAAGTGCGGCCCGCCAGTACAGTCCAGCGACTAAATTCAGCAGAAGTGCCAGTACAGCAGTTAATTATCAGCCGTGAGTGCAGCCCAGCAGATAATCCAGTTCCCGAGTAAATTGCGGGAGAAACCGACTCGGAAACAAGCTCAGATAGACGTAAACATCAGGTATGTTAGGGGAGCGCATGTGTTTGTGAAAGAATGAATCCTCAGGCCGAAGACTGACAATTTATTTCAATTCTCACAGGCTTCAATCCCTGCCGGAACTATCACCGGCGCTACTATTAGCAGCCCCAGTCCGAAATCCAGCTGCAAATCAGTGCGAGTCCAAAAGGTATGTTGTGATAATGAAGTGCCAGTGAAATCAAATACGCAGAATAAAACTAACCTCGAAATTGTGTGTTCCGTTGTGTGCCCGAGCAAACCGCGATAAAGGGTTCCCAAGTGACAGTGTATCAAGCTCTTTGTCGGTCGAGTGCGTGTGAGTCAAAGGGTAACCCTGTGCTAGTAGTGGCGTTACAAAGGTGCCCGAGTGTCCGAGGGAACTGCGTGCTCTCGCTCATTGCCCATCGATACTCCTAAGGAAAAAGTAGTTCAAATAGGACAGACAGGTAGTGACGAGGTGTGCGGCCCCCCAGGCCATTCAGGTTTCCGGAGTAGTGTGGCGGCTAGCGCGCCCCGGCTATTTCCGCGACGAACACGCCCCGTCTCGACGAAGTTGTCGATAATGAAAAGGCCACAAACACCTCAGCCAGAAAGCCACCGCAGTCGGCAACAAGGAACGACCTATTAACCAGCAATCCTCAGGGAAAAGGAACCTCCAGCAACACCATAAGCCGACAGCAGCAAGTTCCATAAGCCAGCAGACAGCGATATCTCGCAGCCGACAACAGCTCGCAGCCATCGAACAGCAAGTAAGCCTATTCCAAGGCCCCGGTGAGTCCGTTTTCCTTTTTTTCAAGATTTCGGACCGAGACGGAAAGATAGCGGCTATAAAGCTTAGCATAAAGATGGGGCAGTGAAACGAGTACCATCAAAGTTAAATAATATTGATAAATCACTCAAACGTATAAGTAAAGTAAAATAATCCAAGATACACTGAAAGAAAAAGAAAAGTAAAAGTAGGCTAAATAACCTAAAAAAGAAAAGTAAAAATTGGCTAAATAAACTGAAAATATAATTAAAGTAAAATAATCCAAGATACACTGAAAGAAAAAGAAAAGTAAAAACAGTCTAAATAACCTGATAAAGAAAAGTGAAAATTGGTTAAATAAACTGAAAATATAAGTAAAGTAAAAATAGTCTAAATAACCTGAAAAAGAAAAGTAAAAATTGGCTAAATAAACTGAAAATATAAGTAAAGTAAAAATAGTCTAAATAGCCTGAAAAAGAAAAGTAAAAATTGGCTAAATAAACTGAAAGTATAAGTAAAGTAAAATAGTCCAAGATACACTGAAAGAAAAAGAAAAGTAAAAATTGTCTAAATTCAAGCAGAAATTCAGATGAAGTTACTTTAATTTGAATAAATCGAAAATTAAGAGAAAATTAGAGTAATTTCAGATGAATCGCTAAAGATAAGAGAAAAATAAAGTTAAGAGAAAACTTACAGTAATGTCATTTTAAGAAAAAGAAAAAAAAGGAAAAGATTGGGTAAATTAAAGTAATTCAATCTCAACCGCGAAAAGAAAGAAGAATTTAAATCACTCTAATTTAAAAAAAAACATGGAAATTAAGAAGGATTAAAGTATTTAGTCTAGTAAAAAAAAACTAAACCAAAGTTAAATAAAATTAATCTGAGGAAAAAGTTGAAGAAAAATTAAAGTGATTTAACTAAGAAAAAGGAGCCAAAGTTAAAGAAAAAATTAAAGTAATTTAAGCCGAGTCAACAAAAAAAAAAGAGTTTAAATAGCGTTAATTTGTAAAAATTCAAAAGTTAAATGAGAAAAACTTAAACTTCTACAAATTTTGAAATTGTAAATGTCAAAGTTAACCTAAAATCGGTCAAAGTAAAAGAAAAAGTTTAGAGTAAATTAATTAAGTGAAGTTAAAAATAATTTAATCTGGAATAAGAACACAATTTTAAGTCACTTTACCAAAAAAAAAATAAGGAATAAATTGAAAGTAAATATAAGAATATTTCAAGTTGAAATACCAAATTAGAAAGACATATTGAAGTATTTCAATTTGAAGTGTCAAAATTAGAAACAAACAGTAAAGTATCTCAATTTGAAATATCAAATTAAGAAAGGGAAATGTTAAAGTGATTTAAATTTTGAAAAGTAGAAAAGTTAATAAAATTGTAAGAATCGGAATTTGGAATAATTTGGAGTAAGCAAAAATGCACTAAAGGAAAAATATCATTGAAAACTTCAATTATAGTAAAAAAGGGAATAGTAGTAAAACTAGTGGCCTTTTGTGGTGAAAACCTAGTGCGGCGGAAGTAATCTTAGCCGATAATCCGGTGACGAATTTAGCCTGGAATTTCGTTTACTGTCTCGGACTAAAGAGAGTATAAATTCAAATTTTTGTGACATTGACTGACATACCCTTATGGTATGTATATATAAACCTATTTGTATTGATCTATTTCGTACATTATATTTGGCCAAATCAGTTTATCTACATATCTATTTATATCTCATCTGAAGGAGGGTGATATAATCTCTCCGACTTGTCCTTTTGGAGAACTTTTTGTTTCATCCTCGTAGTATGGTATACGATGGCAGTTGCGCCAGGTTAGGTAAAAAGCCAACCGGATTGTTGAGTGTGTTTTTGATTTTGGTTTTTGTTTTTGCATCAAGCCGCAATGGGGCAGTAAAGTAAATAGTTAGCAGTGAGTTCGTTCGGACCGCATACGGTTTATTAAATTAAAGTAAAATAAAGATTGCTTGAGTAATTGTAAATACAGAAATTCTGAAACTTAATGAGTTAAAGTCCAAAAGAGAAAATGAAGAATCAAATTAAGTTAGTTTTTAAGAAAAAATTTAGAGTAATGAGGTTTGTTGTATTAAGTAATGAGAGCAAATGTTTAATGACTTTAAAATTCAACTGAGCTGTGCTCAATTTTAGTTAATTTATTAAGAAATAAAATTTGTAACGTTAATTGAAGTTATTTGCTTGATTTATTTTCAACATGACCGAGTGAGCGGTCTACAGGAAAAGTAGAGGGGTAAAATGGTAATATAAGAAAATTATTATGGGATGCTGTACGCAGGCAGTATCATGGGGAAGCTAGATAGAGTTTCCAAGGGTGGGTCAAGTCGACGCTAACACCAGTCGGCTGGCGGAAGATAGTAAAATAGGATCGTTCCTATTTCTGCCACTTTTCCGGGTCAGAGCAACTTTGTGTTCCCTTTTGCGTTCTCGGATGTGTATCAAAATATTGACCATTATGTCTCTTTGGGCTCCTTCATTTTATTTTATGTTGAATGTTTTATGGTTTCTTAGCCCTGGTATGTAATCTAGTGTTCACCGGCAATTGTTCTAGTGATGCTTGGGTGGGAAGATCCCCCCGTCCGGCGAGTTACCAGCCCGGCTTCAACGCATGGCATACCAGGCACTCCACTCAGCACACTCAATCATATGGAAAAATCTTTTTGGAACAGCAATATGCCGCTATGACATAATGGCGCCCAACGTGGGCCCCGAAGAGTCATTAGGTCAATATTTTATTTTTTTATTTTTAATATTTACATTTAGTTTAAAGTTTTTGGTTGACTTTTGGGAGCTCGCAAGTCCCGGTGAAAGTTTTTCTTAACCGCGTTGCTGCGATTGCTCACCAAAGGGCAATTGAATTCTTTTGTGATTCTTATGGTAAAGCCTGTGCTCGCCAAGTCTTGTTCCTGCGATGACGTCAGGGGCAATTGCTCCGAGTATGGGACAGTTGTAAAACTTGTAGAATCCGGTAAATTTTTAAATTTTAATCTCAGATAGTAAAGTTTGAGACTAGTTATAGAATCGGTCAACGCGTAAGTCCCGGTGAAAGTTTTGTTTCTTAACTGCGTTGCGACGAGTTGCCTGTTATATAACTGTTCAAAAGCCCCAATAATTTAACGAGTTTTATAAAAGTTCAGATCGAGTGCGACATGAGTCCCGGTGAGGATCACCAGGTCCAGCCGCGTTGCGATGTGTTCATTCGATATGAAGTGACATAATACTAATGTTATGTGGAAAAATTTTTTTTATAGTGCCATAGTAATTTAGGTAGCTACGAATCACCCAGATTCGGCTGAATACGATCGATGTATTCAGGGAAGTCTAGGAGAGTGGATCATGTACGAGTGGTCTCAGGCCCATTACATTTGCCCTCTCTTTGGCTTGCAGTGAGCCTCCATATCACAAGTTCTGATCCGAGAGGATTTTATCCTCGAGAATAGTTTTGGGTTTTTTTTTACAGTTATTTTCTTATGTTACCTTTATATTACCTCTGCTTACCTTAGAAAATTTTTATTTGAGTTACACTTGATTTTGTGCTTTTGATTTAGCATATTTAGTTCCGATTTTGATTTTATTTTGGATTTTAATTTTTATTTTTTTTTATTTTGACTTGGATTTTGAGTTTTGATTCTGTTTTTTGATTTTTTATCTCGATTTTGATTTCGTTTTTTTTGTGCGTTCGTTTTTGAGTTTTTGATTTTGAATTTGGCGTTGCGCTTTTCAGCTATCATTTTTTTTGTACGTGAATTAATTGAACCCATTTTTTTCCGTTTTGGAATCTTTTTATTTCGCGTAAAGTTTCGTTTTGGCTACTCTTGATCTAAATTACAGTTTTGGTTTGATCAATTATTAGTAACTTGTTCAAATTTTGAATTATTTTTAGCGTTTTTATTATAAATATTTTGTCATTTTCGGTTATTCATGGTAAAGTTTTTCTTGATGAAAAAGTTTTTCGTTTTTTTTATATAATTTTTGAATACAACGTTTTTGAATTACTTATCATATCTCATTCGACTTGCATTTTCGGATTTGGTTAAATTTTCTTTTCATAGATTTTTTTTCGGTTCATTTGTATGAATATTTATAACCTGTGTTTTTTTTGGGCAAATACATTACGCTTTAGTTTTTCGTTTACCGAATGAGGGCTCTTGCAGCCAATTTTTTTTATTTTTTATTTATTGATGATGAGGCCAATACAGATTTGGCGTTACTACATATTTCCTGTAGTTTTGGATTATATTGTTATTTATATCCTCTCTGAACTAGAGTTGATTTTGTTTCAGATATTACACTTATTGATATTTACATATAAATAACGTTTAATTTTCCGGAGCACCAGTTTTTTGCGCTTTTTGCTTTTCTTTGCCTGTAGAGGCGAAATATTTTTCTTTTCATCTCTGGCGTTGAGTTTTTCGTCTCTGGCGTTGCGTTTTTCCTGATCAACGACCAGGAGATTTGTTTTTCTTTTTGGAGATCGCAGACGGAAGCGATAAATTTTTAATCATTTCGTACCTCCTGAGTAAGGAGAAGAGAGTACAACTTTTACTTTTATCCTAATATTTCGGAAATTCAATTTATTTTAACTGTCGGTTCGGTGTAATTTGGCCAACATGCCAGTTCAACGATCACCACAGGCCGAAGATGACGAAAGGACCGTGCTGCCTCAAGGAGCGACGCAGACGCGAGCCGTAGCAGCAGCTGCAGCAGTGGCAGCAGCAGCTCAAGCGCAAGCAGCAGCGGCAATACACCCGACTACTTCAGGGGCAGCAGCAAGGTCGATGTCAACCGCTAGTGGGATCGAGCGTTAACCTCTTTCCACTCGGTCTAGGACATCTGGCCGGGATCAGCGAATTCGAGGACCAAGCAGAATCTTTTGACTCACCAGATTTCAGTGCTTTGACGGCACGGAATCCACCAGCGCGGCATCAACCGAGGGAAACCGCACAACCGCCAGAGAATAGACCAGGTTTAGGAGCACCTAGAGGCCCTAATGATGACACGGTGCAGCCTTTCGACGAAGAGCCACTGGTAAGAAGATTGCTACCTGTTATAGTGGCGGCCGCGAGACAAGCAGCGGAAGCAAGCAGGGCTAATTCCCCTGCGGCACAGCCGATGACACCGCTAGTTGCTGCTCCAATAAATTACCAACTCCCACCGTCGAACGAAACCTTGATTCGGCAGACCGAGGAAACACGACGTCCACCACAGCTGCCGAGTAGAATTCCAGCACCACTACCAGCAGGGCAACAACAACGACCAACAAAAAACAGAACCGGTATCGACCTTTGTGCGACCACCGGTAGTCTAGATGCAAGAACTATTGGCCCCGACCGTGTATCCACAAGCTGGAAGCAACCCGCAAATACCAGCAAACAGTTTTTGGCCCGCTCAAGAGTCCACACCACCGCGACAAAGACCACGGCGTGAGACACAGCGTAACCCTGAGGGAATGGGAGTATATGACGCATATGTCCCTAGAGGATTCAGACTCGATCTATCCAAGTGGCGATTGAAATTTGACGGAACTTCGAAAACAATGAACGTGCAGGATTTTCTATTCCAAGTTAGAGAATTATCCATGAGCTATGAGTGCACGGAGTCGGAGTTATTGAGAGGATTTCACCACTTAGTAGAAGGACCAGCGAGGGACTTCAACTGGAATTTTAAGAAACTCCGGACGGTGATTAGCTGGAGAGAGCTGCAGAAAGCCTTAATTGGGCAGTTCCAGAGATTCGAAAATGAATTCCAGATACAAATCCAAATCTTAAGTAAGCGACAGCAGCCGCATGAGAGTTTCCAGGAATATTTTAATGCAATGATAAAGCTGCGCAATCAACAGATAACTCCATATGAGGAAGATCAATTTGTGGAAATTCTCAAAGGCAACCTGAAACCCTCGTTGGCCCAAATGCTGTTCCCTATTCGTGTACGTAGTCTGGAGGATTTCTGCAGAGAGGCGAAAAGAGCGGAAGGCTTACTGACGATGCAGCGGCAGCAACCTCTATCACGACCGGCGCTTCAACCGCGAGTACATGAGATGATGTACGAGGAAGAGTCCACAGAAGTATACACATCAGCTGAAGTAGACGCAATAGCTACAGGTAGCAGAGTGATATGCTGGAACTGCCGAGTTCCTGGACACATATTCAGGGATTGCGCGTCCACAACAAGAAAGATATTCTGCTACAAGTGTGGCAAAGAGAATACCGTAACCCCGAAATGCCCGAACTGTCAGGGAAACAAGCCCAGGAACCCACCTCAGACTGGGGAGTTACGGACCACCGAAGTTTGAGCCCAGCCAAAACACACCCAATTAAGACCAGCCCAGCTGAGGAAAATCAGGATGAAAGTCATCCAGCTGAGGTAAATACACAGATTGACAAACCGGATTCGACACCAACACCCGCAGGAAGTGCTGGAGTAACCATAATGAGTAGAGAAAGCCAAGCCGAACCCGCATCAACATCACCACCAGGCTTGAGAGAGCCAAAGCCATTACATCAGCGTATGGCTGAATATAGAGAAGCCAGAGATAGAATCTTTGGGGAAGTTTCGGACCGGATTCGCAGAGCACGGATAAGATTTAATAAGCGTCGGCTAGCCCGACGAGAGATAGCTGCTACTACCTTGTTTGAAGGAGAGGATGACCGTTTTTATGCGCGAATAAATATAAGAGGTGTAGAAGTCACTGGACTCCTCGACAGTGGAGCCTCGATAACCTCTCTAGGCAAGGGATGCCAAGAGCTAATAGAGCAAACAGGTATACAACTCCATAGATTCGGATCCGCAGTAAGAACAGCAGGCGGCAGCGCTCATCGAATTCTTGGAAGGATCCGCGTGAGAGTCGATTTTCGAAAAAAATCCGAAAAAGTTGACATGTACTTGGTGCCCACCCTAGAACACGCGCTCTATTTGGGCATAGATTTTATGAGGAAATTTCAATTGATGCCATGCATAGAGAATTTTACTACCCAAGGGGTAGAGTTATGCGAAGAAGCTCAGACCTCGGAGGGAGTCAAGACACATGCTTTGTCAACACAGCAGCATCAATTATTGAGAAAGGTGGTACAGAGCTTCCCATGCTATTCCAGGCACGGCCTAGGTAGGACGCGATTGGAAACCCACTCCATAGATACAGGAGAAGCTGTACCCGTGAAAGATAGATATTATCCTGTCTCGCCGGCGATACAAACTCTTCTATACGCCGAAGTGGATCGGATGCTTGACTTGGGAGTCATTGAGACGAGCGAGAGTCCATGGAGCCACCTGGTGACGGTGGTCCGAAAGGGCCGCATATAGAAGGTTTGCTGAGCAGGTTGGGGGATACATATTATATCTCCAGCATTGACTTAAAGGACGCTTTCTGGCAGATACCTTTAGACGAAGCCAGTAGGGAGAAAACTGCGTTCACAATACCCGGAAGGCCACTTTACAATTTTAAAGTCATGCCTTTTGGTTTATGTAATGTGGCCCAACGACTTTGCCGTTTAATGGACAAAGTAATACCCGCGGCCATTCGTGACCGAGTCTTCGTATATTTAGATGATCTGCTAGTGGTGTCACCAGATTTCCAGACGCACATGGAGCTTCTGTGCAAAGTGGCGAGTTGCTTTGAAAACGCTGGACTTACGATAAATGTGCAGAAATCAAACTTCTGTTTTAAGGAGCTGAGATATTTAGGTTACTTAGTAGGAGGTGGCCAAGTTAAACCAGATCCATCCAAGGTCAATTCAATCATGAAATATCAGTATCCAAGATCCCTTAAACAGGTGCAGAGCTTTTTAGGCGCTACAGGCTGGTATCGCAAATTCATTTCCGATTACGCGACCATCGCCATCGCCCAATATCCGACACTCTGAAGAAGAGCAAAGTCTTTCGCTTCACAGAGGAGCCTAAAAACGCCTTTGATAAATTGAAGAACGCTTTAGTGACTAGTCCCGTACTAGTACATCCGAACTTCTCGAGGCGATTTTGCATCCAATGCGACGCATCAGACCTAGGCGTTGGCGCAGTGTTGTTCCAACGCGACGACCATGATGAAGAATATCCTATTGCGTACTTTTCGCATAAGCTGACACCCGCGCAGCGAAACTATACGGTAACAGAGCGGGAATGCCTGGCGGTTGTTCTGGCCATTAAGAAATTTAGACCATTCGTCGAACTCATGGCTTTCACGGTGATTACAGACCACAGCAGCCTGGAATGGCTGATGTCGCACCGCGACCTAAGCGGGCGATTAGCTCGATGGAGCTTGCATCTCCAATCGTTTGACTTCGTGATTAAGCACAGCAAAGGAAAGTTAAATGTTGTGCCCGACACACTCTCACATTATGAGATGGAGGAGATATCAGCAGACGTAATGCAGATGATAGATCTGGAGGATAAAGCATTCCAGAGTTCTGACTATGAGGAGTTGATTAAGACCGTGAAGGAGAACACGGATAGACTATCCGATTTGTGTGTGATTGACGGCAAAGTGTATAAGCGGACCATGCCCTATGATGGGATACCTTTACACGAAGACTTCGCCTGGAAAATCTGGGTGCCGCAAGAACTGACGCACGAAATCATAAGGGAGTCCCATGACCCACCACGGGTAGCGCATGGCGGATTCTTCAAAACATTGAAAAGAATCAAAGAATACTTTTACTGGCCAAACATGAATGTGCAAGTGAAAAGTTTCGTCGACGCTTGTCAAGTGTGCCGAGAGGCCAAGGCGGCCTACATCACCTTGAGGCCACCCATGGGTAAGGAGATTGTTTCACAGCGGCCTTTTCAACGAATCTTTGTAGACTTTTTAGCTCCGTATCCTCGGTCCAAAAATGGAAATACCTATATTTTCATAATCCTCGATCATCTCACGAAGTTTGTGATTCTTAAAGCTATGAGTAAAGCGAGTAGCAGCAATGTGATTCGATTTTTGGTGACTGAAATTTGTCACAAGTTCGGCGTACCTGAAACTATAGTGTCAGACAATGGCCAACAGTTCGTCAGTCGCGAGTTCAATGATTTTGTTACCAACTTTGGAATGAAACATTGTCGAACAGCAGTACACGCTCCGCAAGCGAATGCATCAGAACGTGTGAATCAATCAGTCTTAGCAGCAATTAGATCCTACATGGAAGAAGATCACCGTGATTGGGACCGACATTTGTCGGAAATAGAATGTTCACTGCGTTCATCGATACATAGAGTCATTGGAGTGACGCCTGAAGACGCTTGAAAGCTTTGACGGATCTCGAAGAAGAACAAGTACCCAAGTCCGTTGGGCAAGACTTAATCAGGACAAAAGTACGAGGAAGCCTATACAAGGCCTATGAAAAGAACGAGAGAACATACAACACCAGATGCCGATCCGCGAAGTTTATACCCGGACAAGAAGTGTATAGACGAAACTTCCAGCAGAGCAGTTTCAAGGATAATTTCAATGCCAAATTGGCTAGAAAGTTCTTGAAGTGTCAAATTTTGAAGTAGTCGAACCAGAAGTTTAGTTTATGCGAGGTACCCATGTTACCTGTGAATAATTCTGTTTCCGCGATATGCGAGATGCTAGGAGTACTGAGTTTAGAGTTTTTATATAAACCCACGAGATAGGAGAATAGCTAAAGTAGATAGGTGTTTGGCAATATATATTTTCACTCCCTCTATCATTTCTTGCTAGCATAGACTGCAGTACTGAGCAAAGTTTCGATGTCTCGTTACAGATAGCAATAGCAAGATCCCCTAAATAGCAAGACCCCTCACTAGTAAGATCCCCTGTTAAGCAAGACCCAATTTCGCGCTTGAAGGCATCATGACCAGTTTGATGGAGTGCAGCGTCTGTATGGCGTTCCTTACCGCAGAGGACTCGCGGATAGGTGCAACCGAATGCGGCCATCTATTCCATCTGGACTGCCACGTTCGTTGGATGGAAGAAGGTCGACAAGAGTGACCGGTATGCAGATGTGCAGGCTACCCCATTCGGCGTCTGTACACATCGTTTGGTATCGGTGATCCCGCCGTAGACATTGGCGAAGTGCAGGCCCTTCGACATGAAGTGGCCGCGGTTCAACAACCGGCGGCTGCCGCGGAGGCCGAAGCCACTAGCCTACGAACCCAGTTAGAGGCGATGCGCACTGCTCACCAAGACCAGCTGATGAGCCTGGAAGTTGAGGAATAAGAAATCAGATTTCAGCAGATTTCTAAAAATTAAGGAGGATAAAAACAAATTTATAGAAGGGGAAACTGAACGAGACGCAGCCAAGTAAGCAACGGAATATATCGGTAAGTATAACGGCGCTATCGGACGATCTTGTGGACAATCAGAGCTGACACCATAACGAAATTCTTTTTTCCCAAACATACCAGAAAGTACGGCCCGCCAGTACAGTCCAGCGACTAAATTCAGCAGAAGTGCAGACAAATAAGTGCGAGTACAGCAGTTAATTATCGGCCGTGAGTGCAGCCCAGCAGGTAATCCAGTTCCCGAGTAAATTGCGGGAGAAACCGACTCGGAAACAAGCTCAGATAGACGTAAGCATCAGGTATGTTAGGGGAGCGCGTGTGTTTGTGAAAGAATGAATCCTCAGGCCGGAGACTGACAATTTATTTCAATTCTCACAGGCTTCAATCCCTGCCGGAACTATCACCGGCGGTACTATTAGCAGTCCCAGTCCGAAATCCAGCTGCAAATCAGTGCGAGTCCAAAAGGTATGTTGTGACAATGAAGTGCCAGTGAAATCAAATACGCAGAATAAAACTAACCTCGAAATTGTGTGTTCCGTTGTGTGCCCGAGCAAACCGCGATAAAGGGTTCCCAAGTGACAGTGTATCAAGCTCTTTGTCGGTCGAGTGCGTGTGAGTCAAAGGGTAACCCTGTGCTAGTAGTGGCGTTACAAAGGTGCCCGAGTGTCCGAGGGAACTGCGGGCTCTCGCTCATTGCCCATCGATACTCCTAAGGAAAAAGTAGTTCAAATAGGACAGGCAGGTAGTGACAAGGTGTGCGGCTCTCCAGGCCATTCAGGTTTCCGGAGTAGTGTGGCGGCTAGCGCGCCCCGGCTATTTCCGCGACGAACACGACCCGTCTCGACGAAGTTGTCGATATTTAAAAGGCCACAAGCACCTCAGCCAGAAAGCCACCGCTGTCGGCAACAAGGAACGGCCTATTAACCAGCAATCCTCAGGGAAAAGGAACCTCCAGCAACACCATAAGCCGACAGCAGCAAGTTCCATAAGCCAGCAGACAGCGATATCTCGCAGCCGACAACAGCCCGCAGCCATCGAACAGCAACTAAGCCTGTTCCAAGGCCCCGGTGAGTCCGTTTTCCTTTTTTTTAAATTTCGGACCGAGACGGAAAGATAGCGGCTAAAACGCTTAGCATAAAGTTTGGGCAGTGAAACGATAAATCACTCAAACGTATAAGTAAAGTAAAATAATCCAAGATACACTGAAAGAAAAAGAAAAGTAAAAGTAGGCTAAATAACCTGAAAAAGAAAAGTAAAACTTGGCTAAATAAACTGAAAATATAAGTTAAGTAAAGAAGAAAATATAAGTTAAGAAACAGAAGAGTAAAAACAGTCTAAATAACCTCAAAAAGAAAAGTAAAAATTGGCTAAATAAACTGAAAGAAAAAGAAAAGTAAAAATAGTCTAAATAACCTGAAAAAGAAAAGTAAAACTTGGCTAAATAAACTGAAAATATAAGTTAAGTAAAATAATCCAAGATACACTGAAAGAAAAAGAAGAGTAAAAACAGTCTAAATAACCTCACAAAGAAAAGTAAAAATTGGCTAAATAAACTGAAAATATAAGTAAAGTAAACATAGTCTAAATAACCTGAAAAAGAAAAGTAAAAATTGGCTAAATAAACTGAAAATATAAGTAAAGTAAAATAGTCCAAGATACACTGAAAGAAAAAGAAAAGTAAAAATTGTCTAAATTCAAGCAGAAATTCAGATGAAGTTACTTTAATTTGAATAAATCGAAAATTAAGAGAAAATTAAAGTAATTTCAGATGAATCGCTAAAGATAAGAGAAAAATAAAGTTAAGAGCAAACTTACAGTAACGTCATTTTAAGAAAAAGAAAAAAAAAATGAAAAGATTGAGTAAATTAAAGTAATTAAATCTCAACCGCGAAAAGAAAGAAGAATTTAAATCACTCTAATTTTAAAAAAAATATGGAAATTAAGAAAGATTAAAGTATTTAGTCTAGTAAAAAAACTACACCAAATTTAAATAACATTAATCTGAGGAAAAAGTTGAAGAAAAATTAAAGTGATTTTACTAAACCAAAACAGGAGCCAAAGTTAAAGAAATAATTAAAGTAAGTTAAGCCGAGTCAACAAAAAAAAAAGAATTTAAATAGCGTTAATTTGTAAAAATTCAAAAGGTAAATGAGAAAAACTTAAACTTCTACAAATTTTGAAATTTTAAATGTCAAAGTTAACCTAAAATCGGTTAAAGTAAAAGAAAAAGTTTAGAGTAAATTAATTAAGTGAAGTTAAAAATAATTTAATCTGGAATAAGAACAAAAGTGTAAGTCACTTTAACAAAAAAAAAATAAGGAATAAATTGAAAGTAAATATAAGAATATTTCAAGTTGAAATACCAAATTAGAAAGACATATTGAAGTATTTCAATTTGAAGTGTCAAAATTAGAAAGAAACATTAAAGTATCTCAATTTGAAATATCAAATTAAGAAAGGAAAATGTTAAAGTGATTTAAATTTTGAAAAGTAGAAAAGTGAATTCTAAGAATCGGAATTTGGAATAATTTCGATTAAGCAAAAATGCACTAAAGGAAAAATATCATTGAAAACTTGAATTATAGTAAAAAAGGGAATAGTAGAATAAGCGAAGTTTGAGCCCTAGTAAAACTAGTGCGGCGGAAGTAATCTTGGCCGATAATCCGGTGACGAATTTAGCCTGGAACTTATTTTACTGTCTCCGACTAAAGAGAGTATAAATTCAAATTTTTGTGGCATTGACTGACATACCCTTATAGTATGTATATATAAACCTATTTGTATTGATCTATTTCGTACATTATATTTGGCCAAATCAGTTTATCTACATATCTATTTATATCTCATCTGAAGGAGGGTGATATAATCTCTCCAACTTGTCCTTTTGGAGAACTTTTTGTTTCATACTCGTAGTATGGTATACGAGGGCAGTTGCGCCAGGTTAGGTAAAAAGTCAACCGGATTGTTGAGTGTGTTTTTGATTTTGGTTTTTGTTTTTGCATCAAGCCGCAATGGGGCAGTAAAGTAAATAGTTAGCAGTGATTTCGTTCGGTCCGCATACGGTTTATTAAATTAAAGTAAAATAAAGATTGCTTGAGTAATTGTAAATACAGAAATTCTGAAACGTAATCAGTTAAAGTCCAAAAGAGAAAATGAAGAATCAAATTAAGTTAGTTTTTAAGAAAAAATTTAGAGTAATGAGGTTTGTTGTATTAAGTAATGAGAGCAAATGTTTAATGGCTTTAAAGTTCAACTGAGCTGTGCTCAGCTTTTAGTTAATTTATTAAGAAATAAAATTTGTAACATTAATTGAAGTTATTTGCTTGATTTATTTTCAACATGACCGAGTGAGCGGTCTACAGGAAAAGTAGAGGGGTAAAATGGTAATATAAGAAAATTATTATGGGATGCTGTACGCAGGCAGTATCATGGGGAAGCTAGATGCTAACAAAAGTCGGTTGGCGCATAGTAAAATAGGATCGTTCCTGTTTCTGCCACTTTTCCGGGTAAGAGCAACTTTGTGTTTTCCTTTGTTTTCTCTTTTGCGTTCTCGGATGTGTATCAAAATATTGACCATTATGTCTCTTTGGGCTCCTTCATTTTATTTTATGTTGAATGTTTTATATTTTCTTAGCCCTGGTATGTAATCTAGTGTTCACCGGCAATTGTTCTAGTGATGCTTGGGTGGGAAGATTCCCCCGTCCGGCGAGTTACCAGCCCGGCTTCAACGCATGGCATACCAGGCACTCCACTCAGCACACTCAATCATATGGAAAAATCTTTTTGGAACAGCAATATGCAGCTATGACATAATGGCGCCCAACGTGGGGCCCGAAGAGTCATTAGGTCATTATTTTTATTTTTTTTATTTTTAATATTTACATTTAGTTTAAAGTTTTTGGTCGACTTTTGGTTGCTCGCAAGTCCCGGTGAAAGTTTTTCTTAACCGCGTTGTGGCGATTGCTCAGCAAAGGGCAGTTTAATTCTTTTGTGATTCTTATGGTAAAGCCTGTGCTCGCCAAGTCTTGTTCCTGCGATGACGTCAGGGGCAATTGCTCCGAGTACGGGACAGCTGTAAGACTTGTAGAATCCGGTAAATTTTTAAATTTTAATCTCAGATAGTAAAGTTTGAGACTAGTTATAGAATCGGTCAACGCGTAAGTCCCGGTGAAAGTTTTGTTTCTTAACTGCGTTGCGACGAGTTGCCTGTTATATAACTGCTCAAACGCCCCAATAATTTAACGAGTTTTATAAAAGTTCAGATCGAGTACGACATGAGTCCCGGTGAGGAGCACCAGGTCCAGCCGCGTTGCGATGTGTTCATTCGATATGAAGTGACATAATACTAATGTTATGTGGAAATATTTTTTTATAGTGCCATAGTAATTTAGGTAGCTACGAATCACCCAGATTCGGCTGAATACGATCGATGTATTCAGGGAAGTTTAGGAGAGTGGATCATGTACGAGTGGTCTCAGGCCCATTACATTTGCCCTCTCTTTGGCTTGCAGTGAGCCTCCATATCACAAGTTCTGATCCGAGAGGATTTTATCCTCGAGAATAGTTTTGGGTTTTTTTTGTACAGTTATTTTCTTGTGTTACCCTTTTAGTACCTCTGCTGACCTTAGAAAATTTTTATTTGAGTTACACTTGATTTTGTGCTTTCGATTTAGCATATTTAGTTCCGATTTTGATTTTATTTTTTTTTTACTTTGATTTTTTTTATTTTGATTATGATTCATATTTTGATTTGGATTTTGAGTTTTGATTCTGTTTTTGGATTTTTTATCTCGATTTTGATTTCGTTTTTTTTGTACGTTCGTTTTTGAGTTTCTGATTTTGAATTTGGCGTTGCGCTTTCAGCTATCATTTTTTTTGTACGTGAATTAATTGAACCCGTTTTTTTCCGTTTTGGAATCTTTTTATTTCGCGTAAAGTTTCGTTTTGGCTACTCTTGATCTAAATTACAGTTTTGGTTTGATCAATTATTAGTAACTTGTTCAAATTTTGAATTATTTTTTATTATAAATATTTTGTCATTTTCGGTTATTCATGATAAAGTTTTTCTTGATGAAAAAGTTTTTCGTTTTTTTTATATAATTTTTGAATACAACGTTTTTGAATTACTTATCATATCTCATTCGACTTGCATATTCGGATTTGGTTAAATTTTCTTTTCATAGATTTTTTTTCGGCACGTTTATATGAATATTTATAACCTGTGTTTTTTTTGGGCAAATACATTACGCTTTAGTTTTTCGTTTACCGAATGAGGGCTCTTGCAGCCATTTTTTTTTATTTTTTATTTATTGATGATGAGGCCAATACAGATTTGGCGTTACTACATATTTCCTGTAGTTTTGGATTATATTGTTATTTATATCCTCTCTGAACTAGAGTTGATTTTGTTTCAGATATTAGATGTTACATATAAATAACGTTTAATTTTCCGGAGCACCAGTTTTTTGCGCTTTTTGCTTTTCTTTGCCTGTAGAGGCGAAATATTTTTCTTTTCGTCTCTGGCGTTGAGTTTTTCGTCTCTGGCGTTGCGTTTTTCCTGATCAACGACCAGGAGATTTGTTTTTCTTTTTGGAGATCGCAGACGGAAGCGATAAATTTTTAATCATTTCGTACCTCCTGAGTAAGGAGAAAAGAGTACAACTTTTACTTTTACCCTAATATTTCGGAAATTCAATTTATTTTAACTGTCGGTTCGGTGTAATTTGGCCAACATGCCAGTTCAACGATCACCACAGGCCGAAGATGACGAAAGGACCGTGCTGCTTCAAGGAGCGACGCAGACGCGAGCCGCAGCAGCAGCTGCAGCAGTGGCAGCAGCAGCTCAAGCGCAAGCAGCAGCGGCAATACACCCGACTACTTCAGGGGCAGCAGCAAGGTCGATGTCAACCGCTAGTGGGATCGAGCGTTAACCTCTTTCCACCCGGTCTAGGACATCTGGCCGGGATCAGCAAATTCGAGGACCAAGCAGAATCTTTTGACTCACCAGATTTCAGTGCTTTGACGGAACGGAATCCACCAGCGCGGCATCAACCGAGGGAAGCCGCACAACCGCCAGAGAATAGACCAGGATTAGGAGCACCTAGAGGCCCTAATGATGACACGGTGCAGCCTTTCGACGAAGAGGCACTGGTAAGAAGATTGCTATCTGTTATAGTGGCGGCCGCGAGACAAGCAGTGGAAGCAAGCAGGGCTAATTCCCCTGCGGCACAGCCGATGCCACCGCTAGTTGCTGCTCCAATAAATTACCAACTCCCACCGTCGAACGAAACCTTGATTCGGCAGACCGAGGAAACACGACGTCCACCACAGCTGCCGAGTAGAATTCCAGCACCATTACCAGCAGGGCAACAACAACGACCAACCAAAAACAGAACCTGTATCGACCTTTGTGCGACCACCGGTAGTCTCGATGCAAGAACTATTGGCCCCGACCGTGTATCCACAAGCTGGAAGCAACCCGCAAATACCAGCAAACAGTTTTTGGCCCGCTCAGGAGTCCACACCACCGCGACAAAGACCACGGCGTGAGACACAGCGTAACCCTGAGGGAATGGGTTTATATGACGCATATGTCCCTAGAGGATTCAGACTCGATCTATCCAAGTGACGATTGAAATATGACGGAACTTCGAAAACAATGAACGTGCAGGATCTCTATTCCAAGTTAGAGAATTATCCATGAGCTATGAGTGCACGGAGTCGGAGTTATTGAGAGGATTTCACCACTTAGTAGAAGGACCAGCGAGGGACTTCTACTGGAATTTTAAGAAACTCCGGACGGTGATTAGCTGGAGGGAGCTGCAGAAAGCCTTAATTGGGCAGTTCCAGAGATTCGAAAATGAATTCCAGATACAAATCCAAATCTTAAGTAAGCGACAGCAGCCGCATGAGAGTTTCCAGGAATATTTTAATGCAATGATAAAGCTGCGCAATCAACAGAGAACTCCATATGAGGAAGATCAATTTGTGGAAATTCTCAAAGGCAACCTGAAACCCTCGTTGGCCCAAATGCTGTTCCCTATTCGTGTACGTAGTCTGGAGGATTTCTGCAGAGAGGCGAAAAGAGCGGAAGGCTTACTGACGATGCAGCGGCAGCAACCTCTATCACGACCGGCGCTTCAACCGCGAGTACATGAGATGATGTACGAGGAAGAGTCCACAGAAGTATACACATCAGCTGAAGTGGACGCAATAGCTACAGGTAGCAGAGTGATATGCTGGAACTGCCGAGTTCCTGGACACATATTCAGGGATTGCGCGTCCACAACAAGAAAGATATTCTGCTACAAGTGTGGCAAAGAGAATACCGTAACCCCGAAATGCCCGTGTGATGATCTGTTCGCAGATGTATATATTATTTTTAGGACCTGCCTAAAGAGTAGCCGGCTATTAAGAAAGCCACTGGCTGGAATGTATTTTATGTACCGGCAACTTCAAGAGCGCCAGGTAGTTTATCTACTTAAGGAAAAGCCAAAAGACTCGGCTGAGTTTGATCTGTTTAATGATAATTTATTTTCAAATTTTGTTCCTTAAATACCTACTTAACGGTACTTCTTAAATCTATCTTAAATCTATTGTTATCCTACTTAGAATTACTTATTGCAATATTACATTTATTCCCATCTCCTTTGCTCTAATTATGTTTACATTGTTTGTGTATCTTGTTGTTGCATTATGCTTGTACATCTTCTGTTTATGTTGTTTTTGTGATTTATTATGTTTTGCGTACAGTTGCCTACTTATGTTTCTGAGCACTTTTTTATCAGAGATGGTAAAATACTATCGTATCACAAATAGTACCAAGAAGTGGTAATGTTACAATTAGTACAATATAATAATTAGATTAATGTTGTGGGTGTGTACCAAAATAGTACAAACAGTAAAATAAAAAACTGTCAGGGAAACCAGCCCAGGAACCCACCTCAGACTGGGGAGGTGCGGACCATCGAAGTTTGAGCCCAGCCAAAACACACCCAGTTATGACCAGCCCAGCTGAGGAAAATCAGGATGAAAATAATCCAGCTGAGGTAAGTACACAGATTGACAAACCGGATCCGACACCAACACTCGCAGGAAGTGCCGGAGTAACCATAATGAGTAGAGAAAGCCAAGCCGAACCCGCATCAACATCACCACCAGGCTTGAGAGAGCCAAAGCCATTACATCAGGGTATGGCTGAATATAGAGAAGCCAGAGCTAGAATCTTTGGGGAAGTTTCGGACCGGATTCGCAGAGCTCGGATAAGATTTAATGAGCGTCGGCTAGCCCGACGAGAGATAGCTGCTACTACGTTGTTTGAAGGAGAGGATGACCGTTTTTATGCGCGAATAAATATAAGAGGTGTAGAAGTCACAGGACTCCTCGACAGTGGAGCCTCGATAACCTGTCTAGGCAAGGGATGCCAAGAGCTAATAGAGCAAACAGGTATACAACTCCATAGATTCGGATCCGCAGTAAGAACAGCAGGCGGCAGCGCTCATCGAATTCTTGGAAGGATCCGCGTGAGAGTCGATTTTCGAAAAAAATCCGAAAAAGTTGACATGTACTTGGTGCCCACCCTAGAACACGCGCTCTATTTGGGCATAGATTTTATGAGAAAATTTCAATTGATGCCATGCATAGAAAATTTTACTACCCAAGGGGTAGAGTTATGCGAAGAAGCTCAGACCTCGGAGGGAGCCAAGACACATGCTTTGTCAACACAGCAGCATCAATTATTGAGAAAGGTGGTACAGAGCTTCCCATGCTATTTCAGGCCCGGCCTAGGTAGGACGCGATTGGAAATCCACTCCATAGATACAGGAGAAGCTGTACCCGTGAAAGATAGATATTATCCTGTCTCGCCGGCGATACAAACTCTTTTATACGCCGAAGTGGATCGGATGCTTGACATGGGAGTCATTGAGACGAGCGAGAGTCCATGGAGCCACCTGGTGACGGTGGTCCGAAAGGGCAGCATATATAAGGTTTGCTGAGCAGGTTGGGGGATACATATTATATCTCCAGCATTGACTTAAAGGACGCTTTCTGGCAGATACCTTTAGACGAAGCCAGTAGGGAGAAAACTGCGTTCACAATACCCGGAAGGCCACTTTACAATTTTAAAGTCATCCCTTTGGGTTATGTAATGCGGCCCAACGACTTTGCCGTTTAATGGACAAAGTAATACCCGCGCCCATTCGTGACCGAGTCTTCGTATATTTAGATGATCTGCTAGTGGTGTCACCAGATTTCCAGACGCACATGGAGCTTCTGCGCAAAGTGGCGAGTTGCTTTGAAAACGCTGGACTTATGATAAATGTGCAGAAATCAAACTTCTGTTTTAAGGAGCTGAGATATTTAGGTTACTCAGTAGGAGGTGGCCAAGTTAAACCAGATCCATCCAAGGTGGATTCAATCATGAAATATCAGTATCCAAGATCCCTTAAACAGGTGCAGAGCTTTTTAGGCGCTACAGGCTGGTATCGGAAATTCATTTCCGATTACGCGACCATCGCCTGTCCAATATCCGACACTGTGAAGAAGAGCAAAGTCTTTCGCTTCACAGAGGAGGCTAAAAACGCCTTTGATAAATTGAAGAACGCTTTAGTGACTAGTCCCGTACTAGTACATCCGAACTTCTCGAGGCGATTTTACATCCAATGCGACGCATCAGACCTAGGCGTTGGCGCAGTGTTGTTCCAACGCGACGACCATGATGAGGAACATCCTATTGCGTACTTTTCGCATACGCTGACACCCGCGCAGCGAAACTATGCGGTAACTGAGCGTGAATGCCTGGCGGTTATTCTGGCCAGTAAGAAATTTAGACCATTCGTCGAACTCATGGCTTTCACGGTGATTACAGACCACAGCAGCCTGGAATGGCTGATGTCGCACCGCGACCTAAGCGGGCGATTAGCTCGATGGAGCTTGCATCTCCAATCGTTTGACTTCGTGATTGAGCACCGCAAAGGCAAGTTAAATGTTGTGCCCGACACACTCTCACGTTATGAGATGAAGGAGATATCAGCAGACGTAATGCAGTTGATAGATCTGCAGGATAAAACATTCCAGAGTTCTGACTATGAGGAGTTGATTAAGACCGTGAAGGAGAACACGGATAGACTACCCGATTTGCGTGTGATTGACGGCAAAGTGTATAAGCGGACCATGCCCTATGATGGGATACCTTTACAAGAACACTTCGCCTGGAAAATCTGGGTGCCGCAAGAACTGACGCACGAAATGATAAGGAAGTCCCATGACCCACCACGGGTAGCGCATGGCGGATTCTTCAAAACATTGAAAAGAGTCAAAGAATACTTTTACTGGCCAAACATGAATGTGCAAGTGAAAAGTTCCGTCGACGCTTGTCAAGTGTGCGGAGAGGCCAAGGCGGCCAACATCACCTTGAGGCCACCCATGGGTAAGGAGATTGTTTCACAGCGGCCTTTTCAACGAATCTTTGTCGAGTTTTTAGCTCCGTATCCTCGGTCCAAAAATGGAAATACCTATATTTTCATAATCCTCGATCATCTCACGAAGTTTGTGATTCTCAAAGCTATGAGTAAAGCGAGTAGCAGCAATGTGATTCGATTTTTGGTGACTGAAATTTGTCACAAGTTCGGCGTACCTGAAACTATAGTGTCAGACAATGGGCAACAGTTCGTCAGTCGCGAGTTCAATGATTTTGTTACCAACTTTGGAATAAAACATTGTCGAACAGCAGTACACGCTCCGCAAGCGAATGCATCAGAACGTGTGAATCAGTCAGTCTTAGCAGCAATTAGATCCTACATGGAAGAAGATCACCGTGATTGGGATCGACATTTGTCGGAAATAGAATGTTCACTGCGTTCATCGATACATAGCGCCATTGGAGTGACGCCTTATTTTGCCTTATTCGGTGAATATGGTAACACACGGCACTATGTATGAATTAGCAAGACGCTTGAAAGCTTTGACGGATCTCGGAGAAGAACATGTACCCAAGTCCGTTGGGCAAGACTTAATCAGGACAAAAATACGAGAAAGCCTACACAAGGCCTATGAAAAGAACGCGAGAACATACAACACCAGATGCCGATCCGCGAAGTTTATACCCGGACAAGAAGTGTATAGATGAAACTTCCAGCAGAGCAGTTTCAAGGATAATTTCAATGCCAAATTGGCTAGAAAATTCTTGGTGTCGAATTTTGAAGCCTGTCGGAAACAGTTTGTACGAAGTCGAAGACTTGAAGGGGAAAAGACTTGGCGTGTTCCACGTAAAGGATTTGAGGCAATAGTGTGTTCCTAAGAGCGAGCAAACAGGTGTGAAACCGTAATCAGCATGTTATACGTCTAGTGAAATCAAGGACGCGAGTTCGAGAAGTCGAACCAGAAGTTTAGTTTATGCCAGGTACCCATGTTACCTGTGAATAATTCTGTTCCGCGATATGCGAGATGCTAGGAGTACTGAGTTTAGAGTTTTTATATAAAACCACGAGATAGGAGAATAGCTAAAGTAGATAGGTGTTTGGCAATATATATTTTCACTCCCTCTATCATTTCTTGCTAGCATAGACTGCAGTACTGAGCAAAGTTTCGATGTCTCGTTACAGATAGCAATAGCAAGATCCCCTAAATAGCAAGACCCCTCACTAGTAAGATCGCCTGTTAAGCAAGACCCAATTTCGCGCTTGAAGGCATCATGGCCACTTTGATGGAGTGCAGCGTGTGTATGGCGTTCCTTACCGCAGAGGACCCGCGGATAGGTGCAACCGAATGCGGCCAACTATTCCATCTGGACTGCCACGTTCGTTGGATGGAAGAAGGTCGACAAGAGTGACCGATATGCAGATGTGCAGGCTACCCCATTCGGCGTCTGTACACATCGTTTGGTATCGGTGATCCCGCCGTAGATATTGGCGAAGTGCAGGCCCTTCGACATGAAGTGGCCGAGGTTCAACAACCGGCGGCTGCCACGGAGGCCGAAGCCACTAGCCTACGAACCCAGTTAGAGGCGATGCGCACTGCTCACCAAGACCAGCTGATGAGCCTGGAAGTTGAGGAACAAGAAATCAGATTTCAGCAGATTTCTAAAAATTAAGGAGGATAAAAACAAATTTATAGAAGGGGAAACTGAACGAGACGCAGCCAAATAAGCAACGGAATATATCGGTAAGTATAACGGCGCTATCGGACGATCTTTTGGACAATCAGAGCTGACGCCATAACGAAATTCTTTTTACCCAAACATTCCAGAAAGTACGGCCCGCCAGTACAGTCCAGCGACTAAATTCAGCAGAAGTGCAGACAAATAAGTGCCAGTACAGCAGTTAATTATCAGCCGTGAGTGCAGCCCAGCAGATAATCCAGTTCCCGAGTAAATTGCGGGAGAAACCGACTCGGAAACAAGCTCAGATAGACGTAAGCATCAGGTATGTTAGGGAAGCGCGTGTGTTTGTGAAAGAATGAATCCCCAGGCCGGAGACTGACAATTTATTTCAATTCTCACAGGCTTCAATCCCTGCCGGAACTAACACCGGCGGTACTATTAGTAGCCCCAGTCCGAAATCCAGCTGCAAATCAGTGCGAGTCCAAAAGGTATGTTGTGACAATGAAGTCCCAGTGAAATCAAATACGCAGAATAAAACTAACCTCGAAATTGTGTGTTCCGTTGTGTGCCCGAGCAAACCGCGATAAAGGGTTCCCAAGTGACAGTGTATCAAGCTCTTTGTCGGTCGAGTGCGTTACAAAGGTGCCCGAGTGTCCGAGGGAACTGCGTGCTCTCGCTCATTGCCAATCGATGCTCCTAAGGAAAAAGTAGTTCAAATAGGACAGACAGGTAGTGACGAGGTGTGCGGCTAGCGCGCCCCGGCTATTTCCGCGACGAACACGACCCGTCTCCACGAAGTTGTCGACATTTAAAAGGCCACAAGCACCTCAGCCAGAAGGCCACCGCAGTCGGCAACAAGGAACGGCCTATTAACCAGCAATCCTCAGGGAAAAGGAACCTCCAGCAACACCATAAGCCGACAGCAGCAAGTTCCATAAGCCAGCAGACAGCGATATCTCGCAGCCGACAACAGCTCGCAGCCATCGAACAGCAAGTAAGCCTATTCCAAGGCCCCGGTGAGTCCGTTTTCCTTTTTTTTTTTTAAATTTCGGACCGAGACGGAAAGATAGCGGCTAAAACGCATAAAGTTTGGGCAGTGAAACGAGTACCATCAAAGTTTTAAATAATATTGATAAATCACTCAAACATATTAGTACAGTAAAATAATCCAAGATACACTGAAAGAAAAAGAAAAGTAAAAGTAGGCTAAATAACCTGAAAAAGAAAAGTAAAACTTGGCTAAATAAAGTGAAAATATAAGTTCAGTAAAATAATCCAAGATACACTGAAAGAAAAAGAGTAAAAACAGTTTAAATAACCTCAAAAAGAAAAGTAAAAATTGGCTAAATAAACTTCAAATATAAGTACAGTAAAAATAGTCTAAATAACCTGAAAAAGAAAAGTAAAAATTGGCTAAATAAACTGAAAATATAAGTAAAGTAAAATAGTCCAAGATACACTGAAAGAAAAAGAAAAGTAAAAATAGTCTAAATAACCTGAAAAAGAAAAGTAAAAATTGGCTAAATAAACTGAAAATATAAGTAAAGTAAAATAGTCCAAGATACACTGAAAGAAAAAGAAAAGTAAAAATTGTCTAAATTCAAGCAGAAATTCAGATGAAGTTACTTTAATTTGAATAAATCGAAAATTAAGAGAAAATTAAAGTAATTTCAGATGAATCGCTAAAGATAAGAAAAAAATAAAGTTCAGAGAAAACTTACAGTAATGTCATTTTAAGAAAAAGAAAAAAAAATTAAAAAGATTGAGTAAATTAAAGTAATTAAATCTCAACCGCGAAAAGAAAGAAGAATTTAAATCACTGTAATTTAAAAAAAAAACATGGAAAGTAAGAAAGATTAAAGTATTTAGTCTAGTAAAAAAAAAAATAACTAAACCAAATTTAAATAACATTAATCTGAGGAAAAAGTCGAAGAAAAATTAAAGTGATTTTACTAAAACAAAACAGGAGCCAAAGTTAAAAAAAAAATTAATGTAATTTAAGCCGAGTCAACAAAAAAAAAAAGAATTTAAATAGCGTTAATTTGTAAAAATTCAAAAGTTAAATGAGAAAAACTTAAACTACTACAAATTTTGAAATTGTAAATGTCAAAGTTAACCTAAAATCGGTTAAAGTAAAAGAAAAAGTTTAGAGTAAATTAATTAAGTGAAGTTAAAAATAATTTAATCTGGAATAAGAACAAAATTTTAAGTCACTTTAACAAAAAAAAAATAAGGAATAAATTGAAAGTAAATATAAGAATATTTCAAGTTGAAATACCAAATTAGAAAGACATTGTTTATTGTTGGACTGTTTTGTCCTTCAATCGATTTGTTTTTTGTGTTCTTATCAAGGCAGTATCACCAAGATAAGTTTTGTTCTGACTCAAGCACTTGAACTTGGTTAGAAACGGAGAGTGAAAAGAAGCATACACAATGAGGGTTTGTGAGATTCTAATAATTCTTTATTGATAAGTTTGTTCTTAAATACTAAATTATTGCTAAGTTGGATTTTACGATACATTGATTTTCTTATTCTACATTTTCTTTCTCGAGTGTTCTCTTTAAAAATTGAATCACTGCTTAGAAGTGAAAGTATGTAAATTACAGTTTTGTTTATTTAATACATTTGGGTCATTTAAATGGAATTACACATTGAGTTTAGAATTAACGAAAGTGTGCTACAGTAATGTTGCATCATTGATATTTGAATTTCCAACGAACAATGAAACATTGCCACAACAATGTTGCAACACTGCTGTGCACTTAAAATCAAGTAGGTCGTTAAACTCGTAGCAGCAGAGTTAACGTCTAAATGTTTTTGTGTGTGACTGTGTCAACCTAAATAATTTGTGTATGATTTGTAAATTTGTATAGTGTATTGACACATTCTTTGGCGTAGTGGAGATTGTTACAATTAAAGTAATGACCTACAATTGTTTTTTATGGATTAACAAATCCCAAATGCAATTGAGTCAGCATAACGATTCCGATTGATTTCTGTGTGTCATATTTTCAATTCTTGTGATTAAGTGGCGTTGTGTGTGGTATGCAGTGTGTTACGATAAATGAACGACACACACACATGGGTATTCAGTATGGCAAAGTTAAAAAGAGAATAATAATAGTTCTGAACTGTGAATGTTTGAACATGCTCCCCGCCGTTGAGCTATGCTCAACCAAAAAATTGTGTGCTGATATAACAGATTTCAATTGCTTTTGGTCAATGTTAATACCATAGGATTAGTGTTCTTGACCTAGATAGCTAACAAAGTATTGGGTTTGCAATGTTATTTGGGTTATTTGTGTTTTTATTGAAAGGTATTATGTTTCGGAAACTACAAAGTCTGATGAATCTATGTGTTGACGGATTGCTGCACGTGGAGGTTGTTGACTGAGGTCCAGTCTGAAGTGTTGTCTTCTTAGGTATATGATTATTATGATCCCTCCAATTGCAAACATGAGGGCGGCGCATGCTACTATTGTCTGGTGTAGTTTCATATTGTTGAGTTGCAGTGGTAAGTCAGTGAACATTTGTTGATGTAGTTGCTGTTGAACTTCCGTAATATTTTTGATGTGGTCGACGTACCGCTTGAGATGGAGTTTATGCAGTCGCGGTTCGTCTGGATAACCGATTTCACTGATGTTGACAATGGCTGTGTACGACGTGTGGACCGATGTTGAGTAGATTTGATGCCCTTGAATGAACGTTGACCTGTACTTTAGAGTGCACTCTGGACTTATCTTTATGAGTCCTGTGCCTTGTAATGTGAGCCGAGAATGTTCGTGTTCGCACACAGTGGTTACTTGAGTTGGGTATGGCATCGTATACATCCACTGGTTGCTGTGTGTCATTTGTCTCAGCGACGTGTTGTTGGTGAATGGAGCCATATTGCAACTGCTGCGAGTGATTTTATTGAGAAGCGAAATTTCACACAAACATTTATCTGCGTCTGCGTTGAACTTAGTTTGCATATTTGGGCAAAGGATTTCTTCTTCTGTTAGCGGGATACAGGCTGCCCATTGTTGTTCCGTTAGTGTATAGTACTCGTCTCTATGAGCGGTGATCGCGATTAAGTCACTGCATGGCTCAATAACGACCATTGTGTTGTTGATCGGTGCTGGGATTGGATGCAGTTTTAGAAGTTCCAACGTCTCTGGGTCACATAACGGTATTGTTATGTAGAAAATTACATGGTTGTCCGTGATTCCTCCTTTCACTTTCATGACCTTGTAAAGCTGAAGAAGGTTATCTTGACTGACAGGGAGTTGTAGTGCTGGTGGTAGATGGTTCCTCACTTGTATGAGTTCTGATTGCAGTTGTGTTGGAGATAACAACAGCGGGCTGATTTTTCCATGATGTGAATCGGACAGTGCTGTGACTAGTGCCGTTTGTATGCGATGGAACCTTGCTGATATTGACGAGAGCTGAGCGGATAGTGACACAAAACTTTGAACCAGTTTGAGTTGGTAACCTTCTTGTTCGTTTTGGGCGTAGTCTGGACTCAATGTGGTTTATCTGGTCATTGATGTTGTTGAAGTTCTCATGAAGCTGTTGTTCATTTTGCTTGAAGATGTTGAGGGTTGAGTCAATGATTGACGTTTGGTTCTTCAAAAGCTGTTTAATGTGAGTTTGGTCTTCCTTGATTAAGGTGATAGTGTTTGACATTTGCTCTGCGTAAGTAGAGTCTAGAACTCCGAACAGTGAGTTGGCAAATTTCCCAATAACGACTACAGCGCCACGTTTGGTTCTTCTGCGTTTTAGCAGAAGGTTTGCATCCTTGAGGTCTGAGAAGCCGAGTTCAAAGGAAATTAATGTGCACAAGTGCTGGAGTGCTGAGGTACCATTAGTAAATGCGTCCATCTCTCGCCAGTATGGTTGGAGCTCGTAATACGTTATAAGTCTCCATTCAGACCTTGAAATGCGTGTGGTGCCAATTTCTTCAAAATGAAAGCCGATGTTTGGTTCGAACTTTGTTACACTGATTTTATTTGCACAAACTAAAGGAAGTGCAAACAGTGCCACGAGCATTGTCATCATGAGGCTGGAGTTCGATGTCGTTCGTCTTTTCTTGTTTGGTTGGTCGTCTGGTGGAGACTGTGATGGTTGGGCATCCTCATCCTCATTGATTGGGCTTGTCGATACTTGCATGCTTGGTTGGCCCGCACACGGTTCATCTTCGTTGAGTCTTGGAAGCGGAGCGAGATAGTGAATGGCTCTCTTAAGAACGCCAGAAGCTGTTTTCATGTCTGCGACTCTTATAACATTGTCGTTTCCTCTGTACGTTTTGATTATACGACCTAGAGGCCAACCGGGACGTTATCTTCTTTTATGATGACGATGGCTCCTGGTTCGATGTTCTTTGATTGTTTTTGCCATTTGTTGCGATGTTGCAATTCGTGGAGGTAATCTCGGGACCATCGGTTCCAAAAATCGTGCTTAAGCCGAGATACCAGCTTCCATCTGGTTGCCTGACTTAAGGTTGGAGTCGTTGCTTGTGAGTCCACTTGAGCCGTGAGAGGTTCTCCAATCAGAAAATGGCCTGGAGTGAGTGCCCCAATGCCGTTTGGATCATTTGACATTGGTGAGATGGGCCTCGAGTTGAGTACCGCTTCAATTTCGACTACCAACGTCTCGAGCTCTTCGTATGTAAGAGATGCATTTGCCATGCTCTTTACCAGAAGATGTTTTGCAGATTTGACAGCTGCTTCCCAGAGACCACCGAAGTGTGGCGCTCTTGGTGGGATGAAGTTGAATTGGATGCCCTTGGTGTTGCATGCGCTTGTAATGGCTTCCTGGGCATTAGGTGAGTGGATGATAGTTGCTAATTCAGGGAGTTTGTTCCTTGCTCCTACAAAGTTGGTTGCGTTGTCGCAGTATAACTTTTGGCAGTGTCCACGCCGGCCGATGAATCTTTTGAGAGCGGCGATGAATGCCTCGGTAGTTAGATCACTCACGAGTTCCAGATGTACCGCTTTTGTTGCGAAGCAGCAGAACACCGCGATGTAGGCCTTGTGTGGTCTTTTCCCGCGTAGCTTGTAATGTACTGTTATCGGGCCACAGTAGTCAACTCCTGTGTTAATGAATGGTCTCGCTGGGGTCACACGTGTAGGTGGCAAGTTTCCCATGACCTGGTTTAATAGTGCTGGTTTGACTCTGGTACAGATTATACAGCGGTGAACTGTCGCTCGAGCCGTGATCTTCCCTTTTAGTGGCCAGAAGCGCTGTCGCATGATTCCCAGCAACGTTTGAGCGCCGCAATGTTTGTTTTCAATATGTATCATTTCAAATATTAATTTTGAAATTGGGTCGTTATATGGAAGTAGAAGTTGGTGCTTCGAATCAAATGACAATGACGAAGCTTCCAGACGACCACCGACGCGCATGAGACCAAAGTCGTCCAAAAATGGTGAGAGGTTGCGTAGGGTATTGGTTCCTTGCAGTTCTTGGTACTTCTCCAGCTGCTGGATTTCTTCGCTAAAGTCTGATCTTTGCACCTGTTTGATGATAGCTTTCAAGGCAGCATCTAGCTCGATTGTTGTAAGAGGTCCTTGGACCTGTCGGACGTTCTTGTTGCACCTGCTCCGGGCAATGAATCGTAATATGTACGCCATGACTCGTTGTAGGCGGCTGAACGAGTTTTTGTGCTTGATTTCGTACACGACGTTTGCTTGTGTAACGGAGGTGACGAGGGCTTCAGGTGCTTTTCTTTTTCTCTCAAGGTTTGTTGGAATTGCGAGATGTGGATTGTATGTGACTGGCCACATTGCTTCTGTTCCATGTAAAAACAGGGGACCACAGAACCACAGCGTGCATTCTTTAAGGGCTGCTGGTGAACTCCCGCGAGATAGTATGTCAGCAGGATTACACTTTGAGCTAACGTGACGCCATTGATGTGCTTGGGTCATGTCCTGTATGATTCCAACCCGATTGGCCACAAATGTGTTGAATGCTGTGGACGATTAGTTTATCCAGGCCAACACGATTTCTGAGTCAGTCCAAAACCAAATTGGACATGTTAATTGAAGATCGGTTTTGATCCTTATCGCTAACTGGGCGCCAAGAACTGCTGCGCATAGCTCCAATCGAGGTATGGTTTGTTTCTTGAGCGGAGCCACTCGAGATTTTGCACAGAGCAGACGTCTCATGATAGTTTCGTCTTTAAATGTTGCTCGGATGTAAGCTGCTGCGCCGTATGCCTTCTCTGATGCATCTGTGAAGATATGTAGTTGCATTGAGTCGGGCATCTTTCCTTTGGAGATATGTCTTGATACCCTCAGGGTTTTTAGCGTATTTAAGTCTGTTCGGAATGTTGTCCATTTGGTATGTAGAGACTCTGGTAACGACTGGTCCCAGTCGAATTTTAACTCCCACAACTCTTGGATGAAGATTTTGGCTGTTACTATTACCGGGGACAGTATTCCCAAGGGATCGAACAGCTTAGCAAGATCTGATGTGACCGTGCGCTTGGTGATTCGTCTGACAGTGTCAATGTTGACCTTTACACAAAAAGTGTCATCTTTTGGCAGCCATGTGAGTCCCAGTGTTTTGATGGAGTCAGCCTTTGAACTCTCGAAGTCTAAGTTTACTTCTTGATCTCCCTGAGGAATGTCGTTCAGCAGTTTTGGGTTATTAGCACACCACTTGCGCAAGTTGAACCCATTTTCCTTCATAACTCTTATGAGTTGTTGCTGCAGATGTATTGCTGTCACTAGGTTGTCGGCACCACCCAGGCCGTCATCGACGTAAAAATTCTCTTGAAGAAATTGCGCGGCGAGCGGTTAGCGTATTGCGTTCTCTGTGGCTACCCGTTGCAGGCATTTCGTTGCCAAATATGGAGCGGCTCTTGTCCCATATGTGACCGTGTTCAGTTGATAATAGGTTATCGGCTTTGTCGTATCCTTTCTCCAAATTATTAGCTGAAACCGCCGGTCTTCAGGTGAAATTAGGAACTGTCTGTACATTTTTTCGACATCAGTCGTAAATACATATCTCGGTAGCCTGAACCGTAGTAATATCGAAAACAGCTCACTTTGTACAGTCGGTCCTGTATACATCAGATCATTCAGTGAGTGCGATGTCGAAGTCTTCGCTGATGCGTCGAACACCACCCGTAGCTTTGTGGTTGAGCTCTCAGACCGTTGTACGCAATGATGCGGGATGAAATAGTTCGGCGAGCGAATGGCGTCTGCCGATATTTTTGTCATATGTTCAAGGTCTTCATACTCTTCCATGAACTTGACGTATTGTGCTTTTAGTTCTGGATTTTTTTTCTAATCGACGCTCCAGGGAGAAGAACCTGTTGATTGCAATCCCGTGGGAGTCCCCTAATGCATCTGGAGCTTGATGGAAGGGTATTCGGACCATAAACCGATTGTGCTGGTCCTTGATAGTGTGTTGATCGAAATGACTTTCGCACTGTTTCTCCTCGATTGAAAGGGGCTTGGTTGTTGTTTTGATTTCCTCTAACTCCCAAAGTCGGGAGATTGAGGCATCAAGAGACTCGTCGGTGGTGCAGATTCCACACGTCAGATTTCTGGCCTGTTTATCTTGAATTTTTCCTGACACGATCCATCCAAACACAGTGTTCTGCATTGTTGGTAGCTAATTGCCTATTTTTATTTGGCCAATTGACAGCAGGTCGTGGTAGTGTTCTGCGCCCAGTAAAATGTCGATCTTGTCTGGACGGTTGAAAGCTTGGTCAGCCAGTGTTAGGTTCTTTGGAAGTGACCAGCTTTCGGTGTTGATGAACTACGATGGCTGTGGAGACAAGATCTGTGGTAGCACAAACGCTTCAACTCGAGATGAGTAATTGTTGATGCGTGATTTCAGGGCCACATTCACCCGATATTTTGTTTTGGTGTTGGCGTTGATGTTTATTTTTGAGTTCTGCATGGATATGCCCAGTCGTCTTACCAAGCGTTCCGTTATGAAGTTCACCTGTGAACCCGAGTCAAGCAGAGCCCGACATTCAACTTCAGTATCGTGTTTTTATTGTAACTACTGCTGTGCTTAGTAGAACGTAGGAACTGATTTGCTGTTCGTTTGCAGCCGCTAATGACGTGACGTCTTGGTTGTCTGGTGGCTGAGTATCTGCAACGGCTGACGTCGTAGCAGCTGATGACGCCGTACTAGTGACTTTTCCGATTGTGGATTCTTGCTTCTGCTCTAGATGTAGCAACGTATTATGTTTTTTGTTGCATTTCAGGCAGCTGCGTGATGTGCATTGTTTCGACGAATGTCCCGACTTTAGACAGTTCACACATAACCGTTGTTTTTGTGTGAAGTTCAGCCGTTCGGGTGGTGTCATTTCTCGAAAGCCTTGACACTGGAATAAGGCATGCGTGCCATTTTTGCATATAATGCAGGTGGTATTTCCTTGATTTGTAGATGACGCTGCTGCATATGACTTAACTGCAGGTTTTCCCTTTTGCCCCATTGCTTCTATTGATTGAAACCTGGTCTCAAGGAATCGTAGAAATTGATCCAACCGTTGTAACTCCTTTGGGTTGGCTATCGACCTTTCATAATCGTTGTGAATGCTCCAAGACGATGTGTCGACTCCCACGTTATTCAGTGCATGTACGCATTCTTGTGTGACGTCATGCATCTGCTTAATAGACTCGGCTGAGGATCCGCATGGTGGCTGATCAATGAGTTGCTGGACAAGCGACGCGACCAGTACTCGTTTGTTGTTGTACCGATCTTGAAGTGATTTCCACGCAGTGTCATAGTTTTCGGCTGTAGCCGAAAGGTGACTGATGAGATTTTCAGGTCCACCTATGACATTAGACTTTAGATACCACATTTTTTGCACTGTGGGAATGCGCTGGTTGTGTACCAGTTGTGAAAACAGGTCGAAGAATGCTGGCCATTTGAGGTAATCCCCATCGAATTTTGGGATTGTTATTTTTGGTAGCGGCAAAACATTGGTTTGTGCAAATGCAACTCCTTCTGTTGTGGACGATGGTGGTGTTTTGAAGTTCTGTACCACCATGCTCTCCAAAGTAGTGTAGGACTCCATATCGTATCCTACTCCCCCTGGATCGCTGCTGTTTTCCCATATTGAGAAATGCAGTTCTTGTATCTGATCCCAAAGTTTTTCCTTCAGTTTTATGTTTGATGCTGTCGGATCAGTGGAGAGTACCCGCTTTAGAGACGCTATCATTACGTTTTGTCTTCTAATTGCTGATGTAGCTGCTGCTACCCCAGCAGTCTGCGAGGTTGGCGGTGGGTTTTCAATCACCTTCTGTTGTACTGTTGCTTGAGGCGTGCCAGTGGGTGCTTGCAACATTGCTGCTTCAAAGATTTCTTTGTACTTCTCGGTGACTGTAGCTATTTTTTCGTAAAAGCCGCTGGTGAAGTACTCGTGGTCCTTTGCTGGCATCTCAAGACAACGTATCCTGGTGTCATTAGTCTCGAATTCCGACCAAGCAACATCCAGCCTCATCAGGCGTTCCTTATAGTACTCATGACTTTTCCTGGAGGCGGGATCCTTTTTGAAATTCCTGACGATTGATTCTATCACATCTCCCGCCTGGCGTTGTAGTTTGGTCAATGCTTCCAATGCATCCATGTTTCCTTTTTCTTCTGCCATTGAGCTTAGTGGCGTTGTTTCAGCCTTTCAAAAGGGAATTGGATATGACCTTTGAATATGTTTATGTTACGTGTGGTGTCCTGCTTGTAGGACTGTAAATTTCAAACTTCAATGTTTTGAGCTTGATGAATGACTGAATGATGTCCTGGCTTGTGGAACTGTTGTCCTGGGTAATGGTGCAGAATCGTACCGGTGTATGAACAGCTGTCCTGTTGTGTTGTTCGATGTCCCGACGTGTGAACTAACGAGTGGACAGATATCCTGTTGATCGATGTCCAGATATATGGGCTGTCGAGTGGCCAGCTGTCCTGTTATGTTGCTCGATGTCCTAATGTGTGGACTGTCGAGTGGACAAATGTCCTGTTGTGTAGCTCGATGTCCCAATGTGTGGACTGTCGAGTGGACAGATGTCCTGTTGTTGGTTTGCCAATATGAAGCAAACCCAAAACCAGGGTTATGAAGCGTTGCGTGGTTTGTTCTAGGGGTCACCAAATGTTTATTGTTGGACTGTTTTGTCCTTCAATAGATTTGTTTTTTGTGTTCTTATCAAGGCAGTACCACCAAGATAATTTTTGTTCTGACTCAAGCACTTGAACTTGGTTAGAAACGGAGAGTGAAAAGAAGCGTACACAATGAGGGTTTGTGAGATTCTAATAATTCTTTATTGATAAGTTTGTTCTTAAATACTAAATTATTGCTAAGTTGGATTTTACGATACATTGATTTTCTTATTCTACATTTTCTTTCTCGAGTGTTCTCTTTAAAAATTGAATCACTGCTTAGAAGTGTAAGTATGTAAATTACTGTTTTGTTTATTTAATACATTTGGGTCATTTAAATGGAATTACACATTGAGTTTAGAATTAACGAAAGTGTGCTACAGTAATGTTGCATCATTGATATTTAAATTTCCAACGAACAATGAAACATTGCCACAACAATGTTGCAACACTGCTGTGCACTTAAAATCAAGTAGGTCGTTAAACTCGTAGCAGCAGAGTTAACGTCTAAATGTTTCTGTGTGTGACTGTGTCAACCTAAATAATTTGTGTTTGATTTGTTAATTTGTATAGTGTATTGACACATTCTTTGGCGTAGTGGAGATTGTTACAATTAAAGTAATGACCTACAAATGTTTTTTATGGATTAACAAATCCCAAATGCAATTGAGTCAGCATAACGATTCCGATTGATTTCTGTGTGTCATATTTTCAATTCTTGTGATTAAGTGGCGTTGTGTGTGGTATGCAGTGTCTTACGATAAATGAACGACACACACACATGGGTATTCAGTATGGCAAAGTTAAAAAGAGAATAATAATAGTTCTGAACTGTGAATGTTTGAACAGACAGAAACAGTAAAGTATCTCAATTTGAAATATCTAATTAAGAAACGAAAATGTTAAAGTGATTTAAATTTTGAAAAGTAGAAAAGTGAATTCTAAGAAACGGAATTTGGAATAATTTGGATTAAGCAAAAATGCACTAAAGGAAAAATATCATTGAAAACTTGAATTATAGTAAAAAAGGGAATAGTAGAATAAGCGAAGTTTGAGCCCTAGTAAAACTAGTGCGGCGGAAGTAATCTTGGCCGATAATCCGGTGACGAATTTAGCCTGGAACTTCTTTTACTGTCTCGGACTAAAGAGAGTATAAATTCAAATTTTTGTGACATTGACTGACATACCCTTATAGTATGCATATATAAACCTATTTGTATTGATCTATTTCGTACATTATATTTGGCCAAATCAGTTTATCTACATATCTATTTATATCTCATCTGAAGGAGGGTGATATAATCTCTCCGACTTGTCCTTTTGGAGAACTTTTTGTTTCATCCTCGTAGTATGGTATACGAGGGCGGTTGCGCCAGGTTAGGTAAAAAGTCAACCGGATTGTTGAGTGTGTTTTTGATTTTGGTTTTTGTTTTTGCATCAAGCCGCAATGGGGCAGTTAAGTAAATAGTTAGCAGTGATTTCGTTCGGTCCGCATACGGTTTATTAAATTAAAGTAAAATAAAGATTGCTTGAGTAATTGTAAATACAGAAATTCTGAAAGTTAATGAGTTAAAGTCCAAAAGAGAAAATGAAGAATCAAATTAAGTTAGTTTTTAAGAAAAAATTTAGAGTAATGAGCTTTGTTGTATTAAGTAATGAGAGCAAATGTTTAATGGCTTTAAAGTTCAACTGAGCTGTGCTCAGCTTTTAGTTAATTTATTAAGAAATAAAATTTGTAACGTTAATTCAAGTTATTTGCTTGATTTATTTTCAACATGACCGAGTGAGCGGTCTACAGGAAAAGTAGAGGGGTAAAATGGTAATATAAGAAAATTATTATGGGATGCTGTACGCAGGCAGTATCATGGGGAAGCTAGATAGAGTTTCCAAGGGTGGGTCAAGTCGACGCTAACAAAAGTCGGTTGGCGCATAGTAAAATAGGATCGTTCCTGTTTCTACCACTTTTCCGGGTAAGATCAACTTTGTGTTTTCCTTTGTTTTCTCTTTTGCGTTCTCGGATGTGTATCAAAATATTGACCATTATGTCTCTTTGGGCTCCTTCATTTTATTTTATGTTGAATGTTTTATGTTTTCTTAGCCCTGGTATGTAATCTAGTGTTCACCGGCAATTGTTCTAGTGATGCTTGGGTGGGAAGATCCCCCCGTCCGGCGAGTTACCAGCCCGGCTTCAACGCATGGCATACCAGGCACTCCACTCAGCACACTCAATCATATGGAAAAATCTTTTTGGAACAGCAATATGCCGCTATGACATAATGGCGCCCAACGTGGGGCCCGAAGAGTCATTAGGTCATTATTTTTATTTTTTTTATTTTTAATATTTACATTTAGTTTAAAGTTTTTGGTCGACTTTTGGTTGCTCGCAAGTCCCGGTGAAAGTTTTTCTTAACCGCGTTGCGGCGATTGCTCACCAAAGGGCAATTTAATTCTTTTGTGATTCTTATGGTAAAGCCTGTGCTCGCCAAGTCTTGTTCCTGCGATGACGTCAGGGGCAATTGCTCCGAGTATGGGACAGTTGTAAAACTTGTAGAATCCGGTAAATTTTTAAATTTTAATCTCAGATAGTAAAGTTTGAGACTAGTTATAGAATCGGTCAACGCGTAAGTCCCGGTGAAAGTTTTGTTTCTTAACTGCGTTGCGACGAGTTGCCTGTTATATAACTGTTCAAACGCCCCAATAATTTAACGAGTTTTATAAAAGTTCAGATCGAGTGCGACATGAGTCCTGGTGAGGATCACCAGGTCCAGCCGCGTTGCGATGTGTTCATTCGATATGAAGTGACATAATACTAATGTTATGTGAAAAATTTTTTTTATAGTGCCATAGTAATTTAGGTAGCTACGAATCACCCAGATTCGGCTGAATACGATCGATGTATTCGGGGAAGTTTAGGAGAGTGGATCATGTACGAGTGGTCTCAGGCCCATTACATTTGCCCTCTCTTTGGCTTGCAGTGAGCCTCCATATCACAAGTTCTAATCCGAGAGGATTTTATCCTCGAGAATAGTTTTGGGGTTTTTTTGTACAGTTATTTTCTTGTGTTACCTTTTTAGTACCTCTGCTTACCTTAGAAAATTTTTATTTGAGTTACACTTGATTTTGTGCTTTCGATTTAGCATATTTAGTTCCGATTTTGATTTTATTTTTTTTTTACTTTGATTTTTTTTATTTTGATTATGATTCATATTTTGATTTGGATTTTGAGTTTTGATCCTTTTTTTGGATTTTTATCTCGATTTTGATTTCGTTTTTGAGTTTTTGATTTTGAATTTGGCGTTGCGCTTTCAGCTATCATTTTTTTTGTACGTGAATTAATTGAACCCGTTTTTTTCCGTTTTGGAATCTTTTATTTCGCGTAAAGTTTCGTTTTGGCCACTCTTGATCTAAATTACAGTTTTGGTTTGATCAATTATTAGTAACTTGTTCAAAGTTTGAATTATTTTTTATTATAAATATTTTGTCATTTTCGGTTATTTATTTTAAAGTTTTTCTTGATGAAAAAGTTTTTCGTTTTTTTATATAATTTTTGAATACAACGTTTTTGAATTACTTATCATATCTCATTCGACTTGCATATTCGGATTTGGTTAAATTTTCTTTTCATAGATTTTTTTTCGGTACGTTTGTATGAATATTTATAACCTGTGTTTTTTTTGGGCAAATACATTACGCTTTAGTTTTTCGTTTACCGAATGAGGGCTCTTGCAGCCATTTTTTTTTTATTTTTTATTTATTGATGATGAGGCCAATACAGATTTGGCGTTACTACATATTTCCTGTAGTTTTGGATTATATTGTTATTTATATCCTCTCTGAACTAGAGTTGATTTTGTTTCAGATATTAGATGTTACATATAAATAACGTTTAATTTTCCGGAGCACCAGTTTTTTACGCTTTTTGCTTTTCTTTGCCTGTAGAGGCGAAATATTTTTCTTTTCGTCTCTGGCGTTGAGTTTTTCGTCTCTGGCGTTGCGTTTTTCCTGATCAACGACCAGGAGATTTGTTTTTCTTTTTGGAGATCGCTGACGGAAGCGATAAATTTTTAATCATTTCGTACCTCCTGAGTAAGGAGAAGAGAGTACAACTTTTACTTTTATCCTAATATTTCGGAAATTCAATTTATTTTAACTGTCGGTTCGGTGTAATTTGGCCAACATGCCAGTTCAACGATCACCACAGGCCGAAGATGACGAAAGGACCGTGCTGCTTCAAGGAGCGACGCAGACGCGAGCCGCAGCAGCAGCTGCAGCAGTGGCAGCAGCAGCTCAAGCGCAAGCAGCAGCGGCAATACACCCGACTACTTCAGGGGCAGCAGCAAGGTTGATGTCAACCGCTAGTGGGATCGAGCGTTAACCTCTTTCCACCCGGTCTAGGACATCTGGCCGGGATCAGCAAATTCGAGGACCAAGCAGAATCTTTTGACTCACCAGATTTCAGTGCTTTGACGGAACGGAATCCACCAGCGCGGCATCAACCGAGGGAAGCCGCACAACCGCCAGAGAATAGACCAGGATTAGGAGCACCTAGAGGCCCTAATGATGACACGGTGCAGCCTTTCGACGAAGAGGCACTGGTAAGAAGATTGCTACCTGTTATAGTGGCGGCCGCGAGACAAGCAGTGGAAGCAAGCAGGGCTAATTCCCCTGCGGCACAGCCGATGCCACCGCTAGTTGCTGCTCCAATAAATTACCAACTCCCACCGTCGAACGAAACCTTGATTCGGCAGACCGAGGAAACACGACGTCCACCACAGCTGCCGAGTAGAATTCCAGCACCATTACCAGCAGGGCAACAACAACGACCAACCAAAAACAGAACCTGTATCGACCTTTGTGCGACCACCGGTAGTCTCGATGCAAGAACTATTGGCCCCGACCGTATATCCACAAGCTGGAAGCAACCCGCAAATACCAGCAAACAGTTTTTGGCCCGCTCAGGAGTCCACACCACCGCGACAAAGACCACGGCGTGAGACACAGCGTAACCCTGAGGGAATGGGTTTATATGACGCATATGTCCCTAGAGGATTCAGACTCGATCTATCCAAGTGGCGATTGAAATTTGACGGAACTTCGAAAACAATGAACGTGCAGGATCTTCTATTCCAAGTTAGAGAATTATCCATGAGCTATGAGTGCACGGAGTCGGAGTTATTGAGAGGATTTCACCACTTAGTAGAAGGACCAGCGAGGGACTTCTACTGGAATTTTAAGAAACTCCGGACGGTGATTAGCTGGAGGGAGCTGCAGAAAGCCTTAATTGGGCAGTTCCAGAGATTCGAAAATGAATTCCAGATACAAATCCAAATCTTAAGTAAGCGACAGCAGCCGCATGAGAGTTTCCAGGAATATTTTAATGCAATGATAAAGCTGCGCAATCAACAGAGAACTCCATATGAGGAAGATCAATTTGTGGAAATTCTCAAAGGCAACCTGAAACCCTCGTTGGCCCAAATGCTGTTCCCTATTCGTGTACGTAGTCTGGAGGATTTCTGCAGAGAGGCGAAAAGAGCGGAAGGCTTACTGACGATGCAGCGGCAGCAACCTCTATCACGACCGGCGCTTCAACCGCGAGTACATGAGATGATGTACGAGGAAGAGTCCACAGAAGTATACACATCAGCTGAAGTGGACGCAATAGCTACAGGTAGCAGAGTGATATGCTGGAACTGCCGAGTTCCTGGACACATATTCAGGGATTGCGCGTCCACAACAAGAAAGATATTCTGCTACAAGTGTGGCAAAGAGAATACCGTAACCCCGAAATGCCCGTGTGATGATCTGTTCGCAGATGTATATATTATTTTTAGGACCTGCCTAAAGAGTAGCCGGCTATTAAGAAAGCCACTGGCTGGAATGTATTTTATGTACCGGCAACTTCAAGAGCGCCAGGTAGTTTATCTACTTAAGGAAAAGCCAAAAGACTCGGCTGAGTTTGATCTGTTTAATGATAATTTATTTTCAAATTTTGTTCCTTAAATACCTACTTAACGGTACTTCTTAAATCTATCTTAAATCTATTGTTATCCTACTTAGAATTACTTATTGCAATATTACATTTATTCCCATCTCCTTTGCTCTAATTATGTTTACATTGTTTGTGTATCTTGTTGTTGCATTATGCTTGTACATCTTCTGTTTATGTTGTTTTTGTGATTTATTATGTTTTGCGTACAGTTGCCTACTTATGTTTCTGAGCACTTTTTTATCAGAGATGGTAAAATACTATCGTATCACAAATAGTACCAAGAAGTGGTAATGTTACAATTAGTACAATATAATAATTAGATTAATGTTGTGGGTGTGTACCAAAATAGTACAAACAGTAAAATAAAAAACTGTCAGGGAAACCAGCCCAGGAACCCACCTCAGACTGGGGAGGTGCGGACCATCGAAGTTTGAGCCCAGCCAAAACACACCCAGTTATGACCAGCCCAGCTGAGGAAAATCAGGATGAAAATAATCCAGCTGAGGTAAGTACACAGATTGACAAACCGGATCCGACACCAACACTCGCAGGAAGTGCCGGAGTAACCATAATGAGTAGAGAAAGCCAAGCCGAACCCGCATCAACATCACCACCAGGCTTGAGAGAGCCAAAGCCATTACATCAGGGTATGGCTGAATATAGAGAAGCCAGAGCTAGAATCTTTGGGGAAGTTTCGGACCGGATTCGCAGAGCTCGGATAAGATTTAATGAGCGTCGGCTAGCCCGACGAGAGATAGCTGCTACTACCTTGTTTGAAGGAGAGGATGACCGTTTTTATGCGCGAATAAATATAAGAGGTGTAGAAGTCACAGGACTCCTCGACAGTGGAGCCTCGATAACCTGTCTAGGCAAGGGATGCCAAGAGCTAATAGAGCAAACAGGTATACAACTCCATAGATTCGGATCCGCAGTAAGAACAGCAGGCGGCAGCGCTCATCGAATTCTTGGAAGGATCCGCGTGAGAGTCGATTTTCGAAAAAAATCCGAAAAAGTTGACATGTACTTGGTGCCCACCCTAGAACACGCGCTCTATTTGGGCATAGATTTTATGAGAAAATTTCAATTGATGCCATGCATAGAAAATTTTACTACCCAAGGGGTAGAGTTATGCGAAGAAGCTCAGACCTCGGAGGGAGCCAAGACACATGCTTTGTCAACACAGCAGCATCAATTATTGAGAAAGGTGGTACAGAGCTTCCCATGCTATTTCAGGCCCGGCCTAGGTAGGACGCGATTGGAAATCCACTCCATAGATACAGGAGAAGCTGTACCCGTGAAAGATAGATATTATCCTGTCTCGCCGGCGATACAAACTCTTTTATACGCCGAAGTGGATCGGATGCTTGACATGGGAGTCATTGAGACGCACGAGAGTCCATGGAGCCACCTGGTGACGGTGGTCCGAAAGGGCCGCATATAGAAGGTTTGCTGAGCAGGTTGGGGGATACATATTATATCTCCAGCATTGACTTAAAGGACGCTTTCTGGCAGATACCTTTAGACGACGCCAGTAGGGAGAAAACTGCGTTCACAATACCCGGAAGGCCACTTTACAATTTTAAAGTCATGCCTTTTGGTTTATGTAATGTGGCCCAACGACTTTGCCGTTTAACGGACAAAGTAATACCCGCGCCCATTAGTGACCGAGTCTTCGTATATTTAGATGATCTGCTAGTGGTGTCACCAGATTTCCAGACGCACATGGAGCTTCTGCGCAAAGTGGCGAGTTGCTTTGAAAACGCTGGACTTACGATAAATGTGCAGAAATCAAACTTCTGTTTTAAGGAGCTGAGATATTTAGGTTACCTAGTAGGAGGTGGCTAAGTTAAACCAGATCCATCCAAGGTGGATTCAATCATGAAATATCAGTATCCAAGATCCCTTACACAGGTGCGGAGCTTTTTAGGCGCTACAGGCTGGTATCGCAAATTCATTTCCGATTACGCGACCATCGCCATCGTCCAATATCCGACACTCTGAAGAAGAGCAATGTCTTTCGCTTCACAGAGGATGCTAAAAACGCCTTTGATAAATTGAAGAACGCTTTAGTGACTAGTCCCGTACTAGTACATCCGAACTTCTCGAGGCGATTTTACATCCAATGCGACGCATCAGACCTAGGCGTTGGCGCAGTGTTGTTCCAACGCGACGACCATGATGAAGAACATCCTATTGCGTACTTTTCGCATACGCTGACACCCGCGCAGCGAAACTATGCGGTAACTGAGCGTGAATGCCTGGCGGTTATTCTGGCCAGTAAGAAATTTAGACCATTCGTCGAACTCATGGCTTTCACGGTGACTACAGACCACAGCAGCCTGGAATGGCTGATGTTGCACCGCGAAGTAAGCGGGCGATTAGCTCGATGAAGCTTGCATCTCCAATCGTTTGACTTCGTGATTGAGCACCGCAAAGGCAAGTTAAATGTTGTGCCCGACACACTCTCACGTTATGAGATGGAGGAGATATCAGCAGACGTAATGCAGTTGATAGATCTGTAGGATAAAACATTCCAGAGTTCTGACTATGAGGAGTTGATTAAGACCGTGAAGGAGAACACGGATAGACTACCCGATTTGCGTGTGATTGACGGCAAAGTGTATAAGCGGACCATGCCCTATGATGGGATACCTTTTCACGAACACTTCGCCTGGAAAATCTGGGTGCCGCAAGAACTGACGCACGAAATGATAAGGAAGTCCCATGACCCACCACGGGTAGCGCATGGCGGATTCTTCAAAACATTGAAAAGAATCAAAGAATACTTTTACTGGCCAAACATGAATGTGCAAGTGAAAAGTTTCGTCGACGCTTGTCAAGTGTGCCGAGAGGCCAAGGCGGCCAGCATCACCTTGAGGCCACCCATGGGTAAGGAGATTGTTTCACAGCGGCCTTTTCAACGAACCTTTGTAGAGTTTTTAGCTCCGTATCCTCGGTCCAAAAATGGAAATACCTATATTTTCATAATCTTCGATCATCTCACGAAGTTTGTGATTCTTAAAGCTATGACTAAACCGAGTAGCAGCAATGTGATTCGATTTTTGGTGACTGAAATTTGTCACAAGTTCGGCGTACCTCAAACTATAGTGACAGACAATGGCCAAAAGTTCGTCAGTCGCGAGTTCAATGATTTTGTAACCATCTTTGGAATAAAACATTGTCGAACAGCAGTACACGCTCCGCAAGCGAATGCATAAGAACGTGTGAATCAATCAGTCTTAGCAGCAATTAAATCCTACATGGAAGAAGATCACGGTGATTGGGATCGACATTTGTCGGAAATAGAATGTTCACTGCGTTCATCGATACATAGCGCCATTGGAGTGACGCCTTATTTTGCCTTATTCGGTGTGAAGCTTTGACGGATCTCGGAGAAGAACAAGTACCCAAGTCCGTTGGGCAAGACTTAATCATAACAAAAAAACGAGGAAGCCTATACAAGGCCTATGAAAAGAACGAGAGAACATACAACACCAGATGCCGATAAGCGAAGTTTATATCCGGACAAGAAGTGTATAGACGAAACTTCCAGCAGAGCAGTTTCAAGGATAATTTCAATGCCAAATTGGCTAGAAAATTCTTGAAGTGTCGAATTTTGAAGCCTGTCGGAAACAGTTTGTACGAAGTCGAAGACTTGAAGGGGAAAAGACTTGGGGTGTTCCACGCAAAGGATTTGAGGCAATAGTGTGTTCCTAAGAGCGAGCAAACAGGTGTGAAACCGTAATCAGCATGTTACACGTCTAATGAAATCAAGGGCGCGAGTTCGAGTAGTCGAACCAGAAGTTTAGTTTATGCCAGGTACCCATGTTACCTGTGAATAATTCTGCTAGGAATTATTCTGTTACCTGTGAATAAGATGCTAGGAGTACTGAATTTAGAGTTTTTATATAAAACCACGAGATAGGAGAATAGCTAAAGTAGATAGGTGTTTGGCAATATATATTTTCACTCCCTCTATCATTTCTTGCAGTACTGAGCAAAGTTTCGATGTCTCGTTACAGATAGCAATAGCAAGATCCCCTAAATAGCAAGACCCCTCACTAGTAAGATCCCCTGTTAAGCAAGACCCAATTTCGCGCTTGAAGGCATCATGGCCAGTTTGATGGAGTGCAGCGTCTGTATGGCGTTCCTTACCGCAGAGGACCAGCGGATAGGCGCAACCGAATTCGGCCATCTATTCCATCTGGACTGCCACGCCCGTTGGATGGAAGAAGGTCGACAGGAGTGTACGATATGCCGATGTGCAGGCTACATCATTCGGCGTCTGTACACCTCGTTTGGTATCGGTGATCCCGCCGTAGACATTGGCGAAGTGCAGGTCCTTCGACATGAAGTGACCGAGGTTCAACAACGGGCGGCTGCCGCGGAGGCCGAAGCCACTAGCCTACGAACCCAGTTAGAGGCGATGCGCACTGCTCACCAAGACCAGCTGATGAGCCTGGAAGTTGAGGAACAAGAAATCAGATTTCAGCAGATTTCTAAAAATTAAGGAGGATAAAAACAAATTTATAGAAGGGGAAACTGAACGAGACGCAGCCAAATAAGCAACGGAATATATCGGTAAGTATAACGGCGCTATCGGACGATCTTTTGGACAATCAGAGCTGACGCCATAACGAAATTCTTTTTACCCAAACATTCCAGAAAGTACGGCCCGCCAGTACAGTCCAGCGACTAAATTCAGCAGATGTGCAGACAAATAAGTGTCAGTACAGCAGTTAATTATCAGCCGTGAGTGCAGCCCAGCAGGTAATCCAGTTCCCGGGTAAATTGCGGGAGAAACCGACTCGGAAACAAGCTCAGATAGACGTAAGCATCAGGTATGTTAGGGGAGCGCGTGTGTTTGTGAAAGAATGAATCCTCAGGCCGGAGACTGACAATTTATTTCAATTCTCACAGGCTTCAATCCCTGCCGGAACTATCACCGGCGGTACTATTAGCAGCCCCAGTCCGAAATCCAGCTGCAAATCAGTGCGAGTCCAAAAGGTATGTTGTGACAATGAAGTCCCAGTGAAATCAAATACGCAGAATAAAACTAACCTCGAAATTGTGTGTTCCGTTGTGTGCCCGAGCAAACCGCGATAAAGGGTTCCCAAGTGACAGTGTATCAAGCTCTTTGTCGGTCGAGTGCGTGTGAGTCAAAGGGTAACCCTGTGCTAGTAGTGGCGTTACAAAGGTGCCCGAGTGTCCGAGGGAACTGCGTGCTCTCGCTCATTGCCCATCGATACTCCTAAGGAAAAAGTAGTTCAAATAGGACAGACAGGTAGTGACGAGGTGTGCGGCCCCCCAGGCCATTCAGGTTTCCGGAGTAGTGTGGCGGCTAGCGCGCCCCGGATATTTCCGCGACGAACACGACCCGACTCGACGAAGTTGTCGATATTTAAAAGGACACAAGCACCTCAGCCAGAAGGCCACCGCAGTCGGCAACAAGGAACGGCCTATTAACCAGCAATCCTCAGGGAAAAGGAACCTCCAGCAACACCATAAGCCGACAGCAGCAAGTTCCATAAGCCAGCAGACAGCGATATCTCGCAGCCGACAACAGCTCGCAGCCATCGAACAGCAAGTAAGCCTATTCCAAGGCCCCGGTGAGTCCGTTTTCCTTTTGTTTTTAAATTTCGGACCGAGACGGAAAGATAGCGGCTAAAACGCTTAGCATAAAGTTTGGGCAGTGAAACGAGTACCATCAAAGTTTTAAATAATATTGATAAATCACTCAAACGTATAAGTAAAGTAAAATAACAGGGACCCGATTTAACTCTTATTATTTTTTAAATATGCAAAAGGTTATGGAAAAAATAGCTGAAAAAAAATTGGGCCTGTAATAATAATTATAAATTACCCAGAAAATTGTAGTGCTGCCATAATCATTATGAAAGATTTTTATTTTTTTTGGTCTTTGATAACGATTGTGAAAGATTATTGGTTTTTTTGGTCTTCCGTAACCATTACAAAAGATATTTATTTTTTTTGGTCTTTGGTAACCATTATGAAAGATTTTTATTCTTATTGGTCTTCTGTAACCATTATAAAAGATTTTTTTTTTTTGGTCTTTGATAACCAATATGAAAGATTATTATTTTTTCTGTCTTCTATAACCACGTTTCAGTTCGCAAATCTTTAGATATTTTTATAAAATTTTGCACACTAACTTATCTATATTTGCACAAGGACGAAATTTTTTTTATTGATTTTGGTTAGGATCCGCAAATCTTTCTCATATTTTTTTTCTTCTTACATAGTCATTATAAGTAACCAAATTAACCAATTGAATCCTAACAAACTGTATGAAACTATAGCTTTGAAATTAAAAAAGTGGAACATTTTGAGATATATATACATATGTCTGTAAAACGTGTTCTAATTCAATTGGACTAATTTTATTGCTATTTTTACAGAAATCCGTATTTTGACTAAACTACTTTTGTTATCCTTATTTTACCAATAGTTTAATTAATAGTTTCTTCTAATATTGATAAATCACGCAAACGTATAAGTACAGTAAAATAATCCAAGATACACTGAAAGAAAAAGAAAAGTAAAAGTAGGCTAAATAACCAGAAAAAGAAAAGTAAAACTTGTCTAAATAAAGTGAAAATATAAGTTCAGTAAAATAATCCAAGATACACTGAAAGAAAAAGAAGAGTAAAAACAGTCTAAATAACCTCAAAAAGAAAAGTAAAAATTGGATAAATAAACTGAAAATATAAGTAAAGTAAAACTAGTCTAAATAACCTGAAAAAGAAAAGTAAAAATTGGCTAAATAAACTGAAAATATAAGTAAAGTAAAATAGTCCAAGATACACTGAAAGAAAAAGAAAAGTAAAAATAGTCTAAATAACCTGAAAAAGAAAAGTAAAACTTGGCTAAATAAAGTGAAAATATAAGTTCAGTAAAATAATCCAAGATACACTGAAAGAAAAAGAGTAAAAACAGTTTAAATAACCTCAAAAAGAAAAGTAAAAATTGGCTAAATAAACTTCAAATATAAGTACAGTAAAAATAGTCTAAATAACCTGAAAAAGAAAAGTAAAAATTGGCTAAATAAACTGAAAATATAAGTAAAGTAAAATAGTCCAAGATACACTGAAAGAAAAAGAAAAGTAAAAATAGTCTAAATAACCTGTAAAAGAAAAGTAAAAATTGGCTAAATAAACTGAAAATATAAGTAAAGTAAAATAGTCCAAGATACACTGAAAGAAAAAGAAAAGTAAAAATTGTCTAAATTCAAGCAGAAATTCAGATGAAGTTACTTTAATTTCGAAATCGAAAATTAAGAGAAAATTAAAGTAATTTCAGATGAATCGCTAAAGATAAGAGAAAAATAAAGTTCAGAGAAAACTTACAGTAATGTCATTTTAAGAAAAAGAAAAAAAAAATTAAAAAGATTGAGTAAATTAAAGTAATTAAATCTCAACCGCGAAAAGAAAGAAGAATTTAAATCACTGTAATTTAAAAAAAAAAACATGGAAATTAAGAAAGATTAAAGTATTTAGTCTAGTAAAAAAAAAATAACTAAACCAAATTTAAATATCATTAATCTGAGGAAAAAGTTGAAGAAAAATTAAAGTGATTTTACTAAAACAAAACAGGAGCCAAAGTTAAAGAAAAAATTAATGTAATTTAAGCCGAGTCAACAAAAAAAAAAGAATTTAAATAGCGTTAGTTTGTAAAAATTCAAAAGTTAAATGAGAAAAACTTAAACTTCTACAAATTTTGAAATTGTAAATGTCAAAGTGAACCTAAAATCGGTTAAAGTAAAAGAAAAAGTTTAGAATAAATTAATTAAGTGAAGTTAAAAATAATTTAATCTGGAATAAGAACAAAATTTTAAGTCACTTTAACAAAAAAAGGAATAAATTGAAAGTAAATATAAGAATATTTCAAGTTGAAATACCAAATTAGAAAGACATATTGAAGTATTTAAATTTGAAGTGTCAAAATTAGAAAGAAACAGTAAAGTATCTCAATTTGAAATATCAAATTAAGAAAGGAAAATGTTAAAGTGATTTAAATTTTGAAAAGTAGAAAAGTGAATTCTAAGAAACGGAATTTGGAATAATTTGGATTAAGCAAAAATGCACTAAAGGAAAAATATCATTGAAAACTTGAATTATAGTAAAAAAGGGAATAGTAGAATAAGCGAAGTTTGAGCCCTAGTAAAACTAGTGCGGCGGAAGTAATCTTGGCCGATAATCCGGTGACGAATTTAGCCTGGAACTTCTTTTACTGTCTCGGACTAAAGAGAGTATAAATTCAAATTTTTGTGACATTGACTGACATACCCTTATAGTATGTATATATAAACCTATTTGTATTGATCTATTTCGTACATTATATTTGGCCAAATCAGTTTATCTACATATCTATTTATATCTCATCTGAAGGAGGGTGATATAATCTCTCCGACTTGTCCTTTTGGAGAACTTTTTGTTTCATACTCGTAGTATGGTATACGAGGGCAGTTGCGCCAGGTTAAGTAAAAAGTCAACCGGATTGTTGAGTGTGTTTTTGATTTTGGTTTTTGTTTTTGCATCAAGCCGCAATGGGGCAGTAAAGTAAATAGTTAGCAGTGATTTCGTTCGGTCCGCATACGGTTTATTAAATTAAAGTAAAATAAAGATTGCTTGAGTAATTGTAAATACAGAAATTCTGAAACTTAATGAGTTAAAGTCCAAAAGAGAAAATGAAGAATCAAATTAAGTTAGTTTTTAAGAAAAAATTTAGACTAATGAGCTTTGTTGTATTAAGTAATGAGAGCAAATGTGTAATAGCTTTAAAGTTCAACTGAGCTGTGCTCAATTTTAGTTAATTTATTAAGAAATAAAATTTGTAACGTTAATTGAAGTTATTTGCTTGATTTATTTTCAACATGACCGAGTGAGCGGTCTACAGGAAAAGTAGAGGGGTAAAATGGTAATATAAGAAAATTATTATGGGATGCTGTACGCAGGCAGTATCATGGGGAAGCTAGATAGAGTTTCCAAGGGTCAAGTCGACGCTAACAGAAGTCGGTTGGCGCATAGTAAAATAGGATCGTTCCTGTTTCTGCCACTTTTCCGGGTAAGAACAACTTTGTGTTTTCCTTTGTTTTCTCTTTTGCGTTCTCGGATGTGTATCAAAATATTGACCATTATGTCTCTTTGGGCTCCTTCATTTTATTTTATGTTGAATGTTTTATGTTTTCTTAGCCCTGGTATGTAATCTAGTGTTCACCGGCAATTGTTCTAGTGATGCTTGGGTGGGAAGATCCCCCCGTCCGGCGAGTTACCAGCCCGTCTTCAACGCATGGCATACCAGGCACTCCACTCAGCACACTCAATCATATGGAAAAATCTTTTTGGAACAGCAATATGCCGCTATGACATAATGGCGCCCAACGTGGGGCCCGAAGAGTCATTATTTTTATTTTTTTTATTTTTAATATTTACATTTAGTTTAAAGTTTTTGGTCGACTTTTGGTTGCTCGCAAGTCCCGGTGAAAGTTTTTCTTAACCGCGTTGCGGCGATTGCTCACCAAAGGGCAATTTAATTCTTTTGTGATTCTTATGGTAAAGCCTGTGCTCGCCAAGTCTTGTTCCTGCGATGACGTCAGGGGCAATTGATCCGAGTACGGGACAGCTGTAAGACTTGTAGAATCCGGTAAATTTTTAAATTTTAATCTCAGATAGTAAAGTTTGAGACTAGTTATAGAATCGGTCAACGCGTAAGTCCCGGTGAAAGTTTTGTTTCTTAACTGCGTTGCGACGAGTTGCCTGTTATATAACTGTTCAAACGCCCCAATAATTTAACGAGTTTTATAAAAGTTCAGATCGAGTGCGACATGAGTCCCGGTGAGGATCACCAGGTCCAGCCGCGTTGCGATGTGTTCATTCGATGTGAAGAGACATAATACTAATGTTATGTGAAAAATTTTTTTTATAGTGCCATAGTAATTTAGGTAGCTACGAATCACCCAGATTCGGCTGAATACGATCGATGTATTCAGGGAAGTCTAGGAGAGTGGATCATGTACGAGTGGTCTCAGGCCCATTACATTTGCCCTCTCTTTGGCTTGCAGTGAGCCTCCATATCACAAGTTCTGATCCGAGAGGATTTTATCCTCGAGAATAGTTTTGGGTTTTTTTTTGTACAGTTATTTTCTTGTGTTACCTTTTTAGTACCTCTGCTTACCTTAAAAAATTTTTATTTGAGTTACTCTTGATTTTGTGCTTTCGATTTAGCATATTTAGTTCCGATTTTGATTTTATTTTTTTTTTTACTTTGATTTTTTTTATTTTGATTATGATTCATATTTTGATTTGGATTTTGAGTTTTGATTCTGTTTTTGGATTTTTTATCTCGATTTTGATTTCGTTTTTTTTGTGCGTTCGTTTTTGAGTTTTTGATTTTGAATTTGGCGTTGCGCTTTCAGCTATCATTTTTTTTTGTACGTGAATTAATTGAACCCGTTTTTTTCCGTTTTGGAATCTTTTTATTTCGCGTAAAGTTTCGTTTTGGCCACTCTTGATCTAAATTACAGTTTTGGTTTGATCAATTATTAGTAACTTGTTCAAAGTTTGAATTATTTTTTATTATAAATATTTTGTCATTTTCGGTTATTCATTTTAAAGTTTTTCTTGATGAAAAAGTTTTTCGTTTTTTTATATAATTTTTGAATACAACGTTTTTGAATTACTTATCATATCTCATTCGACTTGCATATTCGGATTTGGTTAAATTTTCGTTTCATAGATTTTTTTTCGGTACGTTTGTATGAATATTTATAACCTGGGTTTTTTTTGGGCAAATACATTACGCTTTAGTTTTTCGTTTACCGAATGAGGGCTCTTGCAGCCATTTTTTTTTTTATTTTTTAGTTATTGATGATGAGGCCAATACAGATTTGGCGTTACTACATATTTCCTGTAGTTTTGGATTATATTGTTATTTATATCCTCTCTGAACTAGAGTTGATTTTGTTTCAGATATTACACTTATTGATATTTACATATAAATAACGTTTAATTTTCCGGAGCACCAGTTTTTTGCGCTTTTTGCTTTTCTTTGCCTGTAGAGGCGAAATATTTTTCTTTTCGTCTCTGGCGTTGAGTTTTTCGTCTCTGGCGTTGCGTTTTTCCTGATCAACGACCAGGAGATTTGTTTTTCTTTTTGGAGATCCCAGACGGAAGCGATAAATTTTTAATCATTTCGTACCTCCTGAGTAAGGAGAAGAGAGTACAACTTTTACTTTTATCCTAATATTTCGGAAATTCAATTTATTTTAACTGTCGGTTCGGTGTAATTTGGCCAACATGCCAGTTCAACGATCACCACAGGCCGAAGATGACGAAAGGACCGTGCTGCTTCAAGGAGCGACGCAGACGCGAGCCGCAGCAGCAGCTGCAGCAGTGGCAGCAGCAGCTCAAGCGCAAGCAGCGGCGGCAATACACCCGACTACTTCAGGGGCAGCAGCAAGGTCGATGTCAACTGCTAGTGGGATCGAGCGTTAACCTCTTTCCACTCAGTCTAGGACATCTGGCCGGGATCAGCGAATTCGAGGACCAAGCCGAATCTTTTGACTCACCAGATTTCAGTGCTTTGACGGCACGGAATCCACCAGCGCGGCATCAACTGAGGGAAGCCGCACAACCGCCAGAGAATAGACCAGGTTTAGGAGCACCTAGAGGCCCTAATGATGACACGGTGCAGCCTTTCGACGAAGAGCCACTGGTAAGAAGATTGCTACCTGTTATAGTGGCGGCCGCGAGACAAGCAGCGGAAGCAAGCAGGGCTAATTCCCCTGCGGCACAGCCGATGACACCGCTAGTTGCTGCTCCAATAAATTACCAACTCCCACCGTCGAACGAAACCTTGATTCGGCAGACCGAGGAAACACGACGTCCACCACAGCTGCCGAGTAGAATTCCAGCACCACTACCAGCAGGGCAACAACAACGACCAACAAAAAACAGAACCGGTATCGACCTTTGTGCGACCACCGGTAGTCTAGATGCAAGAACTATTGGCCCCGACCGTGTATCCACAAGCTGGAAGCAACCCGCAAATACCAGCAAACAGTTTTTGGCCCGCTCAAGAGTCCACACCACCGCGACAAAGACCACGGCGTGAGACACAGCGTAACCCTGAGGGAATGGGAGTATATGACGCATATGTCCCTAGAGGATTCAGACTCGATCTATCCAAGTGGCGATTGAAATTTGACGGAACTTCGAAAACAATGAACGTGCAGGATTTTCTATTCCAAGTTAGAGAATTATCCATGAGCTATGAGTGCACGGAGTCGGAGTTATTGAGAGGATTTCACCACTTAGTAGAAGGACCAGCGAGGGACTTCAACTGGAATTTTAAGAAACTCCGGACGGTGATTAGCTGGAGAGAGCTGCAGAAAGCCTTAATTGGGCAGTTCCAGAGATTCGAAAATGAATTCCAGATACAAATCCAAATCTTAAGTAAGCGACAGCAGCCGCATGAGAGTTTCCAGGAATATTTTAATGCAATGATAAAGCTGCGCAATCAACAGAGAACTCCATATGAGGAAGATCAATTTGTGGAAATTCTCAAAGGCAACCTGAAACCCTCGTTGGCCCAAATGCTGTTCCCTATTCGTGTACGTAGTCTGGAGGATTTCTGCAGAGAGGCGAAAAGAGCGGAAGGCTTACTGACGATGCAGCGGCAGCAACCTCTATCACGACCGGCGCTTCAACCGCGAGTACATGAGATGATGTACGAGGAAGAGTCCACAGAAGTATACACATCAGCTGAAGTGGACGCAATAGCTACAGGTAGCAGAGTGATATGCTGGAACTGCCGAGTTCCTGGACACATATTCAGGGATTGCGCGTCCACAACAAGAACGATATTCTGCTACAAGTGTGGCAAAGAGAATACCGTAACCCCGAAATGCCCGAACTGTCAGGGAAACAAGCCCAGGAACCCACCTCAGACTGGGGAGTTACGGACCACCGAAGTTTGAGCCCAGCCAAAACACACCCAATTAAGACCAGCCCAGCTGAGGAAAATCAGGATGAAAGTCATCCAGCTGAGGTAAATACACAGATTGACAAACCGGATTCGACACCAACACCCGCAGGAACTGCTGGAGTAACCATAATGAGTAGAGAAAGCCAAGCCGAACCCGCATCAACATCACCACCAGGCTTGAGAGAGCCAAAGCCATTACATCAGCGTATGGCTGAATATAGAGAAGCCAGAGATAGAATCTTTGGGGAAGTTTCGGACCGGATTCGCAGAGCACGGATAAGATTTAATAAGCGTCGGCTAGCCCGACGAGAGATAGCTGCTACTACCTTGTTTGAAGGAGAGGATGACCGTTTTTATGCGCGAATAAATATAAGAGGTGTAGAAGTCACTGGACTCCTCGACAGTGGAGCCTCGATAACCTCTCTAGGCAAGGGATGCCAAGAGCTAATAGAGCAAACAGGTATACAACTCCATAGATTCGGATCCGCAGTAAGAACAGCAGACGGCAGCGCTCATCGAATTCTTGGAAGGATCCGCGTGAGAGTCGATTTTCGAAAAATAATCCGAAAAAGTTGACATGTACTTGGTGTCCACCCTAGAACACGCGCTCTATTTGGGCATAGATTTTATGAGAAAATTTCAATTGATGCCATGCATAGACCTCGGAGGGAGCCAAGACACATGCTTTGTCAACACAGCAGCATCAATTATTGAGAAAGGTGGTACAGAGCTTCCCATGCTATTTCAGGCACGGCCTAGGTAGGACGCGATTGGAAATCCACTCCATAGATACAGGAGAAGCTGTACCCGTGAAAGATAGATATTATCCTGTCTCGCCGGCGATACAAACTCTTTTATACGCCGAAGTGGATCGGATGCTTGACATGGGAGTCATTGAGACGAGCGAGAGTCCATGGAGCCACCTGGTGACGGTGGTCCGAAAGGGCCGCATAGAGAAGGTTTGCTGAGCAGGTTGGGGGATACATATTATATCTCCAGCATTGACTTAAAGGACGCTTTCTGGCAGATACCTTTAGACGACGCCAGTAGGGAGAAAACTGCGTTCACAATACCCGGAAGGCCACTTTACAATTTTAAAGTCATGCCTTTTGGTTTATGTAATGTGGCCCAACGACTTTGCCGTTTAATGGACAAAGTAATACCCGCGGCCATTCGTGACCGAGTCTTCGTATATTTAGATGATCTGCTAGTGGTGTCACCAGATTTCCAGACGCACATGGAGCTTCTGCGCAAAGTGGCGAGTTGCTTTGAAAACGCTGGACTTACGATAAATGTGCAGAAATCAAACTTCTGTTTTAAGGAGCTGAGATATTTAGGTTACTTAGTAGGAGGTGGCCAAGTTAAACCAGATCCATCCAAGGTGGATTCAATCATGAAATATCAATATCCAAGATCCCTTCAACAGGTGCGGAGCTTTTTAGGCGCTACAGGCTGGTATCGGAAATTCATTTCCGATTACGCGACCATCGCCTGTCCAATATCCGACACTGTGAAGAAGAGCAAAGTCTTTCGCTTCACAGAGGAGGCTAAAAACGCCTTTGATAAATTGGAGAACGCTTTAGTGACTAGTCCCGTACTAGTACATCCGAACTTCTCGAGGCGATTTTACATCCAATGCGACGCATCAGACCTAGGCGTTGGCGCAGTGTTGTTCCAACGCGACGACCATGATGAAGAACATCCTATTGCGTACTTTTCGCATAAGCTAACACCCGCGCAGCGAAACTATGCGGTAACAGAGCGTGAATGCCTGGCGGTTGTTCTGGCCATTAAGAAATTTAGACCATTCGTCGAACTCATGGCTTTCACGGTGACTACAGACCACAGCAGTCTGGAATGGCTGATGTCGCACCGCGACCTAAGCGGGCGATTAGCTCGATGGAGCTTGCATCTCCAATCGTTTGACTTCGTGATTGAGCACCGCAAAGGCAAGTTAAATGTTGTGCCCGACACACTCTCACGTTATGAGATGGAGGAGATATCAGCAGACGTAATGCAGTTGATAGATCTTGAGGATAAAGCATTCCACAGTTCTGACTATGAGGAGTTGATTAAGACCGTGAAGGAGAACACGGATAGACTACCCGATTTGCGTGTCATTGACGGCAAAGTGTATAAGCGGACCATGCCCTATGATGGGATACCTTTACACGAAGACTTCGCCTGGAAAATCTGGGTGCCGCAAGAACTGACGCACGAAATCATAAGGAAATCCCATGACCCACCACGGGTAGCGCATGGCGGATTCTTCAAAACATTGAAAAGAATCAAAGAATACTTTTACTGGCCAAACATGAATGTGCAAGTGAAAAGTTTCGTCGACGCGTGTCAAGTGTGCCTAGAGGCCAAGGCGGCCAACATCACCTTGAGGCCACCCATGGGTAAGGAGATTGTTTCACAGCGGCCTTTTCAACGAATCTTTGTAGAGTTTTTAACTCCGTATCCTCGGTCCAAAAATGGAAATACCTATATTTTCATAATCCTCGATCATCTCACGAAGTTTGTGATTCTCAAAGCTATGACTAAAGCGAGTAGCAGCAATGTGATTCGATTTTTGGTGACTGAAATTTGTCACAAGTTCGGCGTACCTGAAACTATAGTGTCAGACAATGGGCAACAGTTCGTCAGTCGCGAGTTCAATGATTTTGTTACCAACTTTGGAATAAAACATTGTCGAACAGCAGTACACGCTCCGCAAGCGAATGCATCAGAACGTGTGAATCAGTCAGTCTTAGCAGCAATTAGATCCTACATGGAAGAAGATCACCCTGATTGGGATCGGCATTTGTCGGAAATAGAATGTTCACTGCGTTCATCGATACATAGCGCCATTGGAGTGACGCCTTATTTTGCCTTATTCGGTGTGAATATGGTAACACACGGCACTATGTATGAATTAGCAAGACGCTTGAAAGCTTTGACGGATCTCGGAGAAGAACAAGTACCCAAGTCGGTTGGGCAAGACTTAATCAGGACAAAAATACGAGAAAGCCTACACAAGGCCTATGAAAAGAACGCGAGAACATACAACACCAGATGCCGATCCGCGAGGTTTATACCCGGACAAGAAGTGTATAGATGAAACTTCCAGCAGAGCAGTTTCGAGGATAATTTCAATGCCAAATTGGCTAGAAAATTCTTGAAGTGTCGAATTTTGAAGCCTGTCGGAAACAGTTTGTACGAAGTCGAAGACTTGAAGGGGAAAAGACTTGGGGTGTTCCACGCAAAGGATTTGAGGCAGTAGTGTGTTCCTAAGAGCGAGCAAACAGGTGTGAAACCGTAATCAGCATATTATACGTCTAATGAAATCAAGGGCGCGAGTTCGAGTAGTCGAACCAGAAGTTTAGTTTATGCCAGGTACCCATGTTACCTGTGAATAATTCTGTTTCCACGATATGCGAGGAGTACTGAATTTAGAGTTTTTATATAAAACCACGAGATAGGAGAATAGCTAAAGTAGATAGGTGTTTGGCAAAATATATTTTCACTCCCTCTATCATTTCTTGCTAGCATAGACTGCAGTACTGAGCAAAGTTTCGATGTCTCGTTACAGATAGCAATAGCAAGATCCCCTAAATAGCAAGACCCCTCACTAGTAAGATCCCCTGTTAAGCAAGACCCAATTTCGCGCTTGAAGGCATCATGGCCAGTTTGATGGAGTGCAGCGTCTGTATGGCGTTCCTTACCGCATAGGCCCCGCGGATAGGTGCAACCGAATGTGGCCATCTATTCCATCTGGACTGCCACGTCCGTTGGATGGAAGAAGGTCGACAAGAGTGTCCGATATGCAGATGTGGAGGCTACCCCATTCGGCGTCTGTACACATCGTTTGGTATCGGTGATCCAGCCGTAGACATTGGCGAAGTGCAGGCCCTTCGACATGAAGTGACCGAGGTTCAACAACGGGCGGCTGCCGCGGAGGCCGAAGCCACTAGCCTACGAACCCAGTTAGAGGCGATGCGCACTGCTCACCAAGACCAGCTGATGAGCCTGGAAGTTGAGGAACAAGAAATCAGGATAGAGAATGCGCAGCTACGGCGAGAGAACCAGCATTTCCGACGCCAGCCCCATCACGAGCTCTACGAATTGAGAGCGTAGCTACAAGCTGCTCAAGAACAGAGCAGCAGGGAAGTGGCTTTGCAGCAGCATCGTCAAAGTCAGATGGAGGTCCAACTGCGCACGGCAAATGAAAGAATCAGGTTGCTGGAGGTGACGCAGTTAGACACCGAGGTCCGGTGGTGCACGCTGCGCCAGCCGAACCAACATCTGACTCGAGAGCGAGAGCTAGGAAAGACCCAGTACCTAGAGTACCGACAGCTCTGCAAGGCGCCAGGCTACGACAACCATCAGGTGACGATCCGCAACTGGCCAGCATCGGTGCGAAATGACCCTGAAGGAGAAATACGGAACCTACTAGGACGACTTGGAATTTCTTGCGCTCCCGAAGACCTCCCGACGTGTGGATGCTCCGAGCTAGTAGCGAACCCCGGTGTGTACCAACTGACGGTAGAATGCCGTACAACCGGAATGAAGTATGATCTCCTTAATAGGTCTGGCCGGCTGAGCGACCACGCGAGAGCAGCAGTTCGCCGACTAGAAGTGAGAGACAGCGTAGCAGTGGCGGCGTTTTATAAAATGGTTTCTAAAACTCTGAACCAACGAAAGGGTATTAAGTATTCCAAGGTAGTAGCGGATCAGGTTACCGTTCACCTGTCTGGGGAAGAGCGACCCCGTGAGATCGAGAACGAAGTTCAGCTTGCAGCCCTGATAGACTCCCTTCGGACGGAATCAAAGGGGAGAACAGGCCAAGCCGGCGAATAGAGCCAAGGCCTCATTTGAGAAGAAGCAAAGAGCAGAGAGAACCCGTTGGAGAGGAAGAGCGTCAAGGGAAGACGATGGAGGAGTTGACACCCAGTGGCGCCTGCGGTTTGGCAACGGCACCTCTGGGCGTCGACCCCTACCGTCTATCTTTGGTACCCTTCTTATGCAGAAAGGTTTCCCTCCCTTCCCTTGCTGTAACCACCCGCAGGATGGTTGGGTTTATGACGACCACCTAACATGGAACATTCCAGAAAGTGCGGCCCGTCATTTCATTCCAGCGACGAAATTCAGCAGAAGTGCAGACAAATAAGTGCCAGTACAGCAGTTAATTATCAGCCGTGAGTGCAGCCCAGCAGGTAATCCAGTTCCCGAGTAAATTGCGGTAGAAACCGACTCGGAAACAAGCTCAGATAGACGTAAGCATCAGGTATGTTAGGGGAGCGCGTGTGTTTGTGAAAGAATGAATCCTCAGGCCGGATACTGACAATTTATTTCAATTCTCACAGGCTTCAATCCCTGCCGGAACTATCACCGGCGGAACTATTAGCAGCCCCATTCCGAAATCCAGCTGCAAATCAGTGCGAGTCCAAAAGGTATGTTGTGACAATGAAGTGCCAGTGAAATCAAATACGCAGAATAAAACTAACCTCGAAGTTGTGTGTTCCGTCTAGCCTTTGCCCGAGCAAACCGCGATAAAGGGATCCCAAGTGCCAGTGTATCAAGCTCTTTGTCGGTCGAGTGCGTGTGAGTCAAAGGGTAGCCCTGTGCTAGTAGTGGCGTTACAAAGGTGCCCGAGTGTCCGAGGGAACTGCGTGCTCTTTTTCATTGTCCATCGATACTCCTAAGGAAAAAGTAGTTCAAATAGGACAGACAGGTAGTGACGAGGTGAGCGGCTCCCCAGGCCATTCACGTTTCCGGAGTAGTGTGGCGGCTTTCCTCGACGAACACGAAACGTCTCGACGAAGTTGTCGATAATGAAAAGGCCATAAACACTTAAGCCAGAAGGCCACCGCAGTCGGCAACAAGGAACGACCTATTAACCAGCAATCCTCAGGGAAAAGGAACCTCCAGCAACACCATAAGCCGAAGGCAGCAAGTTCCATAAGCCAGCAGACAGCGATATCTCGCAGCCGACAACAGCTCGCAGCCATCGAACAGCAAGTAAGCCTATTCCAAGGCCCCGGTGAGTCCGTTTTCCTTTTTTTTTTAAATATTTCGGACCGAGACGGAAAGATAGCGGCTAAAAAGCTTAGCATAAAGATAGGGCAGTGAAACGAGTACCATCAAAGTTTTAAATAATATTGATAAATCACGCAAACGTATAAGTAAAGTAAAATAATCCAAGATACACTGAAAGAAAAAGAAAAGTAAAAGTAGGCTAAATAACCCGAAAAAGAAAAGTACAAATTGGCTAAATAAACTGAAAATATAAGTTAAGTAACATAATCCAAGATACACTGAAAGAAAAAGATGAGTAAAAACAGTCTAAATAACCTCAAAAAGAAAAGTAAAAATTGGCTAAATAAACTGAAAATATAAGTAAAGTAAAAATAGTCTAAGTAACCTGAAAAAGAAAAGTAAAAATTGGCTAAATAAACTGAAAATATAAGTAAAGTAAAATAGTCCAAGATACACTGAAAGAAAAAGGAAAGTAAAAATAATCTAAATAACCTGAAAAAGAAAAGTAAAAATTGGCTAAATAAACTGAAAATATAAGTAAAGTAAAATAGTCCAAGATACACTGAAAGAAAAAGAAAAGTAAAAATTGTCTAAATTCAAGCAGAAATTCAGATGAAGTTACTTTAATTTGAATAAATCGAAAATTAAGAGAAAATTAAAGTAATTTCAGATGAATCGCTAAAGATAAGAGAAAAATAAAGTTCAGAGAAAACTTACAGTAATGTCATTTTAAGAAAAAGAAAAAAAAAATTAAAAAGATTGAGTAAATTAAAGTAATTAAATCTCAACCGCGAAAAGAAAGAAGAATTTAAATCACTGTAATTTAAAAAAAAAACATGGAAATTAAGAAAGATTAAAGTATTTAGTCTAGTAAAAAAAAAATAACTAAACCAAATTTAAATATCATTAATCTGAGGAAAAAGTTGAAGAAAAATTAAAGTGATTTTACTAAAACAAAACAGGAGCCAAAGTTAAAGAAAAAATTAATGTAATTTAAGCCGAGTCAACAAAAAAAAAAGAATTTAAATAGCGTTAGTTTGTAAAAATTCAAAAGTTAAATGAGAAAAACTTAAACTTCTACAAATTTTGAAATTGTAAATGTCAAAGTGAACCTAAAATCGGTTAAAGTAAAAGAAAAAGTTTAGAATAAATTAATTAAGTGAAGTTAAAAATAATTTAATCTGGAATAAGAACAAAATTTTAAGTCACTTTAACAAAAAAAGGAATAAATTGAAAGTAAATATAAGAATATTTCAAGTTGAAATACCAAATTAGAAAGACATATTGAAGTATTTAAATTTGAAGTGTCAAAATTAGAAAGAAACAGTAAAGTATCTCAATTTGAAATATCAAATTAAGAAAGGAAAATGTTAAAGTGATTTAAATTTTGAAAAGTAGAAAAGTGAATTCTAAGAAACGGAATTTGGAATAATTTGGATTAAGCAAAAATGCACTAAAGGAAAAATATCATTGAAAACTTGAATTATAGTAAAAAAGGGAATAGTAGAATAAGCGAAGTTTGAGCCCTAGTAAAACTAGTGCGGCGGAAGTAATCTTGGCCGATAATCCGGTGACGAATTTAGCCTGGAACTTCTTTTACTGTCTCGGACTAAAGAGAGTATAAATTCAAATTTTTGTGACATTGACTGACATACCCTTATAGTATGTATATATAAACCTATTTGTATTGATCTATTTCGTACATTATATTTGGCCAAATCAGTTTATCTACATATCTATTTATATCTCATCTGAAGGAGGGTGATATAATCTCTCCGACTTGTCCTTTTGGAGAACTTTTTGTTTCATACTCGTAGTATGGTATACGAGGGCAGTTGCGCCAGGTTAAGTAAAAAGTCAACCGGATTGTTGAGTGTGTTTTTGATTTTGGTTTTTGTTTTTGCATCAAGCCGCAATGGGGCAGTAAAGTAAATAGTTAGCAGTGATTTCGTTCGGTCCGCATACGGTTTATTAAATTAAAGTAAAATAAAGATTGCTTGAGTAATTGTAAATACAGAAATTCTGAAACTTAATGAGTTAAAGTCCAAAAGAGAAAATGAAGAATCAAATTAAGTTAGTTTTTAAGAAAAAATTTAGACTAATGAGCTTTGTTGTATTAAGTAATGAGAGCAAATGTGTAATAGCTTTAAAGTTCAACTGAGCTGTGCTCAATTTTAGTTAATTTATTAAGAAATAAAATTTGTAACGTTAATTGAAGTTATTTGCTTGATTTATTTTCAACATGACCGAGTGAGCGGTCTACAGGAAAAGTAGAGGGGTAAAATGGTAATATAAGAAAATTATTATGGGATGCTGTACGCAGGCAGTATCATGGGGAAGCTAGATAGAGTTTCCAAGGGTCAAGTCGACGCTAACAGAAGTCGGTTGGCGCATAGTAAAATAGGATCGTTCCTGTTTCTGCCACTTTTCCGGGTAAGAACAACTTTGTGTTTTCCTTTGTTTTCTCTTTTGCGTTCTCGGATGTGTATCAAAATATTGACCATTATGTCTCTTTGGGCTCCTTCATTTTATTTTATGTTGAATGTTTTATGTTTTCTTAGCCCTGGTATGTAATCTAGTGTTCACCGGCAATTGTTCTAGTGATGCTTGGGTGGGAAGATCCCCCCGTCCGGCGAGTTACCAGCCCGTCTTCAACGCATGGCATACCAGGCACTCCACTCAGCACACTCAATCATATGGAAAAATCTTTTTGGAACAGCAATATGCCGCTATGACATAATGGCGCCCAACGTGGGGCCCGAAGAGTCATTATTTTTATTTTTTTTATTTTTAATATTTACATTTAGTTTAAAGTTTTTGGTCGACTTTTGGTTGCTCGCAAGTCCCGGTGAAAGTTTTTCTTAACCGCGTTGCGGCGATTGCTCACCAAAGGGCAATTTAATTCTTTTGTGATTCTTATGGTAAAGCCTGTGCTCGCCAAGTCTTGTTCCTGCGATGACGTCAGGGGCAATTGATCCGAGTACGGGACAGCTGTAAGACTTGTAGAATCCGGTAAATTTTTAAATTTTAATCTCAGATAGTAAAGTTTGAGACTAGTTATAGAATCGGTCAACGCGTAAGTCCCGGTGAAAGTTTTGTTTCTTAACTGCGTTGCGACGAGTTGCCTGTTATATAACTGTTCAAACGCCCCAATAATTTAACGAGTTTTATAAAAGTTCAGATCGAGTGCGACATGAGTCCCGGTGAGGATCACCAGGTCCAGCCGCGTTGCGATGTGTTCATTCGATGTGAAGAGACATAATACTAATGTTATGTGAAAAATTTTTTTTATAGTGCCATAGTAATTTAGGTAGCTACGAATCACCCAGATTCGGCTGAATACGATCGATGTATTCAGGGAAGTCTAGGAGAGTGGATCATGTACGAGTGGTCTCAGGCCCATTACATTTGCCCTCTCTTTGGCTTGCAGTGAGCCTCCATATCACAAGTTCTGATCCGAGAGGATTTTATCCTCGAGAATAGTTTTGGGTTTTTTTTTGTACAGTTATTTTCTTGTGTTACCTTTTTAGTACCTCTGCTTACCTTAAAAAATTTTTATTTGAGTTACTCTTGATTTTGTGCTTTCGATTTAGCATATTTAGTTCCGATTTTGATTTTATTTTTTTTTTTACTTTGATTTTTTTTATTTTGATTATGATTCATATTTTGATTTGGATTTTGAGTTTTGATTCTGTTTTTGGATTTTTTATCTCGATTTTGATTTCGTTTTTTTTGTGCGTTCGTTTTTGAGTTTTTGATTTTGAATTTGGCGTTGCGCTTTCAGCTATCATTTTTTTTTGTACGTGAATTAATTGAACCCGTTTTTTTCCGTTTTGGAATCTTTTTATTTCGCGTAAAGTTTCGTTTTGGCCACTCTTGATCTAAATTACAGTTTTGGTTTGATCAATTATTAGTAACTTGTTCAAAGTTTGAATTATTTTTTATTATAAATATTTTGTCATTTTCGGTTATTCATTTTAAAGTTTTTCTTGATGAAAAAGTTTTTCGTTTTTTTATATAATTTTTGAATACAACGTTTTTGAATTACTTATCATATCTCATTCGACTTGCATATTCGGATTTGGTTAAATTTTCGTTTCATAGATTTTTTTTCGGTACGTTTGTATGAATATTTATAACCTGGGTTTTTTTTTGGGCAAATACATTACGCTTTAGTTTTTCGTTTACCGAATGAGGGCTCTTGCAGCCATTTTTTTTTTATTTTTTAGTTATTGATGATGAGGCCAATACAGATTTGGCGTTACTACATATTTCCTGTAGTTTTGGATTATATTGTTATTTATATCCTCTCTGAACTAGAGTTGATTTTGTTTCAGATATTACACTTATTGATATTTACATATAAATAACGTTTAATTTTCCGGAGCACCAGTTTTTTGCGCTTTTTGCTTTTCTTTGCCTGTAGAGGCGAAATATTTTTCTTTTCGTCTCTGGCGTTGAGTTTTTCGTCTCTGGCGTTGCGTTTTTCCTGATCAACGACCAGGAGATTTGTTTTTCTTTTTGGAGATCCCAGACGGAAGCGATAAATTTTTAATCATTTCGTACCTCCTGAGTAAGGAGAAGAGAGTACAACTTTTACTTTTATCCTAATATTTCGGAAATTCAATTTATTTTAACTGTCGGTTCGGTGTAATTTGGCCAACATGCCAGTTCAACGATCACCACAGGCCGAAGATGACGAAAGGACCGTGCTGCTTCAAGGAGCGACGCAGACGCGAGCCGCAGCAGCAGCTGCAGCAGTGGCAGCAGCAGCTCAAGCGCAAGCAGCGGCGGCAATACACCCGACTACTTCAGGGGCAGCAGCAAGGTCGATGTCAACTGCTAGTGGGATCGAGCGTTAACCTCTTTCCACTCAGTCTAGGACATCTGGCCGGGATCAGCGAATTCGAGGACCAAGCCGAATCTTTTGACTCACCAGATTTCAGTGCTTTGACGGCACGGAATCCACCAGCGCGGCATCAACTGAGGGAAGCCGCACAACCGCCAGAGAATAGACCAGGTTTAGGAGCACCTAGAGGCCCTAATGATGACACGGTGCAGCCTTTCGACGAAGAGCCACTGGTAAGAAGATTGCTACCTGTTATAGTGGCGGCCGCGAGACAAGCAGCGGAAGCAAGCAGGGCTAATTCCCCTGCGGCACAGCCGATGACACCGCTAGTTGCTGCTCCAATAAATTACCAACTCCCACCGTCGAACGAAACCTTGATTCGGCAGACCGAGGAAACACGACGTCCACCACAGCTGCCGAGTAGAATTCCAGCACCACTACCAGCAGGGCAACAACAACGACCAACAAAAAACAGAACCGGTATCGACCTTTGTGCGACCACCGGTAGTCTAGATGCAAGAACTATTGGCCCCGACCGTGTATCCACAAGCTGGAAGCAACCCGCAAATACCAGCAAACAGTTTTTGGCCCGCTCAAGAGTCCACACCACCGCGACAAAGACCACGGCGTGAGACACAGCGTAACCCTGAGGGAATGGGAGTATATGACGCATATGTCCCTAGAGGATTCAGACTCGATCTATCCAAGTGGCGATTGAAATTTGACGGAACTTCGAAAACAATGAACGTGCAGGATTTTCTATTCCAAGTTAGAGAATTATCCATGAGCTATGAGTGCACGGAGTCGGAGTTATTGAGAGGATTTCACCACTTAGTAGAAGGACCAGCGAGGGACTTCAACTGGAATTTTAAGAAACTCCGGACGGTGATTAGCTGGAGAGAGCTGCAGAAAGCCTTAATTGGGCAGTTCCAGAGATTCGAAAATGAATTCCAGATACAAATCCAAATCTTAAGTAAGCGACAGCAGCCGCATGAGAGTTTCCAGGAATATTTTAATGCAATGATAAAGCTGCGCAATCAACAGAGAACTCCATATGAGGAAGATCAATTTGTGGAAATTCTCAAAGGCAACCTGAAACCCTCGTTGGCCCAAATGCTGTTCCCTATTCGTGTACGTAGTCTGGAGGATTTCTGCAGAGAGGCGAAAAGAGCGGAAGGCTTACTGACGATGCAGCGGCAGCAACCTCTATCACGACCGGCGCTTCAACCGCGAGTACATGAGATGATGTACGAGGAAGAGTCCACAGAAGTATACACATCAGCTGAAGTGGACGCAATAGCTACAGGTAGCAGAGTGATATGCTGGAACTGCCGAGTTCCTGGACACATATTCAGGGATTGCGCGTCCACAACAAGAACGATATTCTGCTACAAGTGTGGCAAAGAGAATACCGTAACCCCGAAATGCCCGAACTGTCAGGGAAACAAGCCCAGGAACCCACCTCAGACTGGGGAGTTACGGACCACCGAAGTTTGAGCCCAGCCAAAACACACCCAATTAAGACCAGCCCAGCTGAGGAAAATCAGGATGAAAGTCATCCAGCTGAGGTAAATACACAGATTGACAAACCGGATTCGACACCAACACCCGCAGGAAGTCCTGGAGTAACCATAATGAGTAGAGAAAGCCAAGCCGAACCCGCATCAACATCACCACCAGGCTTGAGAGAGCCAAAGCCATTACATCAGCGTATGGCTGAATATAGAGAAGCCAGAGATAGAATCTTTGGGGAAGTTTCGGACCGGATTCGCAGAGCACGGATAAGATTTAATAAGCGTCGGCTAGCCCGACGAGAGATAGCTGCTACTACCTTGTTTGAAGGAGAGGATGACCGTTTTTATGCGCGAATAAATATAAGAGGTGTAGAAGTCACTGGACTCCTCGACAGTGGAGCCTCGATAACCTCTCTAGGCAAGGGATGCCAAGAGCTAATAGAGCAAACAGGTATACAACTCCATAGATTCGGATCCGCAGTAAGAACAGCAGACGGCAGCGCTCATCGAATTCTTGGAAGGATCCGCGTGAGAGTCGATTTTCGAAAAATAATCCGAAAAAGTTGACATGTACTTGGTGCCCACCCTAGAACACGCGCTCTATTTGGGCATAGATTTTATGAGAAAATTTCAATTGATGCCATGCATAGACCTCGGAGGGAGCCAAGACACATGCTTTGTCAACACAGCAGCATCAATTATTGAGAAAGGTGGTACAGAGCTTCCCATGCTATTTCAGGCACGGCCTAGGTAGGACGCGATTGGAAATCCACTCCATAGATACAGGAGAAGCTGTACCCGTGAAAGATAGATATTATCCTGTCTCGCCGGCGATACAAACTCTTTTATACGCCGAAGTGGATCGGATGCTTGACATGGGAGTCATTGAGACGAGCGAGAGTCCATGGAGCCACCTGGTGACGGTGGTCCGAAAGGGCCGCATAGAGAAGGTTTGCTGAGCAGGTTGGGGGATACATATTATATCTCCAGCATTGACTTAAAGGACGCTTTCTGGCAGATACCTTTAGACGACGCCAGTAGGGAGAAAACTGCGTTCACAATACCCGGAAGGCCACTTTACAATTTTAAAGTCATGCCTTTTGGTTTATGTAATGTGGCCCAACGACTTTGCCGTTTAATGGACAAAGTAATACCCGCGGCCATTCGTGACCGAGTCTTCGTATATTTAGATGATCTGCTAGTGGTGTCACCAGATTTCCAGACGCACATGGAGCTTCTGCGCAAAGTGGCGAGTTGCTTTGAAAACGCTGGACTTACGATAAATGTGCAGAAATCAAACTTCTGTTTTAAGGAGCTGAGATATTTAGGTTACTTAGTAGGAGGTGGCCAAGTTAAACCAGATCCATCCAAGGTGGATTCAATCATGAAATATCAATATCCAAGATCCCTTCAACAGGTGCGGAGCTTTTTAGGCGCTACAGGCTGGTATCGGAAATTCATTTCCGATTACGCGACCATCGCCTGTCCAATATCCGACACTGTGAAGAAGAGCAAAGTCTTTCGCTTCACAGAGGAGGCTAAAAACGCCTTTGATAAATTGGAGAACGCTTTAGTGACTAGTCCCGTACTAGTACATCCGAACTTCTCGAGGCGATTTTACATCCAATGCGACGCATCAGACCTAGGCGTTGGCGCAGTGTTGTTCCAACGCGACGACCATGATGAAGAACATCCTATTGCGTACTTTTCGCATAAGCTAACACCCGCGCAGCGAAACTATGCGGTAACAGAGCGTGAATGCCTGGCGGTTGTTCTGGCCATTAAGAAATTTAGACCATTCGTCGAACTCATGGCTTTCACGGTGACTACAGACCACAGCAGTCTGGAATGGCTGATGTCGCACCGCGACCTAAGCGGGCGATTAGCTCGATGGAGCTTGCATCTCCAATCGTTTGACTTCGTGATTGAGCACCGCAAAGGCAAGTTAAATGTTGTGCCCGACACACTCTCACGTTATGAGATGGAGGAGATATCAGCAGACGTAATGCAGTTGATAGATCTTGAGGATAAAGCATTCCACAGTTCTGACTATGAGGAGTTGATTAAGACCGTGAAGGAGAACACGGATAGACTACCCGATTTGCGTGTCATTGACGGCAAAGTGTATAAGCGGACCATGCCCTATGATGGGATACCTTTACACGAAGACTTCGCCTGGAAAATCTGGGTGCCGCAAGAACTGACGCACGAAATCATAAGGAAATCCCATGACCCACCACGGGTAGCGCATGGCGGATTCTTCAAAACATTGAAAAGAATCAAAGAATACTTTTACTGGCCAAACATGAATGTGCAAGTGAAAAGTTTCGTCGACGCGTGTCAAGTGTGCCTAGAGGCCAAGGCGGCCAACATCACCTTGAGGCCACCCATGGGTAAGGAGATTGTTTCACAGCGGCCTTTTCAACGAATCTTTGTAGAGTTTTTAACTCCGTATCCTCGGTCCAAAAATGGAAATACCTATATTTTCATAATCCTCGATCATCTCACGAAGTTTGTGATTCTCAAAGCTATGACTAAAGCGAGTAGCAGCAATGTGATTCGATTTTTGGTGACTGAAATTTGTCACAAGTTCGGCGTACCTGAAACTATAGTGTCAGACAATGGGCAACAGTTCGTCAGTCGCGAGTTCAATGATTTTGTTACCAACTTTGGAATAAAACATTGTCGAACAGCAGTACACGCTCCGCAAGCGAATGCATCAGAACGTGTGAATCAGTCAGTCTTAGCAGCAATTAGATCCTACATGGAAGAAGATCACCCTGATTGGGATCGGCATTTGTCGGAAATAGAATGTTCACTGCGTTCATCGATACATAGCGCCATTGGAGTGACGCCTTATTTTGCCTTATTCGGTGTGAATATGGTAACACACGGCACTATGTATGAATTAGCAAGACGCTTGAAAGCTTTGACGGATCTCGGAGAAGAACAAGTACCCAAGTCGGTTGGGCAAGACTTAATCAGGACAAAAATACGAGAAAGCCTACACAAGGCCTATGAAAAGAACGCGAGAACATACAACACCAGATGCCGATCCGCGAGGTTTATACCCGGACAAGAAGTGTATAGATGAAACTTCCAGCAGAGCAGTTTCGAGGATAATTTCAATGCCAAATTGGCTAGAAAATTCTTGAAGTGTCGAATTTTGAAGCCTGTCGGAAACAGTTTGTACGAAGTCGAAGACTTGAAGGGGAAAAGACTTGGGGTGTTCCACGCAAAGGATTTGAGGCAGTAGTGTGTTCCTAAGAGCGAGCAAACAGGTGTGAAACCGTAATCAGCATATTATACGTCTAATGAAATCAAGGGCGCGAGTTCGAGTAGTCGAACCAGAAGTTTAGTTTATGCCAGGTACCCATGTTACCTGTGAATAATTCTGTTTCCACGATATGCGAGGAGTACTGAATTTAGAGTTTTTATATAAAACCACGAGATAGGAGAATAGCTAAAGTAGATAGGTGTTTGGCAATATATATTTTCACTCCCTCTATCATTTCTTGCTAGCATAGACTGCAGTACTGAGCAAAGTTTCGATGTCTCGTTACAGATAGCAATAGCAAGATCACCTAAATAGCAAGACCCCTCACTAGTAAGATCCCCTGTTAAGCAAGACCCAATTTCGCGCTTGAAGGCATCATGGCCAGTTTGATGGAGTGCAGCGTCTGTATGGCGTTCCTTACCGCAGAGGCCCCGCGGATAGGTGCAACCGAATGTGGCCATCTATTCCATCTGGACTGCCACGTCCGTTGGATGGAAGAAGGTCGACAAGAGTGTCCGATATGCAGATGTGGAGGCTACCCCATTCGGCGTCTGTACACATCGTTTGGTATCGGTGATCCAGCCGTAGACATTGGCGAAGTGCAGGCCCTTCGACATGAAGTGACCGAGGTTCAACAACGGGCGGCTGCCGCGGAGGCCGAAGCCACTAGCCTACGAACCCAGTTAGAGGCGATGCGCACTGCTCACCAAGACCAGCTGATGAGCCTGGAAGTTGAGGAACAAGAAATCAGGATAGAGAATGCGCAGCTACGGCGAGAGAACCAGCATTTCCGACGCCAGCCCCATCACGAGCTCTACGAATTGAGAGCGTAGCTACAAGCTGCTCAAGAACAGAGCAGCAGGGAAGTGGCTTTGCAGCAGCATCGTCAAAGTCAGATGGAGGTCCAACTGCGCACGGCAAATGAAAGAATCAGGTTGCTGGAGGTGACGCAGTTAGACACCGAGGTCCGGTGGTGCACGCTGCGCCAGCCGAACCAACATCTGACTCGAGAGCGAGAGCTAGGAAAGACCCAGTACCTAGAGTACCGACAGCTCTGCAAGGCGCCAGGCTACGACAACCATCAGGTGACGATCCGCAACTGGCCAGCATCGGTGCGAAATGACCCTGAAGGAGAAATACGGAACCTACTAGGACGACTTGGAATTTCTTGCGCTCCCGAAGACCTCCCGACGTGTGGATGCTCCGAGCTAGTAGCGAACCCCGGTGTGTACCAACTGACGGTAGAATGCCGTACAACCGGAATGAAGTATGATCTCCTTAATAGGTCTGGCCGGCTGAGCGACCACGCGAGAGCAGCAGTTCGCCGACTAGAAGTGAGAGACAGCGTAGCAGTGGCGGCGTTTTATAAAATGGTTTCTAAAACTCTGAACCAACGAAAGGGTATTAAGTATTCCAAGGTAGTAGCGGATCAGGTTACCGTTCACCTGTCTGGGGAAGAGCGACCCCGTGAGATCGAGAACGAAGTTCAGCTTGCAGCCCTGATAGACTCCCTTCGGACGGAATCAAAGGGGAGAACAGGCCAAGCCGGCGAATAGAGCCAAGGCCTCATTTGAGAAGAAGCAAAGAGCAGAGAGAACCCGTTGGAGAGGAAGAGCGTCAAGGGAAGACGATGGAGGAGTTGACACCCAGTGGCGCCTGCGGTTTGGCAACGGCACCTCTGGGCGTCGACCCCTACCGTCTATCTTTGGTACCCTTCTTATGCAGAAAGGTTTCCCTCCCTTCCCTTGCTGTAACCACCCGCAGGATGGTTGGGTTTGTGACGACCACCTAACATGGAACATTCCAGAAAGTGCGGCCCGTCATTTCATTCCAGCGACTAAATTCAGCAGAAGTGCAGACAAATAAGTGCCAGTACAGCAGTTAATTATCAGCCGTGAGTGCAGCCCAGCAGGTAATCCAGTTCCCGAGTAAATTGCGGTAGAAACCGACTCGGAAACAAGCTCAGATAGACGTAAGCATCAGGTATGTTAGGGGAGCGTTGTGTTTGTGAAAGAATGAATCCTCAGGCCGGAGACTGACAATTTATTTCAATTCTCACAGGCTTCAATCCCTGCCGGGACTATCACCGGCGGTACTATTAGCAGCCCCATTCCGAAATCCAGCTGCAAATCAGTGCGAGTCCAAAAGGTATGTTGTGACAATGAAGTGCCAGTGAAATCAAATACGCAGAATAAAACTAACCTCGAAATTGTGTGTTCCGTCTAGCCTTTGCCCGAGCAAACCGCGATAAAGGGATCCCAAGTGCCAGTGTATCAAGCTCTTTGTCGGTCGAGTGCGTGTGAGTCAAAGGGTAACCCTGTGCTAGTAGTGGCATTACAAAGGTGCCCGAGTGTCCGAGGGAACTGCGTGCTCTTGTTCATTGTCCATCGATACTCCTAAGGAAAAAGTAGTTCAAATAGGACAGACAGGTAGTGACGAGGTGTGCGGCTCCCCAGGCCATTCAGGTTTCCGGAGTAGTGTGGCGGCTTTCCTCGACGAACACGAAACGTCTCGACGAAGTTGTCGATAATGAAAAGGCCACAAACACCTAAGCCAGAAGGTCACCGCAGTCGGCAACAAGGAACGACTTATTAACCAGCAATCCTCAGGGAAAAGGAACCTCCAGCAACACCATAAGCCGACAGCAGCAAGTTCCATAAGCCAGCAGACAGCGATATCTCGCAGCCGACAACAGCTCGCAGCCATCGAACAGCAAGTAAGCCTATTCCAAGGCCCCGGTGAGTCCGTTTTCCTTTTTTTTTAAAGATTTCGGACCGAGACGGAAAGATAGCGGCTAAAAAGCTTAGCATAAAGATAGGGCAGTGAAACGAGTACCATCAAAGTTTTAAATAATATTGATAAATCACGCAAACGTATAAGTAAAGTAAAATAATCCAAGATACACTGAAAGAAAAAGAAAAGTAAAATTAGGCTAAATAACCTGAAAAAGAAAAGTAAAAATTGGCTAAATAAACTGAAAATATAAGTTAAGTAACATAATCCAAGATACACTGAAAGAAAAAGAAGAGTAAAAACAGTCTAAATAACCTCAAAAAGAAAAGTAAAAATTGGCTAAATAAACTGAAAATATAAGTAAAGTAAAAATAGTCTAAATAACCTGAAAAAGAAAAGTAAAAATTGGCTAAATAAACTGAAAATATAAGAAAGTAAAATAGTCCAAGATACACTGAAAGAAAAAGGAAAGTAAAAATAATCTAAATAACCTGAAAAAGAAAAGTAAAAATTGGCTAAATAAACTGAAAATATAAGTAAAGTAAAATAGTCCAAGATACACTGAAAGAAAAAGAAAAGTAAAAATTGTCTAAATTCAAGCAGAAATTCTGATGAATTTACTTTAATTTGAATAAATCGAAAATTAAGAGAAAATTAAAGTAATTTCAGATGAATCGCTAAAGATAAGAGAAAAATAAAGTTAAGAGAAAACTTACAGTAATGTCATTTTAAGAAAAAGAAAAAAAAAATTGAAAGATTGAGTAAATTAAAGTAATTAAATCTCAACCGCGAAAAGAAAGAAGAATTTAAATCACTCTAATTTAAAAAAAAAACATGGAAATTAAGAAAGATTAAAGTATTTAGTCTAGTAAAAAAAAACTAAACCAAATTTAAATAACATTAATCTGAGGAAAAAGTTGAAGAAAAATTAAAGTGATTTAACTAAAAAAAAAGGAGCCAAAGTTAAAGAAAAAATTAAAGTAATTTAAGCCGAGTCAACGAAAAAAAAAGAATTTAAATAGCGTTAATTTGTAAAAATTCAAAAGTTAAATGAGAAAAACTTAAGCTTCTGCAAATTTTGAAATTGTAAATGTCAAAGTTAACCTAAAATCGGTTAAAGTAAAAGAAAAAGTTTAGAGTAAATTAATTAAGTGAAGTTAAAAATAATTTAATCTGGAATAAGAACAAAATTGTAAGTCACTTTAGCAAAAAAAAGGAATAAATTGAAAGTAAATATAAGAATATTTCAAGTTGAAATACCAAATTAGAAAGACATATTGAAGTATTTCAATTTGAAGTGTCAAAATTAGAAAGAAACATTAAAGTATCTCAATTTGAAATATCAAATTAGGAAAGGAAAATGTTAAAGTGATTTAAATTTGGAAAAGTTAATTCTAAGAATCGGAATTTGGAATAATTTGGATTAAGCAAAAATGCACTAAAGGAAAAATATCATTGAAAACTTGAATTACAGTAAAAAAGGGAATAGTAGAATAAGCGAAGTTTGAGCCCTAGTAAAACTAGTGGCCTTTTGTGGTGAAAACCTAGTGCGGCGGAAGTAATCTTGGCCGATAATCCGGTGACGAATTTAGCCTGGAACTTCTTTTACTGTCTCGGACTAAAGAGAGTATAAATTCAAATTTTTGTGACATTGACTGACATACCCTTATGGTATGTATATTTAAACCTATTTGTATTGATCTATTTCGTACATTATATTTGGCCAAATCAGTTTATCTACATATCTATTTATATCTCATCTGAAGGAGGGTGATATAATCTCTCCGACTTGTCCTTTTGGAGAACTTTTTGTTTCATCCTCGTAGTATGGTATACGAGGGCAGTTGCGCCAGGTTAGGTAAAAAGTCAACCGGATTGTTGAGTGTGTTTTTGATTTTGGTTTTTGTTTTTGCATCAAGCCACAATGGGGCAGTAAAGTAAATAGTTAGCAGTGATTTCGTTCGGTCCGCATACGGTTTATGAAATTAAAGTAAAATAGAGATTGCTTGAGTAATTGTAAATACAGAAATTCTGAAACTTAATGAGTTAAAGTCCAAAAGAGAAAATGAAGAATCAAATTAAGTTAGTTTTTAAGAAAAAATTTAGAGTAATGAGCTTTGTTGTATTAAGTAATGAGAGCAACTGTTTAATGGCTTTAAAGTTCAACTGAGCTGTGCTCAGCTTTTAGTTAATTTATTAAGAAATAAAATTTGTAACGTTGATTGAAGTTATTTGCTTGATTTATTTTCAACATGACCGAGTGAGCGGTCTACAGGAAAAGTAGAGGGGTAAAATGGTAACATAAGAAAATTACTATGGGATGCTGTACGCAGGCAGTATCATGGGGAAGCTAGATAGAGTTTCCAAGGGTGGGTCAAGTCCAGTCCAGTCCAACCCCAGTCGGCTGGCGCATAGTAGAATAGGATCGTTCCTATTTCTGCCACTTTTCCGGGTCAGAGCAACTTTGTGTTCCCTTTTGCGTTCTCGATGTGTATCAAAATATTGACCATTATGTCTCTTTGGGCTCCTTCATTTTATTTTATGTTGAATGTTTTCTTAGCCCTGGTATGTAATCTAGTGTTCACCGGCAATTGTTCTAGTGATGCTTGGGTGGGAAGATCCCCCCGTCCGGCGAGTTACCAGCCCGGCTTCAACGCATGGCATACCAGGCACTCCACTCAGCACACTCTATCATATGGAAAAATATTTTTGGAACAGCAATATGCCGCTATGACATTATAATAAACACTTGGTTTACTGATAAATATGTTAATCGTGTTAACTTCGAAAAGATAAGAGATAGTGAAGAGAGAATTGAACCAAACAAAGCTTTGGCAAGGTTCCTAGATAAGTTGGGCAGAAAATTGTCAAAATCTTCTAAAAAATCGTCAAAAATAATTAGAAAATCGGCATAAAACGTCAAAATAAAAAAAGTGTTTATTTTTTTTTGGAAATATGCACTTTTGGGGCCATTTTAGAGGATGTAGAACTATTCAGATTGTAAAACCTTGTTCAGAAGACTTGGTTGGCAAAGCTTTATTTTTTCAGAAGAGAGTAAGCAAAAACTTCTGATTGTTTTAAAGTTATACTCGAAAAAGTAAAAAATACGTTTTTTCAAAAAAGATTTTTTTAGAAAAACTCTCGGAAAACATGTTTTTTTTGAAACCCTTTGTAAAAAAAATTTCTTCGGCAGACTGTCAGCTACAACTATGCCGATGATAGTTTACGGCTATCATCAAAATTGAAGGAGTGGTTTGCCGAAAACTGATGACACATTTTTTTGGTGGTCACACGCACTTTCAAAAACTTTGAGGGCAAAAAAAAGGCTACTAATCCAACCAAACTAATCTAGGGTTTTACTCAGCTCTGGTACCGATATCGAATCTGCATAGTGAGTACCTGGTGCTTTTTTCACTGTTGCACTGTGTTATCGATATGTATGTATATTACGATAACATTTTGTAATAAATTTTCGATTTGTTAGCGATGCCATAATTACCATTTCCAATCCCGTATATTATAAATAAATACTCGTAAATGGTTTCCCCATGAAGGAATTGGGGAGAGACTCTCACAACCAGTGAGCTGTGCGCTTTATAGTTTTATACTTACTGATTGGGACCTACAGTTTTACACCGGTTCCGAACGGTATTTTGAGAAGCTTTTTCATGGCTAAGTACTCGATAGTGTCGCCGTCACTAAGCGAGGTGACCCCCGTCGAAAGAAATTTTAAGGTGGTCGGAGCACACTAACCATTGCACCACCGATGGACATCCCGTATATTATAATTAAGGGAAAAATTGCATTGTGTTCGTTAAAGATTTACGACAGTTACGTGTTGACCAGCCAGTCACACAGAAAGCGGGAAATATGTTACAAACTAATTTTGGTCCAAACATCTCTTATTGCGCCTTCTATGCATTTTAATCAGGGTTCGTATTTCGTGGGTAATGGGTTACCCAGGGTCACCCATTATTATTGCCGTGGGCAATGGGTATGGGGAAAATAACGGGTAGCTACCCACGACAATGGGGAATTACTCATCACGGTTACCCTCAGGGAAATAGGGAAAATAATGGGTAGCTACCCACGACGATAGGTAATGGGTTACCCAGGGAAACCCATTCCCATTTTTGATCGAAAATATGAAAAAGTTAGAAAAACTTTCTATATCTCGGAAACGGAGCGTCCAATCGAAAAAATAACCAAATTTTGCGAGTTTCTAAGTGTCTTACATAAAGTGGTCCAATTCGTATGGAAGAATTTTTTTTTTTCGAATAATCGCCTAAATAAGAAAATCGATAAAATAAAAAGTGGCTATAACTCGGAAACGGTGCGTTCCATCGAAAAAATTTTCCTCTGTACAAGGCAGCTTGAAAGGTAGAAGCAATACTAAAAAAATTACAACAAGGTTTCTGTTTTTGATTGGTGTGTAGTTTATGCAGGGGGTTTCTATGGCACAGCTGATCGAAAAGGTACTAGGGAATGAGAGACCAAAGAAGAGAGGAACTAATTTTACTAATTTTGTTTATTGATACTAATGACAGCTAAATTATGTTTTATGTTGTTTGCACTGAACGAAAATACGCATTCCCTTTGATTTCTGTCCGTTTTATATCCAACGAAAGTGGAAAATTGGTAACATACAGCAGCAATTAAAACTCGATGAAATGGTGACTTCAGGTTGACATCAACTTATCCATGGTGTGAGGTGAAGTTTGTGGTTTGTACAAACTAGTTGAGGTCAGGCCCGTACCGAGGTAGGTGCTAGGGGATGCGCAGCATCCCCTATCCAATTTTGCGCATCCCCGAAAATTATATGACAGAAGTAAATTTTTTTCGCTAAAAATTTCTGTTAAAACCTAGGAATATTAACACAAATATTTTTCAAAATAATCCACAATACGGTTTCAATTCTAGTTTTCGATTTATTCATTTCAAAAACTGTTTTCAATAACAAATCGCTGTTCTTTTAACTCTATATTCCATAATTTTTCTTTGGTGGTTTCAATTTAATTGTGAAAATTATTAAAATAGTTGAATTTTCGATCCTTTTTATCATTGAAGGCTTTTAAAACGTCATCAATTGAAATATTTTTTAAACGTTTGGCTTCAAAAGTGATGAAAGCCAAATTGCGCATACGTTCATTTGTCATTGATAGGCGAGATGGAATGTTAATCTGGGCTAATGCAGAAAATGAAGCTTCGCAGACTGCAGTGCTACATGCAAATGTTTCAACGATGTCAAAAAATTTGTAGACTTCTGGAAATGCATCCTTTGCTTCATACATCAACGATAGAATATTGAACTGAGACCTATTTTCTTCAGTAGCTTCTTGCCATTCCTTTCGTTTATTATTTATATATGTTTTGGCTGTTTTCATTTCATGCTCCGGTGGCAATGTTATTCCGAGTTTCTCAAGCTGTTTTAATTGATCCATTTCCATATTCGGTGCATTTGACAAAGCCAACAGAATGTCATTATTTTCGGTAAACCTGTCTTTAAACTCTTCTAACGATACTTCAATAACTTCATAAAAGCATGACCTGATATCTCCAATTTCATCAGGTCGTTCACCAATGATTTCTTCGATAACGAAGTCACCCAAAAGTGTTGATCTTCTGTGATTTCTGGTTGGACGCGCACGCGCTGCAGCCGATGGTTCAATCAAGTCGACCGATGAAGAAATAAGTTGTTCATTTTTTTCCATAGAATCATTCAACACATCAGGATTACGATAATTAGCAATCCTTTCTTTCACGGCTTCTATTATTGGCATAGCTATAGAGTAACTCATTTCACGACTTTGAAATGTAGCATCAGCTGGAGCTAAGAGCGTCAATAGCTCATCCATGTATATCAAGTTGAACACAAACTTCTTCTGTGTAATAGCGCTTAGTATTCCAATGCATGTGGCTATATCATCACCATCTAATTTCAGCCGATTAAATCTATCATCTTTGACTTTTTGCAATGTGGCCACAATTTGTGGATAATTGGCACGTACTGCTTTTGTTGCTTGATGGTGTCCTGTCCAACGCGTGTCGATTAACCGTCTAATGGCAGTACCTTCATACATTTTCTTAATTTTTGGTTTTTTGAAAGCCGTGTAAATCATTTGAATTTTATCGAAAAACTCCTTGACAGAATCCACTTTTTTTACGGTTTCAATTATCACCAAGCATAGCCGATGATTAAAGCAGTGAATGTATGGAATACATTTTTCCAAAATTTCTTGTAGTCGTTTCATTACACCACTTTTATAGCCATTCATGACGGCTGCACCGTCATAGCACTGTGAAAGTATCTTTTTTTGCATCTAGTCCATATGACTCTAAAGATGATAGCAATAATTTGGTGAACGCGAGTGCGTCCACATCTTCCGTCGATTCGAAAAACAATAGCACTTCAACCGGTATCCCTTTCGATATGAACCTTGCAGCAATCGATACGCACTCCATCCCATTTTTATCTTTTGTTCAGTCAAAAAGAATAGTGAAGACATCAGCGTCGGCTTTTATAACTTCATCGACAATGCTCTGCCGCAATAGGTGAGCCACAATACTGATTAATTCATTTTGAATTCGTGGTGATTTGAACATTGTATTAGGTGTCATATACTTTTGGCTCGCAATCAGTTCTGGATCTCTTTTCATTGTAAATTCAAATAAACTATTGAACAGACCGCCCTCTTCTTTCTCTTCGATATCCCAATCTCCACGCAAGGCTAAACGATTTGAAGCTAGAAATAAAATCACTTTAACTATTGTCTTGCAATAATAACGGCGTTTGTCCAAGACAGTGGGGTTCAAAAGTTCGGAAATGGATGTTCCACTTTGATCACGTCTCTTTTTTTTCAATATAACGTGCAGCTGCGTTCATATGACAGAAAGAAGCGCTATGTTTCACAAAACCCTTGTTCTTAGTTAGAGCTGATAGCCAATTTTTATATCCAATCAATGTGAATTTTGGATCTTTAGATGATTCGCCAAATTGCCGACAAACGTAACAAAATGCTGCATCAAGACTTACTGAATATTCAAGCCAGTCGTATTTGGCAAACCATTGCAACTGAAAACTTCTGTTCTGTTTTCCAAATTCAGTGTGTGGGAATTTGAAATTTTTCCATTTGAAGATTGCTATCAAAATTTTGTTTTAGCGGTGTAATGTCATTTGGACCATAGTTGGCTGCTGAACTGGTGTCTATACTTCTATTAGCAAATGATGTTGACGGTTGTAGAGTAAAAATGTCTTGGTTAGTTGAAAATGACGGCACGTTGTCTGCAGTTGCCTTTGACACAGTCGCTGTTGTAATCGATTTGGCAATAATTGCATCTTAATTTTTGGAAAATCATATATTTTAAAATTTAAATTCAATCCCATTTTTATAAATTCTCACTAATTTGAACAACTGGTTTCATCGGTTGAATTAAAATCAATGAAAAAAATATACCTTCGGCAATATCCATTTGTTCATGAACAACTTCAGTCGTTTTCGTTACCAAAGAATTTACAACTTCTGGAGGATCATTGCTTGGAGTTGACACTTTGGTTTTATTCACTGTAGTTGCAGTGACCGTTGTATTCGATGTCGCAATATTTTTGGGTACTAAATACACAATATAATTTATTTCTATAAATTCTTCATTCGATTTGATAAAAAAAAACTTCGATTTAGAAAAGGTCTTACCATTCACCGAGTAAAAACTAGAAATGGTTTTTTGCTTAGGATTCGTTTCAACAGGAACATTATCACCTTTTCGTTTTTTTCCATCACTTTTCTGACTTTTTTTCCATCTTTACGCTCAGACATTGCGTTAGAGCGATTATCCACTGAATGTATTTGTTGAATTGTTCAACCAATTTCAATTCACAGAAAAGTACAGATTTCAATAACAGCTATTTTCAGTGACACAAATTTAATGTTAACAAGTTGAAAAATGCCGATAGAATGAATCGACTCTCGATCGATTGCGATGTCAGAATGCAATAAAAGTAAACATAACATATAAAGACCTCTGTTGTTGTCTCTTTCGTTCTTTCGTAAATGAAAGAATGCTGCCTAGCTAATCCTGTTTGTATGTTTGTTCCAAAGACATAAAACTACAAGACGTCTCACTTTTGGCGTATGGGAAAGTTGCATACGAGTCTCGAAAATCAAATTGTATTTGTTGTGATGTTTCTACGAACATTCGGTTCGATTACACAAACAATTTGCTGTCAACTAACAAACCGCAACAACAATACCAATGTTAAATCTTCATACCGAATGTATTTGCATTTCGTAATGAAGAATGTCCAAATAAATGGAATATTAAAATCATAATTTTATGGCTTCATATTCAAGCCAAACAATTTTACTATCAACATTTTTTTTCAACCAATATCAATATTTTTCATTATTCTGCACATTAAAATTGGTTCTTAAATTACTTTGTACAGCAAACCTTTGATTTTTGTTAATATCTTTTGCTTTGTTTCAAATGGATGCTGCGCATCCCCAAAAAAAGAGCGCACGGTACGGGCCTGGTTGAGGTAAAATCTAAGCTATATTGATTTTTTGAAGTTGATATCAACTTATCCATCAGTGTAAGGGGAAGGTGCATCAACTTTCCTACGCATTTCGAAGAGAAGCGTTCATGAGGCAATATTATCGGCAAAATGTAAAGAAATGAACCAACAAATAAATAACATAAACATTATCTGAAAAATATAAACGAAATTAATATGATTTGTAGTGTAATTTATAAATATTTAAATAAAATACTTAACTTTACGTCGAGCAACATATTATTCACAGGTCTAAGGGCCCCCCTATCAAAATTATTTTTAAGTTCGGCCTGAGAGTATTTTTAAACTAGCATTTTGGTAGAGGCATTTTTTATTTTAGCAATATTCTTATTTTTGTGATTTTTTGAAAAAAAAAATTTCCATAAGAATTGGACCAGTTTATGAAACCCCTTAGAAAGCCGCAAAAATTGGGGTTTTTCGGTTGGACTCACCGTTTCTGAGATATAAACATGAGGGCGTTTTAGCGTTTGTTTGATTGAAAAATTTTAGTCTTAGCGATTTTAAAAAAAAGTTTAATTAAACCACTTTATAAAAGCGCTTAGAAATCTGCAAAAATTGGTTATTTTTGCGATTGGACGCTCCGTTTATAGAATTTTTTTCTAACTTTTTCATATTTTCAATCAAAAATGGGGATGGGTTTCCCTGGGTAACCCATTACCCATCGTCGTGGGTAGCTACCCATTATTATCCCCATTTCCCTGAGGGTAATCGTGATCAGAAATTCCCCATTGTCGTGGGTAGCTACCCATTATTTTCCCAATACCCTGTGGGTAAAGGATAAACGTTCATTAAGATGTCGCTACACAATGATTCTGAATAGTGAATCATTATGCATGGGTAAGTGAAAATATGAATGTATGTGTCACACCGACAGGATGCATGCATGAATTACGAAAATCAAAATATTTTGATATTTTGTCTTGATGCGCTATTCTGATGCACTAATTGTGTGTGGTAAAACTCCAGATTTTGTGTCGGAAAAGGAAAGTGTAAGCAAAAATATCCGCGAAAGAAACGAGATATATTCCTTTTGGAATTTATTGATGTGTATCGATCGCTTACTGCTTTGGGGGATGTGCAAAGCCGTTTTTTGCCTTTCTTTATTTTGTTTGTCTTTTATTACAACGGTCAAATCAAATAAAACGTCTTTTGACAAAATACATCGAACAGAATGCAATAACCTTGCGGCTCCGAAGCTGGACGAAAATGAGTGGTTATACGAAAAATTAATCACCGTATGTAGCAAAGCATGCATCAACAGATGCCCGCTGAAGAAGAAATCGAAACGAAAATGGACTTCACCCAATAATATAGATTGCCAGGAGTAGCAGGTTGTATTGATGGCTCTCATATCAAAATAATGACCCCTAAACCGGAATTTCGTCATTTGTACTACTGCATAAAGGGTTATTATAGTACTTATATAAACGCTATGGTGGTAATAACATTTGTAGGTCTATCGAATACAATTATTTTTACAGTCTGTTCTAGATATGTATGTAACAACAGCTTAATTATGCAATACGTTGATTCTCGAAACCCAGGGTCACATCGCGACTCATTTATATGACAGTCTAGTGCAGCCCGTGATTATTTCCAAAGGCAACATATGATATTGTTAAATATATTTTTGAATACCTATTAATTACAGGAGATAGTCGATACCGTGCCAGCCGTATATGATGACGCCATATAGAGTAGCTACGACAGAAATGCAAGTACGATTTAAGGTGCTTCGGTGTTTTAAAAAACCGACTACGGGTTCTTAATACTGAAAGGGGCATGCATTATTCTCCAGCAAAGGCGATCACATTTATTAATGCATATTGTGCCTTACACAATATATGCATTTATTTTAAATATTACTGGCCTGCATTAAATCACGAGGAAGATTGAGTTGAATTTGGTGCCTCAGTTTGCTCTGATGCATTCGAAGGATTAAGAATTCGAAATTTTATAGCCAATAATCCAACATAGTAAGTCATTTCTTACTACCAAAACTAGTTTGATAATTTTAAGATATTCTTCGAGTTCGACGAAAAACATCGACTAGTCAATAGAGGATGCAAAGGAATATGTTTGTAGAGATAAGATCAGGTGACCTACCATGTTGTCTTTAGAAACTAAAAGTAATTGTAGGATGTTGAACATTAAAATAGAAAAGGACCGCTACAGAAATTTTGGGACATTTTTGGAGAACGAAGTACAAACAATGTACAAGGAAATAAGTCAATAGAATAGTTAATAACTTAAATTCAAATAGGAACAATATGGAATGACCTTTCGTAGTAAGTCAGACCACACATCTCATATCAAATCGCATACCCTTACCAGTATATTTTCTACATTATATTTTCTATCCTCATCTTTTCTATACACACTGCTCTTTTGCCAAAGTTAAAATGAAAAGCATCTTAACAATTATGATTTCACTTAAATTTTTTGTCAAATTATGCATTATTCATCTTTTTTTTAAGTGGGTTTTTTATTGTATAGAAATATTGGTTTTACAACAATAATCTTATTATATTCCCGCGAAACCTTAAGGTTTGTATGCAGGTGAAATTTGATTGACTGTTTATAAATATTTAGGCATGTTAGTTCATCTGTGTTATTAAATTTACTTATACATTTCATTATATTTTAATTAACATTTTTTACAATTATTTTGAAATTACCTTTAGTTTATGTTTTAATTCATATTTAATTAATTAATTCATTGAGAGTTTATTAGGTGCTTTTTTATTTTTAATTTTCTACTCATCTCATTTCTGATATTCAGTAGTTCCGTTGGAATTGTATTGAGAGTGGTTGGCAGCGTTACTGCTACTGTCTTCTTTCCGAAGTCATTCTTAAAACTCGGAATTGTGTATCGTCCTTGCGCTTTTCTTCTGGTATTTTGTTGATGTTGTATAGATTTTAGAAATTCAGTGTTGTTGTAAAACTCGTTCATTATTGTTGTTTTATACAAGTTTTGGATATTCAATATGTTAAGTTCTTTGTATTTATTATTGTTTGTATGTTGCTTTTGTGTATTTGGAGCTAGCTGGCTGGTTCTATGTAAATGTTTTATTAACCTATCTTGCGTGCTTTGTAGATCTCTGCAGAAAGTTGCCGTGCCCCAAGCTGTTACGCCATGTCTTAGGTACGAATCACCCAGCGAAAAATATACTTGTCTTAGTATGTTGGGAGGGGAGCAATTGCTTAAGTGGTATAGGTCATATGCCGTCTTTTGCAGTTTCTTTTGCAAGACCTCAATATGTATTTTCTATTTAAAATGTACGTCCAAGTGCACTCCTAGGTATCTATATGTATTAACTACATCAATGTATGTAGAGCATGTGTCGTTTATTGGTGTGTTGTTTCTGTTTGTCTTATGGATACATTCTGTTTCATGGAAAGTTATGCATATCTCACTTTGCGGTATGTGACGCGGTCTAAAGTGCATTATTTTGGTCTTTTTGGCGTTTATGACTAGACCTCTGTCGTGGCACCATCTATTCACAATATTCAGCTCATCTTGCATTATATGCGTTGCTTTGCTGATGCATTTATGTGCTACAATGATAGCAGTATCATCCGCGTATGCATATCCAGTGCTATGTTCTAACATGTTAATCATGTCGTTGGCGTAGATAATATAAAGTATTGGCCCTAATTTTGAGCCCTGTGGAACACCAAACGTGTCCACTGTATTCGTTTTCAATCGTCACTCTGTAAGATCTGCAATTCAAATAGTCCCTGAACCAGTTAATAAATTCACTTCTAACGCCGCTTCTTTCCAGTGTTTCTATATTTTTTTCATGTGAGAGAGTATCAAACGACTTACTAAAATCAATAAATAAAGCTATACAGTGCATGTTATTGCTCAAACAATGATTTATTTGATTAGAGAATTGTCCAAGTAGTTGGTATATATTTTTCCCCCGTTTAAGGCCACATTGATTTTTATTTATTACTTTATATTTGGCTAGGAAATCATTTAATCTACTGACCACTATTTCTTCTAAAATTTTCTCTAGAACTGGTAGGATTGATATTGGTCTATAATTATTGTAGTTTGATTTACTACCACTTTTATATATTGGCCGCACTACTGACATTTTCAATAATTTTGGTATAACGCCTTCACTTAAGCTACAATTAATTAACTTAGTAATAACGGGTGCTAGGTACACTGCATTACATTTAAGATCAATTGGTCAATTGAGTGTTTTAATGTATGTTGAGTACTACTAGGTCGTTCGCGTACTTTACAAACATTGTGTTTGGTATAATCGTGTGTGAATTTATGGATGTTATTATGGTACATGTATGTATAATTTTCTGTACGTTTTCCTTCAAGTTTATGAAAAATTTTGTACTACATCCTCAAGGTTCTCATCAGGAAAGCTTTTCTTTATTACGGAGTCTATGTTTTCAACTTTTCTGCCAGTTATTTGGTTTATAAGTTGCCATGTTACTCTAGTATTTTTTTGTTTAATAGAAATTATCTCAGATTGTATGTATTTTTACAGTGTACTATTTTTATATTTAATTTATTATTGAATTGTTTGTATATTGTTTCTTTTACTTTGTTATTCTTGTCTTTGGCCCATTTTTTATATAATTTGTTTCGAATATCACAACATTTTAGCAGATATGTAATTGTTAAGCCATGGAGAGGATTTCTCTTAGTGATCGTTTTTTTTCGCGTTAGAGGCATTTTTATATATATTACAAAAATTTTTATATATAGCGTTAAATATTTCATCTGTGTTCTTGCATTGAACAATTATATCATCCCATCTAATACTACTAATCATTTTATTCACTATTCAATTATCTATCTTCACGTTTTTCGAGGGCTCACTGTTTTGTTTATTTACGCTTTCGTTCTTTTTTATCCACTTCATACAGCCAAACAGTGCATAGTGGTCTGACATTGTTGTTGTAACAACGGCAGCGTGTCCGTCAGTCCTTGCGTTACGATATCTAATAAACAAGTGGTCAATGCATGAGTGTGTTTGTGTATTGGGATCCTCTCGTGTTGTTTCTGTTACCATGCATTGAAAACCATGGGACGCAAGCATATTTAGGTACTTTGTAGTTGTAACATTTTTCTTTTTGATATCTAGATTCATGTCTCCAGTAATGATAATTTCTCGTTTCTTGTTAATGTTGCTGATGACCTGGTCGAGTTCATTTATGAATGCAGTGACGATTTGTTTGGGTGGACGGTAGACAGAAGTGTCGGAGATTATGTTTCGTAATGTCAATTCTGATTGATTCAAACGATTTTGTAGTTAATTCTATATTATCGAAGTTTAGGCTATCATGAACATAAACACCTATTCCTCCCCCTTTATCCTTTCTGTTTAAGAAAGTTGCATTGTAGCCACTTATGTTATAGAATTGTGTCTCAGCATCGGATATGTTTGTCTCGGTCAGAATTATTATTTCCAATTTGTTGATCATGCTTTTCATGTGTACCACCAAGTGAACAAAGTGTTTTCTTAATGAACGTATATTTAAGTGTACAACTGAAATAGTATAATTTAGGTATTTGTCTTCGACTTCATCGAAGTTATGAAGTATCCAAAACTCACTATTTAAGTACTCGACATTTAAGTTGGGAAGGTTAAATGAAGATTATATGTTATTTAATTATTAAATAATTATTAAATGTAAATAATGTAATATACATTAAATTAAACTCAATAGATATTAGTATAAAAATTAAAAGAAACAAAAGAAAATATTCTTAGCTATCAATTGAAGCTTTCAGACTTTTCAACATTTCAAGTAATGCACCTAGTGCCTCCGTGTTTGATGGCCTCGTTTTGCTTACTGAGAGTTTCGGTTTGTAATTTAATGAGGTCCACCATTTCATTGCTTGCTTTCATGGGTGCTGAGGGCTTCGGCGTTTTCCTTTTGTTTGGTGTGAGCTCATTTAAGAGATACTCCATATCAAAAAACTGCACATCCTCCGAATGATCTGGTGGCATGCCACATGCTTCATTAGATATGCAGTATGTTGCTGTGCAGATTGGCAGCCCAAACATCTTCTGCGGCGGAAGATATATACATGCACCGGTCAACGGATTGTTCAACTGGTGAGAGCCCTTTGCCGCAAAATGAACCGCCACATGTTTTTCGGATGCTTGCAGCATTTGTGGAAATTTTTTCTTCGTCCTGTTCTTGAGATCCGCCCACACCTACAAATAGTATGTACACACAAAAAAATAACACCAGTTTTATGCCTTTGTTGGCATAGGTAATTAATTTTATATATTCCCTATATGAGCTGGTGTTTTATACAGCTCAGCTTTACCTGTTGGGATTGTTCATTTATACAAGTTGTAGTTTGCAATCATTTCGATAAAAAATATTTTTTATCAATCAAAATTGTCAAATAATAGCTTTCATTGTGGAAAGGTAAGTGGATATAAATTGTATAAAATATAGAATTATATTAAATTATTTTACATTTTAGAATTCAACAAGGATATTCAAGAACGATATCTGTGGAAAGGAATAGACCGACGCAATAAGGTATGGATTGTTTTGTATCCAAAAAATGTTTTACCTCTCCAAGTGTCCTCTTTGGGCATTTGAAATGCGTCCATGGGCTTGCTAAACACTCAAACTACACATGTATATTCAAACGTTTTAAAGAGTCCTCAAATCATGTTACACCAGTAGATGAAGTTCATACCGCGAAGATTCCAAAACATCTATTAAGCCATTAGGCCTTCCCCAACCTGAATACAACACCCACACCTCAGATTTCCAAACTAAAACAGTAAATAAGGAAAATTTGGATAACTTCCAAACTTTTGAGAAAATAATCACAGATAACATTTGAGAATGGGTTTCGTCGTTTCCTCGTCCGCTTCCATGCAGCATCTACAGAGAGTGGAGTTCCTATGTCCCAATCTTAGGGCGTGTTTTCCTACAAGACAATGTCCCTTAAGCGTTCCTATCATTGTGGATAACCGGCCTCTCGACAAGTTAAGTAGTTGCCTAGTCCTCTTCCTGTCCACCTGTGGCCAGAAGACCCTGGCTTGTTTGCAAGTTGAAGTAAGTCTCCACTTGTCCTTGAACATATTATCGGCCCCTGCCTGATCTGCATACGGCAGGTAGAGATTGGCATACTAACACCTTCTTTTGCTGGAAGAACCTGTGCCGTAGTGCCCTGTCTAGCTAACGCATCCCCTACGCAATTGCCTGGAATGTCGCTGTGCCCCGGTACCCAGATGAGCCTGATGTCAAAATACTCTGTCATCTCCCCAAGTGATGAGTGACATTCTTTCACCTTCAGGGACGTAGCAAACATGGCTTCCAGGGATTTTATGGCAGCCTGGCTGTCTGTGTAGATACATATTCTCCGGAGGGTTGTGACACTACTTTTCAGTAGTTCAGCAACCTCCAGTATGGCGGTAATTTCCGCCTGAAATTCACTGCAGTGATCAGGCAGCTTGAAGGAGATATTTACATTTAGGTCCGGTGAATGGACCCCATTGCCTACTTGCTCGTCCAACTTTGATCCATCCGTGAAAAACCTGATACTACTGGTATCCCCTTAGATTTGTCGCTGGTAGAAGGTTGGGAATACAGTAGTCCGTTTTTACGGGAAAAGAGTTGTTGACGAGTTATGACGCCACAATCTCTGATTCTCACCAGGGATGTAGCGGCTCCCGATTCGGCCATGATATCAGGAGTACAGATGTTCAGGCTAGCACTAAGTGCAGTACCTGACGTCGTGCCCATTGCCCCACTAACCCTTATCAGTGCTGATCTTTGAATTTTCATCAAGGAATTCAAAATATATTTCCTTTGGAGGGACCTCCACCAAACTACGATGCCATAGAAAAGTATTGGTGTGACTGTTGCCGTATAAATCCACATGGTGATCTTAGGAGACAGTCTCCAGCGCTTTCCTATCGCCCCTTTACAGCAGTAAAGAGAAGCCGACGCCCTTTTCACCCTCTCGTCCCTCACTGCCCTTGCTGTAACCACCCGCAGGATGGTTGGGTTTGTGACGACCACCTAACATGATACCAAATACCCTGGGAAAGCCCCAACATCTGGCAACCCCCAAACCCCAGGGTACAACAACAAGACTTGCAAGTACCACCTGCAAGAATTGTACCATGGCTACTAATACATCACTGGGCGAATATGAGTTTGTTTACATCAGTGGTCACCGTCCATAGCCCCCAGGGGCCGAACACGATCGGCTTTTTACACGTACACAACACGAACGTCAACAAAAAGCATATCAAAGAGCGTATGAGAGAAGAAAATTTCATTCAGTAGCACATTAGCTTTCAACGAAGAATGGTCATGCCGCTTTGTTCTGGATTCGGTACAAATACACCAATACATTCACATTTGATTAGTATTCTCTTTTTGGTGACCACTGGTTTACATATATCTTCGCAGCCACAGCAGCAGATTTCTAAAAATTAAGGAGAATAAAAACAAATTTATAGAAGGGGAAAGCATTCCAGAGTTCTGACTATGAGGAGTTGATTAAGACCGTGAAGGAGAACACGGATAGACTACCCGATTTGCGTGTCATTGACGGCAAAGTGTATAAGCGGACCATGCCCTATGATGGGATACCTTTTCACGAAGACTTCGCCTGGAAAATCTGGGTGCCGCAAGAACTGACGCACGAAATCATAAGGAAGTCCCATGACCCACCACGGGTAGCGCATGGCGGATTCTTCAAAACATTGAAAAGAATCAAAGAATACTTTTACTGGCCAAACATGAATATGCAAGTGAAAAGTTACGTCGACGCTTGTCAAGTGTGCCTAGAGGCCAAGGCGGCCAACATCACCTTGAGGCCACCCATGGGTAAGGAGATTGTTTCACAGCGGCCTTTTCAACGAATTTTGTAGACTTTTTAGCTCCGTATCCTCGGTCCAAAAATGGAAATACCTATATTTTCATAATCCTCGATCATCTCACGAAGTTTGTGATTCTCAAAGCTATGACTAAAGCGAGTAGCAGCAATGTGATTCGATTTTTGGTGACTGAAATTTGTCACAAGTTCGGCGTACCTGAAACTATAGTGTCAGACAATGGCCAACAGTTCGTCAGTCGCGAGTTCAATGATTTTGTTACCAACTTTGGAATAAAACATTGTCGAACAGCAGTACACGCTCCGCAAGCGAATGCATCAGTCAGTCTTAGCAGCAATTAGATCCTACATGGAAGAAGATCACCGTGATTGGGACCGACATTAGTCGGAAATAGAATGTTCACTGCGTTCATCGATACATAGCGGCATTGGAGTGACACCTTATTTTGCCTTATTCGGTGTGAATATGGTAACACACGGCACTATGTATGAATTAGCAAGACGCTTGAAAGCTTTGACGGATCTCGGAGAAGAACATGTACCCAAGTCCGTTGGGCAAGACTTAATCAGGACAAAAATACGAGAAAGCCTACACAAGGCCTATGAAAAGAACGCGAGAACGTACAACACCAGATGCCGATCCGCGAAGTTTATACCCGGACAAGAAATGTATAGACGAAACTTCCAGCAGAGCAGTTTCAAGGATAATTTCAATGCCAAATTGGCTAGAAAATTCTTGAAGTGTCGAATTTTGAAGTAGTCGATCCAGAAGTTTAGTTTATGCCAGGTACCCATGTTACCTGTGAATAATTCTGTTTCCGCGATATGCGAGATGCTAGGAGTACTGAGTTTTTATATAAAACCACGAGATAGGAGAATAGCTAAAGTAGATAGGTGTTTGGCAATACATATCTTCACTCCCTCTATCATTTCTTGCTAGCATAGACTGCAGTACTGAGCAAAGTTTCGATGTCTCGTTACAGATTACAGTAAGATCCCCTGTTAAGCAAGACCCAATTTCGCGCTTGAAGGCATCATGGCCAGTTTGATGGAGTGCAGCGTCTGTATGGCGTTCCTTACCGCAGAGGACCCGCGGATATGTGCAACCGAATGCGGCCAACTATTCCATCTGGACTGCCACGTTCGTTGGATGGAAGAAGGTCGACAAGAGTGTCCGATATGCCGATGTGCAGGCTACCCTATTCGGCGTCTGTACACATCGTTTGGTATCGGTGATCCAGCCGTAGACATTGGCGAAGTGCAGGCCCTTCGACATGAAGTGACCGAGGTTCAACAACGGGCGGCTGCCGCGGAGGCCGAAGCCACTAGCCTACGAACCCAGTTAGAGGCGATGCGCACTGCTCACCACGACCAGCTGATGAGCCTGGAAGTTGAGGAACAAGAAATCAGATTTCAGCAGATTTCTAAAAATTAAGGAGGATAAAAACAAATTTATATAAGGGGAAACTGAACGAGACGTAGCCAAATAAGCAACGGAATATATCGGTAAGTATAACGGCGCTGTCGGACGATCTTTTGGACAATCAGAGCTGACGCCATAACGAAATTCTTTTTACCCAAACATTCCAGAAAGTACGGCCCGCCAGTACAGTCCAGCGACTAAATTCAGCAGAAGTGCAGACAAATAAGTGCCAGTACAACAGTTAATTATCAGCCGTGAGTGCAGCCCAGCAGGTAATTCAGTTCCCGAGTAAATTGCGGGAGAAACCGACTCGGAAACAAGCTAAGATAGACGTAAGCATCAGGTATGTTAGGGGAGCGCGTGTGTTTGTGAATGAATGAATCCTCTGGCCGGAGACTCACAATTTATTTCAATTCTCACAGGCTTCAATCCCTGCCGGAACTATCACCGGCGGTACTATTAGCAGCCCCAGTCCGAAATCCAGCTGCAAATCAGTGCGAGTCCAAAAGGTATGTTGTGACAATGAAGTCCCAGTGAAATCAAATACGCAGAATAAAACTAACCTCGAAATTGTGTGTTCCGTTGTGTGCCCGAGCAAACCGCGATAAAGGGTTCCCAAGTGACACTGTATCAAGCTCTTTGTCGGTCGAGTGCGTGTGAGTCAAAGGGTAACCCTGTGCTAGTAGTGGCGTTACAAAGGTGCCCGAGTGTCCGAGGGAACTGCGTGCTCTCGCTCATTGCCCATCGATACTCCTAAGGAAAAGTAGTTTAAATAGGACAGACAGGTAGTGACGAGGTGTGCGGCCCTCCAGGCCATTCAGGTTTCCGGAGTAGTGTTGCGGCTAGCGCGCCCCGGCTATTACCGCGACGAACACGACCCGTCTCGACGAAGTTGTCGATATTTAAAAGGCCACAAGCACCTCAGCCAGAAGGCCACCGCAGTCGGCAACAAGGAACGGCCTATTAACCAGCAATCCTCAGGGAAAAGGAACCTCCAGCAACACCATAAGCCGACAGCAGCAAGTTCCATAAGCCAGCAGACAGCGATATCTCGCAGCCGACAACAGCTCGCAGCCATCGAACAGCAAGTAAGCCTGTGAGTCCGTTTCCTTTTTTTTTTAAATTTCGGACCGAGACGGAAAGATAGCGGCTAAAACGCTTAGCATAAAGTTTGGGCAGTGAAACGAGTACCATCAAAGTTTTAAATAATATTGATAAATCACTCAAACGCATAAGTAAAGTAAAATAATCCAAGATACACTGAAAGAAAAAGAAAAGTAAAAGTAGGCTAAATAACTTTAAAGAGAAAAGTAAAACTTGGCTAAATAAACTGAAAATATAAGTTAAGTAAAATAATCCAAGATACACTGAAAGAAAAAGAAGAGTAAAAACAGTCTAAATAACCTCAAAAAGAAAAGTAAAAATTGGCTAAATAAACCGAAAATATAAATAAAGTAAAAATAGTCTAAATAACCTGAAAAAGAAAAGTAAAAATTGGCTAAATAAACTGAAAATATAAGTAAAGTAAAATAGTCCAAGATACACTGAAAGAAAAAGAAAAGTAAAAATTGTCTAAATTCAAGCAGAAATTCAGATGAAGTTACTTTAATTTGAATAAATCGGAAATTAAGAGAAAATTAAAGTAATTTCAGATGAATCGCTAAAGATAACAGAAAAATAAAGTTCAGAGAAAACTTACAGTAATGTCATTTTAAGAAAAAGAAAAAAAAATTAAAAAGATTGTGTATATTGTTGGACTGTTTTGTCCTTCAATAGATTTTTTTTGTGTTCTTATCAAGGCAGTATCACCAAGATAAGTTTTGTTCTGACTCAAGCACTTGAACTTGGTTAGAAACGGAGAGTGAAAAGAAGCGTACACAATGAGGGTTTGTGAGATTCTAATAATTCTTTATTGATAAGTTTGTTCTTAAATACTAAATTATTGCTAAGTTGGATTTTACGATACATTGTTTTTTCCTCTCGACGTGTTCTCTTTAAAAATTGAATCACTGCTTAGAAGTGTAAGTATGTAAATTACCGTTTTGTCTATTTAACACATTTGGGTCATTTAAATGGAATTAAACCTTGAGTTTAGAATTAACGAAAGTGTGCTACAGTAATGTTGCATCATTGATATTTGAATTTCCAATGAACAAAGAAACATTGCCACAACAATGTTGCAACACTGCTGTGCACTTAAAATCAAGTAGGTCGTTAAACTCGTAGCAGCAGAGTTAACGTCTAAATGTTTTTGTGTGTGACGATGTCAACCTAAATAATTTGTGTTTGATTTGTTAATTTGTATAGTGTATTGACACATTCTTTGGCGTAGTGGAGATTGTTACAATTAAAGTAATGACCTACAATTGGTTTTTATGGATTAACAGATCCCAAATGCAATTGAGTCAGCATAACGATTCCGATTGATTTCTGTGTGTCATATTTTCAATTCTTGTGATTAAGTGGCGTTGTGTGTGGTATGCCAGTGTGTTACGATAAATGAACGACACACACACATGGGTATTCAGTATGGCAAAGTTAAAAAGAGAATAATAATAGTTCTGAACTGTGAATGTTTGAACAGATTGAGTACATTAAAGTAATTAAATCTCAACCGCGAAAAGAAAGAAGAATTTAAATCACTGTAATTTAAAAAAAAAAAACATGGAAATTAAGAAAGATTAAAGTATTTAGTCTAGTAAAAAAAAAATAACTAAACCAAATTTAAATAACATTAATCTGAGGAAAAAGTTGAAGAAAAATTAAAGTGATTTTACTAAAACAAAACAGGAGCCAAAGTTAAAGAAAAAATTAAAGTAATTTAAGCCGAGTCAACAAAAAAAAAAAGAATTTAAATAGCGTTAATTTGTAAAAATTCAAAAGTTAAATGAGAAAAACTTAAACTTCTACAAATTTTGAAATTGTAAATGTCAAAGTTAACCTAAAATCGGTTAAAGTAAAAGAAAAAGTTTAGAGTAAATTAATTAAGTGAAGTTGAAAATAATTTAATCTGGAATAAGAACAAAATTTTAAGTCACTTTAACAAAAAAAGGAATAAATTGAAAGTAAATATGAGAATATTTCAAGTTGAAGTACCAAATTAGAAAGACATATTGAAGTATTTCAATTTGAAGTGTCAAAATTAGAAAGAAACATTAAAGTATCTCAATTTGAAATATCAAATTAAGAAAGGAAAATGTTAAAGTGATTTAAATTTTGAAAAGTAGAAAAGTGAATTGTAAGAAACGGAATTTGGAATAATTTGGATTAAGCAAAAATGCACTAAAGGAAAAATATCATTGAAAACTTGAATTATAGTAAAAAAGGGAATAGTAGATTAAGCAAAGTTTGAGCCCTATTAAAACTAGTGCTGCGGAAGTAATCTTGGCCGATAATCCGGTGGCGAATTTAGCCTGGAACTTCTTTTACTGTCTCGGACTAAAGAGAGTATAAATTCAAATTTTTGTGACATTGACTGACATACCCTTATAGTATGTATATATAAACCTATTTGTATTGATCTATTTCGTACATTATATTTGGCCAAATCAGTTTATCTACATATCTATTTATTTCTCATCTGAAGGAGGGTGATATAATCTCTCCGACTTGACCTTTTGGAGAACTTTTTGTTTCATCCTCGTAGTATGGTATACGAGGGCAGTTGCGCCAGGTTAGGTAAAAAGTCAACCGGATTGTTGAGTGTGTTTTTGATTTTGGTTTTTGTTTTTGCATCAAGCCGCAATGGGGCAGTAAAGTAAATAGTTAGCAGTGATTTCGTTCGGTCCGCATACGGTTTATTAAATTAAAGTAAAATAAAGATTGCTTGAGTAATTGTAAATACAGAAATTCTGAAACTTTATGAGTTAAAGTCCAAAAGAGAAAATGAAGAATCAAATTAAGTTAGTTTTTAAGAAAAAATTTTGACTAATGAGCTTTGTTGTATTAAGTAATGAGAGCAAATGTTTAATGGCTTTAACGTTCAACTGAGCTGTGCTCAGCTTTTAGTTAATTTATTAAGAAATAAAATTTGTAACGTTAATTGAAATTATTTGCTTGATTTATTTTAAACATGACCGAGTGAGCGGTCTACAGGAAAAGTAGAGGGGTAAAATGGTAATATAAGAAAATTATTATGGGAAGCTGTACGCAGGCAGTATCATGGGGAAGATAGATAGAGCTTCCAAGGGTGGGTCAAGTCGACGCTAACACCTCGGTTGGCGCATAGTAAAATAGGATCGTTCCTGTTTCTGTCACTTTTCCGGGTTAGAGCAACTTTGTGTTTTCCTTTGTTTTCCCTTTTGCGTTCTCGGATGTGTATCAAAATATTGACCATTATGTCTCTTTGGGCTCCTTCATTTTATTTTATGTTGAATGTTTTATGTTTTCTTAGCCCTGGTATGTAATCTAGTGTTCACCGGCCATTGTTCTAGTGATGCTTGGGTGGGAATATCCCCCCGTCCGGCGAGTTACGAGCCCGGCTTCAACGCATGGCATACCAGGCACTCCACTCAGCACACTCAATCATATGGAAAAATCTTTTTGGAACAGCAATATGCCGCTATGACATAATGGCGCCCAACGTGGGGCCCGAAGATTCATTAGGTCATTATTTTTATTTTTAATATTTACATTTAGTTTAAAGTTTTTGGTTGACTTTTGGTTGCTCGCAAGTCCCGGTGAAAGTTTTTCTTAACCGCGTTGCGGCGATTGCTCACCAAAGGGCAATTTACTTCTTTTGTGATTCTTATGGTAAAGCCTATGCTCGCCAAGTCTTGTTCCTGCGATGACGTCAGGGGCAATTGCTCCGAGTACGGAACAGCTGTAAGACTTGTAGAATCCGGTAAATTTTTAAATTTTAATCTCAGATAGTAAAGTTTGAGACTAGTTATAGAATCGGTCAACGCGTAAGTCCCGGTGAAAGTTTTGTTTCTTAACTGCGTTGCGACGAGTTGCCTGTTATATAACTGTTCAAACGCCCCAATAATTTAACGAGTTTTATAAAAGTTCAGATCGAGTGCGACATGAGTCCCGGTGAGGATCACCAGGTCCAGCCGCGTTGCGATGTGTTCATTCGATATGAAGAGACATAATACTAATGTTATGTGAAAAAATTTTTTTATAGTGCCGTAGTAATTTAGGTAGCTACGAATCACCCAGATTCGATCGATGTATTCAGGGAAGTCTAGGAGAGTGGATCGTGCACGAGGCCCATTACATTTGCCCTCTCTTTGGCTTGCAGTGAGCCTCCATATCACAAGTTCTGATCCGAGAGGATTTTATCCTCGAGAATAGTTTTGGGTTTTTTTTGTTCAGTTATTTTCTTGTGTTACCTTTTTATTACCACTGCTTACCTTAGAAAATTTTTATTTGAGTTACACTTGATTTTGTGCTTTTGATTTAGCGTATTTAGTTCCGATTTTGATTTTATTTTTTTTTTTGATTTTGATTTTTTTTATTTTGTCTCGATTTTGATTTGTATTTTTTTGTGCGTTCGTTTTTGAGTTTTTGATTTTGAATTTGGCGTTGCGCTTTCAGCTATCATTTTTTTTGTACGTGAATTAATTGAACCCGTTTTTTCCGTTTTGGAATCTTTTTATTTCGCGTAAAGTTTCGTTTTGGATACTCTTGATCTAAATTACAGTTTTGGTTTGATCAATTATTAGTAACTTGTTCAAATTTTGAATTATTTTTTATTATAAATATTTTGTCATTTTCGGTTATTCATTTTAAAGTTTTTCTTGATGAAAAAGTTTTTCGTTTTTTTATATAATTTTTGAATACAACGTTTTTGAATTACTTATCATATCTCATTCGACTTGTATATTCGGATTTGGTTAAATTTTCTTTTCATAGATTTTTTTTCGGTACGTTTGTATGAATATTTATAACCTGTGTTTTTTTTGGGCAAATACATTACGCGTTAGTTTTTCGTTTACCGAATGAGGGCTCTTGCAGCCAATTTTTTTTATTTTTTATTTATTGATGATGAGGCCAATACAGATTTGGCGTTTCTACATATTGCCTGTAGTTTTGGATTATATTGTTGTTTATATCCTCTCTGAACTAGAGTTGATTTTGTTTCAGATATTACACTTATTGATATTTACATATAAATAACGTTTAATTTTCCGGAGCACCAGTTTTTTGCGCTTATTGCTTTTCTTTGCCTGTAGAGGCGAAATATTTTTCTTTTCGTCTCTGGCGTTGCGTTTGTCCTGTCAAGGAACGATCAACGACCAGGAGATTTGTTTTTGTTTTTGGAGATCGCAGACGGGAGCGATACATTTTTAATCATTTCGTACCTCCTGAGTAAGGAGAAGAGAGTACAACTTTTACTTTTATCCTAATATTTCGGAAATTCAATTTATTTTAACTGTCGGTTCGGTGTAATTTGGCCAACATGCCAGTTCAACGATCACCACAGGCCGAAGATGACGAAAAGATCGTGCTGCCACAAGGAGCGACGCAGACGCGAGTCGCAGCAGCAGCTGCAGCAGTGGCAGCAGCAGCTCAAGCGCAAGCAGCGGCGGCAGTACACCCGACTACATCAGGGGCAGCAGCAAGGTCGATGTCAACCGCTAGTGGGATCGAGCGTTAACCTCTTTCCACCCGGTCTAGGACATCTGGCCGGGATCAGCAAATTCGAGGACCAAGCAGAATCTTTTGACTCACCAGATTTCAGTGCTTTGACGGAACGGAATCCACCAGCGCGGCATCAACCGAGGGAAGCCGCACAACCGCCAGAGAATAGACCAGGATTAGGAGCACCTAGAGGCCCTAATGATGACACGGTGCAGCCTTTCGACGAAGAGGCACTGGTAAGAAGATTGCTATCTGTTATAGTGGCGGCCGCGAGACAAGCAGTGGAAGCAAGCAGGGCTAATTCCCCTGCGGCACAGCCGATGCCACCGCTAGTTGCTGCTCCAATAAATTACCAACTCCCACCGTCGAACGAAACCTTGATTCGGCAGACCGAGGAAACACGACGTCCACCACAGCTGCCGAGTAGAATTCCAGCACCATTACCAGCAGGGCAACAACAACGACCAACCAAAAACAGAACCTGTATCGACCTTTGTGCGACCACCGGTAGTCTCGATGCAAGAACTATTGGCCCCGACCGTGTATCCACAAGCTGGAAGCAACCCGCAAATACCAGCAAACAGTTTTTGGCCCGCTCAGGAGTCCACATATTTTAATGCAATGATAAAGCTGCGCAATCAACAGAGAACTCCATATGAGGTAGATGAATTTGTGGAAATTCTCAAAGGCAACCTGAAACCCTCGTTGGCCCAAATGCTGTTCCCTATTCGTGTGCGTAGTCTGGAGGATTTCTGCAGAGAGGCGAAAAGAGCGGAAGGGTGACTGACGATACAGCGGCAGCAACCTCTATCACGACCGGCGCTTCAACCGCGAGTACATGAGATGATGTACGAGGAAGGGTCCACAGAAGTATACACATCAGCTGAAGTGGACGCAATAGCTACAGGTAGCAGAGTGATATGCTGGAACTGCCGAGTTCCTGGACACATCGTCAGGGATTGCGCGTCCACAACAAGAAAGATATTCTGCTACAAGAATACCGTAACCCCGAAATGCCCGAACTGTCAGGGAAACAAGCCCAGGAACCCACCTCAGACTGGGGAGGTGCGGACCATCGAAGTTTGAGCCCAGCCAAAACACACCCAGTTATGACCAGCCCAGCTGAGGAAAATCAGGATGAAAATAATCCAGCTGAGGTAAATACACAGATTGACAAACCGGATCCGACACCAACACCCGCAGGAAGTGCCGGAGTAACCATAATGACTAGAGAAAGCCAAGCCGAACCCGCTTCAACATCACCACCAGGCTTGAGAGAGCCAAAGCCATTACATCAGCGTATGGCTGAATATAGAGAAGCCAGAGCTAGAATCTTTGGGGAAGTTTCGGACCGGATTCGCAGAGCTCGGATAAGATTTAATGAGCGTCGGCTAGCCCGACGAGAGATAGCTGCTACTACGTTGTTTGAAGGAGAGGATGACCGTTTTTATGCGCGAACAAATATAGGAGGTGTAGAAGTCACAGGACTTCTCGACAGTGGAGCCTCGATAACCTGTCTAGGCAAGGGATGCCAAGAGCTAATAGAGCACACAGGTATACAACTCCATAGATTCGGATCCGCAGTAAGAACAGCAGACGGCAGCGCGCATCGAATTCTTGGAAGGATCCGCGTGAGAGTCGATTTTCGAAAAAAAATCCGAAAAAGTGGACATGTACTTGGTGCCCACCCTAGAACACGCGCTCTATTTGGGCATAGATTTTATGAGAAAATTTCAATTGATGCCATGCATAGAAAATTTTACTACCCAAGGGGTAGAGTTATGCGAAGAAGCTCAGACCTCGGAGGGAGTCAAGACACATGCTTTGTCAACACAGCAGCATCATTTATTGAGAAAGGTGGTACAGAGCTTCCCATGCTATTTCAGGCACGGCCTAGGTAGGACGCGATTGGAAATCCACTCCATAGATACAGGAGAAGCTGTACCCGTGAAAGATAGATATTATCCTGTCTCGCCGGCGATACAAACTCTTTCATACGCCGAAGTGGATCGGATGCTTGACTTGGGAGTCATTGAGACGAGCGAGAGTCCATGGAGCCACCCGGTGACGTTGGTCCGAAAGGGGGCCAAGAATAGACTGTGCCTGGGCGCTCGTAAGCTCAATGCTGTTACGGTCAAGGATGCGTACCCACTTCCGCATATAGAAGGTTTTATTTGCTGAGCAGGTTGTAGGATACATATTATATCTCCAGCATTGACTTAAAGGACGCTTTCTGGCAGATACCTTTAGACGAAGCCAGTAGGGAGAAAACTGCGTTCACAATACCCGGAAGGCCACTTTACAATTTTAAAGTCATCCCTTTGGGTTATGTAATGCGGCCCAACGACTTTGCCGTTTAATGGACAAAGTAATACCCGCGCCCATTCGTGACCGAGTCTTCGTATATTTAGATGATCTGCTAGTGGTGTCACCAGATTTCCAGACGCACATGGAGCTTCTGCGCAAAGTGGCGAGTTGCTTTGAAAACGCTGGACTTACGATAAATGTGCAGAAATCAAACTTCTGTTTTAAGGAGCTGAGATATTTAGGTTACTTAGTAGGAGGTGGCCAAGTTAAACCAGATCCATCCAAGGTGGATTCAATCATGAAATATCAGTATCCAAGATCCCTTCAACAGGTGCGGAGCTTTTTAGGCGCTACAGGCTGGTATCGGAAATTCATTTCCGATTACGCGACCATCGCCTGTCCAATATCCGACACTGTGAAGAAGAGCAAAGTCTTTCGCTTCACAGAGGAGGCTAAAAACGCCTTTGATAAATTGAAGAACGCTTTAGTGACTAGTCCCGTACTAGTACATCCGAACTTCTGGAGGCGATTTTACAGCCAATGCGACGCATCAGACCTAGGCGTTGGCGCAGTGTTGTTCCAACGCGACGACCATGATGAAGAACATCCTATTGCGTACTTTTCGCATAAGCTAACACCCGCGCAGCGAAACTATGCGGTAACAGAGCGTGAATGCCTGACGGTTGTCCTGGCCATTAAGAAATTTAGACCATTCGTCGAACTCATGGCTTTCACGGTGACTACAGACCACAGCAGCCTGGAATGGCTGATGTCGCACCGCGACCTAAGCGGGCGATTAGCTCGATGGAGCTTGCATCTCCAATCGTTTGACTTCGTGATTGAGCACCGCAAAGGCAAGTTAAATGTTGTGCCCGACACACTCTCACGTTATGAGATGGAGGAGATATCAGCAGACGTAATGCAGTTGATAGATCTGGAGGATAAAGCATTCCACAGTTCTGACTATGAGGAGTTGATTAAGACCGTGAAGGAGAACACGGATAGACTACCCGATTTGCGTGTCATTGACGGCAAAGTGTATAAGCGGACCATGCCCTAAGATGGGATACCTTTACACGAAGACTTCGCCTGGAAAATCTGGGTGCCGCAAGAACTGACGCACGAAATCATAAGGAAGTCCCATGACCCACCACGGGTAGCGCATGGCGGATTCTTCAAAACATTGAAAAGAATCAAAGAATACTTTTACTGGCCAAACATGAATGTGCAAGTGAAAAGTTTCGTCGACGCTTGTCAAGTGTGCCTAGAGGCCAAGGCGGCCAACATCACCTTGAGGCCACCCATGGGTAAGGAGATTGTTTCACAGCGGCCTTTTCAACGAATCTTTGTAGACTTTTTAGCTCCGTATCCTCGGCCCAAAAATGGAAATACCTATATTTTCATAATCCTCGATCATCTCACGAAGTTTGTGATTCTCAAAGCTATGACTAAAGCGAGTAGCAGCAATGTGATTCGATTTTTGGTGACTGAAATTTGTCACAAGTTCGGCGTACCTGAAACTATAGTGTCAGACAATGGCCAACAGTTCGTCAGTCGCGAGTTCAATGATTTTGTTACCAACTTTGGAATAAAACATTGTCGAACAGCAGTACACGCTCCGCAAGCGAATGCATCAGACCGTGTGAATCAGTCAGTCTTAGCAGCAATTAGATCCTACATGGAAGAAAATCACCGTGATTGGGATCGACATTTGTCGGAAATAGAATGTTCACTGCGTTCATCGATACATAGCGCCATTGGAGTGACGCCTTATTTTGCCTTATTCGGTGTGAATATGGTAACACACGGCACTATGTATGAATTAGCAAGACGCTTGAAAGCTTTGACGGATCTCGGAGAAGAACATGTACCCAAGTCCGTTGGGCAAGACTTAATCAGGACAAAAATACGAGAAAGCCTACACAAGGCCTATGAAAAGAACGCGAGAACATACAACACCAGATGCCGATCCGCGAAGTTTATACCCGGACAAGAAGTGTATAGATGAAACTTCCAGCAGAGCAGTTTCAAGGATAATTTCAATGCCAAATTGGCTAGAAAATTCTTGAAGTGTCGAATTTTGAAGCCTGTCGGAAACAGTTTGTACGAAGTCGAAGGCTTGAAGGGGAAAAGACTTGGGGTGTTCCACGCAAAGGATTTGAGGCAGTAGTGTGTTCCTAAGAGCGAGCAAACAGGTGTGAAACCGTAATCAGCATATTATACGTCTACTGAAATCAAGGGCGCGAGTTCGAGTAGTCGAACCAGAAGTTTAGTTTATGCCAGGTACCCATGTTACCTGTGAATAATTCTGTTTCCACGATATGCGAGGAGTACTGAATTTAGAGTTTTTATATAAAACCACGAGATAGGAGAATAGCTAAAGTAGATAGGTGTTTGGCAATATATATTTTCACTCCCTCTATCATTTCTTGCTAGCATAGACTGCAGTACTGAGCAAAGTTTCGATGTCTCGTTACAGATAGCAATAGCAAGATCACCTAAATAGCAAGACCCCTCACTAGTAAGATCCCCTGTTAAGCAAGACCCAATTTCGCGCTTGAAGGCATCATGGCCAGTTTGATGGAGTGCAGCGTCTGTATGGCGTTCCTTACCGCATAGGCCCCGCGGATAGGTGCAACCGAATGTGGCCATCTATTCCATCTGGACTGCCACGTCCGTTGGATGGAAGAAGGTCGACAAGAGTGTCCGATATGCAGATGTGGAGGCTACCCCATTCGGCGTCTGTACACATCGTTTGGTATCGGTGATCCAGCCGTAGACATTGGCGAAGTGCAGGCCCTTCGACATGAAGTGACCGAGGTTCAACAACGGGCGGCTGCCGCGGAGGCCGAAGCCACTAGCCTACGAACCCAGTTAGAGGCGATGCGCACTGCTCACCAAGACCAGCTGATGAGCCTGGAAGTTGAGGAACAAGAAATCAGGATAGAGAATGCGCAGCTACGGCGAGAGAACCAGCATTTCCGACGCCAGCCCCATCACGAGCTCTACGAATTGAGAGCGTAGCTACAAGCTGCTCAAGAACAGAGCAGCAGGGAAGTGGCTTTGCAGCAGCATCGTCAAAGTCAGATGGAGGTCCAACTGCGCACGGCAAATGAAAGAATCAGGTTGCTGGAGGTGACGCAGTTAGACACCGAGGTCCGGTGGTGCACGCTGCGCCAGCCGAACCAACATCTGACTCGAGAGCGAGAGCTAGGAAAGACCCAGTACCTAGAGTACCGACAGCTCTGCAAGGCGCCAGGCTACGACAACCATCAGGTGACGATCCGCAACTGGCCAGCATCGGTGCGAAATGACCCTGAAGGAGAAATACGGAACCTACTAGGACGACTTGGAATTTCTTGCGCTCCCGAAGACCTCCCGACGTGTGGATGCTCCGAGCTAGTAGCGAACCCCGGTGTGTACCAACTGACGGTAGAATGCCGTACAACCGGAATGAAGTATGATCTCCTTAATAGGTCTGGCCGGCTGAGCGACCACGCGAGAGCAGCAGTTCGCCGACTAGAAGTGAGAGACAGCGTAGCAGTGGCGGCGTTTTATAAAATGGTTTCTAAAACTCTGAACCAACGAAAGGGTATTAAGTATTCCAAGGTAGTAGCGGATCAGGTTACCGTTCACCTGTCTGGGGAAGAGCGACCCCGTGAGATCGAGAACGAAGTTCAGCTTGCAGCCCTGATAGACTCCCTTCGGACGGAATCAAAGGGGAGAACAGGCCAAGCCGGCGAATAGAGCCAAGGCCTCATTTGAGAAGAAGCAAAGAGCAGAGAGAACCCGTTGGAGAGGAAGAGCGTCAAGGGAAGACGATGGAGGAGTTGACACCCAGTGGCGCCTGCGGTTTGGCAACGGCACCTCTGGGCGTCGACCCCTACCGTCTATCTTTGGTACCCTTCTTATGCAGAAAGGTTTCCCTCCCTTCCCTTGCTGTAACCACCCGCAGGATGGTTGGGTTTGTGACGACCACCTAACATGGAACATTCCAGAAAGTGCGGCCCGTCATTTCATTCCAGCGACTAAATTCAGCAGAAGTGCAGACAAATAAGTGCCAGTACAGCAGTTAATTATCAGCCGTGAGTGCAGCCCAGCAGGTAATCCAGTTCCCGAGTAAATTGCGGTAGAAACCGACTCGGAAACAAGCTCAGATAGACGTAAGCATCAGGTATGTTAGGGGAGCGTTGTGTTTGTGAAAGAATGAATCCTCAGGCCGGAGACTGACAATTTATTTCAATTCTCACAGGCTTCAATCCCTGCCGGGACTATCACCGGCGGTACTATTAGCAGCCCCATTCCGAAATCCAGCTGCAAATCAGTGCGAGTCCAAAAGGTATGTTGTGACAATGAAGTGCCAGTGAAATCAAATACGCAGAATAAAACTAACCTCGAAATTGTGTGTTCCGTCTAGCCTTTGCCCGAGCAAACCGCGATAAAGGGATCCCAAGTGCCAGTGTATCAAGCTCTTTGTCGGTCGAGTGCGTGTGAGTCAAAGGGTAACCCTGTGCTAGTAGTGGCATTACAAAGGTGCCCGAGTGTCCGAGGGAACTGCGTGCTCTTGTTCATTGTCCATCGATACTCCTAAGGAAAAAGTAGTTCAAATAGGACAGACAGGTAGTGACGAGGTGTGCGGCTCCCCAGGCCATTCAGGTTTCCGGAGTAGTGTGGCGGCTTTCCTCGACGAACACGAAACGTCTCGACGAAGTTGTCGATAATGAAAAGGCCACAAACACCTAAGCCAGAAGGTCACCGCAGTCGGCAACAAGGAACGACTTATTAACCAGCAATCCTCAGGGAAAAGGAACCTCCAGCAACACCATAAGCCGACAGCAGCAAGTTCCATAAGCCAGCAGACAGCGATATCTCGCAGCCGACAACAGCTCGCAGCCATCGAACAGCAAGTAAGCCTATTCCAAGGCCCCGGTGAGTCCGTTTTCCTTTTTTTTTAAAGATTTCGGACCGAGACGGAAAGATAGCGGCTAAAAAGCTTAGCATAAAGATAGGGCAGTGAAACGAGTACCATCAAAGTTTTAAATAATATTGATAAATCACGCAAACGTATAAGTAAAGTAAAATAATCCAAGATACACTGAAAGAAAAAGAAAAGTAAAATTAGGCTAAATAACCTGAAAAAGAAAAGTAAAAATTGGCTAAATAAACTGAAAATATAAGTTAAGTAACATAATCCAAGATACACTGAAAGAAAAAGAAGAGTAAAAACAGTCTAAATAACCTCAAAAAGAAAAGTAAAAATTGGCTAAATAAACTGAAAATATAAGTAAAGTAAAAATAGTCTAAATAACCTGAAAAAGAAAAGTAAAAATTGGCTAAATAAACTGAAAATATAAGAAAGTAAAATAGTCCAAGATACACTGAAAGAAAAAGGAAAGTAAAAATAATCTAAATAACCTGAAAAAGAAAAGTAAAAATTGGCTAAATAAACTGAAAATATAAGTAAAGTAAAATAGTCCAAGATACACTGAAAGAAAAAGAAAAGTAAAAATTGTCTAAATTCAAGCAGAAATTCTGATGAATTTACTTTAATTTGAATAAATCGAAAATTAAGAGAAAATTAAAGTAATTTCAGATGAATCGCTAAAGATAAGAGAAAAATAAAGTTAAGAGAAAACTTACAGTAATGTCATTTTAAGAAAAAAAAAAAAAAATTGAAAGATTGAGTAAATTAAAGTAATTAAATCTCAACCGCGAAAAGAAAGAAGAATTTAAATCACTCTAATTTAAAAAAAAAACATGGAAATTAAGAAAGATTAAAGTATTTAGTCTAGTAAAAAAAAACTAAACCAAATTTAAATAACATTAATCTGAGGAAAAAGTTGAAGAAAAATTAAAGTGATTTAACTAAAAAAAAAGGAGCCAAAGTTAAAGAAAAAATTAAAGTAATTTAAGCCGAGTCAACGAAAAAAAAAGAATTTAAATAGCGTTAATTTGTAAAAATTCAAAAGTTAAATGAGAAAAACTTAAGCTTCTGCAAATTTTGAAATTGTAAATGTCAAAGTTAACCTAAAATCGGTTAAAGTAAAAGAAAAAGTTTAGAGTAAATTAATTAAGTGAAGTTAAAAATAATTTAATCTGGAATAAGAACAAAATTGTAAGTCACTTTAGCAAAAAAAAGGAATAAATTGAAAGTAAATATAAGAATATTTCAAGTTGAAATACCAAATTAGAAAGACATATTGAAGTATTTCAATTTGAAGTGTCAAAATTAGAAAGAAACATTAAAGTATCTCAATTTGAAATATCAAATTAGGAAAGGAAAATGTTAAAGTGATTTAAATTTGGAAAAGTTAATTCTAAGAATCGGAATTTGGAATAATTTGGATTAAGCAAAAATGCACTAAAGGAAAAATATCATTGAAAACTTGAATTACAGTAAAAAAGGGAATAGTAGAATAAGCGAAGTTTGAGCCCTAGTAAAACTAGTGGCCTTTTGTGGTGAAAACCTAGTGCGGCGGAAGTAATCTTGGCCGATAATCCGGTGACGAATTTAGCCTGGAACTTCTTTTACTGTCTCGGACTAAAGAGAGTATAAATTCAAATTTTTGTGACATTGACTGACATACCCTTATGGTATGTATATTTAAACCTATTTGTATTGATCTATTTCGTACATTATATTTGGCCAAATCAGTTTATCTACATATCTATTTATATCTCATCTGAAGGAGGGTGATATAATCTCTCCGACTTGTCCTTTTGGAGAACTTTTTGTTTCATCCTCGTAGTATGGTATACGAGGGCAGTTGCGCCAGGTTAGGTAAAAAGTCAACCGGATTGTTGAGTGTGTTTTTGATTTTGGTTTTTGTTTTTGCATCAAGCCACAATGGGGCAGTAAAGTAAATAGTTAGCAGTGATTTCGTTCGGTCCGCATACGGTTTATGAAATTAAAGTAAAATAGAGATTGCTTGAGTAATTGTAAATACAGAAATTCTGAAACTTAATGAGTTAAAGTCCAAAAGAGAAAATGAAGAATCAAATTAAGTTAGTTTTTAAGAAAAAATTTAGAGTAATGAGCTTTGTTGTATTAAGTAATGAGAGCAACTGTTTAATGGCTTTAAAGTTCAACTGAGCTGTGCTCAGCTTTTAGTTAATTTATTAAGAAATAAAATTTGTAACGTTGATTGAAGTTATTTGCTTGATTTATTTTGAACATGACCGAGTGAGCGGTCTACAGGAAAAGTAGAGGGGTAAAATGGTAACATAAGAAAATTACTATGGGAGGCAGTATCATGGGGAAGCAGGCAGTATCATGGGGAAGCTAGATAGAGTTTCCAAGGGTGGGTCAAGTCGACGCTAACACCAGTCGGCTGGCGCATAGTAGAATAGGATCGTTCCTATTTCTGCCACTTTTCCGGGTCAGAGCAACTTTGTGTTCCCTTTTGCGTTCTCGGATGTGTATCAAAATATTGACCATTATGTCTCTTTGGGCTCCTTCATTTTATTTTATGTTGAATGTTTTCTTAGCCCTGGTATGTAATCTAGTGTTCACCGGCAATTGTTCTAGTGATGCTTGGGTCCGGCGAGTTACCAGCCCGGCTTCAACGCATGGCATACCAGGCACTCCACTCAGCACACTCTATCATATGGAAAAATCTTTTTGGAACAGCAATATGCCGCTATGACATTATAATAAACACTTGGTTTACTGATAAATATGTTACTCGTGTTAATTTCGAAAAGATAAGAGATAGTGAAGAGAGAATTGAACCAAACAAAGCTTTGGCAAGGTTCCTAGATAAGTTGGGCAGAAAATCGTCAAAATCTTCGAAAAAATCGTCAAAAATAATTAGAAAATCGGCAAAAAACGTCAAAATAAAAAAAGCGTTTATTTTTTTTTAAGTTTTTTTTTGGAAATATGCACTTTTGGGGCCATTTTAGAGGATGTAGAAGTATTCAGATTGTAAAACCTTGTTCAGAGGACTTGGTTGGCAAAGCTTTATTTTTTCAGAAGAGAGTAAGCAAAAAATTCTGATTGTTTTAAAGTTATACTCGAAAAAGTAAAAAATACGTTTTTTCAAAAAAGATTTTTTTAGAAAAACTCTCGGAAAACTTGTTTTTTTTGAAACCCTTTGTAAAAATAATTTCTTCGGCAGACTGTCAGCTACAACTTTGCCGATGATAGTTTACGGCTATCATCAAAACTGAAGGAGTGGTTTGCCGAAAACTGATGACACATTTTTTTGGTGGTCACACGCACTTTCAAAAACTTTGAGGGGCAAAAAAAAGGCTACTAATCCAGCCAAACTAATCTAGGGTTTTACTCAGCTCTGGTACCGATATCGAATCTGCATAGTGAGTACCTGGTGCTTTTTTCACTGTTGCACTGTGTTATCGATATGTATGTATATTACATAACATTTTGTAATAAATTTTCGATTTGTTAGCGATGCCATAATTACCATTTCCAGTCCCGTATATTATAAATAAATACTCGTAAACGGTTTCCCATTACATCCCATGAAGGAATTGGGGAGAGACTCTCACAACCAGTGAGCTGTGCGCTTTATAGTTTTATACTTACTGATTGGGACCTACAGTTTTACACCGGTTCCGAACGGTATTTTGAGAAGCTTTTTCATGGCTAAGTACTCGATAGTGTCGCCGTCACTAAGCGAGGTGACCCCCGTCGAAAGAAATTTTAAGGTGGTCGGAGCACACTAACCATTGCACCACCGATGGACATCCCGTATATTATAATTAAGGGAAAAATTGCATTGTGTTCGTTAAAGATTTACGACAGTTACGTGTTGACCAGCCAGTCACACAGAAAGCGGGAAATATGTTACAAACTAATTTTGGTCCAAACATCTCTTATTGCGCCTTCTATGCATTTTAATCAGGGTTCGTATTTCGTGGGTAATGGGTTACCCAGGGTCACCCATTATTATTGCCGTGGGAAATGGGTATGGGGAAAATAACGGGTAGCTACCCACGACAATGGGGAATTACTCATCACGGTTACCCTCAGGGAAATAGGGAAAATAATGGGTAGCTACCCACGACGATAGGTAATGGGTTACCCAGGGAAACCCATTCCCATTTTTGATCGAAAATATGAAAAAGTTAGAAAAACTTTCTATATCTCGGAAACGGAGCGTCCAATCGAAAAAATAACCAAATTTTGCGAGTTTCTAAGTGTCTTACATGAAGTGGTCCAATTCGTATGGAAGAATTTTTTTTTCGAATAATCGCCTAAATAAGAAAATCGATAAAATAAAAAGTGGCTATAACTCGGAAACGGTGCGTCCAATCGAAAAAATTTTCCTCTGTACAAGGCAGCTTGAAAGGTAGAAGCAATACTAAAAAAATTACAACAAGGTTTCTGTTTTTGATTGGTGTGTAGTTTATGCAGGGGGTTTCTATGGCACAGCTGATCGAAAAGGTACTAGGGAAATGGTGTAGAATGAGAGATCAAAGAAGAGAGGAACTAATTTTACTAATTTTGTTTATTGATACTAATGACAGCTAAATTATGTTTTATGTTGTTTGCACTGAACGAAAATACGCATTCCCTTTGATTTCTCTCCGTTTTATATCCAACGAAAGTGGAAAATTGGTAACATACAGCAGCAATTAAAACTCGATGAAATGGCGACTTCAAGTTGACATCAACTAATCCAGCATCCCCTATCCAATTTTGCGCATCCCCGAAAATTATATGACAGAAGTAAATTTTTTTCGCCAAAAATTTCTGTTAAAACCTAGGAATATTAACACAAATATTTTTCAAAATAATCCACAATACGGTTTCAATTCTAGTTTTCGATTTATTCATTTCAAAAACTGTTTTCAATAACAAATCGCTGTTCTTTTAACTCTATATTCCATAATTTTTCTTTGGTGGTTTCAATTTAATTGTGAAAATTATTAAAATAGTTGAACTTTTCGATCCTTTTTATCATTGAAGGCTTTTAAAACGTCATCAATTGAAATATTTTTTAAACGTTTGGCTTCAAAAGTGATGAAAGCCAAATTGCGCATACGTTCATTTGTCATTGATAGGCGAGATGGAATGTTAATCTGGGCTAATGCAGAAAATGAAGCTTCGCAGACTGCACTGCTACATGCAAATGTTTCAACGATGTCAAAAAATTTGTAGACTTCTGGAAATGCATCCTTTGCTTCATACATCAACGATAGAATATTGAACTGAGACCTATTTTCTTCAGTCGCTTCTTGCCATTCCTTTCGTTTATTATTTATATATGTTTTGGCTATTTTCATTTCATGCTCCGGTGGCAATGTTATTCCGAGTTTCTCAAGCTGTTTTAATTGATCCATTTCCATATTCGGTGCATTTGACAAAGCCAACAGAATGTCATTATTTTCGGTAAACCTGTCTTTAAACTCTTCTAACGATACTTCAATAAATTCATAAAAGCATGACCTGATATCTCCAATTTCATCAGGTCGTTCACCAATGCTTTCTTCGATAACGAAGTCACCCAAAAGTGTTGATCTTCTGTGATTTCTGGTTGGACGCGCACGCGCTGCAGCCGATGGTTCAATCAAGTCGACCGATGAAGAAATAAGTTGTTCGTTTTTTTCCATAAAATCATTCAACACTTCAGGATTACGATAATTAGCAATCCTTTCTTTCACGGCTTCTATTATTGGCATAGCTTTAGAGTAACTCATTCCACGACTTTGAAATGTAGCATCAGCTGGAGCTAAGAGCGCAAATAGCTCATCCATGTATATCAAGTTGAACACAAACTTCTTCTGTGTAATAGCGCTTAGTATTCCAATGCATGTGGCTATATCATCACCATCTAATTTCAGCCGATTAAATCTATCATCTTTGACTTTTTGCAATGTGGCCACAATTTGTGGATAATTGGCACGTACTGTTTTGTTGCTTGATGGTGTCCTGTCCAACGCGTGTCGATTAACCGTTTAATGGCAGTACCTTCATACATTTTCTTAATTTTTGGTTTTTTGAAAGCCGTGTAAATCATTTGAATTTTATCGAAAAACTCCTTGACAGAATCCACTTTTTTTACGGTTTCAATTATCACCAAGCGTAGCCGATGATTAAAGCAGTGAATGTATGGAATACATTTTTCCAAAATTTCTTGTAGTCGTTTCATTACACCACTTTTATAGCCATTCATGACGGCTGCACCGTCATAGCACTGTGAAAGTATCTTTTTTTGCATCTAGTCCATATGACTCTAAAGATGATAGCATTAATTTGGTGAACGCGAGTGCGTCCACATCTTCCGTCGATTCGAAAAACAATAGCACTTCAACCGGTATCCCTTTCGATATGAACCTTGCAGCAATCGATACGCACTCCATCCCATTTTTTTCTTTTGTTCAGTCAAAAAGAATAGTGAAAACATCAGCGTCGGCTTTTATAACTTCATCGACAATGCTCTGCCGCAATAGGTGAGCCACAATACTGATTAATTCATTTTGAATTCGTGGTGATTTGTACATTGTATTAGGTGTCATATACTTTTGGCTCGCAATCAGTTCTGGATCTCTTTTCATTGTAAATTCAAATAAACTATTGAACAGACCGCCCTCTTCTTTCTCTTCGATATCCCAATCTCCACGCAAGGCTAAACGATTTGAAGCTAGAAATAAAATCACTTTAACTATTGTTTTGCAATAATAACGGCGTTTGTCCAAGACAGTGGGGTTCAAAAGTTCGGAAATGGATGTTCCACTTTGATCACGTCTCTTTTTTTCAATATAACGTGCAGCTGCGTTCATATGACAGAAAGAAGCGCTATGTTTCACAAAACCCTTGTTCTTAGTTAGAGCTGATAGCCAATTTTTATATCCAATCAATGTGAATTTTGGATCTGTAGATGATTCGCCAAATTGCCGACAAACGTAACAAAATGCTGCATCAAGACTTACTGAATATTCAAGCCAGTCGTATTTGGCAAACCATTGCAACTGAAAACTTCTGTTCTGTTTTCCAAATTCAGTGTGTGGGAATTTGAAATTTTTCCATTTGAAGATTGCTATCAAAATTTTGTTTTAGCAGTGTAATGTCATTTGGACCATAGTTGGCTGCTGAACTGGTGTCTATACTTCTATTAGCAAATGATGTTGACGGTTGTAGAGTAAAAATGTCTTGGTTAGTTGAAAATGACGGCACGTTGTCTGCAGTTGCCTTTGCCACAGTCGCTGTTGTAATCGATTTGGCAATAATTGCATCTTAATTTTTGGAAAATCATATATTTTAAAATTTAAATTCAATCCCATTTTTTATAAACAACTTCAGTCGTTTTCGTTACCAAAGAATTTACAACTTCTGGAGGATCATTGCTTGGAGTTGACACTTTGGTTTTATTCACTGTAGTTGCAGTGACCGTTGTATTCGATGTCGCAATATTTTTGGGTACTAAATACACAATATAATTTATTTCTATAAATTCTTCATTCGATTTGATAAAAAAAAACTTCGATTTAGAAAAGGTCTTACCATTCACCGAGTAAAAACTAGAAATGGTTTTTTGCTTAGGATTCGTTTCAACAGGAACATTATCACCTTTTCGTTTTTTTCCATGACTTTTCTGACTTTTTTTTCCATCTTTATGCTCAGACATTGCGTTAGAGCGATTATCCACTGAATGTATTTGTTGAATTGTTCAACCAATTTCAATTCACAGAAAAGTACAGATTTCAATAACAGCTATTTTCAGTGACACAAATTTAATGTTAACAAGTTGAAAAATGCCGATAGAATGAATCGACTCTCGATCGATTGCGATGTCAGAATGCAATAAAAGTAAACATAACATATAAAGACCTCTGTTGTTGTCTCTTTCTTTCTTTCGTAAATGAAAGAATGCTGCCTAGCTAATCCTGTTTGTATGTTTGTTCCAAAGACATAAAACTACAAGACGTCTCACTTTTGGCGTATGGGAAAGTTGCGTACGAGTCTCGAAAATCAAATTGTATTTGTTGTGATGTTTCTACGAACATTCGGTTCGATTACACAAACAATTTGCTGCCAACTAACAAACCGCAACAACAATACCAATGTTAAATCTTCATACCGAATGTATTTGCATTTCGTAATGAAGAATGTCCAAATAAATGGAATATTAAAATCATAATTTTATGGCTTCATATTCAAGCCAAACAATTTTACTATCAACATTTTTTTCAACCAATATCAATATTTTTCATTATTCTGCACATTAAAATTGGTTCTTAAATTACTTTGTACAGCAAACCTTTGATTTTTGTTAATATCTTTTGCTTTGTTTCAAATGGATGCTGCGCATCCCCAAAAAAAGAGCGCACGGTACGGGCCTGGTTGAGGTAAAATCTAAGCTATATTGATTGTTTGAAGTTGATATCAACTTATCCATCAGTGTAAGGGGAAGGTGCATCAACTTTCCTACGCATTTCGAAGAGAAGCGTTCATGAGGCAATATTATCGGCAAAATGTAAAGAAATGAACCAACAAATAAATAACATAAACATTATCTGAAAAATATAAACGAAATTAATATGATTTATAGTGTAATTTATAAATATTTAAATAAAATACTTAACTTTACGTCGAGCAACATATTATTCACAGGTCTAAGGGCCCCCCTATCAAAATTATTTTTAAGTTCGGCCTGAGAGTATTTTTAAACTAGCATTTTGGTAGAGGCATTTTTTATTTTAGCAATATTCTTATTTTTGTGATTTTTTGAAAAAAAAAATTTCCATAAGAATTGGACCAGTTTATGAAACCCCTTAGAAAGCCGCAAAAATTGGGGTTTTTCGGTTGGACTCACCGTTTCTGAGATATAAACATGAGGGCGTTTTAGCGTTTGTTTGATTGAAAAATTTTAGTCTTAGCGATTTTAAAAAAAAGTTTAATTAAACCACTTTATAAAAGCGCTTAGAAATCTGCAAAAATTGGTTATTTTTGCGATTGGACGCTCCGTTTATAGAATTTTTTTCTAACTTTTTCATATTTTCAATCAAAAATGGGGATGGGTTTCCCTGGGTAACCCATTACCCATCGTCGTGGGTAGCTACCCATTATTATCCCCATTTCCCTGACGGTAATCGTGATCAGAAATTCCCCATTGTCGTGGGTAGCTACCCATTATTTTCCCAATACCCTGTGGGTAAAGGATAAACGTTCATTAAGATGTCGCTACACAATGATTCTGAATAGTGAATCATTATGCATGGGTAAGTGAAAATATGAATGTATGTGTCACACCGACAGGAATTACGAAAATCAAAATATTTTGATACTTTGTCTTGATGCGCTATTCTGATGCACTAATTGTGTGTGGTAAAACTCCAGATTTTGTGTCGGAAAAGGAAAGTGTAAGCAAAAATATCCGCGAAAGAAACGAGATATATTCCTTTTGGAATTTATTGATGTGTATCGATGGCTTACTGCTTTGGGGGATGTGCAAAGCCGTTTTTTGCCTTTCTTTATTTTGTTTGTCTTTTATTACAACGGTCAAATCAAATAAAACGTCTTTTGACAAAATACATCGAACAGAATGCAATAACCTTGCGGCTCCGAAGCTGAACGAAAATGAGTGGTTTTACGAAAAATTAATCACCGTATGTAGCAAAGCATGCATCAACATATACACGGTTGAATCGTGATATACTGCTTAAAATCGTATATATATATAATATAGATTCTGTTAAAAATTTTAGATTTTACAAAAATTTCCGTAGGAACAAACGCTATGGTGGTAATGACATTTGTATGTCTATCGAATACAATTATTTTTACAGTCTGTTCTAGATATGTATGTAACAACAGCTTAATTATGCAATACGTTGATTCTCGAAACCCAGGGTCACATCGCGACTCATTTATATGACAGTCTAGTGCAGCCCGTGATTATTTCCAAAGGCAACATATGATATTGTTAAATATATTTTTGAATACCTATTAATTACAGGAGATAGTCGATACCGTGCCAGCCGTATATGATGACGCCATATAGAGTAGCTACGACAGAAATACAAGTACGATTTAAGGTGCTTCGGTGTTTTAAAAAACCGACTACGGGTTCTTAATACTGAAAGGGGCATGCATTATTCTCCAGCAAAGGCGATCACATTTATTAATGCATATTGTGCCTTACACAATATATGCATTTATTTTAAATATTACTGGCCTGCATTAAATCACGAGGAAGATTGAGTTGAATTTGGTGCCTCAGTTTGCTCTGATGCATTCGAAGGATTAAGAATTCGAAATTTTATAGCCAATAATCCAACATAGTAAGTCATTTCTTACTACCAAAACTAGTTTGATAATTTTAAGATATTCTTCGAGTTCGACGAAAAACATCGACTAGTCAATAGAGGATGCAAAGGAATATGTTTGTAGAGATAAGATCAGGTGACCTACCATGTTGTCTTTAGAAACTAAAAGTAATTGTAGGATGTTGAACATTAAAATAGAAAAGGACCGCTACAGAAATTTTGGGACATTTTTGGAGAACGAAGTACAAACAATGTACAAGGAAATAAGTCAATAGAATAGTTAATAACTTAAATTCAAATAGGAACAATATGGAATGACCTTTCGTAGTAAGTCAGACCACACATCTCATATCAAATCGCATACCCTTACCAGTATATTTTCTACATTATATTTTCTATCCTCATCTTTTCTATACACACTGCTCTTTTGCCAAAGTTAAAATGAAAAGCATCTTAACAATTATGATTTCACTTAAAATTTTTGTCAAATTATGCATGATTCATCTTTTTTTTAAGTGGGTTTTTTATTGTATAGAAATATTGGTTTTACAACAATAATCTTATTATATTCCCGCGAAACCTTAAGGTTTGTATGCAGGTGAAATTTGATTGACTGTTTATAAATATTTAGGCATGTTAGTTCATCTGTGTTATTAAATTTACTTATACATTTCATTATATTTTAATTAACATTTTTTACAATTATTTTGAAATTACCTTTAGTTTATGTTTTAATTCATATTTAATTAATTAATTCATTGAGAGTTTATTAGGTGCTTTTTTATTTTTAATTTTCTACTCATCTCATTTCTGATATTCAGTAGTTCCGTTGGAATTGTATTGAGAGTGGTTGGCAGCGTTACTGATACTGTCTTCTTTCCGAAGTCATTCTTAAAACTCGGAATTGTATATCGTCCTTGCGCTTTTCTTCTGGTATTTTGTTGATGTTGTATAGATTTTAGCAATTCAGTGTTGTTGTAAAACTCGTTCATTATTGTTGTTTTATACAAGTTTTGGATATTCAATATGTTAAGTTCTTTGTATTTATTATTGTTTGTATGTTGCTTTTGTGTATTTGGAGCTAGCTGGCTGGTTCTATGTAAATGTTTTATTAACCTATCTTGCGTGCTTTGTAGATCTCTGCAGAAAGTTGCCGTGCCCCAAGCTGTTACGCCATGTCTTAGGTACGATTCACCCAGCGAAAAATATACTTGTCTTAGTATGTTGGGAGGGGAGCAATTCTTAAGTGGTATAGGTCATATGCCGTCTTTTGCAAGACCTCAATATGTATTTTCTATTTAAAATGTACGTCCAAGTGCACTCCTAGGTATCTATATGTATTAACTACATCAATGTATGTAGAGCATGTGTCGTTTATTGGTGTGTTGTTTCTGTTTGTCTTATGGATACATTCTGTTTCATGGAAAGTTATGCATATCTCACTTTGCGGTATGTGACGCGGTCTAAAGTGCATTATTTTGGTCTTTTTGGCGTTTATGACTAGACCTCTGTCGTGGCACCATCTATTCACAATATTCAGCTCATCTTGCATTATATGCGTTGCTTTGCTGATGCATTTATGTGCTACAATGATAGCAGTATCATCCGCGTATGCATATCCAGTGCTATGTTCTAACATGTTAATCATGTCGTTGGCGTAGATAATATAAAGTATTGGCCCTAATTTTGAGCCCTGCGGAACACCAAACGTGTCCACTGTATTCGTTTTCAATCGTCACTCTGTAAGATCTGCAATTCAAATAGTCCCTGAACCAGTTAATAAATTCACTTCTAACGCCGCTTCTTTCCAGTGTTTCTATATTTTTTTCATGTGAGAGAGTATCAAACGACTTACTAAAATCAATAAATAAAGCTATACAGCGCATGTTATTGCTCAAACAATGATTTATTTGATTAGAGAATTGTCCAAGTAGTTGGTATATATTTTTCCCCCGTTTAAGGCCACATAGATTTTTATTTATTACTTTATATTTGGCTAGGAAATCATTTAATCTACTGACCACTATTTCTTCTAAAATTTTCTCTAGAACTGGTAGGATTGATATTGGTCTATAATTATTGTAGTTTGATTTACTACCACTTTTATATATTGGCCGCACTACTGACATTTTCAATAATTTTGGTATAACGCCTTCACTTAAGCTACAATTAATTAACTTAGTAATAACGGGTGCTAGGTACACTGCATTACATTTAAGATCAATTGGTCAATTGAGTGTTTTAATGTATGTTGAGTACTACTAGGTCGTTCGCGTACTTTACAAACATAGTGTTTGGTATAATCGTGTGTGAATTTATGGATGTTATTATGGTACACGTATGTATAATTTTCTGTACGTTTTCCTTCAAGTTTATGAAAAATTTTGTACTACGTCCTCAAGGTTCTCATCAGGAAAGCTTTTCTTTATTACGGAGTCTATGTTTTCAACTTTTCTGCCAGTTATTTGGTTTATAAGTTGCCATGTTACTCTAGTATTTGTTTGTTTAATAGAAATTATCTCAGATTGTATGTATTTTTAGAGTGTACTATTTTTATATTTAATTTATTATTGAATTGTTTGTATATTGTTTCTTTTACTTTGTTATTCTTGTCTTTGGCCCATTTTTTATATAATTTGTTTCGAATATCACAACATTTTAGCAGATATGTAATTGTTAAGCCATGGAGAGGATTTCTCTTAGTGATCGTTTTTTTTCGCGTTAGAGGCATTTTTATATATATTTCAAAAATTTTTATATATATCCCATCTAATACTACTAATCATTTTATTCACTATTCAATTATCTATCTTCACGTTTTTCGAGGGCTCACTGTTTTGTTTATTTACGCTTTCGTTCTTTTTTATCCACTTCATACAGCCAAACAGTGCATAGTGGTCTGACATTGTTGTTGTAACAACGGCAGCGTGTCCGTCAGTCCTTGCGTTACGATATCTAATAAACAAGTGGTCAATGCATGAGTGTGTTTGTGTATTGGGATCCTCTCGTGTTGTTTCTGTTACCATGCATTGAAAACCATGGGACGCAAGCATATTTAGGTACTTTGTAGTTGTAACATTTTTCTTTTTGATATCTAGATTCATGTCTCCAGTAATGATAATTTCTCGTTTCTTGTTAATGTTGCTGATGACCTGGTCGAGTTCATTTATGAATGCAGTGACGATTTGTTTGGGTGGACGGTAGACAGAAGTGTCGGAGATTATGTTTCGTAATGTCAATTCTGATTGATTCAAATGATTTTGTAGTTAATTCTATATTATCGAAGTTTAGGCTATCATGAACATAAACACCTATTCCTCCCCCTTTATCCTTTCTGTTTAAGAAAGTTGCATTGTAGCCACTTATGTTATAGAATTGTGTCTCAGCATCGGATATGTTTGTCTCGGTCAGAATTATTATTTCCAATTTGTTTATCATGCTTTTCATGTGTACCACCAAGTGAACAAAGTGTTTTCTTAATGAACGTATATTTAAGTGTACAACTGAAATAGTATAATTTAGGTATTTGTCTTCGACTTCATCGAAGTTATGAAGTATCCAAAACTAACTATTTAAGTACTCGACATTTAAGTTGGGAAGGTTAAATGAAGATTATATGTTATTTAATTATTAAATAATTATTAAATGTAAATAATGTAATATACATTAAATTAAACTCAATAGATATTAGTATAAAAATTAAAAGAAACAAAAGAAAATATACTTAGCTATCAATTGAAGCTTTCAGACTTTTCAACATTTCAAGTAATGCACCTAGTGCCTCCGTGTTTGATGGCCTCGTTTTGCTTACTGAGAGTTTCGGTTTGTAATTTAATGAGGTCCACCATTTCATTGCTTGCTTTCATGGGTGCTGAGGGCTTCGGCGTTTTCCTTTTGTTTGGTGTGAGCTCATTTAAGAGATACTCCATATCAAAAAACTGCACATCCTCCGAATGATCTGATGGCATGCCACATGCTTCATCAGATGTGCAGTATGTTGCTGTGCAGATTGGCAGCCCAAACATCTTCTGCGGCGGAAGATATATACATGCACCGGTCAACGGATTGTTCAACTGGTGAGAGCCCTTTGCCGCAAAATGAACCGCCACATGTTTTTCGGATGCTTGCAGCATTTGTGGAAATTTTTTCTTCGTCCTGTTCTTGAGATCCGCCCACACTTACAAGTAGTATGTACACACAAAAAAATAACACCAGTTTTATGCCTTTGTCGGCATAGGTAATTAATTTTATATATTCCCTATATGAGCTGGTGTTTTATACAGCTCAGCTTTACCTGTTGGGATTGTTCATTTATACAAGTTGTAGTTTGCAATCATTTCGATAAAAAATATTTTTTATCAATCAAAATTGTCAAATAATAGCTTTCATTGTGGAAAGGTAAGTGGATATAAATTGTATAAAATATAGAATTATATTAAATTATTTTACATTTTAGAATTCAACAAGGATATTCAAGAACGATATCTGTGGAAAGGAATAGACCGACGCAATAAGGTATGGATTGTTTTGTATCCAAAAAATGTTTTACCTCTCCAAGTGTCCTCTTTGGGCATTTAAAATGCGTCCATGGGCTTGCTAAACACTCAAACTACACATGTATATTCAAACATTTTAAAGAGTCCTCAAATCATGTTACACCAGTAGATGAAGTTCATACCGCGGAGATTCCAAAACATCTATTAAGCCATTAGGCCTTCCCCAACCTGAATACAACACCCACACCTCAGATTTCCAAACTAAAACAGTAAATAAGGAAAATTTGGATAACTTCCAAACTTTTGAGAAAATAATCACAGATAACATTTGCAATTTCATAATTTTCTCTACACAATAATAACAATTTTTGTAGAAAAGACGTACTGCATATACTTCAGGAAATAACAAAATTTATTCTTCAACCATTGTGCGATATTTTAGAAACTGCAACGGGGTTAGATTTTACTAAAATTAAAAAAATTTTAAAAATCCATTTTATAAATAAATTTCAAGAAATGGATTTATATTCACCTCCGATTAAATTTAATTTAAATTGCCCGTTATATATAGCTTCCGTTGTTCAAAACTTTGGACCAAAAAAAGGGGAATTTATAGTAACGATATGTTAGTGTCATTCTTTTTATACGTAGACGATTTCGAAATAAACAATCCCTTAGGATCTCACGGTAGGACTCATGCGGTAACTGCATTTTATTACTCATTCCCTTTTATCGAAAATTCACAGTTAAACCAAATAAACTTGGCAGCATTGATTAGAACTTAGAATCAATAAATAAACAATTTAGTTAAAAAATAAAATCTTTAGAAGTTGAGGGATTGCAACTTAGTCATCACACTTAGCCTAAAGAAGCCCATAGTGATACCTGCAGTTTCCTCTATAGCAACTATTGACTAGTCGTCTAGCCAATTTGCCCTTTCAATGAATTTATCTATAAGTCATACAGGAATATCCTGTAGGGCTACGGTGCTAACTAAATATCCTACTTCTCAGTCCTTCCAGAGCAGGGCAATCCAAGAGAATGGGTTTCGTCGTTTCCTCGTCCGCTTCCATGCAGCATCTACAGAGAGTGGAGTTCCTATGTCCCAATCTTAGGGCGTGTTTTCCTACAAGACAATGTCCCTTAAGCGTTCCTATCATTGTGGATAACCGGACTCTCGACAAGTTAAGTAGTTGCCTAGTCCTCTTCCTGTCCACCTGTGGCCAGAAGACCCTGGCTTGTTTGCAAGTTGAAGTAAGTCTCCACTTGTCCTTGAACATATTATCGGCCCCTGCCTGATCTGCAAACGGCAGGTAGAGATTGGCATACTAACACCTTCTTTTGCTGGAAGAACCTGTGCCGTAGTGCCCTGTCTAGCTAACGCATCCGCTACGCAATTGCCTGGAATGTCGCTGTGCCCCGGTACCCAGATGAGCCTGATGTCAAAATACTCTGTCATCTCCCCAAGTGATGAGTGACATTCTTTCACCTTCAGGGACGTAGCAAACATGGCTTCCAGGGATTTTATGGCAGCCTGGCTGTCTGTGTAGATACATATTCTCCGGAGGGTTGTGACACTACTTTTCAGTAGTTCAGCAACCTCCAGTATGGCGGTAATTTCCGCCTGAAATTCACTGCAGTGATCAGGCAGCTTGAAGGAGATATTTACATTTAGGTCCGGTGAATGGACCCCATTGCCTACTTGCTCGTCCAACTTTGATCCATCCGTGAAAAACCTGATACTACTGGTATCCCCTTAGATTTGTCGCTGGTAGAAGGTTGGGAATACAGTAGTCCGTTTTTACGGGAAAAGAGTTGTTGACGAGTTATGACGCCACAATCTCTGATTCTCACCAGGGATGTAGCGGCTCCCGACTCGGCCATGATATCAGGAGTACAGATGTTCAGGATAGCACTAAGTGCAGTACCTGACGTCGTGCCCATTGCCCCACAACCCTTATCAGTGCTGATCTTTGAATTTTCATCAAGGAATTCAAAATATATTTCCTTTGGCTGTTTGACTGTTGCCGTATAAATCCACATGGTGATCTTAGGAGACAGTCTCCAGCGCTTTCCTATCGCCCCTTTACAGCACTAAAGAGAAGCAGACGCCCTTTTCACCCTCTCGTCCACATTCGGTTACCAAGACAGTTTTCTGTCGAGAATTATTCCCAGATACTTGACCTTATCCGTCAACTGTAATTGCACCCCATTAACTGACGGCAGTTCAAATGCGGGTATTTTATATTTCCGAGAGAACAAGATAAGCTCGATTTTAAGTGGGTTACGCGATAGTCCGTTGTTAGTGGTCCAGTTCGAAATCAGACTAGTTGTACGAATGATAAGTAAATTGAGGTTTCTACCCGTACGGATGATAGCAATATCATCGGCATAGGCAAAGACCTGGCATTCGGCTCTGTCCAATTGAAGAAGCAGTTCATTGACAGAAGTCAACCATAATAGCGCAGACAGAACTCCCCCCTGCCGTGTCCCCCTGCTAACGTTCCTAGCAATTGTAACACCACCCCACTCAGCTTTGACGGATCTATCCACCAGAAGCTTCCCAATAAGGCGTGTCACTAAGCTGTCGACTCCTAGATTCTGTGACGACCTAAGAATCGCCGAAGGTTGAATGTTATTGAAGGCTCCCTCGATGTCCAGGAAGGTCCCCAGAGCGAAGACCTTATTCTCAAGACAGTTTTCTATTATGCTGACTATAGAGTGGAAAGCCGTCTCAGTTGACCTGCCCTTGATGTAGGCATGCTGAGAACTCGATAGTAGATTCTGTGGAGTATTACTTCGAACATGAATGTTTCGCCTTCTCACTTTAGCTAACGTCTTAAGAACAAAGGATGATTGACTGATTGGTCTAAAGTCCTGTTGTTTGACATGAGAGCATTTGCCCGCTTTCGGGACGAAAACTACTTGGGTTTGCTTCCAAATGCTAAGAATGACTCCCAGCATAAGGCAGCCCCTGAAGATTACCTCCAACCAACTACAAGATAGGTATAGTGCCTCCTGTAGTTGCGCGGGAATTATCCCATCAGGTCCGGCTTATTTATAGAGCACAAAGCATCTAATGGCCCATATCGGTCTCTTTCTGCTCACTATTGTGCGAAATTTTTCTATTCCAGGTGAGTTTCCGCCTAGCTCTTCTTACCGACATAAAGTAATTTACCGAAAGAAACAGCAAGAAAGTGATTAAAAGTGACTATGGAATGCCCTAACAGAAACAAATTTTGTATTTTATGTGGTTTGTTTGTACCTTTGAATAAAGGGCAAAACATTACGAAGCCTTTCGTAGACATGTATGAAATATATTTTTAATAAACGTGGTTCCAAAGGCATGGTATATTCCCGAAGTTGCGTGCAATTATTGTTACAAGAGTTTACTACGGTGTAAGCAGTTTTCTGTAAAATATGTGTATCCAGTGATTTGGTTGAAGCGAAGTGAACATTCTCGAGGTTCGTGCTACTTTTGCCAGACTCAGCCATATACCATCAGGTTAAAGAATCAAGATAGAGAAAAAAATCCCTTACCATACAAGTGATTCGATGACGCCAGCTGTACTACGTTCAACGTCGAATCCTAAGGCTCCATCAGAAGAGTCCCATACTATTCCATATGATTTCGATGTGGAATGCCTGAGTATCGACTCTCGATCGGAAATTTTTTCGGAATTTTTACCAACACGAAATGACACACCGCCGCATTTTATGACTCAGGGGGATTTTAATGATCTGGTACGTGACACAAATATATCGCGGAGACGTGCAGATATATTGGGATCACGATTACAATAGTGGATATTGGTTTCTCAAGCGAGCAATTGTTCGATGCATGTTTCAAAGTGGATGAGACAACAGGCATCACTTACGCGAAAGACGTTGAAAAACTTTTCGAAACCATACGCCACTCCTATGATCCAAATGGATGGCGCCTCTTCATAGATGCATCAACGAGGAGCCTCAAAAGTATGCTGTTTCACATAGGTAATGCGTATCCGTCAGTGCCAATAGTTTATGGCACAGATATAAAGGAAACTTATGATAATATGAACGTTATTCTTAAATTAATAAATTATGACCTACACTGTTGGGTGATTTGTTCCGACCTCACCAACTACAAGATAGGTATAGTGCCTCCTGTAGTTACGCGGGAATTATCCCGTCAGGTCCGGCTGAGTTATAGGGCTTAAAGCATCTAATGGCCCATAACAGATTCTTTCTGCTCACTATTGAGCGAACTTTTTCTAAGCTAGGTGAGTTTCCGCCTAGCTCTTCTGGCTGATGACCAGCATTCCTGTCATCGTTGGGAAAGTGGGTATCCAGGAGAATCCCAAGAGACTCTTCAGACGAATACGTCCACGTTCCATCGTCTTTCATTAAGAACCCCGCACACGGTGGGTTGTTTGCGATCACGCATCTTAAGCGTGCAGTCTGGTTGGTTCCCTCAATGGATTCACAGAAGTTTCGCCAGGATTTCCGTTTGGCCTTCCTGATTTCATCTTTATATAGATTAAGACTAATCTTGTAAACGTCCCATTCCCTTTGGTCGCCGCTCTTTTTGGCCTTGTTGAAAAGCCACCTAATGGACGATCTTAGATCCTGAAGTTCAACGTTCCACCAATGAGGTTTTTTGTTACGTGTTCCTGCACGCATCAGTAAATTTGCCAACTAGTTCTTCTAGCTCTTGCACATTAGTCGGAATATTCGGATGGTTACCTAAGAGTTTCCTTAGGCGCCCACGATAGGCGTTCCAGTCCGTTTTTCTGTAATTTTTAAAAACTTCCTTTTTCAGAGGTCCGATATTTATGTGGAGCTGTAGATATATGTGATCAGAAAGTACGTTCCAATCGGATACAGTTACATAGTCGTAGCCAAGTAGTAAAGTTAGGTCTAGTACTTCCCTCCTAACCAAAGCCTATAATGTAATTAAAAAGAAACTCACCTCGATCATTGGTGCCGGTACTCTCCCCTATTGTGTGGTGCGCATTGGCATCAGCACCTATAATGACGCTACAATTCCGTCTTTTTGCCTTCGATACAATATCCCAGACGCACTTCGGAGGGGGTGTTTCAGTATGGTCGTGCGTCATGTACGATGATACTAGCCAGATGTCCCACTAGCCGTTTTCCTGCGAGAAATTCTGCAGTTAAAGAGCATTAAATATCGAGCCCTGAGCGCTTCTTTATCGTAAGTCGAAAAATGCAAAGTTTACAGGAGACGGTTTTTTTTATTTCGAACTACATGCTTCAATATGCAAATGTTTTAATGCAAAAAGTTAAGATACTCAAATAACGGTTGTGAAAAATCACAACAATTCATGCATTTTTGCTCATTTATGGCTATTTTGGCACTTACGATAAAATGTACTTACTTGTTATGTGTTCAGGTAAAATTGTGTTACTTACGATAATATTGCGTATAATTTTAACGTCGAAATGATAACAAAAAAACACTACTTATTTCTGTTTTTTGGAATATTCATTAGAAACAGTGATGCTAAATTAAAACTTCATTATATTTGGAATATTTAATAAGACTTTAACAATTTAATGAAGCACTTAGATTTGAATAATTTTAGTTATTAAGTTGTGCCATCTTCTTTATCGCTCTCAGCCAAAGTATCTGCAACCATAACATTACTTTTCATGTCAAAGTATTCCCTATGATATCTCTGGGGAATTATTTGTCGTTCGCACAAATTCTTTAGGTCTGTATACTAAGGTAAGGAGATGTTAAGCCGTTGGGTGTAAAGTTGAATTGGTCCTCTTTTAAGTATGATTGCATCCTTTTTCGAACGAGTTATTAAGTCCATATTTATTTCTTCATATTCACTATTTTCGAAGTAACCATATTGAAGTTTTTTTGTGGAACTCAGTTTTTTAACATCAACTAATCTTAAACTATTGTTTTTATCTTGACTTTTGCGGGTATTAATGATTTGGAAAATGACTTCTAGTCCATAAAGTCGGCATGATTAAGTAAAATCGTTTCATATGTTTTGGGCTTCGTCCTGGAATTCGAAATGATTGCTGTCCACTCTGAAGGAGCCCATATTGTTCTCCTTTTAATAAATGATTCAATAGTCGCATGAATTGAATCTACTGGCATCATAGTGTGTCCAGGCAACAAATATGTTATTTTAACTTCTTCAATATATACTGACGATTTCAAAAATTGAAAAATCATAGAAACCATGGCTCGATTTCTATTTTGGCCTGCACAACTGTCGCAATATAAACTTACTGAGGTATATTGCTTTCTTGCATCTACCATTGTTAAATATCGGAAAACTATTGTGCAAATCTCATTGCATCCCCTTTTTCCATCACTCTCACCCCATAAATAGCAATATCCTTCTTTAGTACCACTTTCATAAATACTTTCGTTGTAGAAAGAGTACTTTCGCGAATAAAACAGATTTGTACTATTTCCGTATGGCGTATTTAGAACCTTTTGCAAGTCGAACCTGGCACACAGAGTTGTAGAATTTTCATCTTTACTTTTAGCTTGATCAGTTAGGAAAATATCATTTGCCTTATTTTTATTGCTTATATGGAGTTTATAGTTCTGGGACTCCTCAAAACATTTGCGTTTCTGTAAATCCATGTTCTTCAGCTTTTCACAAAAGTCACAATTATCTTTTTTGGGCAAATGAAACCCCAAATGGTAATCATTATTAAAAACTTTGTGAAATATGTATAAAGAAACGATTGGTGATTCTTCTTTTTCTGACTCCATATGTTCCAAATAAAGTTTGTATAAAGATGTAATATTACGGAATTCGGTTGGTAAGTAGAGTTTTGTGCTTTTGTTGCGACAATAGTGGAAGGGAACCGCTGGTAACTTCTCAATGAATGTGCGAAGTAGATCCAGACTGGACTCATTAGTTTTGTTGTACGCATTTCTTTTATTCGAAACAGTTGCTCCAGTTGATCTAGAAATTTGCATTTTTTCAATATAGAGTGGCGCAAACTCATTTGTGAAACTCCCAAAGTATTTATTAAAAACTGTTGGCAAACTTTGATCTGTTCCCCACGAAAATTTATGAAATATTTATAAGAAGCTCTTTTGATAACTGCTGGTGTGGTCTTTCTACCGATAATGTTTTTCTCGATACATGAGAAGAGGTAATCTTTTTGCCGATCGTCACTGGCTAGACCCCAGTAAAATTAGTTTATATGTTGTCTTTCCAATTCAATAAATTTATTTGAACATTTGTTTTGACACTTCTTACCCAAACATGGATTTGATTTTAACGGTTGTGATACGATACCTCTTTTTCTTTTGTTTGACTGCTTAGAAGGCCTTCTACCTCGTTTTCCAACGCATATTTCTTAAACAAATTCTTCATTTCGGAATCACTGTAGTCAACGATCTTACAAATACTGCTACTCACTGGAACCTGATTTTCCTGCATTAAATTCTACGTGACATCGATTGATATACAAATATAAGTACAAGATTACCTTTTCTAAGCTGCAATCCATTTTGAAATTTAAGGTTTCAAAAATATGTAATTTCACAGTAAAATGTAGCACCAATAACGAAGAAAATAGAGTACAGTTATTTTTGGAAAATGCCAATGAAGTTCGTTGCAATATTAAGTTTAGTCTGACCTTACCCTCAATCTTGGTGTAGCGATAAACTCAATGATACCAAAATATATCCATCCTCTTCTGTCTTATGCAAATTATAGTGGGAGCTTATATGCAGTCGCTACATAATATTTTACGTCCATAATCTAGTAGCATCATTAGAACTCATAAAAAGGTATTCCCAGCACCAAGTTAAACCAAAGAACTCGAAAGCAGGCCTAACCCCAAAACATAATTTATAGTAGTATAGCGGACAACAAAGCAAAATACAAAGTTTATGTAGATTATTTAGATCATTTTGATATTTGAAAGAATTCTATTTGTAAACAGCAGAAACCCTCGAAATTACTGCTCATTACTTTTTATTTCTCTGAAATGTATTTAACGTCATATTTGGGCAAAACTAAGAACATATTCCAAATTTCATCAAAATCACATCACAATAGCGGTCGCTGTAGCAGTTTCAAACATGACTTACGATAAAGTTACAAATTAAACCTTCACTTACGATAAAATGCACACCCGACTTTTTTACCGTTATATCAACAATTTTGACATTTTGCAAGTACGAGACAACGAAGCGTGGTCTACTGATCAATATTAAACAATAAAAAAAATTTTGAAAAAAATCGACTTACGATAAAGAAGCGCTCAGGGCTCGATATGTTTTTAATAAGTGTGCAAGATCTTGGCCTACCTGGGGTTGATATGACGAAGGTCCTGTATCCATTGCACCTGATACCACATATATGATCATTGACCGTCCATGGTTCTTGTATCAGGGCCACATCGGCTCCACCCTTCGCAAGATGGAGAATGAGGTTAGCAGATGCTGCCTTACTGCGATGAACATTTATCTGCAGGACTACCATCGTATACAGGATCTTCAACTCCGTGTACCTCGATCACGGTTGTCTCGTGATCACCCTCGCTAGTGATGGACATGTCGATGATGCTGCCACTGTCGTCATCCAGTAGTGCTTCTTCAGCATCTATCGCCGTTTCAGAATGCTTTCTAGCATTTACCTATGTGACTTCCGACTTCGACTCGGCCAGTTTGCCACTCAGCGTATCCACTTTGTATACCCTGAGGGGTACACTCATGAACCCAAACCGAATTTGGCGTTTGGACTCATCTAGGGGTTTTAAGGAATCCTGGTTCAGGACCAAAACAACCTGCCGGGAGGTAACAGCATTTTATTACTCATTTCCTTTTTTCGAAAATTTACAGTTAAATCAAATAAACTTGGTCGCATTGATTAGAACTCAACACGTTAAAAATTATGCCAATGCCGAATCAATAAACAATTTAGTTAAAAAATAAAATCTTTAGAAGTTGAGGGATTGCAACTTAGGATGAACGGAAATTTCGCTTTATTCTAGGTCTAATTTTATGGGACAATTTAGGATTAAATCAAATTTTAGGTTTTTCAATATCATTTTCTAACACTTTCTTTTGTAGATTTTGTACGAACGCAAAGTTGTAACACAAACAATAGTGGTCTTCATGAAAGCTCGAAAGAACCTCGTAAACTCGTAAACATCGTAAACTTGCACAGCAAACGTCAAAACAAACAAATTTCCCATACAAAGCGACTTGCTCAAAAGTGGAAAGTTTTCGAGGCAAATTTGCTGCGCAAACGTGGGATGGAGAAACGTGTAAACTTTTGACATTTCGTTGTCATCTGACTAGGATGGATAAATAAGGTGATAGCACTAGAACAGTAGAAAAAGTACACATACATAATACGTGCAATTGCTACTGCTACCACCTTATGTATCCATCTTGGTCAGCTGATATGGTTTTGAGCACAACTACGCTGAGCAACTTTACCTGGTGCCTCATGCAACGGTGCGAGGGAAACTTGCGCTGAGCAAAAGTTCTCGGCTTTCACGTTTGCATGAATGCCGCTATTGTGTGTCGAAAATCAGGAGAGAAAAATTATGACATGCCTCGAACGAGCACTCTAAATACAATACCATCATTTCATGTTACGTAAAAATATTGCGTAGATATTATGCATGACATTTTCGAAGGAATAGCACACTGGAACATGTGACTGTCCGTGGAGGTGGAAAGTTTCTGATAGCCATTCACTTGGGAGTGGCCAGGAATGTTTCCTTCGTTGGGCAGTCCAAGCACCTCACTACTTTCACGCAGTATGTCCTGGGCAATGGCTTTTCGGAAACCTCCGTTAGCTTGCTAGAGTGAGAAGGCGAAGCAAATGAGCAGCAAATCAGGTTTAGTAGTTGACTGATGTCACTGAAGCTCATCAAACAATCGGGCATATTATTTTGTCCTTAGAAGGCGGATGAGCCAAACACACGGGCCAACAGCGGATAGAAAGAAGAAACTCCAGGTTCGACATATTGCATCCTGGTCAGGGTCTGATCCATAATGGCCATCTTCATAATTATGGAACTTTCATGGGGATAAAGTTCACGTTTTACACGTAATTAACAATCCCACGGTGAATTAGCGGCTTAAAATAGCCACAGCTTAGATACAATTGCACGACTTAGGGTTAGCTCCAGATGAGATTTCGGAACTGGCCAGTTCTCCAACAAAAACGTTCAGCCTCTCAGGATTAATATTTGATCCGGTAATGGCGCAATTTCCAGACAGAATGAGTTGAATGTCGTAGGCTGAATTGAGATGGTGACAAGTCTACGGTCAAAAAATACACAGGACCAACGTTCGAACCACAATCACAACAAATTCAAAATTTTTCCTTTTCGTTCCGCAATCGTGTTTGTCCATTTTCTGATTTTTTTTATTTTCCGACAACAAAAGAAAAACCCCCTTTTTCTTTTTTTCAAAAAAAAAAAACAAATCCCAACTCAAACCTAAAATAAAACTATTCTCGGGTTCCTCAATTATATTGGCCTCAAGTATATTCCATACTCCTTTATATAGTGAAACTTTACGTCACAATTCCCAACATACTCTGCACATCTGCGATGAGATTTCCGTCCTTGTCTTTACAGAAGTCCCTGAACCATGTCTATTAGTTCCGTTTTTGACTTTTTGGTAGAATTTTCGGGCTTCGTTCTTCCTTCTCTATGACTCAATTTTCTCACTCTCGCGCTTTCTCCACTGCCGTTTCTTACGCCTAAAGATACGGTTTACCTCCTTTCTTTTCTCCCTATACCGCTCAGTCGTAGCTCGCGTTGCAGTTGACTGAAGAATTACCATGCGTTCAGCGATCTTTTCATCATTTGTAATGCGACACTCTTCATCGTACCATGGTTTGTTGCGAAGCGGTTTTTCAAAACCAAGTACGGTTGTTGCGGCAGTTTTTATAGAGTCTGAAATGGGTTTCCACTGCACTTCAAGATCGTTATCGGGAGGGGATGGGTTCTGTGCCAAAAGTTGCGAGAGCTTCCTTGAGTAGGCTGTGGCTACCTCTGGTAATCTTGTGCGAACCTTTGCTGCTACCAGGTAGTAATCAGAATCAATCACTCGTACGTCCATTACACTGGATGAGTGCCTTCCAACAATTACCACGTGATCAATTTGGTTCTTCTTTCTTTGATCAGGGGATACCCAAGTAGCCTTGTGGATGTCTTTATGCTGGAATCTTGTACCACTAATGACCATGTTTTTTGCCGCGGCAAAGTCAATCAGTCTCATACCGTTTTCGGAACTGTCAGCAAGTAGACTGAAATTGGCAATAGTTGGATTAAACACATTCTCCCTGCCTACTTTAGCATTAAAATCTCCTAGTACAATCTTAATGTCATGGCCAGGGCAGCGGCCATACGTTTCCTCTAGGAGCTCATAGAATATGTCTTTGGTATCATCATCTTTCTCTTCTGTCGGGGCATGCACACAAAATAGGGAAATATAAAAATATTTCGCTTTTATGCGGATTGTGGCTATACGTTCACTCACAGGATTGAACCTAGAGACTAGATGTTGTAGTCTTTTTCCAACTACAAATCCGCTACCAAATTCATGTTTTTCTCATGGCAACTGTTGTATATGTCGCAGTTTCTTTTTCGTGTGCAGCCATGTCCTGTCCATCGCATTTCCTGGATAGCGGTAATGTCAGCCTTATAACTTTCGAGGACATCTGCCAATTATCTATATAGAGTTCTCACATTCCAGGTGCATATCCGTAAATCGTGGTCCTTATAACGCTTGCGGGGGTCGTCAACAAATAGGGGTCGTTAATGTTTTCTTGTTCGTTTATGTATTTTCACTGCCATTATGAACGGTGGCGGGAGGCAAACCCAGTCCACCGGGTTTTTTCATTTTACCTACTACCAGGATATTTGATTGCAGCTGCCCATTATGGATCAGACGCTGACCAGGATGCAATATGTCGAACCTCGATTTTCTTCTTTTGGGTTTTTATCCGCCGCTGGCCCATATGTTTGGCTCATGCGTCTTCTAAAGGACAAAAGAATATGCCCGATAGCTTGATGAGCTTCAGTGACGTCAGTCACCTACTAAGCCTGAGACACATCAGTGATCGCATAACCAAATCAGACCACTTATTTAGTTTCGCCTTCTCACTCTAGCTACCTAACGGAGGTTTCCGATAAAGCCATTGCCCAGGACATACTGCGTGGAAGTAGTGAGCTGCTTGGACTGCCCAATGAAGGAATCATTTCTGGCCACTCCCAAGTGAATGGCTATGAGAAACTTTCCACCTCCACGGTCTGTCCCATGTACATACAGATATACGATTAATAATACAGAAGATGGAATCAACATGCTTTATTTGCAAACAATTCCCATAAGCAACGTGTGCGGAATTAATAAAAATAATGGAGCAATTCTACTTTACCGACAACTCGCCAAAAAAAGCCAAAAAAAGATTTATTTAGGGGAATAGGGAAAAAAGAAAAATGGAGTGTCCCAGACCACGTTTCTCGAGATATGGGCCTCCAAAGGTCCAACGTGTATCCGGGTTTATATCTCGTATCAGTAATCCGATCAGGTCAATGTATGTATTAATGGAAAGCTCTCGGAAATGCCCTCCAAATGTTTTATTTTATTTTAATTTTATTATCCCATTGAGGACCAATTTCAAAATGTTAATTTTTGACGTATAATGTATAAATGTATATAGTCTTATAGACAGGACTTTCGCCTTTAATACAAAATATGACATGCGCAAATAACAAATAACACTTCAAAGACCAGAGATATTCAAGTTTAAATTTTTTTTTTAAATTTCAGTATATTTTGAGAATTAGAGTAAGAGCACAATATCTTTAAACTGTAGGTTTTATATGCTTTTTTAATAGAGAATCAGGAATAAAGTTTGTTATTTGGCTAAATTTTCGAGATATGGTAGTCTTAATTTAAAATATTTTCGATCTGAACTTCCTATAGCTCATTACATTATTATTATTAATTATTTTGACACCTTCAATTCAAAGTTATTTTTTCGAAATAATTTTTATATTTTTTTAAACTTCAATAGCTCCGGTCTTTTAAGGGTTATTCGCGCATAGTATATTTCCAAATCAATGCATTTATATTGTCGCTTTTATATTGTGTGCTGCGTCCCTTGTGAATTCAATGCAGATCTTTGCTTCCAGGTAGTATTTTGATAGAAGTTTTTTCGATTTTATATGTTCACAATTTCATCTTTATGACAAGAGCTCCAATGTGTTTCCAGGTATTTTTTTTATATTTTGGGTTGTTTTTATGTGAATTCAATGCAGATGTTTGCTTACAGGTAGTTGTTTGATAGTGTGGGCACGGGAACTCACCCACCAGCTTGAGAATTTTTATTAGAATCCACTTACTATCAGTGAAGGTACAGTGCACTCACACACTCGGCCTCCTCACTGACGCTTATTTTCTTACACTTCAATTGTTTTTAAGCGAAATTTTGGCTCCCAGAAAGTACTTTTGTTAGAAAAACCTCACTATATCTGGTCTTAGAAGGGTTAATGCGGAGTATTATACCTTAAAACAAAGCGTGAAGTGTTGTCTTTTACTGAGTCTAGGAAGAAATAAGTGTACTAGGGTTGGTTTGTGAGAAAACCAGATTATTATTAAAAAAGTGAGGTTAAAAAATCTGTTTGTTTTTAATTTGCCCCAATGAGTTAATAAAAATTAACATATTTATATACAGATTTATAGCGTGTTCAAAGGTATTCTCAATGATACCCATCTCAACCAGATCGGATAAGAAATGGATGAGGTATAAGCGATTATATACTCAAGCTATAAAAGCCTATATCTCAAGAAGTTGGATCGGCCTCCTTAAAAAAACTTTCGGGTTTTAATCAGCGCTGTAAGCCCTACCAGGCCAAAGAAACTTGGCGCATTTTTCATAAAGTAAATTTGTTCGTAAAAGCGGTAAATAAAAAAAACGCTTTTTGAGCGATTTTTCGCTCATTTTTCAAAGTTTTTCGCGATTTTGACCTTGAAGATGAAGTTTTTTTTCGATTTTATATGTTTATATGATTTTTTATTTTTGTTCTTATTTTGCCTCAGAGAGTAAATCAAAATTCCGAACGGTTTGCAAGATATGATCTTGAGAAAATGTTCACTTTTTTGCAAAAATAACACCGAGGCCCCACTTCTTTGGGGGCCCATAAAAAAAACCTGGAGGACTTTGGGCAAAACTGGGAGACAGGGGTCTGTTTTTTTTGGTCTTCTATCACGTAGTGGTGTCCGTATATGGTTATATTTTTTCGTGTTGCACTGTGTAAGCAAACTAGTCGGCATTCGCTGATGATATTGGTATTTATCATGCTGATAAGACAATATCTAATATTAATGAAGGACTTCAAAACTCATTCTACATGGTCCAGGAGTATGCCTTTGGTTGGCATTTAAAAATAAACACTAACAAGTGTGAGACCATTGTATTTCGGCCACCAGTAGGAAAATGTAATAACGACGTACAATGGAATTGGAAACAATTCGGAGTCAAATTAAACCTTTCGAATATTAGCATTGAGAACAAACACAAAACTAAATATCTAATGGTACACCTGGACAAATAGTTTTACTTTTATGAACATATAAAGAAGATAGTTTCAAAGGCAAGGAAAGCTTTTTTATAAAGTATACAGGCGTCTTTTTCATTCTAAACAAGTGGTCATCATGCTATTGCCCCAGTGCCCGAACACGATCGGCTTTTTACACGTACACAACACGACTGTCAACGAAACTCATTCCAAAGAGCGTAAAAACTATAATTTTCATTCAGTTGTATGCTAGCTTTCAATGAGGCAGGTGGGTGTCGCTTTGTGTTTTGTCAAAACAAAAACAAAACACATTAATTTTGTATGCCAGCTCTCTAGCTTTAATGAGAAACCAAACTCATTGTTTTTTCAGCATTCGAAATATTTTCAGTACACTTGGAAAATTTTTCGTTTATTGGTTGTGTGCATTAAAATGTTTAAAGTAGAGTGGGAAAAACTTTTTTTGTTTTTGTAATTTTTATATTTTAAATATGTAATTTAAATATATATATTATGTATTGTGATTTAAATATGTATTCGGAAAATGCTTGAAGAAAATAATTATTTGTGAAGATAATTTAATTATTTTCTTCAACTGATTTAACTGAATCTGCAATATTCATACATTCACATAATCAAACGTACACGCATTCATATTGTCATATTTTCTTGAATAACAAGGGGAACGATTCCACCAGGACATCAAGATCATGGAGGAAAATACCAAAACCGATGGGATAGCCATATGATGGCAGACTACTGCTGGAACCTACAACGGGACTGTCCCTACAAAAAGTACCAAAGAAAATCCCGGGTTTCTTAACTCGTGTTTCTTGTAATTATGGAATATTTCTGTTATTAATATTCATTTAAAAATTTTATCAAAATGAGATACCATCACTAAATTGTGAATTAAACCAAAATTTGTTACTCGTTTTTATTGAAATATGGCTACTTTTATTTGTAACATATTTATGTTTATAACTAAAGATTAAAAAATAGCATTTGTGAGTTTTATGTTTTTTTATGAATTTAAAAAAAAAAAACAAAAAAATTTAAATTTTGCATGCAAAAATTTTTTTTTTCCAAAAAGTTTCTGAATATTTTCGAAGCTATTGCCTTTATCAAAAAACATTGTAGGTGTAACTTGAAGGTAATTTAGCTGCGGAAGCAAATCGGACAAACTGTTCTTGAGTTATGCTAAAATGTGTGGTTAAACCTCTTTCATTTTTAAAATAGCGGTTTATCTCGAGAACCAGAGTCAATTCAAAAAAGTGAATTATAGGATAAGAACGTCACTCACTATCTCATACATCTAAATTGACTCCAAAAAGTTGAACCTCAGAAAAAAATCTTCATTTTGTCACCCTGTGTAATTAAACAGAACGATTGAAATAGACCAACAATTATCTTCCATTAAACCAGCGAGTAAAAGAAAGAGAGTCAGTCGTGTACTCTCACTGGAAGTTGCTTAAATATCTCCCTTCCAATGTGGAAGAAATATAAATGTAAAATGGAACGTAGTAGGAATAAGAAAGATTAGCGGATTATTTGGCAATTATATGCTGGTTGGATGTACACACACTTTATATATGCACTTATGTATGTAGATTGTTTATACTTGCCCCCAAGTTTGAGGTTAGGCAACGAGGATGCTGGACAAATATCGCTTTGGAGAAACACGTATTCGTGAATCGATTATGAGCATAAATGTGGAGTATTATTACATATATACAAATATAGATACATATGTATATCACTTGTAGTGCTATTTTATCATGTTATTGCACTTTTATTAGCTTTAGCATAATCGATCGGAGTAGATTTTTCTCTTTTAACGTAGATTTTTTATCTGTTTATGTGAATTTTGTCTCTTTTGAGTTCTTTTTAAAGTTTCACAAAAAATAGTACATCTACCGCGAACAGATTCTTTTGTAACCGACTATTGTTTTAATGAAACATATATGTCACGGACCGACCTTTTGAATGTTTTCTGAAATCGATTTTTAGTATCGCCGTTTACCCGCACTGTTGGTTGCTTCTCGTGGACTAAAGTGGTTTTGAATATGTACATACCAGTAGAAAATCAATGCAAACCTGGAATATTTGGAAGTTGCGAGGTGATTCAAAAGTGTTGGTGAATAGGTGAACTGTACAACAGCATCGAACCACATGTATTATACACGATCAAATCAAATATCTCGAAAAATAGCCACTCTACGGAAAAAATGTCCATAATCAAAATTTAATCATACCGCGGGGGAAATACATTAGTGCAAAAAAATAGTCCCCCACCCCCTGCTTTGTAGGTGGGTGGGGGTAACTGTTAAACTAAGATAGGAAGCCATATTTTTTATTGCAGATACGGATTCTACGACTAAAAGTACGTATGATTTGAATGAAATATTTTGTTCGGTTCATGATATATGGCGTTGTAACCGACGAAATTAAATTTTTTCAATTTCTCCTTCTTAGAACACACGCATTCGATTGTGCAATACGTTTGAAATAAAAAACATCACGTAATCATTGGAAATACTCGAAATTCGTCATCAAAACAATTTATTACAACAACATTCACTCATGAAGTGGAGGGAAATGGTATGCTAGGACTTACTTATGCATTAAAGACCAGAGGAAATAAAAGTCGTTCCGTAATGGATCTGTTCGTGGTTGAATTCAAAGTGGAACTTTATTAAAAATGTTTCCTTCAACTAAGACTTAATACCGTAAATTTGAGGAGCTGACAAGCACACGACCCCTTTATGTCGAGTTAAAGTACACTGAAAGTACTTTACACCTAAACAAGTAGATTTCTTCGTAGTATCTCATCATTGTCAAATTCATCTGACATTAAAACACGTGATTTACATCGAAGCTTTCCAGCAATATAATTTTTAATATAGATAAATTACAAATTAAATTCGAAACGACTCGGACGCCAAAAGTTAAATCCTAATGCTTTTTAGGAAAATAAAAACAATAGGCAATTATTTAATTTTGTTTGGGGTTAATAAATATGTGACCGGATGGTTTAAAGGTAATCCAATTCTCATTTTTATTAATCCAAGATGGCCTTAAATTTATGACAATATGACAGTTGACAATAATTTCCAAAGCAAAATGACAATATAAAAGAAGGTTTAAATAAATTACAAACCAGTACACTAAAGGAAAAAACTAATTTTATAGATAAAGAAAGAATACACATAGGAAAATAATTCATTCTAAAGCACAAAAAGTGATCCGGCCAAACAACCTTCATGGGATGAAATGGGAAACGGGTTTAAATAGCAAAACACCTGCAGATGTTAGATTTTTCCGGAAGAAGCACAAAGGGGAACGTCAGATGAGACGAGTAAGATTAGTCTAAAAAATACATTTGAATTTTTTTCTTTTCTGTATTTTCTGCGACTGGTCATATGTTGACCAACTAGCAGATTTCTTCTTTTATATTACAACTTAAAATTTTTTTTAAAACATTTTTTAAAGAACGTTATAATAAAAACATCCTCAATTGTTGTCCTCGCTGATCAAATCTTGTGGTTTTTTGAGTCGTAATCTCCTGGGGGTGACTTCTTCTAGAACAAGCCGAGCTGCAGAGTTATCATGTGCAGACATCTTTTGTATATGTTTTTGGGCATGTCCTTTGATTGTGTCATGTACTACTGGCACATTTAAGTCTCTATGTAAAGGGTTTTCAACAGAGACGCTACAAAAGTAAATCGATAGGGACGCTACAAAAGTAAATCGATAGGGACATTTCTCTTTTAACATTTCTCTTCAGTAAGGTTTGCCATTTCATCATGGAAACATATACGTGCCATCAACGAGTCGAAATTATTAAAATGTACTACCGAAATTTGGAGTCAGTGGCCTCAACTTTAAGAGGCCTCAACAATCAGCGATGAGGCTCATTTCCGGCTGAATGGCTTCGTAAATAAGCAAAATATGCGTTTTTGGTCAGACAGCAATCCACACGTAATCCATGAGTCATCATTGCATCCCGAAAAAATTACGGTTTGGTGCGGTTTATGGGCCGGCGGCGTCATTGGGCCGTACTTCTTCCATGATGATCAAGACCGGCACATAACTGTTAATGCGAATCGCTACCGTTCAATGATAACCGAATATTTTTGACCCCAATTGGATAATATAGACCTGGAGGATATGTGGTTCCTACAGGACGCCGCCACAAGCTACACAGCGAATGACACAATCAATTTATTGGAAACCAAGTGTGGTGAACGTGTTATCTCACGAAATAGCCCAGTCGATTGGCCGCCTCGGTCGTGCGATTTGACGCCGTTAGATTATTTCCTGTGGGGCTACGTCAAGTCTAAGGTCTATGCCAACAAGCCATAAAAGAAACACGTAACACGAATAAAGTTCAAATCAACTAGTAGAATTTTACTACGTTTTTGCAGCGACACAGGTCTAATGGGCAACTTTACACCATGGATAAGTTGATGTCAACGTGAAGTCGCTGCAACTTAACCATAGATCTAAGGGCCCCTTTATGCACACGTAAACACATACATATGTATTAGGGCGGGTCGATTTGTAGGGAGTCAAATAAATTGCTCAAGTGACAAGAAAAATCGTATTCTGATGTCCCGACTTTTGACCCGTAGAGTAAAATTTTGAAAAATCCCACTTTGACCCATTTATGGCCAGTTTTTAAGTGGGTAGTTAACTATCGGATTACTTAATCTTAATTCTAAGTTAATTAGAGGTTAACTTTGCATTTAGTTTTTCAGTGGTGAGTTAATGTAAGTCGCCATATTGTCAACTAATATGGCAACCCTTGTATTCTTATTGGAAAAAACGTGTGTTTTGGATAAATACCAAAACAACAAAGGGGAACAAACAAAATGGAATTATGTAAAATAAGAAATAGATGCATAAAATCGAAGTCATTTTAACAAAAATGTGTAAAAAACTATATAGGCGCAACAATTTAACGATCTAGACTCAACGTATGTGTACAAATACGCAAATCTGGAACATGTATTTTATACAATCTTCATTTCTCCCTTTGACACTCAGTAATTTGATTGTCAAAATAATATGGTTCTCACTATAAGTTAACCAACTAACATTGGGTGGTTAAATCATAGTTAAACAATGACTAAAAAACACAATTCGATGTTTAACCACAATTTAACTAAGAAACGAAGATCACCACTGACTGAAAAACTGGCCATTAGAGTGCCCCAATCGAGTCCACAAGAAATTTTTCTTTGAAACAAAGATAATTCGTCTTTGGAGCCATTTCAAAGATACCATCTTTGTTTTAACAAGGCATTTTGTGTGTGTGCTTATTTTGTTGCTACTGTTTCTTGGATTGGTATGTTATTGTTATCAGAGTTTGAAATATGGATTTTTTCCCGTTGTTTTATATTTTCTTTAGTTTACAATGAATCCAACATCCTCTACACCGCAAGATGAAGCAACAACATCAACAACTATCGAAAACCCAAAGAGTCATATACCCAAGCATGATGTTACTGTTTTTGGTGTGTCTACTGATTTGACTGATCTTAATTTACTAACCAATCTGGTTATCTTGATATATTATTTTTACTTGAGCAAACGTGCTAAAACAGAACAAAAAAAGTTCACATTCACTATTCAAGTACAAGATAAGTTGATTGGAATTTGGAAAAAACTTGGTATGGAAATAATGCCGAAAAATAGTGTATTTATTAAATTGAATAGATTGCTTGACAAATATCACAAATATAAGAAATAGAGTGAAAAGTAGATATGATAGTTGTGGTTCATTAATTTATTTGGCGAAATACATAGTTGCTAGGAATAAATTTAACGTTCTTAATAGGAAATGTTACTCTTTATGTCTCTAAAATGATAATAGTTCTACTGAAGAACCCGAAACAAATTTTCACCTTTGTAAATTCAAAACGGAAAGTAGTTGGTTATCCGCGTAGTATGAAATTCAATGGTTCAGAGTCATCAGATGATGCCGATATTTCTGATATGTTTGCTAACTTCTTCCGTAAAATATACTCTCCTTCTGTTGCTTTACTAAATTACCCCTATAATATTAATACGTTTAATGGCATTCCGGATATTATCTTGTCTGAGGATGAAGTTCTTTATGGATTGCAAACTTTAAAACATTCAAATTCGCCTGGACCTGATGGTATTCCCACATCAACTCTTAAAATGTGTGCTCATGAATTGTATATTCCACTCACAAATATATTTAATGAATCGTTGACATCGCATAAATTTCCCTCTTATTGGAAATCAAGTTTCATAAGCCCACTCTTTAAGTCTGGAAGTCGATCCAATATTAAAAATTACAGACGAATTGCAAAGTTGAGTGCAATTCCAAAGCTATTTGAAAAATTGGTTACGAATAGACTACTTCATTTTGTTGGATGTTTGGTTTCGCCATATCAGCACGGTTTTGTTAAGGGCAGGTCGTCTACGACTAACTTACTGGAGTTAACGTCTCATGTTTTTGCAGCTTTTCGTGATAAATGTCAGAAGGTTGTAATTTACACAGATTTTAGTAAAGCTTTTGACACAGTTGCTCATAATTTGTTAATATACAAACTTGATATTATTGGTTTTCCACCTAAATTGTTGCACTGGGTATCTTCTTACCTTAGTGGTCGTACCCAAAAAGTGTGGTTTAAAATTGTATTATCTTCAACTATATCAGTAACATCTGGTGTTCCTCAAGGCAGTCATTTAGGTCCTCTACTTTTCTTTCTTTATTTAAATGATCTACCGTCTATAGTTAAATCCTCTATCATTTTGATGTTTGCAGATGATGTTAAGTTATATATGCCTATATGCGATACTGAGGATTCCACCCATCTTCAAAATGACTTGGATAGTCTCTCTAATTGGTGTTTGGCCAATGGTATGTCGCTAAATCAGGGAAAATGTAAAAAGCTTTCGTTTTAGCCTAGTACACCGTTGAATGTTGATTACCTTATTGGTTCTTACATATTGGAAAATGTGTCTTCCTACATGGATTTAAGAGTACTTCTTGATCAAAAGTTGCGGTTTGATCTTCATATTGATTCCTGTATAGGCAAAGCCAGATCACTGTTAGCTTTTATAAAAATATGGGCGAAAGAATTTGCTGATCCTTACGTCACTAAACGTCTTTTTGTCTCTCTCGTTAGCCCTGGATTAGAATATGCTTGTATCGTGAGGTGTGCGGATAATGCCTGTTACATTGGCCGCGTCGAATCGATTCAAAGACAATTTTTACTTTTTGCTTTATGTGGTCTCGCTTGGAACATTGATGATTTGCCACCTTATAAAAATCGACTAATGCTTATTGATCTTCCTACACTTGAAAAACGCAGGTATATGTTAAATGCTATGTTTATTGTAAAACTCATTAGGGGTTGTATAGATTCAAATTTTCTAGTGAGTCAAATGAATTTTAATGTTCCCTGTAGACAAACCCGATATTTCTATCCTATAAAACTACCGACTGTCCTTTTCGACGCGTTTGCCTCGTTTACAATTAGATCTATAATTCCTTACCCGCTTCAGATTCTTAAGCAATATTTAATTCGTAATTAATCGGGAACTATTATCCAGTTTGTGTTGCCAACCATTTTCCTCCGATAAACCAGTACTGCTTCTATTAATCAATCTTATTATAAATCCTGTATTCTACAATGAATTGTAGCTGACGCTGAATAGATGGATGGATCATTAGCGGTTGAGGCCAGATGCTGACATCCATGTCATGTTCCATATCTTCAAGTCCCTACTCTTCCTGTTTCTCCCATTATGCTATTTTTATGTTCCTGTTTATCGCTCCACACATATTGTTGCGACGTTCCTGCTCCAGATGTGACTGCCTATGTTATCTCCTATGATTTTATCCTAAAGTTCCTGTGAATCATTCCACTCAAATTTGTGGAGTCTGTTTACCATTTCTCTTGTTCCTGCTCATCCCCCTGTTGTTCTACTCCAGCTGATGTTCCTGTTCCAGATGTTCCTGTCTCAGCTCCTGTATTGCTACTGTTTTAATTATGAGTTATTTTTTATTTTTGTATATTGTATTATTATAACTAACATACGAGTACAAGCTAATTATAATATTTTTTTTTAACTTTTTGGTTTCATTTTAATTATTTTATGTTAATATTTTTATATTTTTCTTCTTTTTTTTAATTTTTAAATTTTACAAATTTTATTCATATTATTTTAATGTTACTCTACTCTTTTTCTTATGTTAAATGTATTTTAATTTTATTAAGTATTGTATGTTATGTCTACTATGTATATAATATAAATTTTATAACGTTGAAAACATATTACCGGCTGTATCCTATTGAGGATTGTAGCTGTGAGATAAATAAATAAACATTAAATCAAGAGCAAAAAGAAAAATCCAAAATTCCCAGAGTTTGTAAAATCTGTGGAAACAATTTTTTACATTGGAACATGTAAATGCGATTTCAAGGCAGCTACATGTGCATACGGCTTGGTTCCAGAACGCCTCAAAGAGTTTATGCATGATCAACATAATCAGAGAAGACTCACAGTGGATGCATTTGTGATGGAAATTGAAGAGCAAGGAGCAACGTCTATGTCATCAATGCCAACATACCAAGATCCCGATGATTCAACATACGCACCGCCATCGGTTAAATAAGATATGGATAGAAGCACAAGTTCACAATACACAGAAAGATACGATTGTTGTAACTTTGCCTTGATAGGTGACATATTTCGTGTGCCTGATAGAGTAGCATTGGGAACCGCTCTTTTCCAAGATTTGAAAATGAAAGATAAGCATGGCAAACCTCTCATCATCGATAAATCGAAAGTTCGCAGAGAAAAAGAGAAATTCAGACAAAATGTGCTTCGCAAACGACAAAATGTGCTTCGGATGATACCAATTTGTTAGCGATTTCATTCGATGGCAGAAAAGATGATAATTTAACGAGCGATAAAATTGATGAGAAGTATCATACTAGGATGGTAAAAGAGCCTCATCTTTCTATTTTGAGAGAGCCGAATTCAGAATTGATTGGTTACGTAAGACGGGAACATGAAACCGCTGAATACAAAACAAACCAAATATATCACTGGATGCATTAATTGGCGAATGCACTGACGGTTAGCCAACAAACACTGGCCCACACGGTGGAATTATACGGCGATTCGAATTGCTGTTAAAAATACCATTGCATTGGTTCGTTTGCCTTCTACACTTCAATGAACTTCCGTTTTGGCATTTGGTTGAAGCTTTGGATAAAAAAACCAGCACTGGACCAAGATCGGCAACCAGGAAACTGAGCCGTCAAATCGAAACTTGTGAAACTCTTCCGGTAAGTTTTTGCTATCACTCATTTAGTATAATTGTCAACAGTTTTTAATTATTTTATTATTATATATTTTCAGGTGGTGGACGGCTTTCAGAAAATTGAGTTGAAAGATATGCCCCCTACTCCAGAAAAAAATTAATTTTCCACCGATTCGAAGTACTTATACGACATGGCCCATGCAATTTCTAGCGGCGTGGTTTCGGTGGATCTGGCTACCATCAAACCAGAAAAAATTGTATATTCTCGCTGGCTCACCAAGGCCGCTATATTATTACGATTATATGTGACAACGGAAAATATAGACAAAAATTTAAGAATTCTTGTTGATTATATAATTCAATGTAATGTGCAATGTACTTCAATATCGAGTAGTACAGCTTTGTCGTGTACGGTAGTGCATTATTTTTCAAGTTCGTTAGTTGGTAACGATTTCTAGAACCTCGTTTACGCATAATTGTCAATCAACTAATTACAGATAATTCATATTATGCGCATTCGGAAAATACCTTGTTATCAATGTTGTTTGATTATAGCAAAGAAAAGCGCGACTGTGCTATCAAGAAAATTCTACGCTATCGAACCGACCCAACGGAACTTAGAGTTTATTTTTTTTATCTCCTTTTTTATTGCAATCTATAAAATACATGACAATAGTCAACTAGTATATAATGTTCAAACAATTTCAAAAAAATATACAAATTTGAATTTGTTGCAGTCTTGGCATGATGAGAAACAACCAGTGCTGGTCCTCGTTGTAGGTGGGTTATATATCACTAAGTGCTGACTAGATGCGTGTGTTTGAATCTTTTAAGTCTTCTGCTCTGTGAAGTTACTTCTAGAAGATTTCGTGCTAAGACATTAGTGTGCGAAGACAGTCTTGATTTTGTCGATCTCCTGTTGAACAGTATTTGTTTGGAAGTCTCTGTGAAGAATTTCGTTTCTCACGTAGGTGGGTGCATCAGCGATGAGCCGTAGACATTTTGATTGAAATCTTTGTATGATTTCGATGTTTGTTTTTGATGCCGAGCCCCACAGTTTTAACCGTCCTGGTCACCTGTTCAATTGTTGCATGTTTATCCCTGAAACCAAATTGATGGTCAGGAATCAGGTGTTTGGTTCGAAGTATAGGCTTCATTCTGTTAATCAAAATTTTCTCAACTATTTTGCCCAACACTAGAAGGAGGCTTATCGGTCGGTGCGAATTCACGTTCTCGAGCGGTTTACCAACCTTCGGAATCATAATCACTTCGGCCACTTTGAGCCACTAGCCGGCTCTGAAAATAGCATTTATTATGTTCCTGAAATGTATTATAGCTGAATCCGGGAGTTCTTTGAGGATTTTTGTCGTAATCGCCTTTTCTGTTTGGTAGGCTTCCTATTATTTCTTTTAGTTCATAGCAGGTTGTTCTTTTGATTGGTAAGTCCATTTGAGCAGGTTATGTGAGAAATTCAGCGACCTCACAAGTGAAATCTGTTGACAGGTTGGGTTGAAAAACGTGTGAGAGGTGTTGAGCAAACGAGTCCGCTTTTTCCTTATCATATCTGGACCACGTTCCGTTAGTTGATTTTATGGGAGGTATTCTTTCCGTTGTTCTGTTGAAATTTTTGCTGGCTTTCCATAGGTTGTAAACAGTGCTTTCCGATGGTGAAAGATTAGAAACGAAGAAGTCAAACTTGTTATTCTTTTCCATTGATATGGCTTTTTGTAATTTTTCCTAACCCTGTTGAGTCTAGTTTTGTCTGCTGGGAATCTAGTTGTTTGCCAGGTTCTTTTCAAGTTCCGCGTTTCTCGTATGAGGGCTCTAATTTTCCCGCTCGTTCGATTATGGTCGGCATGACGTTTTGTCTTGGGAGTAGCTTCCCAAGCGGCTTGTTGGATATGCGCAGTGAACATATGTACTGCGTCTTCTATTTCGTCTTCTTTTTTAATGAGACAGCTAGATTGATTAGCCTACTACAGGTTTCCCTAAAGTACTTCCAATCGGTATTCTCAGTGTGCAAAATAATCGGTGATTCTACTTGTCTGACTGATGATCGTAGAACGGTGATTATTGGAGAGTAGTCTGAGGAAAGTTCAAGGCATGAGTAAATGTCGCATTTGTTTCTGTCCACATTTTTCAGGATAAAAAAGTCTATGACATCGGGGGTTTTTGAGAGATCAGAGGGCCAATAAGTTTGTTCTCCTGTTGACAAATGAGAAAGTTGCTCCTCTTTCATGGCCTTGTGTAATTCTCTACCTCTTGTATTGTTCAATCGTGAGCCCCATACTTGGTGCTTAGCATTGAAGTCACCTCCCACCAAATATGTTGAACCAAGCTTTTTAAAATACGAGACAAAATGATATTTGTTCGCTGAGCATGATGGAGGGCAGTAAATGGCCGCGAGTACAATTGGACCATTATTGCCGTGGACTGTATGTTCTTTGGCCTATAGCTATCTAGGAGTGTATGTCATATATCCTGTCTAATGAGAATGGCGGTACCACCTAGAGCTGTGTTCGCTGGATTATTTGTACAGTACATTTAAAATTTTGGTATTTTAGTAACATGTTTGCTAGTAAGATGCGTCTCAGATATGAACATGACATCTATGTTGTGGTTTGTCAAGAACGTTTCTAGTTCAAGAACGTGATGGCTAAGAACATTAGCATTCCAGGCAGCAATCTTGAGATTGTGTTTCATTTAGTGATTTTTGGGATAAGGGTTGTTATGAGGTTGATCAGTGTTGCGATTTGTTGCATAAGTGATTTCATCATAAATTTTAGATCTTCGAAATGATGAGAGCATATCTGCATACATTCTTTGTCTTACTTCGTGGGACGTTGAGGGTTGCTTCTCTGGAATGGTTTCTGGTAGACTTTGTGGGATTTGAGTAATAATTTGGTCTGCATTATTGGGTTTTTGACGTAATCTAGGAAAAGTTTTCTGCTGAATTTCTTTGTATACCGTGCATCCCATGTAGTTAGCTAGGTGTTTGTCACCGCAGTGAACACATTTAACGTCATTTGTGCTAGTATTAATCGCACAATCTTTCCTGTGGTGATTTCCGGCACATTTTACACATCTTGACGGCCTGTGGCAGAAATTTGCTGTATGACCGTACTTTTGACAGTTTATGCATTGTGGTATGCTTCGTTTTGCTCTTGGTGGCTCGAATTTCACTTTTGTATAAAGCATGCTGTTTATTTTATAAATTTCTCAGTTGTTTTGGTTTGGTTTTAAATTTACCCAAAATAGTGGTGTTGGACGTTTACTTTTTGGGTCTTTGATGTTGCAAACATTAACAACATCATGACCTATAGATGTTAAACATTCGTTTATTTCTTCCGTTGGTGTGGAAGGGTGAAGACCCCGTAGTACTACGTTAAAGTTTCGCTGGCTTTTCACTTTGTAAGTGTGAAAATCTGTATTTCTTTCAGATAACGCTTTTGGTTGCACTTTTACTTCGTCGATGTTAATTATTTTCAATTCGTATTCAGAGTTGGCTATTGTTTCTAGTAGCACGTTTAAGGGTTGAGTGTTTTGTACTTTGTATATAAATATAGGTGGACGTGTTATCACGACTGTCTCCACAGGGGCGTCAACCTCTTCTACAGCTAGAGGTGCGAATCGGTTAGTGTTATTTTGTAACCAATATTCATTTATTTTGTTTGCCTTTTCATTATCTGGGCTACACCGTGTTCGTTTAGCCTTTCTAATTTAGTTGGCATTTTCTTTTCTATTAGCTTCAGTGGTAATATCCAGTTCAGCGGTCGAAGACTTTTGGTTGAGACTGTTATAAGTGGATTGGGTATGGGGGTGTGCTGTCCTTGCGGTGATGCCACCAGTTACTGCTATCGGAATTAGATCCATATTTCCCAGAGGATCGCTAGTAGTCATGGTTTGTGTCTTGGCTGAACGAACTGATGCGTTGCCAGATGTAAGACAATATACTGTATTGACGTAAGGTAATAAAGGTACTGTACATACTGCGTAGCTCGTTTTGGTATAAGTGGGGTGGTTTGATGCGGTTGTTGTTGTTAGAGTAGTCGTCGTTGTTATATAACTAGCAACTGTCGTTACTGGTTGTAACTATTAATGGTGGCGTACCGCCACCTGGTGGAGGTGTTAGATTTATTCCCATCGCTGAGCTTTAGTATATCATCTAGCTGCCAATCCAAACTAACCGGAAACACCATTATTTGACACTGGTATTATTGTTTTGTTTATTTTCGTGAAGTAATTAGTCTTTTTCTTGCAGCTGAGTGGAAAAAATTTTCTTATTTACTTTCGGTTTTTAGTATTAAAGAATAACAAATTAATACTTTTACAACCGAAATATACAAGAACGCACACATGGGTCTATTCAAACACAACCGGAACCGTGGAACGGACAAGTATGTTGATGAACGTGACTATTTAATTTATGGATAACTCCGTATTTTCCGCAAATTTTGGCCCGATATATGGAGCGTAACAAAAACACGTCCGCAGGTATCGAGGGTTTATAATATGACAGTGTCAAATCTTTTTTAAATTTTGTTGTTTTTTTAAATTCTCTTTTCAAATGCGGCATAAAATTAAATTTTCTTTTCTTCACACATACAAAGAACGGAACGACACGTTCAATTGCTAGCTAGCGTTTCCAAACGAGTTATACCGGAAAATGTTGAGGCTGTTATGGCGACGACATTAGAGAGCCGTGCGATTTTGCCCAGACTTGAAGGAAAAAAGACTTGAAACAATATTTTTTTTTAGTTTCTTTTCTGTTACTAAGTTAAATTAATTTTTTCATTTACATATGTTCTGACTAAATAAATTTCTAAAGAGAAAAATAAACTCCAAATAGAAAAAGAAATATCCATTACGCTGATTTTTTCATGTAAAGTGCCAACAATTGTGATTTTTTGAAATATTTGTATGGGGAAACCCAGGGGGTGTGACATTGGCATGGGTGGGTCGGCCCTCCGAAGTTAGTGGGGGTCGGGTATACATTTGGACTCGATTGGTCAAAAGTCGGGCATCAGAATTCGTTTTAGAGGTCGGATAGAATACGTTATTTTAAGCAAAAAAAATCGCCGCAAATACATATTTTCGGTGTTATGGGCCCGAAAGTTCGGATATGTGAGACGGTAATGGGGCTAAGTGTAAAGCTATTCTTTACAAGAACAAATGACCGTCAGTGTTGATAGAAGCAGTCATCAAAGTGTCTATCACGTTCTTAGCCCTAATTTTTGAGTGGAAATCATAATTGATCACCGATCAAACATAATTTAAATTCTGAATTCACTTTTTAGGTTAATAGTTAATTGCTCTTTAAATAGCCAAAGTTGGGCATTTAAACTATGATCAAGTGACCATATGATGTATACATAAAACAACAAGAAGAACAAACTCAAAGTTTCTTTAATTGTTAATGTGAGCAATTATAATCACCATCCTAGTTCAAATAACAATAATAACGTATCATTTAACTCGTAGTGCAGTTAGATATTTATATCTGCTCAAATATTTTGAATTTTATCACTTCACTTTTGTTTTGCAAATGGCGTCAGTTTGATGCATCGTAACGAATATCCGAAAAATGTATGAATACCGTTTATTTTTCGTAGCATTTGCCAGTAAGTAAGATTATTTGACAAAGCTCTGAAAAACTCTTTTCGTGTTTAAAGTCAAATCAAACATAAATCAAAATCAACTGATTACCAATTTAAATAACCAGTCAAAAATTGGGCCTTAAAGCCAGTATGAAAAAGTTGATGGAAACTTTTGTGTATGTGCATGAACTTATGAATTCGGTCGCCTATAAAACATATATCTGAGCTGCTTACTCTGCTGCTGTTTACTTACACTGCACAGTGGTCACTTCCGGCCAAAAATTTATAACTTCTATATTTCTTTAAGTAAATACCTGAAATTTGGTATTCAAATGAAGAATATCATATCTGATCCCTCAGCTAAGTTTTGGACATACACATAATTTTTATAACATACCTAATAAAAAATTAAACACATATGATTGATTTATTTGGAATTTTATTTTTTTTATACATATATGAATTGTATGATTTTTAATTAAATTAATTAATAAGTTTCAAGGCTTCATCTATCATGTCTTGTTCTTTCTTATCACTTTTTATTCTTATTTTACTAATCAATGGATCCGAGGATATTAAAAGGTAATGAATGACGTCTTCATTGTTCAGTTTTCTAGAAAATCCTCTGCTGTGACTCATCCTGGCCGATTTACAAATTTTGTTGGATGCTTCTTGAGCCTCCCCTGATAATGTGCCTATTGGTATTCCTATATATTGAATTATTTCAGCACCATGAATCAGAACCTTATGTACAGTCGGCGGCATGTTGTACCATCCATAGAGGCACACAAATAGGTCAGCTGTTTTATAACAAAATACTTTAAATTTATTAATAATAATTTCATGGCCTGAAGCTAAAACTTGGAGAATAATTGCAAAGTTTTTAATTAATCGTGGGTCAATGTTTAATATTTCAGCAACTATATTATAATGTTTGGAGAATGTTCGAGTAATATTACCTTTATTTGAATTAGCTGAATCCGGTCTTACGACATCAACACATGTCCAAAATCTTGATCTCATTTTGTTCTGAATATTTTTGTTCTGTTTTGTTTTTTGGTCTTGTTATCATTTGAAGCAAACGATTTCTTAAAATCCATATTATACGCTATATGGAGAAGACACTCCATAAATCTTATCCAGCAATGCAGAGTGCTTAACCCGAAATTGTAATTGGCTTCAATGGGTTTTAATGATTTAACATATGTAAGTTTATTCATATTGTTTGGATTTGCATTGCATATATTGCAAGATCTGGTTGACATCTGATTTGTAAGAATGTTAGCGACTTTGCCATCAATGATTGTACAAAGGAGAGAATAGTTGATCACAAATTTACGGCTGTCATGGAATTCAATTTCTGATGGCAATACATTTTTAATTTGTTCACAAATACTCCTTTGCGACGATTTTTTTATTTTCTTTAACAAATTCAAACTGCATTGGTCGACAGAAAGATTTGCTAAGATTTTCAGACGCCTTATGAAGTAATGATGAATCATATGTTGTACAAATTTCAGCAATTTTTCGTCTTTTGGTTCTCTCTGAACATTCTTTAAAGGAAATTACTGGCCTTCCTCTTTTTACTTGTTTACTAGTTGCGGCATCCTTTATTATAAAATAAGTATTAAATATATTTATTTTTATGCATATATTTTTTCTACTAACTTACACAATCTTCACATTCCAAGTAATTAAAATTTAATTTTAACCACATTGATTCCCGATTTTCAAATGTATTCCTAGTTATTTTGCACAAATCCCATTTTTTTGACCGGTACTAATTAAACCTTTAATTTTGCTTTTTATTTCGTCTTTTTTAAACATTTTTTTGATCGCTCCTCTATGTGTTTCAGCATTATTAACAATATTTCATCCCATTTTTTATTTTGGTGAAGTTGAAATATTTCAAAAAGTTCACCATTTGTAATAGATGGAGTCACTAAAAATGTTCTGGTTAATAGGAAGGCACGAAACGGCAGCTGAAATTTATAATACTTACCTGTGATACTATACACTAGTAAATGTAATTTACACTTAACCTCTACTAGCCCCTTCTAATTTGTTCAGGTCTTTCAAAAATTGGTTTTGTATAGCATTTATTTGTTTTTTAACTAATTCACAATCACTTCATTTATCAACAAAAATAATGCGCACAAAATTGCAATAACCACAATGTTTAATTACTAACACTTTTTAAAAACACGTGCTACTTTACAACAAAAACTTTGAAGAAAAAATCATAGCCTACTTCTATTTAAAAATAAAATAATCAAATTTAAAAAACCTAAAAAACAGGCAGAAAATTATTTTCTTTGCTCAAGTATAAACAATAACATAGTTATCCAATAATCAAAATAATTAAATAAATAAATTAAATTATTTTTTTTTAAGTGTTGGCCAAAAATTATTTTGGCTTTTTTTTAATTTTGATGAAATGTTAATGATTAATTACTAATCATTAAAATTTCATCAAAATTAGAAACAAACAAAAATCATTTTTGGCCGGAATTGACCACTGTGCACTGTGTGTAATTTTTTAAGCCATGGAAATATAACCATATACGGACACCACTACGTGATAAAAGACCAAAAAAGAAAAGACCCGTGTCTCCCAGTTTTGCCCAAAGTCATGCACTTTTTTTATGGGCCCCCAAAGATTTGGGGTCTCGGTGTCATTTTTGCAAAAAAGTTATACTTTTGTCAGGCTCATATCCTTCAATCCGTTCGGAGTTTTGATTTACTTTCTGAGGGAGAGTTAGAACTTGTCATAAAGAACAAAAATTGTATAGATATAAAATCAAAAAAACATCATCTTCAAGGTCAAAATCGCAAAAACTTTAAAAAATTAGATTTTTTTTACCTTTTCCCCTGTTCAGGTCCATAGGTAGCAAACCGTTCAAATTTCAAGGAAATAATCAACTACAAAAATTTACCTAAGATCTCAATAAACAACTTATGAATTTCCTAGGAATGATTCTTAACACCGTTTAGGTAGCCGCAAAAGTGAAAAATTTCCCGAAAATTTTTTAATTTCATTTATTTTTTCTTTACTTCAACAGTGAGATGCTATCTATTACAAAAATAATAAAAAAAATATTCGTATTATGTGCCGTGTGCTTTGGGTCATTGTCCTGACAGAACTGAAATGTATCCCTAATACCAAAATTTATGGCACTTTCGTTAACATTCTTTTTCAACAGGTCGCGATATATCCATTTGGTCATACTTCCTTCCCACCATGATTTTGGTTCCTCCCTGTTTAGCCGTTGCCAGGTTTTCTCCAAACATTAACACGTCCGTCGGATCCAAATATATTAAATTTGCTCTCGTCCGTTAACAATACATGTTTCCAAAAGTCAAAATCTTTGTTTTCGTAGTCCTTTGCGAATATATGTCGAAGTGCTATTTTGTTTTTCTATAAGTATAATTTTTTGCGGGCAACTCGACCATTCAATCCATTTTTTCGGAGGATGCGGCGAATTGTCTGCGTTAGCTTTCTTTCCCAAATATTTTTCTACTTCTGTTGATAATTTTGGGGCACTTAATTTTGGATCTGCCTTTACTTTTCGAACAATCCAACGTTCATCAGCATTATAAGTATTAAATATTTTGCGGTTGTTTGTCTTCAACTTATTTTTCACAATACCATAACTTTTATAGCCTTGAATTACACTGTGTGCAATTTTTTAAGTCATGGAAATATAACCATATACGGACACTACTACGTGATAAAAGACCAAAAAAGACCCGTGTCTCCCAGTTTTGCCCAAAGTCATGCACTTTTTTAATGGGCCCCCAAAGATTTGGGGCATCGGTGTCATTTTTGCAAAAAAGTGATAATTTTGTCAGGCTCATATCTTGCAAACCGTTCGGAATTTTGATTTACTCTCTGAAGAAGTAGTTGTAGGTCTTGTCGTAAAGATCAAAAATTGTGAACATATAAAATCAATTTTGTTCAAGGTCAAAATCGCAAAAACTTTAAAAAAATCGATTTTTTTAACCTTTTTTCCCATGTGCAGATCCATAGGTAGCAAACCGTTCAAAATTCAAGGAAACAATCAACTACAAAAATGTACCAAATATCTCAATAAACAACTTTCTTGAACATATGAACTTCCTAGGAATGATTCTTATTAACACCGTTTAGGTAGCGCTTAGGTAGCCGCAAAAATGAAAAATTTCCCGAAAATTTTTTAATTTAATTTGTTTTTTCTTTATTTCAACATTGAGATACTTTGCTATCTATTACAAAAATAATAAAAAAAATATTCGTATTATGTTTATAATGTTGCAAATCGCACTCTCTTAAGTTGTGGATCCAAATCGTCCGAATCTGACTCTGATTCAGAACTTATGGTGTCATTCATCATTCGGAGTGATCTTGTGACTCCACCAACATACCTGAAATGAATTAGAAAAGAAATCAAAAAAGGAATGCAAAAAAAATGCATCAATAAAATCGATATTACCTCTGCAAGCAATGCGTCGATGTTTTTGCCTTTGCCCCATTTCCCTTGGGCATTGTGGTTTGGTGAAACCGCTCTCCTTGCACATCGGATTCGGTAGGGAGTTGTTTGATAAAATCGTCAAAATGAAAATGAAGAAAATGCTGCTTTGGCATCGATATTCTCAAAATTTCTTTCACCCATTCTCTTGCTTCCGGTTCTGCGTCTCGATCCCCTCCCAAGACTCTGGTGCATACACGCTGAAGGTAAATCAATGCCATTGAATGACTATCGTCAAGCGATGATTCAAAGTTACTCTTGAATAGCTTCCTAATGTCAGGGCCATTAAGTACGCCTGTTAAATGACAACAAAAAATAAAGAAAGAAAACATTAACATAGTGTAAATAGTATGTACAATGAGGTGAACAAAAATTCGTTTTAAATTTACTACAATACCTTTTTTAATTTTGTTATCGCTACGCTTTGGGAAAACGCTTTTCAAAAATTCGAATGTGTTTGGACAATTTACAACGGCCACTTCGATGAATTTTTTAACAATTCCCAATTTTATGTGGAGCATGCATTCTTCAGTTTATGTTGTTTCATTTGTTCCTCCACACTTCCTATTCGTCTCTACGAATTACATTGGTATTGATTCAGAGGTGAGCGCGAATCCCAATTACAAAGAAAGCAAAAGAATTTTGGAAAGCCGCCCTTATCGATGATCCCTTTCAAAATGTTGATGACCTTCAAATTACAGCAAATCTTCCATTTATTTTCGTAGTATTAGATTTTTTCATTATCTATCAAAATGTTCCCGTGCCAGTGAGACAAAGAAGTGCCCGTAGTGTCGAGAATATTGCTGCCGCTGAGGCTTCAGTTCAAGAAAGCCCAAATGTGTCTCTCACACGTCGTTCTCAAGCGTTGGGCATCTCTGTGACGTCGTTGTGTCGAATTTTGCGAAAGATCTTGGCCTACATCCTTACAAGATCAAATTGACGCAAGAACTGAAGCCGCTTGACCACCATAAGCGTCGTATGTTCGTGTATTGGGCTGAGCAACAACTTGAAAATGATTCGGATTTTCCTCGGAAAATCATCTTCAGCGATGAGGCTCATTCCTGGCTGAATGGCTTCGTCAATAAGCAAAACATGCGTTATTGGTCAGACAGCAATCCACACGTAATCCATGAGTCATCATTACATCCCGAAAAAATTACGGTTTGGTGCGGTTTATGGGCCGGCGGCCTCATTGGGCTGTACTTCTTCCGTTATGATCAAGACCTGCACATAACTGTGAATGCGAATCGCTACCGTTCAATGATAACCGAATATTTTTGGCCCCAATTGGATAATATGGACTTGGAACACATGTGGTTCCAACAGGACGGCGCCACAAGCCACACAGCGAATGCCACAATCAATTTATTGGAACCCAAGTTTGGTGAACGTGTTATCTCACGAAATGGCCCAGTCGATTGGCCGCCTCGGTCGTGCGATTTGACGCCGTTAGATTATTTCCTGTGGGGCTATGTCAAGTCTATGGTCTATGCCAACAAGCCAGCGACGATTGATGAACTTCGTATGAATATCCAACGTGAAATTGCAGCAGTATCGGCCGATTTATGCTTGAAAACCGTCGAAAATTCGGTCCAGCGCACGTTGGGGCCAAATTAAGTTTTCGCGGCCAAAAGTCAATTTTTCAACTTTAACTTTCCCAAAATTTTTTTATGGTGGTTTATTTGCAACATATTGAGGAGAAAAATGCAAAAAAAAAATATACTGTTGGCAACTCTATTTGTGCATAAACAGCTGTCATATAATCGGTTGTTTCAACTGCATTTTTTTCGTTGTCAGTCTTACAAATATATAACATATAACAAAACGACGCCAAACCTACAAAAATTACACTAAAAATAATCTAAAAAATGGATTCGAAAGGGAAGAGTAAGTACAATATTATCATGATGTCCTAAATTTATAATAATTATGTATGTGATATTAACAAGGGAATGATTTGTCTGAAAATTAACGTAAAATTGCAATGGAAAATTGTAAAAACAGGGAGAAAAGTTATATTGCTGCCCGTTGTTCGATGGTCGGGCTTGTTCTAGGTTGTAGATTAATCTGTTGTTTAATGGAAAAAAAAAAATATTTTGTGCTTTTTTGCGCCACCGATATTGGTGCAAGTTTTTGTAACTAAGGTGCATTTTCCTCAATTTTAAATATTTTAAACATGTGCAGAAACTTTTGATAATTATTCCATTCATTTAACGAAGCATCATTCGCTTTTATGACTAATTCTACAATTCAGAATCGGCTGCCGGTGATCCTGCTATACCTGGTTTATCCAGGAAGGATATTTTCCTCCTAATCAAGAATAAACTAAATTATGGTGCAGCTACTGCGTACGAGGCTATTGAAAAAACCATGTCCGAAAAATTACAACGTCCTTTCACGCTATCGAACAACGTGAAATCTCGCATACGCGTTTTGTTGGTGAGTTGGAAAACCGTTTGGAGGCACGAGGACAAATTTTTAGAGAAGTTTTCCGAATGGCTGAATGTGTTGGTTCCCTTAGAAGAATCTCCAGCAGTTGCAAAGAAGTCCAACAAAATAGGTCGGCCTTCTTTAGAATTTTCCGAAGCTAGTGAGCGTACAAAGTGAAGAAAGACTGAACAATTGCGTGCAGGGACAAGTACGGAAGAATTGTCTTATGCGACTCAAATGAACCTTCGAGCATCTGGCAAATTAGATGCTGCAAAAGTTGTCAAAGATGTGACACTGGTAAGCCCATTTAAAGCCAATCAGTATAGAGAATCTTTCGGATCGATTTCGGAAACACCTCTTTCTCCTGATGCTGCTTTGTCGCTTATACTCGAAACGAATTTATCAAAATCACAGTACCAGAAAATTCGTAATGAAGGCAGAAAAAACTGCTCCACTTTATTTCCGTCGTACAAAAAAATATATCTAGCGAAGCTTAAATGTTACCCAACGAAATTAGATATTTCTGTAACGGAATGTAGTGCCGAAGTAAAACTGCAGGCTTTGCTAGATCACACAATCAAAAGAATCTTGTTAACTCAAGCGGATGTTATTAACAGTATGTCTTACGAAGAAGTTCGCAACTTGACTTTAATTTGTAAGTGGGGTTGTGATGGCACTTCGGGCCAAAGTACGTTCAAGCAAAAATTTACCGATGATGATGGAAGCCAGTCTGATGCAAACATTTTCGTTACCTCACTCGTTCCATTGCAACTTTTATCAGCCGACCAGGAAGAACAAAATTCAGTCATTGTATGGAAAAATCCAAGGCCATCTTCTCCCCGTTTTTGTCGACCAATCAGGATTCAATTTTTGCACGAAAATACTGAAGCCACTGTTAACGAAATGGAATTCATTAAAAAGCAAGAGACTAACCTCGTCCCTTACAAAACTGACATAAATCTAAAACCCATAACCGTTTCTTTCAAACTTGCTTTTACAATGATAGACGGTAAAGTTTGCAATGCAATCACAAATACTGCATCTTCTCAACGTTGCTATTTGTGTAAAGCAACTTCAAAAGACTTTAACAATATTGATGCGATGCTGGAAAAGGAAATCAACAGTGATCATTTAGAGTTTGGTTTGTCAAGTTTGCATGCATGGATTCGATTCTTCGAGTGCTGTTTGCATGTAGGGTACAAACTTGATATCAAAAAGTATCAAGCGCGAAGTTCCAATGATAAAGAATCTGTTCAAACCCGAAAAGAAAACATTCAAAAAGGCTTTCGTTTACGATTGGGGCTGATAGTCGATCAACCGAAGCCTGCTTTTGGTAGCTCGAATGATGGGAATACCGCTCGGCGATTTTTTGAAAACTCTACCACTTCTGCTTCAATCACAGGGGTGAATGAAGATCTTATCAAACGTTTTCATGTTTTACTGCAGGCACTTTCGAATGGCCACGAAATTAATCCAATTACATTTCAAGATTATGCCATACAAACAGCTCGCGACTTCGTACACTTGTACCCGTGGTATTATATGCCAACTTCAATGCATAAGATTTTAATTCACGGCAAGGAAATAATAACTTCTGCTCTATTACCAATCGGACAAATGTCTGAAGATGCTCAAGAGTCCAATAATAAGTATATTAGAAAGTTCAGAACAGATTTTACGAGAAAATGTTCACGAGTAAAAACTATGGAAGACCTTTTTTCACGGCTTCTATTATCATCTGACCCATATATTTCTAGCTTGCGCAAATTACCTTGTAAAAAGTTTAAATCATTGCTGCCAGAAGCAGTACAGTTATTAACTGCGCCAAGTATTTCAACGAGTGAGGAAAGCTCAAGCTTTTTTCCGGTTGAATCTACTGACTGTGAATCAAGTGATTCTTCTGACGAAGATTTCTAAAGTTGTACTTAACCAACTAGCCTATGTAATGAATAATTTCTAAAGTATCTATCCATCATTATAATTTTAATTTAATTTCTGTTTAAACCTAATTTTAAGCTAATCATTGTCATATATACATATGTATGTATGTATAAATAAAATGTTTTTTTCAAACAAGTCATCCATATTGGATCCGCCATTTTGTTTTTTCAATTTTTGACTTCAGATTCGTAATCAGCGACCCCAAAAACCCTTAAGCACAAACATTTACCTGAATTGAATGCGTTTTCGACTTTTGGCCACAAATTTGGCATTCGGCCCCATAGTGCAGCGTCTGGACTTCTGCAAGCGTGCCCGTGGTGGCCATGCAAAAGAAATCGAGTTCCGTACATAATGGCATCGAACGTACTTTCACAGGAATAAAGAAATTCGTTGGTATCTAAAACCGGTTTTGTTTTATTTAAAAGAACGCTCTTATTGAAAACCCCGTTACATATTTATGTAAATGTATTACAATTTATGTAAAATAAATTTATAAAAGATATTGCCCAAGTGATTTGTAATTGAAATATCTGTTGACTCATCAATCAAAATGCTATACTTTGAATGCTTGATTCCGTACGAAAATGTGGCCATAAAACATTTTTTATAATATTGGCACATTTACTTTTGTGCAGTTTTAAATTTAGTGTATCCTTAAAGAATGTCTTACAAAGGTCAGTAAGATGGTCCACCGTTAATTTTATTTATTATTTTTATTTAGCACACTCACCAGTAATTATCAAAATTATATATATACCAACAACACAAGAATGCAAACGAGTTCATGGGTTTGACAACTCAAGCTTAAAATTTCATGAAATCCCTATACATAGTTGGATTTTTAAGCAGTTACTGCAGAAAAAGTGTGGCATACGTGTAAAAGAAAAAACTTGAAAATTTTATAAAAAAAATCGCTAATGCTGAAAAAAAATCGCTATTTCATGGCTAAATGGGGAAAAATCGTCAGATTTAGCCAAAAATTCGATAAATTGTCAACGCTGGTTGTGGTTCATCTCTTCCCAGTTGAGGCTCATAATCGGTATCAAATGGATCTTCATAAGTAACACCACTTGATCTAGTCATTCCTGTAAATTCTGTCCTACAATCTGGAGTTGGCGGCCTTGGTGATACAAAATTGTCAGGTGCAAGCACTGGTAGTGTGACTGTTACAGTTGCTTTATAAATTTTATTCCTCTCAGCATGTCGATTTAGACGACATGTGTAATTTACGCATGCATAGCAACTGGTTTCATCATGATCACATGGGTGATTAATCCAGTTTACCGGCTTACAATACTTCATACTATGTTTGCCTCCATTCAACCATGCCATGAGATTGTTATAACATTGGCGACACACTGTATTAGGTGTGTAATTTTCACCGGTCAAGTCTATTTCGTCGAAAACAACTTATATGCACTCTTGAATTCACTAATTAAAAGATTCTTTTCCTTTTGAAATCTTGTATAACTTTTTTTATGATTTGATGACCGCAAATTGCCAGTTGCCAATGTTGTGTTCGAATTATGCTGTAGCACTTTCTCTATAACTTTTACCGCTGAGCTCTCGTTGACGTCGCGCTGTGTAATGCCTCGATGTGAGCGTCGTGTCGCTTTTTATATTGTGTGCTGCGTCCCTTGTCGCGTGTGCTGTGGTCGGTGAGATAGCATAGTATCTCAATGTTGAAGTAAACGGTGTTAAGAATCATTCCTAGGAAGTTCATATGTTCTAGAAAGATATGTTCTTATTGAGATGTTAGGTACATTTTTGTAGTTGATTGTTTTCTTGAATTTTGGACGGTTTGCTACCTATGGACCTGAGCAGGGAAAAAGGTAAAAAACAATCGAAGTTTTTAAAGTTTTTTTTGCGATTTTGACCTTGAAGATGAAGTTGCTGTGACCTTGAAGATATGTTCTTTATGACAAGAGCTACAACTTTCCCTCAGAGAGTAAATCAAAATTCCGAACAGTTTGCAAGATATGAGCCTCACAAACTGATCACTTTTTTGCAAAAATAATACCGTGGCCCCAAATCTTCGGGGGCCCATAAAAAAGTGCATGACTTTAGGCAAAACCTGGAGACACGGGTGTTTTTTTTTGGTCTTTTATCACGTAGTGGTGTCCGTATATGGTTATATTTTTTCGTGTTGTACTGTGTTATCAAAGATTGTAAATCCGTCACAGTTTGTTGGGATGGAGAGTAAGGCAAACTGCTGTAAAAAATTATATTTGGAGTCAGAAGTGCCTGTGGATCAATAACACCAATCTCTGTTATGCCGAAACAAAATCAAAGAGAATATTCTTTAATTTTGTAGCTCCACAATATTGGTAGAGCAGAATATCCAATGCAACAGAATTGTGAGAAATCGAAAAGGAAACAAAAGGAGTGAATTAAAACAATTTCCAGATGTGGATTCTTTATTAGGATTCAAACTTCTACGTTCTTAAAAAATCGTAGTGTCAGAATGACAGCCATATTTAACGAAACGACATTGCCATTCAAGATACAAAGATAACTATATTAAATGGTTACTTAGTATCTGGATATTTAGGATGAAAATGTGGGAATGCACAGATTGGAATATATTTAAGTCGCGTTCAATAAAACGTTTTCGATTTGACGTAAACACAGTTGACTAATCATATTTGATGGATATATGTATCCATCACATTTGAATAATCAAATTTGATGGGCATATCCGGCAAGGGTGATGAGTATACCTTTTATAATAAAACGTTATGTTATTAATGATTTTATTATATATTTGTAATGAATTAATAAATGACTAAGAATGAATGAAGGACAATGAATGAAATAGATAAGAATAATCGATTTAAAATGATTAAAGTAATATATTATAAATTAAATATTTTCTGTAAATAAATAGATAAATAATTTGTGTAAATAGTAAAGTAAAACTAGAGGAAATAAAATACTTACTTACAATTTTTTTTATTAAATCTTCTGCTTCATCCTGTGGTGGCTTCGTTCAATTGCCTTTTTCACACTTTTTTCACACTCCATAGCTACTTGGAGTTAAACAACATCTAAAATTTGAACAGTAGATATATATATACATATATATCTATATATATATGTATATATATTAATAACAATAAGTATATATGTATGTATATCAATTAATAATTATTTAATATTTATAGACAAAAATATCGCAGTCTTGTTGAAACACAAGCTCCCTAACGCATGCTTTTCCCACCTAACATCCCAATTGTAGTCCTGAAGCAGGTTATCCGTGAACATTGCGCGGACGACACTGCTAACATCCTTGATTTCCCTTTCAGTTTGTGTAAGTATGCCACCATCACTATTCTGGTAGGGTTGTCTCACTCTTGCACATGCATTCCTTACTATTATCTCATTGCTACGCAACAATGGCAACGTCAGTAGCAAAAACTCCCCAACAAGCTCAAAGTCGGACTCGGATCCGATTTGAGTCCGACGCGTTGGATTCCGCTTACGCTGATCCGATTCCCATCCGATTTGAGTCCGGAACATCGGATTTCGTTTTCTCTGATCCGATTCGGATCCGGTTTGAGTCCGGAACATCGGATTTCGTTTTCTCTGATCCGATCCGGATCCGGTTTGAGTCCGAAACATCGGTTTTCGATTTCTCTGATCTGATTCGGATCAGGTTTGAGGCAGACACATCGGATTCCGCTTTCGCGGATCCGATTCGGATCCGGTTTAATCCGACGCGTCGGATTTCGCTTTCACTGATACTTTCGGATTTGGTACAGATCCGCTTTTGCTGATTCGATTCAAGTAACCACGAACATTTATTGTAATATTTTTAATTAATTTATCCCATATTTCATATTATTTTTATGTTATATTTTATATATTTTGTTTTATTTTACAACGGATATAATATTAGTGCATAAGTGGTACAAAATATAGATCTTTTAATAATTTTATTTTTAAAACCTTTTTTCTATGTGTAATTTGTTTTGAATATGTAATTGAGACTACTTCGACGTGGTTGCAGGTAACGCAGTACCGAATAAATTCTTCACATTGATTTTGTTTGCGTTTTAATTTTCCGGTACAAATTTTAATCCAAAATTATTTCGAGACTGAATCCGATACGATTTACACATCGGATCCGTTCTCGTTTCGATTTCGGAACCCATCGTAATGATTTAAAATCCGACCACATTTCGCTATCGGGGCCGAATTAATTTCGCTATCGGAACCGAATTCATTTCGCTATCGGTTCCGATTTCATTTCGATATCGGGTCCGAATTCATTTCGATATCGGGTCCGAATTCATTTCGCCATCGGACGCAATTCTCGTTTCGAGAACGAAAGATAAATTTCTCCCGCTCGCTGATCCGATCACGAACCGAGAACGGATCCGTTCTCGAAATCATCTCCGAGAAGTCGCTTATTGGGTCAGTATAATATAGTTGCAAATGTGTTAGTGCAAAAATGTTGTATGGGTTAGTTTCCATCATTCAATAATTTCAAAATAAACACAAAAAATTAAACATGTTTTTGATAACTCGCTTAGTTACCGATATATGCGATTTTGAAATTTATCGAATTTGATTTTTAATTTTTCTCAATAAAAAAAACAAAAATTATTACGCAGCAAAAAAAAATCAAACGCAGAAAGTTTTATAACACAAAGAGACTGTATAAACCGCGAAGGTGTTGGACATACCCCAGATAAAACCCCTAATTCAGAAGGAAGTTCGGCCGTTCAGAAAGCATTATAATGCCGAAAGACTGCAAAAGTCGTGAAGCCGGTGTTGGACCTACCTCAGAGGAGAAAAAAAAAGAAAAATATCCTCATTAGCCTCTCACATATCCGAGCTTTTATTAGCTTTTATTAAATTATTTAAAATTTTAGTTTTCCGCATTTCTCCTCTTCGATTGTTCTCTCCTATATTTACCTCTCGCTCTCTGTTTTATAGATAACCTCAAAGAAATATTTTGGCTTTCATACCGTTTTGAAGACCATCGATTTATTTGACGACACTTGGTTCTATTCCATGGAACTATGAAATGAAAAAAGTTTAATTTTCGTTTTCATTAGAAGTTTCACTCTCTCTTTTAACAAATACCTATTTGGCAATTCTCGTTTGTGTTATGAAAAACGTGTTTCATTCCCATTGTTCCATTAAACTTTTGTACCCTATCATTGAAATTTCGAAGCAAATGTTAAACTAGTGAAAAACCAGTGACCCGCTTGTTAGGGTCACTACCAGTGGTTGCCACTTGACTTGATTGAGGATCGGCTTCGCCTCCACGGGCCACTTCCTTGATGCTGATGTACTCGATGTACTCTGCAAAATTTCAAATGTTTACATGTTTATATATATGTATGCGATGTTTTCTTTGCTTTTCACAAATTACCACGAAACTTTATCGATCTGACCAATTACGTCAAATCGCTTGCCGAAGTTACTGTCGTCGAAAAATCAGGGACAGGGGCGAGGCAAGTGAGAGAAGTGTAAGTATGGTAGTAAAATAGTGTGAATGTATTGCTACTGTCGGAGAAAAACCGTCCCGTGTAAACACCAGCTTAATTATGTTACAAATGACAATGACCAAAGAACAAAAGGTAAACAAACAAATCCAGAGACGTACATACATAGACCAATACATACGTAGATAATTTTATTCGTTTAACAAATTAAACGTCATAGGTACGATGGAAAGTAAACATTGGATTTTGGAAAACATGGGTTCAATAATACCAGATAGAGGCAATAGTAAACAACGTTCAACAAATGAACAACAACCGAATTTCGTGTTTTTGTGGCAAACTAGTTGTGTTAAATACAATACAAATGTATACCAACGATAAAAGTCAACAAAAAAGTGAAAAATACATTTAAATTTTTCAGTTCTACACCAAAACAACAGGAAAAAGTTAAGTGAAACGTCAGATGAGAGAATGAAAGTATCTATGTATGTTTTGGTCTATGCGTACATGTGTGGAATTTGGTACGTTTGCATATGTCATAAACCAACTATGGTATAGAGAAGAAAATTTACTCATGGAGTGGAATGCCAACAAAGAAAACGAGTGAAGCGCGTCGTTTCACTGCTCTCTCTCTTTGAATATTTCAACACACGAGGAGTTTTCTATAATGTTATTGTATCTAACTATAGAAATTCCAACCATATTTAAATAAAATTACATTAAGTATGTAAAAAGTATGAAATAATCAAAACTTACATGAATAATCGCCTTTTTTGGTTCTCTTCTACTAGGGTTGCCAAATTGCGCCGGTTTTTTCTTGCATATGTAGGTCAGGGTTGCAGCTGATTGGCACTGCACTAGGGATGAGCAAACTCATTGGGCTCAAAACCCATCAATTTGGGCACGAACTACATATGTAAACATACCGCCCACCTTTCGCGAATAGCGTAATAAATAAAAATGTAACTAAGGAAATTAATGCAGTGATTATAAACTAGGTTATTACACAGATGGTGATATACAACTTGGTTAATATTAGCCCAGGAATAAAACAAAAAAGGTCCAAGCACCACTTCCAGGACCGCATTATTCTCTAACAATCGGAACATCTCCCACAAGAAACACCAACCAAAATATGGTATTTTGGATTTAGGAAAGACAGTTTCATCATTTCCCTTATAGGAATTTTTGTTCGGTCTGTTTTCCAATACTCATGAATTTATTCAAGCTCAAGACCTTTTTAAATAATATAAAGCTTATTATCTTTATATTACAGCCTTGGTATCATTGGAACATTTTTATGCTCGACTTTTTTGAAAGTAATATAAAGATAATAAGCTTTATATTATTTAAAAAGGTCTTGAGCTTGAATAAATTCATGAGTATAGGAAAGACAGTTTCCAGAAATGAGGAACGAAATAGTTGAGACAATGGCAACGACATACAAGATACATCAAGATACATACATTGGTGCAGACGGGGTTCAAATGTTAGCCCTCGGAGGTATAACCAGGTCTGTGCAGACTTTTTGCATATAAAATTGTGTATAACTTTTTTGTTTTTCATGTTAGAGACAAATCCTTTGTAATCCTGGGGCAACAATCTCCGAACACAATGAGAAAAACAATCAGACCGATTGTGGATCCGGCTTCGGGTTAATCCGGGTTTACAAATATTTTGGTTCAAACGGTATAACCAGGTCTGTGCAGACCTACTACATGTAATTTGTATGGAATGAATGGGGGGTAGGTGATAAAAACCGTTTTTGAGTGGGATTTTGTGGAGAAAATGTATATAAAATGTACATTAGGGTTATGACTATTTCGAATTTTTGCAAATATAAAATTCTTCATCGCATAGCCGTATAGACCATGAAAAAATATTAAGAAATTATGTATTACTTTTTCGCGATCGTTAAAAAAGTTCACCCACCGATCGCGATGAAGTTTTGAATTGTAGCTTTTCTTTGAAGCAAAAAAAGTGTAATTTAGTTGTTTTTCTTACTGATTTCATTTTCACTTGCAATTCCAAATCAGCAGCGCTGTAATATATGCGCGGAACGCGCTATCAAAATTGCGCAAGATATTTTTGTATTATCTAAAACTAGTCGAACTTTGAACTTGAAATTCATTTCATTCAACCCAAAACCATAGTTATTTATCAGTATTATATTACTCTTTATTTAAAATATATAAAATATGTAACATATATATACCATAAAAGTACCATATACTTTAATATACATTGTATACATATGCATATATGACAACAAACAATAAAAAATATTTAAAAAAAAAATTTCAAAAAAAAAATCTTGGTGAACTTTTTTCACCAAAATGATATAAAAAATGATTTTTATTATCAGTACAACATTGCCCACAGCGTGGTGCGATGAAGAAATGTTGTTAAAATTTTGTCATAACCCTAATGCACATATTGAATAGAGCGCAAACAAAATGTTAGTATATCAGCAAAATTTTAAGTTTAAACCAAAATTTTTTTTTATAGTATTAATAAAATAGCGTAATAGTTTTTATTGTTAATTTTGTGGTTTTCGTAGCATAAAATGCATTTATACACACTTTTAGGACACCTGACTATGCATTTCCCTACAAATCCCATGTAGGTCTGCACAGACCGGTTATACCGTTTAGCGACAAAAAACCCTTATACCTGCGAGGGTTAAGGGCAACTTGGACGCAAACCGGGCGTGTGATAAATCGAGGCTGTGTTTTCTAATCAAAGTTTTCACCCTTATGATTCAGATTACGTTACAAATGACAATGACCAAAGAAACAAAGTAGAAACAAAAGGTAAACAAATAAATCCAGAGACTTACTTAACTTTAATTCACTTTCAATTTATTTTATTTTTTTTGGGCATTCACATACAACAAGAAAAAATTCTTATAAATTTCAGTATGTGACGACATACATAGATACAATACACAAGGAGGTAAAATTTCAGTTGAAATATTTAGTAATTAGAGTATAAACATATTTCAAATTTAAGTCTAAAAAAGGGTAGATAATAAATGACGGAAAAAATGTTCTGTTTCAAAACATGAACAAATTTAAAGAAATGAAAATGGAAAAATTAAAAATAATTACATCAGATGATCAGCATAGTGATGCTGTTTTAGAAATGCGAACGAGTTTACGTTTAAGTTTAATAAATAACATAAATAATTGGAATAATGATTTTTTAAAGATATCGGTGTTGCCGGTTCGTTGAATATGAGCTGGGAGGGAATTCTAAAAGCGAACTGCATTTACGAAGAACTGACATTCCGATACTTGATAACGCCGTGCGACAGGGACAACAGTAATTCCTCGTTGAGATCTTGCAAATCTTATTGTGCTATAATGATATGATGGTTGTTTGGTAAATATAGTTTCGCGAAAAAATTGTAGTGTCCTTTTATTAATGAGGTTATTAAAACATACGCCGTATAATTTCTTCGAGAATTCAGAGATACTCGAAAACCTTTTTATCTTGAAAACATATCTTACTATGGCATTGAAAGTAACATTGAGTATACGATTGCTGCAAGAGTCACAATTTGCAAATAACTCGCAGCCGTAGAGAAGTTTGGGAATTAAATACGTTTTTGATAGTAACTCTCGAATATGTTGGCGAGTGTACGATTGCGTGTTGTAAAGCGATCTGAGCATGTAGTTTATAACATAGCTGATCATGATTGACACAATCAAATGCTTTTGAATGATCAAGAAGAGCTAGGATAGTAACTTCTTTTGTATCAATACTACGTCGTATTTCTTCCGAGACGTCAATGAGAGCAGTAACACAGCTATGTTTTGCTTTACCGGATTGTTTGGAAGAAAGCATCATATTATCATTCAAATATGTATTTATTTGATGGTGCAGAATTTTCTCGAATGCTTTAGATAAATATGGGAGTAGCGCAATTGGACGATACTCATTCTTTGACTTCAGAATTGGAGTTATTTTAGAATGTTTCCAAATTGTAGGAAAACTGCTTTTGGTTATTATCGTATTGAATATATGTGTAATGCAGACGATGAGATTTGGCCAAAGTAGTTTTAAACATTTTGGATGCACATTATCCATACCAATTACATTTGACCTTATTGATGACATAACGTCAGATGCGTTTACACAAGTAAAATCAAAAGATGATAATACAGTATTTGTAGTACGTGTACTCGAAGAATTCGATGTGACTGGCTGATTTGGAGCATTACAGTTACAAAGGCTATGGCGTAGATGATTAGAGGGTAGCAAATGAGATGAGACTATTGAAGATCTTGTCGAGGGTTGTGATGATGCAGAATTAGAAGCGTGAGTTTGGAAGTTTACAAAGCCATTATTGGGTTCATTAACATCGATGGTAACGTCTAGATGAACAGACTTTCCAATACCAATTTACCTGCTAACATGCCATGTTTTTTTGGGGCCTATTGCGGATCTGAATTTGTTTCCATAGTGCATTATTTTATTTGCAAGTATAGCATCGTTAACTGCCTTTCGAGCATTTTTAAATTCAGTATGCATTCTGTGGGTTTAAAGGTCGATCTTCCATATAGTATGTTTCTTGCCGCAAATATTTATTAAAACCTGTATATTTGGAATTTTGTACTTTCAGGGGGATTCTATGGCCTGATCGAAAAGGTACTAGGGAAATGATGGAGAATGAGAGAGCAAAGAAGACATGAACTAAGTTTAAATAGTGTTTATTGATACTTACTTACTTAATTATCGGGTCTCGAACAACCTTACAAAACGAAGATAACATAATTAATGATAATACCAGGATAAAGCTCATACAGCTCATGATTCATGCGGCGCCGATTATCGCCGTTGTGCACTATAGGGCCATACATTTTTCGGAGTATTTTTCTCTCGAAGACTCCTACAGATGCTTCGTCTGCTTGCGATAGGACCCAAGATTCTGCGCCATAAAGCAAGACAGGTTGAATGGCAGTTTGGTACAGCTGGACTTTTGTTACTCGAGAGAGGGCTTTATCTCTAAAGTGCTTGCTTAGCCCAAAATAACATCTATTCGCAAGCACAATTCTCCGCTTGATCTCAAGGCTGACGTTGCTGGTTTTGTTTACGGCAGATCCGAGATATATAAATTCGTCCACTACCTCGAAGTTGTAACGGTTATCAATGCTCACGCTTTGGTCTAATGGCGTGGAGGCCCTGTTCGTTGAAACCATTAATTTTGTCTTGTCCTCATTTACCGTCAGACCTACTTTTGTTGACTCCTGCTCATTTTTCGAAAAAAAATCGCAGTAACTTCTCTAATTGTACGCCCAATAATATCTATATCATCAGCATACGCGAGCAGCATGTGACTTTTGCTGCTGATGGTTTTATTCATGTTGACTGCAGATTTTCTCATAATGATCTTCATTAAGATATTTAAGAGATCGCACGATAGGGTGTCGCCTTGCCTGAGGCCTCGCTTAGTTTCGAAAGGTTCGGTAAGATCCTTACCAACTTTCACTGCGGATTTGATGTTCGTCAAGGTCATCCTGAAAAGGCGTATGAGTTTAGCAGGAATACCAAGCTCAGACATTGCTTCATAGAGTTTCTTCCGGATCGGACTATTGAAGGCAGCCTTGTAATCGATAAATCGATGATAGGTGTCGATTTGTTTTTCGTGTGTCTTCTTCAAGGTTTGGCGTATCATGAAATTCTAGTCAGTTGTCGATTTTCCAGGCCTAAAGCCACACTGGTATGGTACAATCAGGTCAGCGATAATTGGTTTTAGTCTTTCGCATATTATACTGGACAGAACCTTATATGCTATGATAAAAAGCTTATTCCACGGTAGTTGGCACAGATACTCCGGTCACATTTTTTAAATATGGAACATAGTACATAGTACATAGAACAAATTTTTCTAATGTGCTGATGAATGCACATTATCAGCTCATTGCCACCAGCCTTAAGCAGCTCCGCCAGTAATCCATCAGCTCCTGCGGTTTTGTTGTTCTTAAGCCGGGCAATAGCTGTTCTGACCTCGTCTTGGTTAGGAGGGGGCAATCGACGTCGTCTACTAATGATAGCTAAATTATGTTTTATGTTGTTTGCATTGAACGAAGATACGCATTCCCTCTGATTTCTGTCCATTTTTTATATTTTTTTAAATCGAGCGAACCCATCGCCGCCACTCTTACCCGCCCCTACCGACCGAGAGGGCCACGTCCCCATAACGTGAGGACAGCGAACACATTATAGACCGGTCTATAACGGGAGAGCAAGGATCATAAGTTCACACGTTACAACCAACTACAGAAATTCTTCACCAGTTGGTATTACACTAACATAAGTAAGTATAAAAGCACATCACGAGATGTTAACATAACAGACTTCATAATATATAATAATTACAAGCAAAACGAAAACCAAATTATAAATCAGACCAGATAGTAAGGATAAAGTAAATTAAATTTACATATGTATGTTAATGAATATACAGCACTAATGCAATCGGTTCAAATGACAAATTATGCTAGACTTTGTCGTTTCCCAACTACCAGTGAAATCAATAAACTGATATAGCTCATTAAAGTCACGACACATTCTCCAAACTGGATTAAAGGACGCATAATTCGAACGCTGAAACTCGATGTGAATGAGTTTATAGTACCTCGTGGGTCTCAATGGGACATTTATGAAAATCTTAGATAACAGAAATTCAGAACATATACATCCATCAATTATCTTCAAAACTGTAATAGAGTTTACCATGGTACGTCTACTACTAAGAGTCGGCAATCTGATCAATACTAGTCTACTGCTATACGAAGGAAGATTATGGTTCGTGTTCCATTGAAGATTTCTCAGACAAAAAATGAGAAACTGTTTCTGGACCGATTCAATCATATTAACATTCAAATTGTACTGGGGGTCCCAAACAACTGATCCATATTCGATAATAGGGCGGACTAGTGAAGTAAAAAGATTTTTCGTAACGTAGGGATCTGAAAATTCCTTTGCCCAACGTTTAATAAAGTTCAGAACGCCATAAGCCTTGTTTACCATCGTAATTATGTGGGAGTTGAAATTCAATTTTCTGTCCAAGAGAACACCAAGATCAACAAATGAATCCAGCGATTCAATAACATTGCCACCTAAAATGTATTTTGCCGAAAGTAATGATAACCTAGAGAACAGCATATGCTTACATTTCGTAAAATTAAGCTCCATCAAATTGGTTTCGCACCACGTCTGGAAAGTAGACAAATCCCTCTGAAGTAAAGTATATTGACAAGGATCCTTGTAAGAAAAATAGATCTTCACGTCATCAGCGTACATTAACAATTTAGAGTCCATTATGGAGGCGGGTAAGTCGTTAATGAATAACAAAAATAGAACCGGCCCAAGATGACTGCCCTGAGGCACCCCAAATGACACAAAAATAGATCTTGAGAATGATCGACCAAATGATACCATCTGTTCTCTGTTCATTAAGTAAGAACTAATCCAATTCAGCATGTTACAATTAAAACCCATTGCCCCTAGTTTATATAATAACAAATTGTGGTTAATTTTTATCAAAAGCCTTACTAAAATCGATAAAAATCACATCTGTTTGATCTCCATTAATAAAGCCGTCAATAATAGAAGAGGAAAACTGAAGCAAATTAGTCACGGTGGAACGACCCTTCCGAAAGCCATGTTGACATGGATCTAAATAGAGGAAACCTGATGAGAAATTACCTCTGTGACTAACTTCTCAAGTATCCAACTGGCAGATGTCCTCGAAAGTTATAAGGCTGACATTACCGCTATCCAGGAAATGCGAAGGACAGGACATGGCTGCACAAGAAAAAGAAACTGCGATATATACTACAGTTGCGGATTTGTAGTTGGCAAAAGACTGCGACATCTAGTCTCTAGGTTCAATCCTGTGAGTGAACGAATATCCACAATTCGCATAAAAGCGAAATATTTTTATATTTCCCTAATTTGTTTACATGCCCCGACAGAAGAGAAAGATGATGATGCCAAAGACATATTCTATGAGCTCCTAGAGGAAACGTATGACCGCTGCCCTGGCCATGACATTAAGATTGTACTAGGAGATTTTAATGCCAAAGTAGGAAGGGAGAATGTGTTTAATCCAACTATTGGCAATTTCAGTCTTCATGCTGACAGTTCCGACAACGGTATGAGACTGATTGACTTTGCCGCGGTAAAAAACATGGTCATTAGTGGCACAAGATTCCAGCATAAAGACATCCACAAGGCTACTTGGGTATCCCCTGATCAAAGAACTAAGAACCAAATTGATCACGTGGTAATTGATGGAAGGCACTCATCCAGTGTAATGGACGTACGAGTGATCAGAGGAGCTAACATCGATTCTGATCACTACCTGGTAGCAGCAAAGGTTCGCACAAGATTAAGTAGAGCGAAAATCGTACGAAACCAGACGCAGAGGAAGCTGGACATCGGAAAGCTGCAATTACCAGAGGTAGCCACAGCCTACTCAAGGAAGCTCTCGCAACTTTTGGCACAGAACCCACCCCCTCCCGATGACGATCCTGATGCGCAGTGGAAACCCATTTCCGACTCTATAAAAACTGCCGCAACAACCGTACTTGGTTTCGAAAAACCGCTTCGCAATAAACCGTGGTACGATGAAGAGTGTCGCATAGCAAATGACGAAAAGAACGCTGCACGTATGGTAATGCTTCAGTCAATTGCAACGCGAGCTGCAACTGAGCGGTATAGGGAGAAGAGAAAGGAGGTAAACCGTCTCTTTAGGCGGTAATCCAAAGCCGATGGATTACCGGCGGAGCTGTTTAAGGTTGGCGGCGATGAGCTGATAAGGTGCATGCATCAGCTCATTAGCAAAATTTGGTTAGATGAATGCATGCCCGGCGATTGGAGTCTCAGTGTACTATGTCCCATATTTAAAAAGGGTGACCCGAGTATCTGTGCCAACTACCGTGGAATAAGCCTTTTATCCATATAAGGTTCTATCAAGTATAATGTGCGAAAGACTAAAACCAATTATCGCTGACCTGGTTGGACCATACCAGTGTGGCTTTAGGCCTGGGAAATCGACAGCTGACCAGATTTTCACGCTACGCCAAATCCTGGAGAAGACACACGAAAAACAAATCGACACCTATCATCTATTTATCGATTATAAAGCAGCCTTCGATAGTCCGATACGGGAGAAACTCTATGAAGCAAAGTCTGAGCTTGGTATTCCTGCAAAACTCATACGCCTTTGCAGGATGACCTTGACGAACACCAAATCCGCAGTGAAAGTTGGTAAGGATCTTACCGAACCTTTCGAAACTAAGCGAGGCCTCAGGCAAGGCGACACCCTATCGTGCGATCTCTTTAACATCTTAATGGAGATCATTATGAGAAAAGCTGCAGTCAACATGAATAAAACCATCAGCAGCAAAAGTCACATGCTGCTCGCATATGCTGATGATATAGAAATTAGAGAAGTTACTGCGGTTTTTTCGAGAATTGAGAAGGAGTCAGCAAAAGTGGGTCTGACGGTGAATGAGGACAAGACAAAATTAATGGTTTCAACGAACAGGGCCTCCACGCGATTAGACCAAAGCGTGAACGTTGGTAACCGTTATAACTTCGAGGTAGTGGACGAATTTATATACCTCGGATCTGCCGTGAACAAAAACAACAACGTCAGCCTTGAGATCAAGCGGAGAATTGTGCTTGCGAATAGATGTTATTTTGGGCTAAGCAAGCACTTTAGAGATAAAGCCCTCTCTCGGGTAACAAAAGTCCAGCTGTACCAGACTCTCATTCAACCTGTCTTGCTTTATGGCGCAGAATCCTGGGTCCTATCGCTAGCAGACGAAACATCTGTAGGAGTTTTCGAGAGAAAAATACTGCGAAAAATTTATGGCCCTATAGTGCACAACGGCGAGTATCGGCGACGCATGAATCATGAGCTGTATGAGCTTTATCCTGACATTGACATAGTTAAGCGGATCAAGATAACGCGATTGCGCTGGCTAGGCCATGTCAGTAGAATGGATGAAGATGAACCAGCGCGAAGGGTTTTCGAAACCGAACTCGAAGGAAGACGAAAAATTGGAAGACCAAGACTCCGCTGGAGGGATCAGGTTGACGAATCCCTGCGTACACTTGGTATTGCCAACTGGAGAGATAAAGCAACAGATCGAACTGGTTGGCGAAATATGTTATCTTCGTTTTGTAAGGTCCCTGACCCCCAGGGGTTGTCCGAGACCGGATAAGTAAGTAAGTAAGACTAACTTCTCAAAAAGTTTAGGAATGGCACTCAATTTTGAAATTCCCCTCTAATTTGCAACATTTACTAAACTACCAGATTTGTGGAGAGGGATTATATAAGAGTTCTTGCACTGTGCAGGAAAATGACCGAACTTCAACGAAGCGTTCAATAAGAGAGTCAACGGTAAGCTGAGAGAATTCGAGCAGTATTTCAACATAGAGTCCGGGATACCATCAGGACCAGCTTTATTCGAGGCTTTCAAGCTGATTAAGTTATTTAGCAACCACGAAGAATTTACGACAGGTGCATCAAATGGAATGGTAGGGCGGACAGTGTACGGGTATGATTTGGAAACATCATAGGCTCGGGTGGAATAAATAGATGCGAAAAAATCGGCGAAACAATTAGCAATAGACTATTCATCTCAATATTCAATACCGTTCATTTTGATTATACAAGGTGTGGAAGACGAATTACGCTTCAAGTTAACAAATCTAAAGAATGATTTGGGGTTCCGTTTAAAATTAGCCTTCAACCTATTCAAGTATAATCTGTAACTCTCACGAGATTTAGAGTTGTATCTACTCCTAGCAACAATAGTCCAGATTTTCTATACTTTTTCGAACATCTATTCCTTACATTCTTGAAACTATTTAGAGCCCTTGAGGACCATGGGGGGCCAGTATTACCCATTACTGGCCTCCTGGGTACAGACTTAGAAATATAGCCATTAATACTATTATAGAAATCATCCAGGGCTTTTTCAAATTCAAAAGAATTATCACACTGACAAATACTATGCCAGTCGGTATCAAAGATAAGATTATTCAAAAGAATAAAGTTCGGACGCGAAAAGCATAGGCCAACATAGGACGAAGAGCAATTGCAACCAACCTGCATGGTATCATATGTAGAATTAATTCCCAGCGTTGGATGGTAACTATCCTCAGGAGAAATTAACGGATCAATTCGAGAAATATCAAAGTTGTTAGAATCATCCATTAAAACTAGATCAAGGACTCGATTCATAGAATTGGGAATGTCGTTCAATTGCATCAACCCAAGTTCGGAAATATGCGTAACAAAATCAGATGACCAATCACATGGTGTCAATGGAGTCAGAGAATTAGTATCGGGTAAAGACACCCATGTCACAGACGGCAAGTTAAAGTCACCCAATACTAAAATACGGTCCTTTCTACTGGCTAACGCAATAACTTTTGCAATAGCGTCAATATGCTCTTGATATACCTCAAAGCATGAAGATGGCGGAATATAAGAACCCGTGACAAACAATTTCAAATCGCCTAAATTAATGGACACCACAATAAACTCGAGATCGTCAATGTCATCACCTGTAACCAACTCAGAAGATAAAGAATTCTCAATTGAGATTAAAACACCACCACCAATTTTAGCAACACGATCTTTTCTATAAACTACGTACTTATTGCAGAACAACTAAGAATTAAAAACATTAGGTTTAAGCCATGTCTCAGAAAATGCAATGACATCAAACTCAAAACCAAACCTATCAACAAATAATCTGGACAATTTAGTATTCAAACCGCGAACATTCTGATACGCCATATTCAAACTCCCAATTAGTTTTTTGGAGTTGCCTTATCTCCAGACGGTAATCTAGCAAAATTATCACGCCTACCATTATCCCGATACTCAAATTCCCTTACGAATGTTCTGTGAGGCCAAAATTCCGAATCCACCAGTCTGACAAATAGATCATCCGGTGCAATAATTTGACCTCCTCTTCGGTCGTGTCGGGGGAAAGTCTAGACACAAAAACTGTCTTCCTTGCCGGCACGATAGTCAACGTTCTTGGTTCCGGTCCTGGAACCGGGGTGGGATTACCACCCGGAGGAGAAGACTTATCGCTGTCCGTGGAAGCTATAGTAACTACAGAAACGACTTCAGCAAAAGTAGAAGGGGCAGAAGATTTCATTGGACGTGAAACTGTAACTGGAGAATTAATGTCCATTAAATTCGGCGAGGAAGGAATTACCAACAATGGAGGGGCCTTCTTAGCCGTCCTCTTCCTTTTCGGCGAGGAAGCTTTCGGTGAACCCGCTCTCTTTTCCAATCCCGGATATTTATTAAACATCCCAATAAACTTGGAAAATCGACCAGATAAAGCCGAAAGCTCCTTTTCCATATCAGAAAACTAGGAATTCATGCTCCTGAAAAATTTGTAGAACTCCACATCCAATTTTCTACATCACTAAGATTGTCCGCCACTCTTGCATAAAGGCCAACACATTTGACATGTATTAAGCCATCACACAACCAACACGAGATAAGAGTATCGGTATCCGATCTAACCTTACAGTCTTTGTTCATGCAAGTCATCATTATAATTAAATCAGAGTAAAAAAAAAAAATAAATAAATAAATAAATAAGAAACGAATACTAAAAACAGAATTCCACAATCGACAAAATTCCCAAAAACGTATGAACTTATTATCCCTTTGATATTAATTCCCAAAACCAGATGGCAACTCTGACACACAAATAACGAAACAAAGAGAATGAAAGAAAAAACAAAAATCAAACAACTACAACGTTAGACGTTCTCAACAATGACAAACAAATATTATTGTTGTTGTTTGTGTTTTACACGATCAACAGAATTTCCAATTGTACACAATAATACAAAAACAGTATAAAAAAGCACTGCACTGAACACACAATTTAAACTTTTATTTAAACTTTTAAAATACGAAAATAAAGTAAATTCATGGAGCACAACTAAAAAACGAACTAAACGAGAGTAGAGTTGCCAAATCTTGAGTGTCCAACGAAAGTGTAAAATTGGTAAAATACAGCAGCAAATAAACCTCTATGAAATGGCCGTCGGTGGTGCAATGGGTAGTGTGCGCGCCTCTTGTACAGGAGATCCTGGGTTCGATCCCTGCTCCAACCACCTTAAAATTTCTTTCGACGACAGTCACCTCGCTTAGTGACGGCGACGCTATCGAGTATATAGCCATGAAAAAGCTTCTCAAAATACCGTTCGGAATCTGTGTAAAACTGTAGGTCCCAATCAGTGAGTGAAAACTGGAAAGCGCACAGCTCAGTGATTGTGAGAAGTTCTCCCCGGTCCCTTCATGGGATGTAATGGGAAACCATTTATTTTTTTTTTAAATGGTACATTTGCATTTGTAGGTCAGGGTTGCAATTCATTGGCACTGCAGCAGGGATGAGCAAATTCATTGAGTCCAAAACCCATCAATTTGGGCACGAACTACATATGAAAAATGCATAAAACCTTTCTTGATCAAAGCAATTGCAAAGGCACTAATTCAAGTGGGGCAGATTCACTGACTTCAGCAATATTAAATTTTTGCAAACAAAAACTTTTCTGATCCACTGTGCCGAAAAATTAACAAGCCTCTTGGACTAAGAGACAGATTCCGATAATATGGTACCGTAATAAAAAACAATAATCGAAAACAAAAAATTATCAATTGTGACTACACAGAAATGTTCGGGAGACAGACACACGAAGACGGTAGCAAAATTATGATTTTTGATTTTTTAGCAACAATAACTATGCTTAGAACCAACGAGTAGCGGATTATCAGAACAGTTTGTTTTTTCCCGGCACTTCAACGGCCGAATACAAAAACAAATTGCGCTATTTTTCGTTTTTCGTCTTAGAGATTAAACGGTCAGATTCACTAAAGTACACTGTACATACCTTAAATCTGCTCCGGAATCACTGGTTTCTTATTTTACGGGCGAAAGACCAATAAGAATTTATTTATTTATTTTTATTAATGAGCAGATAACCAAATTTTGGGAGATTGAAGAAATCCCTAACAAACTGAAAATTTTAGAAGAGAAGATTTTCGAGAAAGTATAAGCGCAAAGAAAAACCTCGTTCCTCCCAACCGAAATCTCAGATAACTGAAGTTCGTTTGGGGACTGTAGTTGGGAGAAACTAACTTCTGTTAACCCATACATGTCATTTCGTTTGGGAGAACTGAAAAATGTTTGCAGCAAACGAGTTATGAAAAACATAAGCTGAAACAAACGTTTGCGAGACTGTTCCCTCGGTTACCGCAACCGAGTTGTAGTTTATCCTAACTAAAAAAACGTTTGCGAGAACTGAAAAACGTTTGCGAGAACTGAAAAACGTTTGCAGTAAACGAGTTAAATTTCCAACTTTTATGATTTTGGTTTTACCCATAAAGTCTTCTCCCCAGTCCCTTCATGGGATGTAATGGGAAACCATATATTTATTTATTTTATAAAGTGTTTTAAAAAAAGTTGGAATTTTTGTCTATTTTTCACTGTCTACATACATGTCGTCGGACTGAAGGCTTTATATTAAAGTGAAGCAATAGAAAGAATAAAAAATCCAAGATTTATATCAGTGTGCTTTGATGAATGTGTCGACATTTCCGACACTAGTCAAATGATTATTTGCATTCGAACAGTGGATAAAATGTTCAATTCGTTTGAAGAAATTTTGAAACTCGAATCCTTCTATGGCAACGTTACTTGTGAAGCTATTTTTGCTTCTTTTGAAAACACGTTCTATCACTAATAGACAAAAGCAAAATATCAGCAGTATGTACAGATGGTGCTGCAGTCATGCTCGGGAAGAAAAATGGGTTTGTCGGATATCTAATAAAACCTGAGATAAAGGTCCCGACATTCCACTGCATAATCCAATGCATAAAAACCATTGGCCTAACTGAAACCATGAAAACTGCAGTAAAAATAATGAATAATTGTGAATATTCAATGAATATTCTTTACCTAAGGTTGCTCTAAGTACAAACAAAAAGCAGTTGTAGACGGGACCACAGGGTACTTGAACCGTCTGTCAGTGTATAATGATGTAGACCAAAAATTGTTCTAGCATAATGTTTTATTGATTTAACCTTATTTATACCTAATAAATTATGAATAATCATAATACTAACTTAATTGGTTTAACAGCCTATGCTATGTTGTTGTGATGACTTAACAAATAGCCAAACCAAAGTCCAACGTACGTAAATGAACTGAAGAATATTTCGGTTTATGCTGACTTAGTATTTATGCATTTGCGAAAAATATGTGTTACTATATGCAGCAGAAGGCAACAACCTGACCAAACGTTGATGTTGAAATGTGATTCTTTATTTGACTTGGTCGGTTATTGACATCTGCTGCTTACATTGTATTTGGAACTTTTAACGTTTAATTATATCTATGCTACATAATATAGCAGCGTAATAAAATTACATTTATGATTTAAAATGTAGCTGCGTTACTGAACATTCTCCCCCACGTTGAACGCTGCAGGTTCAACTAGTATAAAACATTTAGATTTCTGGTGACTGGGCAGTATACGTGTCCGGAGCGGTTTGCCGTGGTTGTGGAGTGGTTGGTTGGATTGACCCGCCTCCTCTCTTCAGAAATCTCCATATAAGGTAGAAGATCAATAGCATTGATGACATGATAAGGGCTGTGTAACTTATCGCCAGATGGTGATGTTTGTCGAAGCGGTAGGCGGTGCGTAAGGTTGAAATGTCAGCATCATGTAGTTTGTTCTGGAGCTCGGTTAGCTGCTCGGTGTGATTTATTAAAAGATGATTAGTCGAGTTGAGGATTGATGTGGGATCTCTATCGTGCGTTGTCAGATTGAATTTCGGGAAGCGAGGGTAAGATGCTAGAATGAAGCTTGACGCGTTGTAGTGAGCTCGAAGGGTGACTTCAGAGGTCTTAACTTGGATCAAGGTTGATGATGCCTGAACCTTGGAGCGTGTATTGTATAATTTTTGTTCCGCAAACAGTGCTGACGTCGGTTTCATTCGTAGTAGCATAAATCCATTGATTCTTATGATGTAGTTGTCGCCAGATGATAGGCTCCTTGTAAGTGTTGAGTTTACACCTGTTGGTTAGTTTATGTTTGAACAGGTCCACTTCGCACGAAGCCGCCATAGATCCCTTCGAGAATATTGCGTGGTTGTTGTCGCAAATAAAAATGTCACTGCTTGGTTGAATACAGCTGCGAATGTCATCGCTGGATAGTGGAATGTATTCATCTCGATGAAGATTGATCGCCAGGTACTCTGTTTGGGGATGTATCGCAACAAGAGTGCCGTTTTTGTTTGCGGGCACCCCAAATATTTTCAACAACTCAAACGGTTGCTGGTCAACTAGAGGGAGCCTTATTTCGAACATAACCTTGTCCTTAGTGACTGCTGCTTTTGCTCGCATGATTTTGTAGAATTGAATTAGGTCGATGTCATCGAAAGGTAGAATTCGTGATACCGGTAGGTGAGCCTTGAGCACGTTTATTTCCCTTTGCAGCTGATCCGGCGTTAGTAAGGATGGACTGATCCTACAGTGATGAGAGTCTGTAAGAACATTAACGATTTCCGCTTCAACTTGGCGTAATCTGGTTGCTGCTAGAGTTAGTTCGTTGGCAAGAAGGGCTACTGTGTGAGCTATCCTTAGTTGGGTTTCGGCTTCCACTACTTGGTTATGCATCGTTGATATGCTGGCGTGGATTTCATTTATTCTAGTTGTTAATGAGAACTCGTCTTCCTTTATTATGTTCGAGTCGATAATTGAGGTCGAGTCGATAATTGAGGTTTGGTTGTGTAGCAGCGATGAGAGGTGGCTTCTGTCCATCTCTGCCTTTTGTATCGTGTTGTCTATTTCGGCTGCATAGTCCGCGTTTAGCATTCCGAACAGAGATCTTGCGACATTATCGACAATATTTAGAGCGCCTCTACGCAATCTCCTTGGCATGATGATATCCCTATCTTGGATTAAATCGGCTTGAGTTTGCTTGAGGTGAGATACGAAGTTGTTACATATCGCTTCTTGGGGAGATATTCTGCATAGATCGGAGAATATCTTTATACCGTCAGCGAAGTTGCCAATTTCTGATCTAAAGAGTATGAGGTTGTAGTAGACCATGAGCTTCCATTCTGCTGTGGCTATACGTGCCGTACCAATTCCTTCGAAATATAGCCCGGGATTTGTGTCAAACGGTTGTGGTCGCATGGGATTGCATAATACAACCGGTAGTATCAGGAGAGCCAGTAGTGTTGTGCACAACAAATTAAAGTTATTGGGCCTTTGTGTTCCTTCTTCGCTTCGGGATCATCATTGAGTAATGGCGCTAAACGATAAATTGGCCGCTTGATTACGCCTGATGAAGTTTTGACATCGACTACCTGCACGTTGCCATCTTGTCCCTTGTAGGTTTTGATGATGTGGCCAAGTGGCCATTGCATGACCGGCATGTTGTCCTCCTTGATGATGATAAGTTTATCAGGTTTTATATTCGATGAGGCCGCCCTCCATTTGTGTCTCTGTTGAAGTTGTGATAGATATTCGCTGGACCACCTATTCCAAAAACTGTGTCTTAATTCTGACACAAGTTTCCATCTTTTAGACATGGGTGTTGATGGTTGGTTTGTTCTCGCGTCAATTTGTGCGGTCAGGGGTTCCCCGATAAGGAAATGGCCTGGCGTCAGTGCGGTTAGATCGTTAGGGTTTAAAGATATGGGAGTTCAATTTCTATGACTACCGTTTCCAGTTCTTCATGAGTGAGGAAGGCGGTGGAAACCGAACGCAGAAGAAGATGCTTGGCTGATTTCACCGCTGCTTCACAAAGGCCTCCGACATGGGGGGCTCTGGGGGGATGAATTTAAATTCGATCATTTGCTTGGTGCATGCCCTTCCAATTGTCTCCTGTGACTCCTTCCCGAATATTGATGTCTCCAGTTCCTTCAGTTGATTTCTAGCCCCAAAAAAGTTTGTGCCGTTGTCTGAATATATGGTTTGGCATCGCCCGCGGCGTGAGATGAGTCTTTTTAGGGCTCCAATAAAGGCATCTGTAGTCAGATCTGTCACAACTTCCATGTGGATTGCCTTCGTGCCAAAACAGCAGAGGACTGCGATATACACCTTGTGGGCACGCTTTCCCTTAAGCTTGTAGTGTACCCAAAATGGACCGCAATAATCTACTCCTGTTTTTAAGAATGATCGGCATGGCGTAATTCTGTCTTCTGGTAAATCACCCATTATTTGTTGATACAATTTTGGTTTGGCCCTTGTACAACGAATACAATTGTGTACTGTGTGCCTTGCCATTGTTTTGCCCTTTATAATCCAGAATCCCCTTTCCCGTGTTGTGTTTAGCAACGTTTGTGGACCGCAGTGATGGTTTTCATTGTGCAGCATCACGAGTATTAGTTTGACGATGGGGTCATTATGAGGCAATATTATTTGATGTTTCTCCTCGTATGAGAGATTTGACACCTCTAGTCTTCCGCCAACTCGAAGAATATCTGCTTCGTCAAGGAAGGGGGATAAGCTGCTAATTGGGCTGGATCTACTGAGTTCCTTGGTTGTCCTTAACTTGTTGATGTCATCTGTTGATGTTTGTATGGTTCTGACTATTAGATGCAAGGCTGATGTTAATTCAATTGGGGTTAATAGCTTGGTTGCTGGTCGGTCTGCCGATGATGCCTTGGTGTTTTTGATAAATCGCTTGATTTTGTAGATGATTTCCTCTAATCCCATTTGCGCGGCTGCCGTGACAATGACCGGTCTTCGTTTGAATTCTAAATCACTTTTGGGATGCAATTCCTTCGCGAATTCCTTAGGCCAGAGATCTTCATTTCCATGTAGGAAAAGTGGTCCATAAAACCAAATGTTGCACTCGGGTAATTTTTCTGGTTTTAAACCTCTGGAGATTAAGTCTGCGGGATTGTCCTTGGATTTGACGTGTCGCCATTGACTATTGATGGTAAGGTCTTCTATTTTGCTGATTCGGTTAGCCACAAAAGTTTTGAGTGATGATGCCGCCGAATTTATCCAATGCAAGACAATTTCTGAATCGGACCAGAAGAAGAGCCGTTTGTCCTCGTACCGTAGTTCCCCCTTTGCATTGTTGGCCAGTTCTGCTCCTAGAAGTGCTGCGCAAAGTTCTAGCCTTGGCAGCGATACCCTTTGGAGAGGCGCAACTCTGGATTTGGCGCCCAAAAATCGGACGATTAGCCTTTTATTTGGGAGTTTAGATCGAATGTAAACTGCGGCTCCATAGGCCCTTTCTGATGCGTCGAGAAAGACGTGTATTTGAATGTTCTGCGCAGGTTGACCGTCGAAAACATGGCGTGGGATGCGGGTGTTGTCTAACATGTTTAGTGCCTTACGAAAGGCGTTCCATTTTGTTGTTAGATCTTCAGGGAGTTCATCATCCCAAGATATCTGATCGTCCCAAAGTTGTTGAATGAATATTTTGGCTGCCACTACGACGGGGCCTGCCATATCCAACGGATCATAGATTCGTGCTACATCTGATATGACAGATCTTTTTGTTATCACTGAGGCTGGCTGAAGATTTGCCCTTAGGCAAAATTTATCCGAAGATGGGCTCCATATTAGTCCCAATGCCTTGATTGACGCGTTTTCAAAGTCAAGGTTGACTTCTTGATCGTCTTGTGGTATGTCTTGAAGGAGTTGGCGACGGTTTGCACACCATTTCCGCAACTTGAAGCCGGCTTCCTTGAGCAAGGAGGTGAGTTGAGATTGCATTTCCTTAGCTGTTACCAAACTATCTGAACCGCTCATCCCGTCATCGACGTAAAAGTCCTGGCTCAGGATCGTTGCACCAAGCGGGTATTTGTCCTTTGTAGACACTTCGTCGCCAGATACGGAGCTGATGAAGTTCCATATGTGACGGCGTTTAGTTGAAAATGTCGTACAGGCTGCACAGCATTATCTCTCCATAAAATGAGTTGTAGGTTCCTGTCTCGTTCGTCCACGAGAATCTGATTTCGATGTCGGTGGTGAAGACAAATCTGGGTAATCGGAAACGTAGAATTATTCCGAATACGTCCCCTTGCACTGTTGGACCTGTCAGTAAGATGTCGTTTAGTGACCGACTTGTTGACGTTTTTGCTGAAGCGTCAAAGACGACTCGAAGTTTAGTTGTGCTGCTTTCTGGACGTAATACGCAGTGATGAGGAATGTAGTACCGAGGGCCGGTCAGTTTTTTTTGGGTCGATTTAAGTCATGTGGCCAAGATCTTCATATGACTGCATGAAATCCTTGTATTGTTTTTCAAGATTCGTTCGTCGTTCTAAAGCAAGGAACCTGGAGTGTGCGGATGTTTCTGATTCACCAAGTGTTGCGGCGTCTTCCGATAGGGGTAGGCGAACAACAAATCTTCCATTGATATCTCTGGTTGTCGTTTTACTGAAGTGAGTTTCACACGCCTGTTCTGCGACTATAAGATTGCTTCCTGCAGAAACATCCTCGATTTTCTAGAATCTTTCAAGTAGTTCGTTTGTTGATATATCGTCTTCACTTGCTTCAGTTGTGCTGTCGTCGGCTAACCTTCCACTGGCGATCCACCCAAGTTTTGTGTTCCTCAGGACGGGTAAATTGTCTGCTAAGTGTAATGTTCCTGATAGCAGAAGATGAAAGTAAAACTCTGCCCCAAGTAACACATCAATTTTTGCCGAATTTTGGAACGATGGGTCTGCCAGCATTAGGTTTTCGGAAATAGACCAGGATGAGATGTCGAATGATGCACTTGGTTGAGGTGGTATTATGTTTGGGAGAACATAAGCCTCCAGCCTGGACGAAAACTGTCTTGTGGTTGACTCGAATTTTACGTTTACCCGCTGTGTGGCTTGTCTGGATCTTCCACCAATGCCTTGAATGCCTAGTGTTGCTCGTTCTGGTTGAATGGATAGGGTTTTAATGAGTCTTTCAGTGACTATATAGATTTGGGAACCTGAGTCCAAAAGTGCTCTGAATTTTCCAGATCGCCCATTGTTGGCTGTTATATCGATTACTGCTGTTGCGAGTAGAATGCTTGTCGGTCGAGCGTTCGCTGATGCCACTGATGTTGAGGGTAATGATTCACATCCAGATTGTGAAGGTTGATTGCTGGAATTTTGTTGTTTTCCAAGATGCAGCAGCGAATTGTGTTTAGATGAACACTTAGTGCACCCCTTGGATGTGCATTCCTTGGTACGATGACCGGGTTTAATACAGTTAACGCAAAACCTTTTCATTTGTACCCACTTAAGGCGATCCGCAGTGCTCATTGCTAAGAATTGCTTACAATAGTATATTGGATGGCTTTCCGTGCACAGAGGGCATCCGCTTGATTTGCACGTTGTTGTTGTTGCTATTTGCTTTGGCTTGTCCTTTCCCCCAACAGCTTCAAGTGCTTGGAAGCGGTTTTGTAAAACCTTTAGGAAGTGGTTTAGTGTCTGCAGCTCTGTGGGGTTTTCCAGCGATTGTTCGTAGATGATGTGTGTTTGTCGATCTAAATTTTTGACCAACACATGTAAAAGGACCGGGTCCCAGTTGTCGATGTTAATCCCAATGTTCCTCAGCGCGGACAGACTTTCGTTGAGGACGTCGTGGAACTCTTTCAGAGATTTGGACTCGGCCGTTAAGTTTCCCCAGCCAAACACCTTTTGAATTATTGTGGACACCAGGACTCGCTTGTTATCAAATCTGTCCTTTAAAGTATTACATGCCGTTGTATAGTTTCCTTCAGTTAGATCCAGATGACGAATTAAACGTTCTGCTTCTCCGCTCAAGTTGGCTTTAAGATACCACAACTTTTGCATTGCCGGTATATCTTGCTCATGAATCATTATCGAGAATATGTCCGAAAACGGTTGCCATGTTAAGCAATCTCGATTGAACTTTGGTATGGATATCTTTGGTAGCTGTAGGTTGGCACTTCCTTTTGGTTGTTGCACAGGTTCCGAGGTTATGCTTTCGCTTGATTGTGTTTTAGAAAGAGACCCTACTTGAGTTGCTACGTTCTCTTCTAAAGCTTCATAATTTTCACAGTCATAACGCTCAGACGCCGGGTTGGCACACATTTCCCAAATGTCCAAATGAATGGTCTCGATCTTCTGCCATACTCTGTCTATGGCAGATAGAGATTGGATTGATGCTTCCTTCGTGGCGTTACTTTGAAGTAGACGCTTCAATGACGATTTGAGTGCTCCTTGACGTCTTATCAATCCACGTATGTTGTTTGTAATGTTGGACGTGGATGCGGATTGGTTGCCTGTGGGTAAACCTGCTCCTTGTCCTGCTGGTAATAATGAAGTTGGTGCGGATGGGTTGCTTGCGGGGAACCCTGCTCCTTGTTCTGCTGGCAATGGCTTTGTTTGCCTGCTCAGGTTTTGTATTAGCTGCTCTAATTCTTCAATAGCTGTATTGTGTACGATTCCTACTGATTTATGGATATTCTCGACAATATACGGGTCATCTTCGCTCAACATGGGGTCGTTGCGTATGATATTCTCCGCTGGTCAAAGTCTTTCCATAGAGCAATTAAATTTTTCGATTTGTTGGTGTAATATTCCATAGATCTTCGCTCGTGTGGAGTTTTCTTGATGTTGGCTACCGCTTTTTCTATGTTCGCGGCTCTTTCCTTTTGCTGGGTTATGAGCGCCTTTAGTTTTTCCATGTTAATTCGAATTCCTTACTACTGGTGGGGGGAAATTCTGGATTTCAAAAGCGATGGGGAGTTTGTTTATGGTTACCAATAAACGATTGGTATCCTTGTTGATCTTATTTTGCCAATGTGAAGCAAAATTTTGATGCGGTGCGTGTTGATGCCTTTTAGATTTCTGCGAATTCCTTACCACTGGTGGCTGGAAATTCTAGATCTCTAAAGCTTTGGGGTCACCAATGAATAATTGGTACTAGATGCGTAGACTGATGCGTGGACGGATGTCCTGGTGTGTGGACTGATGTCCTGATGTATTTGCCAATATGAAGAAAATTTAAATTTTTGATCCTGCGCCAAGTTACAGGATCTGAATTTTTTTTTTACCACTGGTGTGGGGAAACTTGAAACTCAAGGATGTTTTTAGGGGTCACCAATGAATAATTGTGAATATTCAATGAATATTCTTTACCTAAGGTAGCTCTAAGTACAAACAAAAAGCAGTTGTAGACGGGACACAGGGTACTTGAACCGTATGTCAGTGTATAATGATGTAGACCAAAAATTGTTCTAGCATAATGTTTTATTGATTTAACCTTATTTATACCTAATAAATTATGAATAATCATAATACTAACTTAATTGGCCTATGCTATGTTGTGGTGCTGACTTAACAAATAGCCAAACCAAAGTCCAACGTACGTAAATGAACTGAAGAATATTTCGGTTTATGCTGACTTAGTATTTATGCATTTGCGAAAAATATTATGTATTACTATATGCAGCAGAAGGCAACAACCTGACCAAACGTTGATATTCAAATGTGATTCTTTATTTGACTCGGTCGGTTATTGACATCTGCTGGTTACATTGCATTTGGAACTTTTAACGTTTAATTATATCTATGCTACATAATATAGCATATATATATATAAAATGTATATACAATTACATTTATGATTTAAAATGTAGCTGCGTTACTGAACAAATAATAAATCGCCTTATAGGGGGACACAATGCTCTTACCCATAGAAAACTTGAAGCATTCTTGCAAGAAATAGATTCTGATTATAGGGATTTATTATTATTTACAGAAATAAGGTGGTTAAGTCGTGGAAAAAGTCTCGAACGACTTTTAAACCTTAAAGCAGAAGTTGAAAATTTTTTGGAATCTCAGGCTTTAACAAAAGACAGTGAATTTTTAACTGCTGTCTCTTGCCCCGAATTTTTTTTAGACCTAGCGTTTCTGACTGATGTAACACTTCAAATAAATAATTTATATTTAATGCTGCAAGGAAAAAATAAAAATATATGCAATTTGTTTCATGCCGTAAAAGAGTTTTCCAAAAAATTTTTAATTCTAAGAGATCAGATTGCATCGCGAAACTTGTTAAATTTTCAAAAGTTACTGAAATATTTTCAAACTTTCCAAATGAAAGTAAATTAAAAATATTTAGTGAAGAACTAAATAAACTATTGGAGCACTTTAAAATACGCTTTCAAGATATATCTGAAATAGAGTGGGCTATAGATATGTATATTAATCCACTGACGTGTTCCATGGAAAAGGTTCCAATAAATATTCAATTAAAATTGACATTAATGCGAGCAGATTTGTCTATTCCAATGGATACGGAACAAAATTTTAGGAAAAACATTTGCCCTAATAAGTACGGTTCAAGTAGGGATTTAATGCTAAAAATTTTTTCAATGTTCTCAACAACTTATATTTGTGAGTCCACATTTTCGGCAATGAAACAAATTAAAAATAAATATAGGCGTAATTTAACAGTTAACAGTTAGAAACATTGCTAAAAATAAAGTGTTACGAAAAAGAAATTAACATCGACAAACTTATTGATTTTATTGACAGAAATAAATAATTTTTTTAAATCTCTTTCAGAATTCTTTAATTTCATTTCTGTATTAATTCATTCATTCATTTAAATTTAACTTGAATTTACTAACCAATTTTATATTTGACTAAATTTACTAATAATATATGTACAAAAATACAAATGTATGTACAAAAATTCAAATGTATGTACAAAAATACAAATGTATGTATAATGTAAATGTATGTTTTTATTAAAATAATTTTTTTTTTATTAAAATAAGACAACTTAGTTGCTAATGTTTTGGCCAACACTGTATGTATCACCAAATTTATCCCAGTGCGCTCAAAATACGCTCACAAATACACACACACACACATTTTTACTGTCTCTCTTTGTGCCGACCTATGATATAGAGTATAGTGTCTTAAATGAAAATGTGTTTTGTTCACTTTTGTTTTGCGCTATACTTCGCTTTTTTGGAAGATTGATTTTCATGATTTGTGTAGTGTTTCATTTACTTCCACCGAATAACCGTATTGCATCTAATTTGTTATTATATTTTTTGTTAATTTGAACACTTTTTACCACTTTTTTAATACAATATTTCACAAAAATAATCCGAAATTAAGAACGCGCCACGAACCAAAAATTCAAAACAAAAGTGAAAAACATTTGTTTATTTGTGGAACATTTTTGCTGAATTCCAGTCAGCTATCTCTATTTCTTCTTTGAAAGCATATTCTCTATCTGTTCTCCACCAAGTACTAAATTGAACAGCTGTCTCATCGGTACCCCCTGTGTTTACTATTGAAAGTACTTAGGATAAGTCAAGCCATGAAAGGTAATTGGAAAGAGGATTTGCGGACATATTTGCTTATGTACTAGGGTAACCATTCAATTAATCATTATTCGGTTAATCGATTACTCGTGCTATAAAATTAACCGAACATTTTAATAATTAAATTTTTCGACTAACGATTAACTCGAACAAATCAGTGCGATTAATAAAATATAAGCATGTGTTTATGGCAAGCAGTCCGTCTTAAAACATTCCTACAATGTGGCAACTCATATTACAACGATTTGCGAACACATTTTATAACTTTACACACATTTCGAACAGATTTGATAGTTTGTTGGGAGGAAGCGTCGCACAGTGCTTTGGCTTATAGATATAATTAAAAAAAATTGCCTCAAAATTGATTAATTAAATTGGGTGTAATAGTCTGATGAAATTTCAAGACCCAATTGGTGACTTTGTATGGGTGGTATCAAAATGCCTGGTCCGATTCTGCTCAAACTATATACAATAAGGATAATAGTCAGAAAATTACGTATTGCAAAATTTGTGTAAAAATTAATTAATCCAATACGGTGGTATAGTGCGATATAAGTCGTGTTTTGGTTAAAAGCAAGCGATTATCGGTTGCTAAGTTATAAAGAAAACGGGTATTTAGCGACAAGTGATTTTATTAAAAAATATAAAAAAGGGTCGAAAACGGTAAAAGATGTAAAATAATTTGTTTAAACTTAGCGAAAATGATTCGCGTCGCTAAGTTCTCGCTAAGTCTTCGCTAAGTGCTTCATACAAAACAAGCGATTATATAAGCAAGCGGAGTAAACCAAAACACACTTATAGTTTCAGAGCGACCCTACCCTTTGTATGGGAGGTACTCGTAAGCGTGGCACTTTTGGGTCCAAACTTTGAGATGTGTTTAATTTTGGCTTCGTACCAAAAGTCACTAATTTTCATGTTGCTGCAACCACGATTTGTGAATTATACCTACATATACTTTATAATGAAGTTGCTTTTGTAACGTTTTGTTTTGTTTTAATAAATGTGCCTAGTACAATGTTTGAACACTGTGTTCTTTTTCGAATCGAATAACTTGATTGCGTTTTTATCGGTTAATTGTCAGATTGAAATTTACGATTAACCGATTAATCAAAAACTAAAACCCATCCAAACATCTCCACACTCGACATTGTTAAAATCGCCAGCAGAATTAATGTTCAATTCGAAGATGCGTGATAAACTTCCAACTATTATCAGGGGGTACCGATGAGACAGCTGTTCAATTTAGTATTTGGAGAACAGATAGAGAATATGCTTTCAAAGAAGAAATGGTAATAGCTGACTGGAATTCAACAAAAATGTTCCACAAATAAACAACTGTTTTTCACTTTTCTTTTGATTTTTTGGTTCGTGGCGCGTTCTTAATTGCGGGTTATTTTTGTGAAATATTTTATTAAAAAAGTGGTAAAAAGTGATGAAATTAACCAAAAATATATTAACAAATTAGATGCAATACGGTTATTCGGTGGAAGTAAATGAAACACGACACAAATCCTGAAAACCAATCTTCCAAAAAAGCGAAGCAAAGCGCAAAACAAAAGTGAACAAAACACATATTCTTTTAATACACTATACTCTATACGTTCCCAAGTCTTCCATGGAATTCGTTAGTACAAAAAGCAACTAGTGCACACTCTTAATAATATAACTCGGTGACTATTATTCAACCATTGGAGATTTATGAAGAATTGTGCGATCGAGACAGAGAACAAAAGGGAAAAGGGAAAGTGTACGCGAATACCAGGTGGTACCGATGAGACAGCTGTGCAATTTAGTACTTGGAGAACAGATAGAGAATATGCTTTTAAAGAAGAATTGGTGATAGCTGACTGGAATTCAGCAAAAATTTTCGGCAAATAATCGACTGTTTTTCAGTTTGGTTTTGATGTTTTCATTCGTGGTCGCATGTAATTGAAACACGACTCAAATCCTGAAAATCAATCTTCAAAAAAAACGCGAAGCACAGCCCAAAACAAAAGTGAACAAAATACATTTCCTTTTAATACGCTATACTCTACATGTTTCCCAAGTCTTCCACAGAACTCGTTAGTACAAAAGGGAACTAGTGGACACTCTTATAGTATTACTCAGTGCTTATAGTATTACTCGGTGTGCAAAACCGATAGAAATTAAAGAAGGGGACATGGTGTTATAAAAAGGCAATTGGTGTCAAATAAATTGGCATCAACATTCGAGCCAATTATACACAAGGTTGTAAAAAGAAGCCGCTCTGAAGTCATGGTTGAATCAACGGAAGATGGGAAGCAAAAGCGGCGGAATGTCGCACATTTAAAACGAATTTTAATCGGTAGCAGATGAAGGATTGTCATCCGGCTTTCGATCGGAAACAACTGCAGAGGGCTCGACTATAGCACATTATGGTTCCAGCGACGGAATACCACCTAAACGTAGATGTGTAGCACCAACTCGATTTCAGAATTATCAAATGTAGGTGACTTTATTTTAACTCCAGCAATACTAAATTTAAAAACAAAGTTAACAGAAGTATCTGTAGTATTGACAAAAACTTCATGTACTCACATAAATATATTCTTGACAAAGGAAAAATATAGAATTAATTAATATTCGGTTGAGCAATAGAACAGACATGTTTCAATGGATATTATAATCCCTAAATCTGATGGTTTATTGCAGTAAATATAATTAAATATTTTATAGTAATTCTTTGAAACTGCATTCGAAATCCATTCGAAATCCATTCGAAATCACGACCGACGAACACTTTATGGACTTGTATCGGTTCCCTAAACCGTATATCGCTTGTGCTAATAAAACTTCCAACTTAACGTTTGCAATGTCGACATTCTCCTGTGACAAAATTATTAAATATTCCTTTTGATTTTCGCTGGAACGCTTTCTTTTTGTAACAGTCCCCTTGATTTTCCTTGTTCAAATAGTCTGTGTGACTTATTTCTTTTGTATGAGAACTTTTTGTCAATTATTTACACAGTTGCACAAAACACGAATCGCAAGTGCTGTGTAACTGTGAAAAAAATCCGTTTCGATCTACTTGTTTTTTCATGTGAAACCATGTTAACATTTGTTTCCATTTTTCATTGAACGCGAACCAAAAGTGTTATGAAAATTCCTATTTTTACAGTGTTTTATTGAACTTGCTTTGTTGTCTGTCTGTATTGTTCAAATCAGTCTGTATTGTTCAAATCTAGTAACTCCTTTTTAACACAGTTTCAGTTGACCAATCGAACTAAAATTGTGCTCACTTGTCAGATTTGGATGACAATACATGAATATGAAAAAATATTAAAACTTTAAAAATTTATTTACTAAAAAACTAAAAATAAAAAAATAATTAAAAAAAAATTAAGTTACAGTGTTTTATTTATAAATGCACTAAAAACTAGAAAATAATTTTTCTCTTAGCCTCAATAAGTATATTCTTCTTCATGATGGGGTTGTACAATGGGCCGCCTACTTCGCACTTCAACAACAATGGTCTAGATACTTTCAATATAGAGTGTAATTAAAATGAATTAGTTAATTAATTTTCTAGGGATCTCTCAAATAAAACGCTTGCATTTAAATTAAAAATGGTGACAAAATTAAATGTCAAATTAAGTGCAAATTAGTGCATTTATGAATAAAACACTGTAACTTAATTTTTTTTTAAATTATTTTTTTATTTATTTTACTTCAATAAATCCTAAACAGTTTGAAATATTGCATTACAATCTTCGACAATATTGTAGCTATTTTCCCATTTCACACGCCTCCAACACTTTTCTAAGGAAAAGTACACGGTTAGTCGATTTTTTGACGAAACGTCACGAAAATTTGCACATATTTTATATGATTTGACATATACTGCTTACCGGTAAATAAATTGCGGTAGCAGTGTACCTTATAAATTTCTTGATAAGAAAAGAATTGTAGCTTAGAAATTTCTTGAAAACTTTGACGAGGTTGGGTGAAGCTCAAAATCTTGACAAAGTATGTTGACGACTTATTTTTTTTGTGATAAAGAGGAATGAAGTGGATTATGCACTTAAGCCTCTTAACACATACAACGGACAAATAAAATTCACGATGGAAGAGGAAAAGGACAAAAAATTACCGTATCTGGACTCTGTCGAAATTAGCAAATTTAGCCAGACAAAGTCCAAAGTGACGGAAAAGGATAAGTCTAATATTGTATATCAAATAAAATGCTGACGTATGCCAAAAGGTTTACGTTGGCACCACGATGACGAATTTGAAGACAAGACTCTTCCCACAAATCAGATTTAAGCGCCACCTACAAACCTATGGAACAGAAAACGCCATTATCGGCTGTGCTACGACGGGTCATAATCCTAACTTTGCAATGTTGCATATAATTAACATTCCCTCAGAGAAAAGACTCAATTACAAGACCGATACTGGCAGATGCGCTCAAATATATCGACACACAATAAGCAAACACAAAGAAAACAGAAAGTTTGCACACAGCGGACGAGTAATTTGTTTTTGTGGTTTATAATGTGTACATGTAATTATTGGAAAACGTGTTGTGATCAATATGTTATTAATGTTAAATATTTTTGTATATAGAACCCTGAGGATGATTAGCGATGCTAATTGAAATATTGGGAAAATTTAATAAATCTTGAAAAAACAGTCGAACTCGCTAGGTTTTCTAAACTCACTAATCAACGAAAATTCTATTTGGAGCTCCATAATTGGTGTAGAAATGCTGCATTTTACTATATTCTTTAAATATTCGCCTATATGTATCCAATTTTAAGCAAATTACAAATTGATATCTTCTACAAAGTTATAGTGGTTAATATCCTTAACAATATTGTCAAATACACTAATGAACAAAAAATAGATGTAGGGTTCCAAAATAACTGCACCAATTCCGAAATTTAAAATTTTTTAAAATGGTTGCTTATAATTTCTAAACTATTACACACGAATGTAATAATGTTCTCCAGAGTTGTACAACTTAAGGACTTTGGCAAAATTGTCAAATTCATCAACATCTTAAAATGTCATCTGCCATCAAGCCATGAAAGGTAATTGGAAAGAGGATTTGCGGACATATTATGCCTTAAGTACAAATAGTTAATATTGGCTTATGGTAACTAAAATAAGATACATATATACATTTTTGACTCGATTGTATTTAAAAATCTATGGAAAACTGCATCTATAGTAGTGGAATTGTTAGTTGTGGGGGTTTGTGGAGAATTGCTCATATGCAAGTGACTGTGGGTTTGCAAAATTTGTATTAAAATCTCCATCCATAATAATTGGCATGAGATGGAGATTGTTACCCAATTGTCGTGCACCAGCTTCAGTGTAAGGCAACAGTACGTAATGAAGATATGTTATAATCTTAATCTATATTGGAATCTAATAGAAATTTTATTAGAATTAACATTACCTCCATTCAGCTTTGATACACTTTGTGTTGTTTTATGTTCTGAGTTATAATTTTTTTGGTGTTTTATAAAATATTTTATTATTTTGTATTTGTTGCGGTTGACAAGTTATTAATCAGCTGTTTACTGAAATGTAATGCATGTAGTTATTTTACAGCAATGGTTTTCGAAAATTAGTAGCTACTACTGCACACTAGATGGTGCTTACGTGCAGCTGTTAAGTATTAAAGACTAGCGCGAGATGAATCGATTGAGTTGTGATTTGTGTGACACTAATCCATTGTCATGTCATGCATGTTGTTACTACTTGGTATACATAGGAATTAGACGGCAATGTTACGTTCGACTCAAGTAAATCAATCCAACGTGTTCGAACATGAATCGTTTTACTTGAACATGAATCGTATTACTTGAACATGAATCGTTTTACTTGAGTGTTGCATGGCACATACGACCACTCATCCAAGACTGTATGGATGACGTTTTGTCGCCCACATTGAATTTATGTTATTCTAACGTTTGATTTGTGTGCGTACGATTGTAATTAAAAAAAGGGAAAATGTAGAATATTGATGTTTAAATTATCGCAATTAATTATTTTTTACTTGTTTTCTTAAAATATGTACCTTTTCTCTAAAAAATTATTTTTAGTTAACAAAAGTACCTTTTCTTAAAAAGAAGTACTTTTTCTTAAAAATTATCTTTTCTTAAAAAACATTCCTATTCCTAAATAATCAGCTTTTTCTTAAAACGGTAAACTTACTTAAAAAATTACCTTTTCCTACAGAAATTACATTTGCATATGTAATGAATTCGTTTTTTATGTTACTAAAGTAAATCAATAAAATAAAAGCAAAACAGTCACAAACATATGTACACAGATTGCTGGTACAACACGTATCACAACACAGTTCAACCCAACCATTGGGTAGTCATAGCATCGTATGACTCGACGGTTGCGTCGCAATGACTACTATGAGTGGGTTTACGTTTAGACATGGCATGGCTTGAATCGGTGCTGGCGTCGGCTTTACACACACAGCATAACATTTTGCACGATGAATTAAATGAACCGAAACGTGCACTTGTGCTAGCCCTTATTAAGTATGAATGACAATCTCAAAGACGAAGAAGACTTATAGTTTGACAAGTTTAGTTTTTAGTTTTCCTTATTTTGCTTTGTTTTAGTAAATTTCTTATTAAAAGTGCAAAAAATCTTGTTAAAAGTTATTAAAATTAAATGTTTTTGTATTCATTTTATTTATTTGTTTTCATTTGCCTACGATAACATAATGTACGACAATTTGTGAAAAGTAGTAGCTACTATTGCACACTAGATGGTGTTGAGTATATTGTATGCAGCGCAGGGAAGATAATGTTGGTACAATTGTACCATTTTTGGTACAATTGAGTCCATAAAAGTACGATGGTACATCAATGACATAATTGGTACAATTTAACATTTACTCCTTTATGTATTTTATTTTCAGTTAACATCGATTTTTACATCGCGTAGTTACATGATGAAGAAAACTTTATCCTGATTTGAATTAGGAAAATCAATCGAAATCGATTTATGAATGAACAATACATGAAAAGTGGGAGTCGCTTTTTTAATTTAGGATAATTTTTATTTAGTCGATTTTGGGGAATATTTCAAGCATGAAAAACTTAATTTCAGTTATTCTGTATTCAAAAACTCTCTTTATAAACTATCAATTTTATATTTACAATACGTACTTAAAATAATTAATAATGTTAATTTAGAAATGCAGTCCGAAGACGCCAGAGCACAAAGAAAAAGGCTCAATGTGACAACTGTGTCAAGCTTGAAACAAAAGATCTTTTAAAAACATATAATTCTTGCTGGTATAAGTTTAAAATAGGTAGTGATTTGTGACAATAATATTATTACATATTTTTCATTGATCTCACCTATTTAAGAACGTGTGCCTCATGTTTTGTTTATTCTTAAAAGAACCTACGTTATTATAAAAAGAAATGTATAAGATTGAATTATTATTTCTTAATTTTCCGATATTTGTTTGAAAAAACTGTTTATAACAAACTTACAGCTTGTTATTTTTTAAATTTGGTACAATTGGTATTAAAAAAGTACAGTTTTGGAAGCTTGATGGTACAATTGAAGAAGTTTCATTTTTCATCCCTGATGCAGCGTATGATTACACTAATACACTCATACATAGCTCACACCGATTTGATAACGCTTTACGATTGGTTAACGATTACATCGCACATCTTACTCTAAATTTGTGATTGTATTGTGAAAAAGATTTGTACCCCCAGCGTATAGATGTTTACACATCAAAAAGGATTCCATCTGACGATGTGCTGGTTTTATGTACATACATATGTAGTGTTTTGTAGAAGGCCGCAAAAAAAGCCAAAAAAAAATTATACAACAATTTCAGATAACACGATTAGTTATCGGGTCAAACGCCGGCTTCGTTTCCGATTCACAAGACCCCCCCCCCCCCCCCTATATCGTGGTAAATTAGGGTTATTTGAGTATCCAGATGATGCACCACAAAACTAAAGACAGCATTAAATTTGCGTAAAGAATGCGTTTCATTTCAATAACCACACTTTCCTGTTTTTGGCCTCACCTAAATGGCCCCGTATTTTCGGCGCTGTAAGCCTCACATTCGACTGATATACAAATAATTTTTCGTGGTCTTTATTTTTCTCTAATTTCTTTAACGTTATTGACAATGTATTGATGAAATTTCAATGTGCATATTTTTAAATGCATTTGTTTAAATTTTTAGTCAAATTATGATCTTTTACGAGAATGTCTTAGGAGCATATTGTTCAACAATAAAAGCATGAAAACCCCATCGCTAGTAAGGCAAAGGTATTGCCAGATTGAAAAATTATAAATTTCAATTGTTTTCAACAAACACAAAAGCTCTTTATAATGTAGTTCTTAGTTTTGGTAACAATGATATTATTGTTAGACCAAAAAAGGTTTAATCTTGTCACAGCAGTTCCAGAATAGGTAATTGAAATGCCAGTGACAAGAATTCAATGACAATAAACTCAAGAATGACGGTTGCCACGAATTCGAGAATAGCACTGTAAATTTGATCACTTTAGGTACGGTCAGATTGGGCAAATCTTTGATCAAAATATGTTTCATCATATTTGCTCCAAATGTTGTCCAGTCAGTACAGGGTTGATTTTGTGTTCACACTACGCACATTTATTTTCCTCTTTTTGTTTGATCAGACAGGTATCAAATAGAGCCAAATAAACAGTAGGGAAAATACATTTGCCCTGTGGTCACACTTGAACAATTATCTGCAGCAAATTATTGTTTGATCAACCTGCCAGAAAATACAAATTTGTTTTCTCAAAAATTTTAAGAAAAAATTAAATGAAATTTTTCGATATCGCATAGTTATCGAGATATCCTATGTTGACATTTTGAAAAATTATCGAATACTTTTAAATTGTTTTTAATTCTTTTTTGCGAAATTGCAATGCTCGTTCTAAAATCACCTGGCATAATTGTAAGGTCTGGTAGAAGAGATAAAAAAACATTTTCAACATATTCAGAAGCCGGAAAATGCTAAATATGGCAAACTTATCCTGGTTATATCCTAATTAGTCGCAGCTTAGTCGGTTTTTACCAAAATTACCAAAATATTTTTAAAAAGGTTTATATTATTTACTATTTCTTCCTTTTAGTTTAATGTTGGTGGTTTTTTTTAATTTTATAATTTGAGTCGTAAAAGCTGACAACACTGCTAATACCATCTGTTATTTACCGTTGTTTGCTCTTACAATTCTTTTGTAAGATCAAATAAATGTTTGCCCAAAAAAAAGGAAACTATATGCTCTTTAGTGGTCACATTGAGCAAATTTTTATTTGAAGGCAAAAAATTTTGGTTCATCAGCTGTGTTGTTGTTGCCACACAAAAATAGTTTGTGGTCAGACTGGGCCCTCCCAGTCACTGGGGCCAAAAATTATTTGACGTTTTTCGTCAAATAATTGCCCAATCTGACCGTACCTGTAGAACTTTGTTGCATAAACCAAATTTGAAAGAAACCATAATTCACAAGTATTTTTTTCATTTAACTTATTTTAGTAAAAAGTTGTACTTTTGTAAACAATGATGACTTTATTCATAAAAGGTTGTGTGAGATTTGAGAGACTTTTTGTATGACAAATCGTCTTTCAAACCTCTTCTCGTAACTGTTTATGAATAAAGCCGTGAGTGTTTACAACGTTGGTAAATAAATGAACTAAAGTACCGCTTTCTAACGGTTACTTAATTTCTAGGAAACGAAAAAATAATACAGTGACGACCAAAATTGTAACAGGTTTCCCATAATGGAAGGTTATAACTTTAATTCTTAGCAGCGTCTACGGGAAGGTACCTATGGCCGGAAAAATAGTTTTTTGCTTTTTGAACAAATTTTATAGAAAATTTAACGCTCTTTCCAATGAAACAACCTGCAGATTCCTAATTTAATTTATTTTGCTTCAAATTACACTTGAAATTTGGAAGAACGCAGTGCGACTCGTAATCTTTAACAGCTGTTTTCTCGAAAAGTTGATTTCTGACTATAGGTATCATTCAGCAGACCAGGTCAAATATTATAGAAGAATTTCAAGCGTGACACGGCAAATTCGTGTCACGTACGCATCTCTACATAAAATATATGTTTCAATGTTATTTCTTCTCTGACAATAAATTTTTCAAGTACAAACCTGTAAGATCTCCATCATTTGACTGTCAAGAATCTAACACTTTAGTTAAGGCCCGTACTAAGATCAACATTCCACGTGAAATTTTACAAAACTCCATACAAAAAGATGCCTGCGGAATATCGACGAAAATTTTCCGCACGTGTAGTTCAGTATTTTTTATGTTTCAAGCAGATGTTTTTTTTTTTGAACCACTCCATTCCGGTCTGCGCATATGGTCATTTTCGATTAGTTGTTGAGCCAGTTGAATTTTATAGGCATAAATGCAAATCTTTTTTGAGTATTTTGAACAAAGATGACGATGACATTTGAAATTCTTGTGCACGGTGTCTAACTGTCGTGTCTGGGCTTTCATCACCATTGTCTCACACTGCAGCAATATAGATCGGCCAAACTTCACTTTATCTCCCAGGGTATACAAAGTTTCAAAATTCTTCACAATAAGCTGAATGATTGACTAGCTCCGCCCATTATTTGTATCGCGCAAAATTCCTTGCGTTTTTACAATTGAACGATTATTTAGATAAAATCTTTTAATAACTTCAACACGTTGTTGGTGCGTTAGTTGCTGCATAATAAATTTTTATTGACTGCTCTGCACAACTGTCAAATACAAACTGACAAATGTCAACCAAACATAAATGGCGGTCAAAAACGTCGGCATTGAACATAAATAATACCCTGTACTAAGTTGTTCACGCGAAATAGCAGCAACATGTATTAAACAGCATTTTAATGTTTGCTAAGGAAAATGCAACGACTAATCAAATTCAAGGAAGATATGATCAGTGTTACCTAACGTCGCTCGAATTCAGAACAAAAATAGAGTGTTAGTGTAAAAGAACTTATAAACGAGAAAAATATGGCCGTCATCACTGATATATATGATGCTGCCCCATTTCGCAGCGTAACACATTAGTTTTGCTCAATATTTTTCACGTGACTCTTCATAGTTCTCGACTTTACTGGCGGCTTGGTGTAAACCGACAAGATCCAGTAATAACACGCTGCTACAAAACTAAAAAAATCGAAGGAAATTGGGGAGAGACCTAGTGTACGTTGTAGGTCTCACCGAGTACAGCCGGAAAATTAATTTTTTTTTGTTGGATACCCCCAAAATCTGATTTTACCGTTAAAAACCCGTTATTTTTGACTTGTCATACAAATCGATTTATTAAGCTGTTATTTCCCAACCGATTTTCGATCATGGAACTGTTTTGGAAAAAGGAGAAATAGAGCTTTAAAAATATGTAGATATGATGGTACTTTCAATAAAAACATATAGAATTCCAAGTGAGTAAACTTCAAATTTCCAAACATTTTCTCAATTTTTCAACTTTGATCGTGATGTGTTGCATTATTTCATTCCCAATGGTGCTATATATATATAATATTCTGAAAGTGTGTTTAGTCTCAATTAAACTAAGTTTTATTTCATAACAATCGGAGTAAAATTTCAGAAGTTATGCGAATTTTTCAAAAAAAAGACAATTTAGCTTATTGTACAAGTAGTAAGACTGCTAGTTGTTATGTTATCTTCAATAATGCCATAATAGCTTTTTGTATTTATTTCATAAATATGATATGGATATTACATTTTTTAAAAATGTTTGTTGGATCTCCGACGCTTATTAGATGAATCGTCAGTTTCGCGTTTCAGCGACCAACAGTAATCTGCTAACATTCTTATCTTATTTTTTCCTAAGAAGCGCTGTTCAATTGATGCCAACTCTTGGTGAAATCTTTCACCCTGTTCGTCGCTAAATTTACCGAGATTAGGTGGGAAGAAATTTAAATGAGAATGCAAAAAGTGAACTTTAATGGACATTCTGCACCCCATTATTTCATAAGCTTTCAAGAATGCCTTCACTTTGTCCGCATAATCATCGCTTCGGTTTTTTCCCAAGAAATTGTCACACAAAGCAATGAAACTTAACCACGCCTTTTTTTCGACTTCGTTCAGTTTTGTTGTATGTAAATGTTTTATCTCGCATAATTGTACGAATTTGTGGACCAATGAATATTCCTACAAACAACAACATATGTCAAATGCATCATGTAAAGTAAACGCAGTTGGTACCTTCTTTGATTTTCGCCTCACTTAGCCTAGGAAAAACCATTTTTAAGTGCAAAAAAGCTTCGCTGCCTCCATCAAGCCTTTTAACAAACTGCTTCATGTAACCCCGTTTGAGGTGTAATATTATTTGATCAGTTCGCACCAGTGGAACGTTGATAACATTTTAAATTCCTATTTGCAATGGGGTGCGGGATGGCCACTCTGTTTGCTGGTAGTGGTTCTGTGCACGGCTATCCCATTCACAAAGGTAACAAGGATGCTTTGTGTAACCTCCTTGCATTCCAAACAGGATCGTTAGTACTTTTAAGTCTGACACTATTTTCCATTGATATTTGGCGTAGTTGATAGCCCTTAGGATTGTTCCCATAGTTTCGTAGGTCTCTCTAATGTCAGTAGCATACGCAAGAGGTACAGATAGTAACTGACTCCCATTGTGCAGCAATACAGCTTTCAAACCTTCGAAAAACAAATATGTACCTACATATTAAGTGCTACTTTTAGGAATGGTATTTTCACCCATCTTATAAATGTAACCAATTAAATACTTACTCTTGCATGATCCATCGATAAATAATCTCCAGTCCTTTGGTTTGTGCTTGTGACCGAAGCCTAAAAACAATTCGTTTACGTCGGTACAGTAAACAAGATTGCTGTTGTCATCATCAATTTTAAAAACTTTTCGAATGCAGATCGGTTCTTCTCCCTTGGAAATGTGATTTTAAAGTTTTTTTCGACAAGGTTCCATTGTTTTAACCGTGATCCTATAATCTCTGTTTGCCTCCATGACACTCCTGTATCGCGGACTAGATCGTGGTAGTCTGAATTAGACACTAAATGCCTTTCCGTCAATGATGAAATCACTGGAATGAATGGGCCGTCATTTTTATTACCAGATGACTTTTCAACGGGTGAGGAATAATCTTCTCGATTAATAATATCGAGTTCAGGGGTTTCCTTTGCTTTTGAGACTGGTTTAGAAGCGGTTGGTACATCAGCATATCGTATACGGTTGCGGGTTTTGTAGCTATAGCCTACTATTTCCGTTTGACAGAAGTAGCAGTCCTCCGACTTGTGAAATAGTTGACGGTGCCAAATCATCGGAATTAAAAACGGTAAATGAAGTTTGTGACTTTTTTCAAATTTCCACTTTTTAAGTGATCCGGAACATCTCGAACAAATGAACTCTGGTTCATACCAGCGGCTGCCAACAAACTCGCGGTCAAAGGCAATTTTGATTGCTTTAACTAAGGCTTTATTTTTTTCTAATTTTAAACGACTCCGATTATCAACTAAAAGGCCGCACAGATAACAAAACTTGTTTCGTTTATTACACATTTTTGCGATTTGTTTTTTATTTGAAGTAACCATAGATTAAAATAACATAGAGCAGTTGTGACTTAATTTGACGTTCCCTTTCGTGCCATTCGCTATTGGGCCGTGGTGAACTGTATGCTAGCTGGTGATGTCACTGGAATAGCTCATTTAATTATTTCATATCGTTGTGGTGTAGAAATTTAAATTTTTAATGAAATTGTACTCCTTTTATTAGTTTTTATTGTTACAATATATTTTTCGAGTATATTGTGCAACTAATTTTGCCAACAAAAGCCAATTTTCTGTGTTGTTAAATTGTTACATGTATTGTACTAATGTGACTACCAGACATTAATACCACAACGTACAATGACGTTTATCAAAAGTCAATAGTGAATAAATTCAAATTGAGTCATAAATTCTGTATATAACTTTACTCTATGTGAGTAACAACTCCATTAAAGGGCACCAGAAAAATTTTATTTTTTTTTGAAAAATTCGCATAACTTCTGCAATTTTACTCCGATTGTTGTGAAATAAAACTTAGTTTAATTGAGACTAAACACACTTTTAGAATATTATATATATATAGCACCATTGGGAATGAAATAATGCAACACATCACGATCAAAGTTGAAAAATTGAGAAAATTTTTGGAAATTTGAAGTTTACTCACTTGGAATTCTATATGTTTTTATTGAAAGTACCATCATATCTACATATTTTTAAAGCTCTATTTCTCCTCTTTCCAAAACAGTTCCATGATCGAAAATCGGTTGGGAAATAACAGCTTAATAAATCGATTTGTATGACAAGTCAAAAATAACGGGTTTTTAACGGTAAAATCAGATTTTGGGGGTATACAACAAAAAAAAAATTTTTTTCCGCCTGCACTCGATGATGCCTACAACCTACACCATGTCACATCAAAAGTTATTTTTGACTGTAGCACCGTGTAATTTGTCCAAATTGTTGCTGACAGGCCTAAATACAAACGGGATAATGTTAATCAACAAAGTTGACTAATGACTAATGCAACGAAAGAATGTTGGCAACAAAGTTCTATAAACAATATTTTGGTAAACAAACTGGAAAATTTTTTTCTAACTGGAAACTTTTTCAAGACGTCTTGGAACACAAAGTTCTATTTGGTTGTTAGAACTTTGTTAACCAAATTATTATAGAAAAATATTTAGTTAGAACTTTGTTGTATTTGGTATCTCGTAAACGATAAGAGATATCTTTTTGGCTATAGCAGTAATCGAAAGAGCATTCCAAATTTAGTACGATGCAATATTCAGATCATTTTATCAAAAATTTTCAGTTATAACCTTGTGGTTCTTGAAGCAAATTTGTACGAGAGTCGCTTAAAATTGCTTAATATCGGTTAAGTTTCCATACACACTGGTCGAAAATCTTAGTTAAGCGAGGTAATAAAGACATGCAAAAGGAAGCATATAGTTGTGGGAAAATGCAACATTTCTATGTTCGTTTCTCACCCAAAAAGGCACAACTTTTAAGGGACGATGGCAAAATTTTTTAAAATGTCGCCTCATACAAGGGCAACATTATTTTTTAGAAACAAAATCACCATTAGATGTTAATGCTAGATGTTTCAAGAACAACACTAATGGTTCGTACAATTTCCAACATGCACGAATCAGAAAATACATTCCATTGCATTGGCTTTTGCCCCATTTATGGAGAATTAAGCAACAGGTGGTCCCCGGAACCTTGGGGGTCCGTAAGCCATGCCAGATGGGTCCGCAACATATCATTAGATTATACATTGCAAAAAACCAAACCGTAAAAACACTGTTTTTTGGCTATAAACTCTTTATATGGATATGACAATATAAAACCAAATTTTGTGATATATGTAAGTCTTTCATTTTTCGTAGATTATCTATCTAAACAAATCGGGTTTGACAGGTCGGACATATGGTGTCTCGACTAGCTATAATTCATGGTAATGTTCAAGTCAATGGCTAGTGGAGACCGCTAATGTTCATATCATGAGTTAAAAATACGACTTTTTGCCATGACAGAAATTCTGCCATAAACCCTGCCATTAATTTGAAGTTTCATTCGATTTTGACGTTTAAGTATATTAAAATGGCGCAATTTAAATAAAATAAAAACGAAATTATTAATTTCATGAATATATATCGCGAATGTGAGTGTTTATGGAACTACAAACTGCAAAATAACGGATTTATGAAGAAAAGCGTGGGAGGAAATTGGACAGAAATTTAATTGTACCGCAGATGAAGTTGTTGTTTGCGGCTCAAAGACATTTTGGAAATGAAAGGTCTAGACATAATTTGTCCACTTCTCTCGTTTTGACGTTAAAACATTCTCTGACTTGAACGTGAACATTGCCATGAATTACAGCTAATCCACTCTTCGTGTAGTCATCTTACTCATCATTTGTTTCTTCTCTACAGGGAATAAAATTCACCAATAATTTTGTTGTTCTTATTAATGCGGTGTGTGCTGCTAATGTCGACTTCACACAATTCCCCGCCAACCGAGGTTGAAATTTTTTTTATATCAACCACTGATTCGATCTCAGTATCACACACTGTATTTATCTCCACATTTTTGCATACTACTGTTTGCTCCAGTCTGCTTATGCGCTGGTCAATTTCGGTGATTTGTTTAGTTTTCTCCGTCCCTTTCTTCGAGATCATTGACCTGTGGCCAATCATTTTGGCAAGTGCACTGTTTAATTGATCTTTCAGTTCGATTTGTGTTGTATGTAACGCAGTGTTGCCAGAAGCTGTCAAAAAAAACATGCCAAAAAAACGCAATTTGCAAAAAAAAGTGCTAAAACTGAAATAATCAACAATTGTAGTACTGCGGGCACTTTACGCCCGCACTAATCGAACACCATCACCCATAGGGATGGGGTATATATAATTCGATACGAAAAAAAGTAAACTCATAGAAGGAGACATATTAGACCTAAGGTATCTGTGGACCAATTTAAAACTTTTGAGCCATGCCCGTCTGTCAGTCTCGCTGGTCAACATGGTAACTGCCGTAAACATTTACCGATCACAATGCAATTTTATAATTGGCTGGTATTTAAACAAACTTAGTTTGGAATTGAAAATGGATGTTATGACACAACACATCCTAAATTGCTAAGATGTCACTTTGTATAGAATATGGACAAATTTACCACGGGTAATTGAAGGTTTGTCGGTTGCGAAAACAAAAAATAAATCAATTCAGGCACAGAAGTTAGGCATGTGGTTAACTGAATTGATTATTATTCCGAAAAACCTAACCATTTTTCAATCAGAAAAATGTTCCTGACCTTGTACGCTTGTAGTATGAACTTCTCATACATTAACTAAAATGGAACTCGGAAGCAAAGGATAACTAAAGGTGAGGGTATGTTTAAGTCGGTTTACCAGAGTGATATTTCTGTACTTGTTTCGAGTAGGTTTTTTAAATTTCCTTTTTGGAACTTTATATTATTTTGTTTGAATTTTAAACTCGTACTCAAATTTTATTCTTATTTTAAAATTTTATACGTTTAAAATAAAATTTCGAAAAATATGACTTTTAAATTCATTTGCAAAATTAATAATTTGGATTAAATTGAACGGTTTTGTGTAAAATTTCATATACGTAAACCATAATAAAATTAGAAAATGGATATCATTTAAGACTAAAATTAAGAAGCCATATTCAAATTTGGACAACTCAAATATAAACTCAAAAGCGGTTAACCAAGTAAACCTTTAATAAAAACTGTTTCCGCTTTTTAATCTTATTTAAGTAATTAGATGGTTGAATCGTCTAATCGATTTTGGCCAGTAATGAACCTAGAGGCAAATTCACAAATCGACAAGTTTACTTTTGTTTTTTACAGTCATGTTCTCCGTACATCAAAATTAATGAAATTGCTAATAAAAAGAATGGACCAACCACCGAGTTATATTATTAAGAGTGTGCACTAGTTCCTTTTTGTACTAACGAGTTCCGTGGAAGACTTGGGAAACATATAGAGTATAGCGTATTAAAAGAAAATGTGTTTTGTTCACTTTTGTTTTGGGCTGTGCTTCGCTTTTTTTTTGAAGATTGATTTTCAGGATTTGTGTCGTGTTTCATTTACACGCGACCACGAACGAAAACATCAAAACCAAAGTGAAAAACAGTTGATTATTAGCGGAAAATTGTTGCTGAATTCCAGTCAACTATCGCCATTTCTTCTTTCAAAGCATATTCTCTATCTGTTCTCAATGTATTAAATTGAACAGCTGTCTCATCGGTACCCCCTGCTTGGGAAACATATAGAGTATAGTGTATTAAAAGAAAATTAGTTTTGTTCACTTTTGTTTTGCGCTATGCTTCGCTTTTTTGGAAGATCGATTTTCAGGATTTTTGTCGTGTTTCAATTACTTCCACCGAATAACCGTATTGCAGCTAATTTGTTATTACATTTTTTGTTAATTTGATCACTTTTTTAACACCATATTTCACAAAAATAAACCGAAATTAAGAACGCGCCACGGACGAAAAACTCAAAACAAAAGTGAAAAACAGTTGTTTATTTTTGGAATATTTGTGCTGAATTCCAGTCAGTTATCACCATTTCTTCTATCTGCAGGCCCACTGTAACATACTGTGAATTTTTCAGGACGACCAAACTATTATAATGACCGTTATAACGGGTTTTTTAAAAAGGGGTCATCAGCACCTCATTGTGAAATTTTCATATCAATCGCGTGGCACCGCACACTTCCACCCTGGCTGTACTTCGAACTATCCGAACAACTTATGTACCAAATCTCATCTTCATACCTCTGATAGTTCATGAGATATAGCCATTTGAAGTTGCAAGCTGTATGGGCGGTGCCACGCTCCTTTATCCAATCACTTCCGAGTATAGTCAAGGACTGTCAACACGTCATCAGTACCTCATTGTGAAATTTGCATAACAATCGGTCTATTACAAATGCCTCCAGAGCAATTTTGAAAACGGGGCGAGGCACCGCCCACTTCCATCCTGGCTGTAATTCCAACTGTCCGAACAACCTATATACTAAATTTCATCTTTATACCTCTGATAGTTCATGAGATATATCCATTTGAGGTTTCAAGTTGTATGGGCGGCGCTACGCCCTTTATCAAATCACTTCCAAGTATAATCAAGGACTATCAGCACGTCATCATTACCTAATTGTGAAATTTTCATAAGAATGGGTCTATTAGAAAAGCCGTCAAATCTTCGCTGATTATTACATGCATACATACATACATAGTATTGGGACTGTTTTCAAGGCCATAAGCATGTACAAACCAAAGAATTTCAGAAGTTCATCAACCCCGTCAGCTGTTCACGATCAAACCCTTCATCAAACCCGTCAGAGTTGCCGAAAGACCCATATAAATAAAACCGCCCTCCTCACCATTGCCATAAACAACTGCATATGCTGTCCTTGTTGATGTTTCTCTTTCGTCTATGTGCGCTGGTTGAGCTGTGCGTAAGCAGAATTGTCATCCAAAACAATTACCACACTATCGTCTAATGTCGTTGTTGTTATTTTCTATGGTTATTTTCTGTGCTGCAATCAAACCATCCATCCACCTGCTGTCGCAGCATGTCTGCTCTGCATGCCTATAATTTTGTGTGTTTGTTGAAATACTTTGTTTCATGTATTAAATGTAATATGCAAGCAAGAAAAGCAGACGTTTTTTTGTATTGAACCAAATCACAAAGGCAACGGATCGCTTATATGTGCACGTATCGTTTATGTTTGACGGCCTGTGAAATATCAATAAACATTACCTATAAGAGCAAAACATTCAAACGTTTTTGATTTAAATTTAATGAACTCAACATTTGGTGCCTCCTGTGAGGATCTAATGCGCGTATCGGGTTTGGCGATAGATAAAAGGAAAGTGCTGTATATCGCATCAACTACCGCAGGGACAGCATATTATCCAAGTATCAACGAGTGACGTCATCGGATTTCTTGAGGATTTTTATCGTTTATGGTGCCTAAAAATCTGGTGTGAGGCTGTGTTTTATCTTGGAAGGAAGGAAGCGTGCTATATCTGGTGTATATTGGTGTTGACTGGCTATTTGTCGTGAAGGAAACAATTGTCTGTGGTTAAAGCGGTAAGTGCTGGTATTAATTTTGTATTTTGGTTGTTAGTATTAAGGAGGTATGGATGAAAAGGTAGTAAAGTCATTGGTCGAAACAGTTGGGGAGCAGGAGACTCTTTAGTCATCGGTGCAAAAAACTTTGCGAAATTTTAAAAAGACTTAGTGTCAAGGAAAACGGTGTCGTATCATAAGACTCGTTTGGAAACCCTTAGCTCTTATCGTGCAGAGCTCAGAGAAAATCATCGGGTTTTAATACGCCAAGCTAAATGTCCTCAAGTAAAGGAGTTGTACATTGATAAAAACCACGAAGATAATTTTGAAGATTCCTATTTGGAAGCTGTGGACTGTTTTCGAGATTCGTTAAATACGTTAATAGCCGCTGCGAGCGTGGATCACAGTGCTTCTAGCAACTCTGTCGCTGCAGCTAACATAAGTCTCTCCAACGGTGTAGGCTTGCCTATGGTTAGCTTTGTAGCTTTGAGGAATGGCCGAGTTTTAAAGAAATTTTTTGTGATCGTGTGCACAGCCATGCAGAATTAAATAACCTACAACGTTTCCCCTATCTTAAGTCTGCATTAGAGGGAGATTCAGCTAAAGACATACTTCATTGAAGTGTTGTGGGCAGCGTTATTATATAAACAGATTTATCTGTTTTTCACAGATTTTTGGGTGTTAAACAGATTTCCAGTTTTTTCTGATAGAAACAGATTTTGTAAAATATTATCGCAATGCGGTTTTTGATAATTTCTATATAACGTACAAATTATAAAACAATCAAGAAATGACGTGAAACAGAAAAGTTTGAGTGAAATGTATCGTATCTATGGTTCTGTCTCTCGGACCCAAGTATGCATTGCCAAATACAATGATAACATTTCCTTTATTGAAAAGCATCGCCAAAGGGGGAGAGTGCATACAGACAATTTGTAACAAAGAAGAGCAGGAGAAGTTCGAAGTTCATTGGTTTGATCGATGACCACCTCTACAAACCAAAATTGGACGTGAGGGATAAAATTATTTTAGGCACAGTGGGTCGCACGGAAAGGAATGACATTCTCATCATGAGCGCTGACAAAGGGGGAAATATAGTTGCGATATCAAAGGATGAATAGACGACTCAGGAGAGATCTGACATCGAGTCTACAGGAGAAAAATACAAACTAGTGGATATATTTGTGGTTGAAATACTCAAAACTGTGGCGAGAACCTCTGAATATAATGTTAAGGACGCAACTGATTTCAAATCCCGGATAAAGAACTTGAAAATAGACCAAGACGAAATATTAGTATCGTTTGATGTGGTCAATCTCTTTCCATAAACCCATAAATTTGGCTTTACGGACCATAGAGGAAAAATGGAGTAAAATTGCGGATTACACGACTATACCTGTAATGAACAATTCTTTATCCAAGAATAACTTGGGGGAAAAAAATATCTAAGTCTTAGATTGAAATATAATAATATTCCAATCATACCTTATTGAGAAATCTGAAGTAGGACTGCGGGAGCCATTAATACGCTAGCACTAGCAGTCGGTTAGGGGGTTCGCGTCCTTTTCTTTCTTCACTCAGTTTCACAAGACAATAATAATATTTAGACTCCCTTTTACTTTAATTCGATGACAACGTTAACTATGGGCCAATGTCGCTAAACTCGTCAAAATTTAATACCACTGTGTTTAGCAACGTTTAGTGATATTTACACAAATGGTAGTGGTGGAGCTGGTAAGATGAGCCTCTTTCAGATGGTGTATAGAGTGCTTCGTGTCATTACCCTCCCAAAACCATTGTTCTAGAGATGTGTAAAGTTGTTTCTAGAACCCCGAATGTAACTTACATTTGTCACCCTAGTTCGTTACCGCCATCATCATCGTAAGAAAAACTCTTATTTAATCCCTTTTAATCCATAATTAAGAGCGAATAATATTTATTTAAAAAAAATTTAGGCTTTATACACTAAATCGAAAGTTAATCTTAGAATTCTATAGGTATGCTAATATGTAATGATGGTTGTGTAAATATTCAATATAATTTAGTTCATTTCCAATGTCATACCATACTAGGTTTAAATTTAATAATGTAGGTACAATCTTTGTAACCAATCGTACGTACAATCTTTAAAAATTTAGGGCATTTCTAGCTAAGACCACCATATCATCAGACCACCAACAACATCATTGTTTATTATTTTGTGTTTAGGTGTTTCGAAATTTAATGAGAACGAAAGAATAATAATGTAAGAGAGGAATGGTAAACGAGATAAATCGAATTTGGAGAATGAATGTTCCAATTCTGAGCTACACATGTAAGTATAACAAAGACTTTATCATATAGAATTATCAGCACAACTACCGATCTGCTCAGTAGTTTCTCGGTGCTTCCAAATTATTTGGTTAAACATTTTTATTGAGTATACTAGCTGACCCGGCAGACTTCGCCCTGCCGACAAAAAGTATTCAATGATGTCATGGTCACAAATGAATTCACACATTTTATATAGGAAAACATATCATCACAAAAGTGTGCGTAAAACGGAAATGCGTAGATATTTTTCGATGTTTTTTGGAACGAAGTTATGGGCTAAATGAAAAAAATTAAACAACTTTTTTTTATCAACTTTAGTACATCCCAGTATTATCAACTATATTGGGTACTTTTGCTTTGGTTTGTGTCTAGACTAACATATAAAGGGAAAATTCTTGTTTAATGGGAAGTTTCTTCTAGTAATCAATATCTATCTATACATGTATACATATATAAGTATAGCTGGACCCGGCAAACTTCGGTTTGCGTTCAAAGTTTTTGTAATGCCCAAGGGTGAACAAAATTATTTTATTCCATTATGTTTGCCGTAAATTAATATATCTGCTGGCGTTCCGACACGGGATAATGCCACGTTTAGTTGACAATGGGCAAATAAACCTGTGGAATGTAAAATAACTATTTGTTAGAAGTATTTGTTTAGATTTCGATCGTGTGCTGATTTGTCTAAAAAGCTTCTCATTATACTATAATAGCTGTACCCGTTTCGCTTCGCTACGTCTGAATTGTAATTTTAATGAATCACAATTTTTTTTATTTTTTTTCTATTTATTTATTCAAGGATATACAATATGTCTAGTTTTGCCATCTGGTGCAAATGTATATTAGTCGGAAGGTTTACATACACGTGAGCATGCAAAATATATTGTCCGTGAAATAACACGGATTTGTCAAATTTAAGCGACTGCCCTTGCGCTTTATTAATGGTCATCGCAAATTGCAACAGAATCGGAAACTGGAATCTTTTGAAATCGATGGGCATGTCTGTAGGTATCATGGGAATGCGTGGAATCAGTACATCAGTTCGTTTATAATTTCCAGTGATTATAGTAGCCTCTATAAGATTATTCTGAATTTTTTTTTAAAAAATGCATTATTGGGATTACGATATTTAGGATGCTCTAGAAACTGACCTTAATAATATTCATCATCATTCGTACCTGTGGTCACTTTCTTAGCATCATAGTGTGACCTTTTTAATAGCAGTATTTTTATTGGTTTTCCCCAAAAAGTAATTTGCATCATATCAGTAGTAGTTATATGTGCCGAACCTCACATTCCTACACTGTATCAAACAATTGTCCGTACACCTGGCAGTTGTGAACATATTTCAATGTATCTTAAAAGATATATGGCCGATATGATTCAATTTTTTTTAAAGTTAGAAGCATTGAACTTTAAAACAAATTATTTAAATCGAATCGGCCATATATTTTTTTCGATACATTGAAATATGTTGTCAAGTGCCTGGTTTACGGATAATTGTTTGATATAGTATATGTAATAGTCAAATATCGACGCGTGTGGGCAGCACCTCGGCCCTTTTTGCCAACTTGCTTCCAAATAGCCTCTTCGTATATATAGGCCAACTGTAACATACTGTTAAGTTTTCAGGACGATCAAACTATTATTATGACTGCTATAACGGTTTATTTTAAAAGGGGCCTGGTACTCCCACTACCACTCTGGCTGTAATTCATAATGTATCAACAACATATATACCAAATCTCATCTTCATACCTCTGCTAGTTCATGAGATATAACCATTTTACATTTCAAATGGTATGAGCGGTGCCACGCTGCTTTATCCAATCACTACCAAGTATAACCAAGGACTATCAGTAGATCATCAGTACCACATTGTGAAATTTTCATAACAATCGGTACATTAGAAAAGCCGTCAGTGCGATTTTTGAAAAGGTGGCGTGGCACCGCCTACTTACAGTCTGGCTGTAATTCATACTGTACCAACAACATATACACAAAGTCTCATCTTCCTACCTCTGATAGTTCATGAGCTACAACCATTTTAAATTTCAAGTTGTATGGGCGGTGCCACGCCCCTTTATCCAAACATTTCCAAATATAGCCAAGGATTTTCAGCAGGTCATCAGTACCGCATTGTGAAATTTTCATAACAATCGGTATATTTGAAAAGCCGTCAAAGCGATTTTTGAAAAGGGGGCGTGGCACGGACTGGGTTACCCTTATCATTAAGAGGTATGAAAAATAGATGTTGGCCGATTCTCAGACCTACCCGATATGCACACAAAATTTCCTAAATATCGGTCCAGCCGTTTCGGAGGAGTAAGGTAACTAACATTGTGACACGAGAATACATATACAGATATATATACAGATTAGTAACATTTCTCCCTTATTTTATAACAGCTCTCAGTTATTCTGTTAACAGATCATCAGTATCTTGTTACCAACCATTCTCATTTGTTTAACAGACTTTAGTTATATGTTAACAGTTTTCCCTTAAGTAGTTACCAGTTCTCTCTTGCAATATTGTTATTTCGCCCTTATACGGTCCAATGTTAATCATTGGAAGTAGCCAAAATATACGTATGAATATATATAAATCTATATAACAATCAACGTCAACGACTTACCCCAAAACATCACATTGCAGATTGAGAAGGCATTTTCAATTTCTTGGTATGCGGGGGTATTTCGCTGAATTTCACTGTATAAATCAATTTCAGAAAGATGATAATATGTTCGACTGTGTTTTTGTTTTCGTTACTTGATTGTGATATTGATGTGGTTTTAGCTTTTAGGGAACTCTAGTTAAAAATAAAAATTATATTAAGCATTTATTGTAAATAATACAACTTCGAGATCTTGTTTCATGGAAAATTGGGTTTCGACGATCACACGATATTTATTTACTGGGAGTAGTCCATTTCATGTTTTTAATGTATTTACGTCACACTTTTTTATACTTTTCCCGTGAATCAAAGTCCGATTTTCCATCACTCAAATATCCACTTACTTACTTCACTTAATTATAATTTACTTCACTTAATTATAATTTTTGTAACTAACTCAAGTTTTTAGAATGGTATGCGGAGATATTAAAATACTGAAAATTACTAAATCTTAATTTTGATCTCGCGTTGTCGAATGCTTCAATGGAAGTGTTATTTTGTCAGCTTCTTTTCTTTGTCTGTGTCGACAGCAAATGGTACCTTTTTTCTTCTGTATTATAATGATGCTCTTTGGTAGGTAAAGACTAATATGATTTCAGTTTCTGGGAGTTTCTATCTCTTGTGGTCATTTCGCGCATCTCCAAGTATACAATTATTTTCGTGAATTTGCCGTCATTAAAATTGCATGTACCTCCGTAAGCAATCAGACTGAAGGTTTGCCAATCACAACCATATGCAATAAGACTTGCAAGTAGTGGAATAAAATTATTCCCGTAAAAATTGAAACTCAAATCTGTTCTCCAAATCTCGTCGGAATGCTTTTGCTGCCAAAATTTATGTCGAAATATAACTATTATTCACACCTGCCTCATGGGCAGCGTGAGGTAAAGACAAATACCCAAGTTTAGTGCCAGGAATTTTAAGGATGGAATTGAAATGTTGAGTCTCTTTTCGAGCTAATTTGCCACGCAGGTCTTTCCTTGGCAAATCACTCCAGCGGTGGTGTCAACCCTATTGTATAACTCTTTTGGATATTATCCTATGATTTGGAGGATCGAATTAATATTTAACGGTGCACAATTCTCTCACGGATTCGCCCACTTTTCCCCGATTTACTTTTTCTCTTTCTTTAAACAATCGATGCGAATACGTGGACGTATAAATTGAAAAAAGGAAGCACTCTTGACTTTTTCGCCCGAAATATAGATAGCATGTTTAGATGTCAATAGCTCACCGCTATATGCCCAATGTTATACTCGCATGAGAGAAAGAACATTAATCATATGGATTTAAGCCAAACAGGGTGTTATTCTAACGAAATGTTATCCCGTGCCAACCGTTACAAAGTTTTAACCGAAATTGTCTCACCGTTTTCAAACAACAATATATGAAAACCCGAAATTTAATTCAAAGTCCATTACATACCACAGGGTATTTTTATGGAATTATTGTCGTTTTGTATCAAGGATACCCTTTTTTTATATATGGGGATAGATTTTATGAATAAAGAAAGGGCATGCCTATGGGTTCTCCAGCGTCATCGATAATGGCGGACATTGTAATGGAAGGATTACTTGAGACGACGCTCAATACATTAACGAGGAGACCGAAAATTAAAACAAAATATGTGGACGATATATTTGTAACCATTGGGAAATCTAAGATGGAGGCCACGATGAAGATGCTCAATTCTTTCAATCGACAATTTCAATTTACAGTTGAAGAGGAAAGGGCCAACAATTACCATACCTTGATTGCATAGTTGTAAGACAAGGTGGAAATTTAAAAGTTGACTGGTATCAAAAGCCTACAGGACTATCGGAAAGAATCAAACATTCAAACATTTATAAGAGGGAGAAATACCATTTAGCTCCAAAGTCTAACTTCACCCTAAATCCCCTCTTGAGTAGGACTAAATCGAGAATCGATACGGATGACAAGTCAAATGTGGTGTACGAAATCAAGTGCTACGGAGACAAAGCAAACATATGCCAGAAGGTATATGTTGGTACTACGATGAATATACTGAAGACGAGAATTTCATCATATAAATCGGACCAAAAGGCACATTATAAGCCTTTAGAACAAAAAACAGTAGAACACAGGCCAAACTTTGACGAAGTGAAAATTCTAACTGAAGAGAAGATTTACTCACGACGTACCTTTCAGGAAATGCTACATATTATTGACGTTCCATCTGAGAAAATACTCAACTACAAGCGCGATACGGACCAATGTGCACAAGTTTGGACATACAATTGGCAAATTTATGCGGGAGGACCAGAATAGTTGACAAAAGCTTGCGGCGAAGACTATTCGTATACTTTTTCTTATCTCACAATGTAATTATATGCATAAATATTATTGTGATTTCCTACTCAATAATCTCTGTTTTATAAAATCTTTGTATTTTTCTTATATTAGATCCTTGAAAATGATCAACGAAGTTGATCGAAATATTGGAAACTAAATAAATTGTGATAAATGGAAATTTATACAAATTCGTTTTCTTTTTTCCATACTTATGACCTCAAGCCGATACTAAAATTAAAATCATAATAATAGGAAAGGTCAACTATAAATACAACTTATTTTAATATTGCGTAAAAACAAATTTTTTTTCAGAAAATAAGATTTTTTTGAAAAAAATATAATAACACTGGTTGTGGGTCAAAATTAGCCACAGGCGTGGAAGATGTTGTGCGGCCAATTTGACAATAATCGTCTTTTATTTACCCATTATATGGATGTATTATTCGAGCAGCCAGATGTTCCTAAGAATGATCCAGCTGCATTAAAACATTTTACCCAAACTGTCAACTCTATCGGAAAATTGGAAGCAAACATAGAAGAGAAACACCAAATTCTGGTGTATTATCTTGTCAAGAAGCTACCTGATAATATAAGGACGGAGTGGGAGCGATCATTACGGAAGCAAACGACTATACCAAAATTTTCGGATTTATGTTACATTTTGATATCCTCGCAAAAAATTTTAGCGGAACGGCACAGTTCAAGCTATAATTCGAGTAGTCGTGGCAGAATAGAGTTCCAAACCATGTACACTTCCAGGAATGTTGTATGCAAGCAGATCATCCAGCAAGAGAATGCTCAAAATTTCTAAATATGAACTTTATGTTACAATTGCCTTGGTTGCAACCATATTTCCTCTAAATGTAGCAGCCAGGGAAGGTGTACTAAATGCAATGGAAAACATCACACCCTTATACATACCGAACGTAATAATATTTCAACCAAGGTGACAACCACAGAAGTTATCGCCATGCAAACTACATCCAAAAAACCTGATATCACCACTTATGCTGTACTTTTGCCAACTGCTGTTATAACTTTGAGAGCTGTTTCGGGTCAGCTGTTCCATTTTAGGGCTCTTTGGACCAGTGTTCTGAAGTTACTGCTATTTCGGAAAAGGTTGCACAATATTTGAATCTACCTAGAGAGAAGTCTTCTGTTGGTATTTCTGGATTATCAGGGGCTAGTACTACGAATGGTCGTTTCTGGGTCAACATGGTGGTCGGCTCTATGTACGATGCTGATGTCAAATTGGAAGTGATGGCCTACATTCTACCTAAAATCTGTGGTGTAATTCCAGAAAATAATGTTAATCCGGCGACCTACAAGCATTTTCAAGACTTGCCATTAACTGACCCTAAATTTTTTGAGCCACAGGTTATTGACATCTAGTTGGGTAATGATGTATACGATGATTTCATAATAGACGATATTCGAAGAACCGAGAATGGACCGATCGCTCAAAAACAAAGTTTGCGTACATCGTATCCGGAAAAACTAATATTGACCTGCCATACAGTACTCACAAGGCGTTTTTTACTGCAACAGATAATTTTGAGATTGATAATTTGGTGAAGCGATTTTGGGAGATGGAGACCATTGCCGAACCGCTAGTGTTGTGTGAAGAGGATCGTTGGTGGGAAGAATTTTACACCAGGACACACAGGCGTTCACAAAACGGTACATACGTTGTACGTCTACCATTGAAAACCGAAATTCAGCCAAGCCTTTGTCTGGCAAAATCCGACTACTACCAGATCCGAACCTGAAGACCATATACTCCGATACTATCAATGAGTACCTTCAATTGGGACAAATGCATTCGGTAAAAAGCACGGAAGATCAGAATTGTTTTAATTCTGAAGAGGGATATCGTGACACATGCTGTTATTTACCGCACCATCCGGTTGTCAAAGAGGTAGCAGTTAGTACAAAGGTTCGTATAATATTTGATGTTTCTTTGAATGATATTTTAGCAGTCGGACCAGCTTTGCAGCGTCCTTTACCTTCGATTTATACTTATTGGCGAACGTTTAAATATGTTTTAATGACAGATATCGAAAAAATGTTCCGATGTATTGATGTCGATGAAGTAGATGCACAATGCCAACGAATTCTGTGCAAAGAAGAGCCCCCACAGACTATTCGAGAGCTATATTCTTCAACAGTCATGTTTGGTACTGCATCAGCACCCTACACTGCAATTCGAACAATCCATCAATTAGCTCATGATGACGGCCATAGATATCCTCGTGCTGCAAAAATTCTTAAGGATCAGATGTACGTGGACGATATACTCCCTGGGGCAGACACCGTTGAAGAGGCTTTAGTGATTCAGGAAGAGCTAATAAATATTCTTAAAGGTGCTTCTTTCGAACTATGAAAATGGGCAAGTAACAAGATCGACTTATAACGAAATCTACCCCTTGGACATAGATACGATAAAGATATGCTGCAGCTGAAATCTTTGGATACTATCAAGGGTTTTGGCATATATTGGGACCCGAATACAGAGGAATTTAAGTTTACCATAAATTTTGAAATAACTCTGTAACTCAATTTTTTAAACTATTGCCCGTTTTTTTGATCCGCTGGGGTGGCTAAATCCAGTAATTGTGTTAGCAAAAATTTTACTACAAAAACTGTGGGCGTTCAAGAGAGGTTGGGACGTAGCGGTACCCCTTAATCTGCAAAAGGAGAGGGAGACTTACGCAAAGGAGCTAAAAAACATATCCTTCATGGGAGTTACCAGGTGTCTAAATATCGATTTTAAAGGTAATTGTGCATTGCATGTTTTCTACGACGCATCCAGGGACGCCCATGATGCTGCAGCTTATATACGCGGATTGGACGAGAACAACCAATACGTCGTAAAATTATTGTACGCGAAATCGAAAGTAAATCCCATTAAACCATCACTAACCATACCACGAGCAGAATTAAGTTGAGCTGTTTTGGCCACAAAATTTCTCAGTTGCATCGCTTCAGATTTTGGTGTTGATTTTAACAGCGTATATATGTGGACAGATTAATCAATTGTTTTGCATTGGATACGTGGCGATCCTGGCAGATGGAAGCATTTTATACCCAATCGTATTCATAAAATACTGAACTCTTCGAAAATATCACAATGGCATCATGTTGTATCTGAAAACAATCCTGCAGATTTATCCAGCCGAGGTATAACTCCTCGTCTAGCAGGATGTAAGCTTTGGTGGGAGGGCCCCGCTTTTTTGAAATTGTCATGTGACGAATAACCGAGAGCGGACCTTAACCCCAACATAGCTGATATGGCAACAGACATCGAAAATGTAGAGTAAAAATACTTTTCAACACCACAACCAGTTCAAACGGCTTATTTATCTACAGGTACTCGTCATTTTCAAAATTGACGAGGGTGACGGCATACTGTATTCGTTTTATAACAGTTGCAAAAATAAGATACGAAACGGTGGAGGTATAACGGTTAAAGAGCTTTGTTGCAGTCAAGTATGCTTAGTTCGGATAGCACAACAAGACATATTTGGTGATGAATGGCGTGCTTTCTCTCGGGGGAAACATCAGACAGCGGACAGTAACCTCCGTTCATTGAATCCGTTTTTTGTTAACACAACTCGCACAGAAAAGCTTGGTGGCAGATTAAAAAATGCATTGTTATCTGAAACCCAAAAGCATTTCCCTATCCTACCAACAAAGCACCATATAACTGAACTCGTCGCGGCACGTCTCTTACATTGAACCATATAAGAAGGCAGTAATGGATTTTAAACGGCTGTAAAATTGTCCGGACCATCTTGCATCGATGTTTGCCTTGTTTACGTACCTCGTAACGTACCTCCACAAAGAGTACGTCCAGCACGAGCATTTACATGAACGGGGATAGATTATGCTGGGCCCTTCAATGTTTAACCTTCCAAGGGAAGAGGCCGCACATCTTTTAAATGCTATATTGCGTTCATCTGTTTTGGAGACCTCACGGCTGATGCTTTTCTGGGCGCTTTAAACCGTTTTATTCCAAGACATGGGCTATACAGCGATTGTGGAACGAATTTCATTGGGGCTAACAATAAGCTTCGAGCCTGTGGTGACGTTTATCAAAACTTTATCAATAATAACATATTTCTATCTAGATCAAAGAGGTATAAGTTGGAATTTCAACCCCCAGCATCACCACATTTTGGCGGCCTGTGGGATGCGGGTGTGAAGTCGGTGAAATATCACTTAAAGCGAACAATTGACGAACAAATGTTGACTTTTGAGGAGCTTACTACAATATTAACACAAATAGAGTCCTGCTCAAATTCCAGACCGCTATGCCCATTAAGAGCGGATCAAGATGAATTAATGGTTTTAACTCCAGCACATTTTTTTTATTGGTGACGCCTTATTTGCGTTGCCAGAAATGAATTCGCAATATATGAAGCTAGTAGATCGGTGGCATCACTGCCAAAAATTGGTGCAGCAATTTTGGAGGCAATGGCAAAATGAGTACCCGCTTACAACGACGGCCGAAATGGTTGGCTAAAACCCCAAATCTTAAAGTAAACGATATGGGTTTGGTTAAGGACGAAAGGTATCCCAGCAACAGATGGCCTTTAGCTCAAGTAGTGTAACTACATCCTGGGGAAGATGGCGTTGTGTGTGTGGTAGTCTTACAGACCGTAAATGGTTTAATAAAACGACGTGTAAAAATATGCCCTTTACCGACAAAAGAAAATTAACAATAACATTATATTTACCAGTTACCATAAATAATACTTTAGTTTCAGACTTATTGTTACAGATTTCATGGCCTGCGAAGTATGTTTTTGTGGGGGAGTAATGTTTCGTCTGGTCACCACAAATCTCCGCTGACTATTACATGCATAGATATTGGGGATGCTAAACGGGATTGATATTAAAAATCCCGGGATTTGGGGATTTGTGAAATCGGGACCCCGGGATTTTTCAGGATTCTATTTTTAAATTTTTTTGAGAACGGGTCTATTTTACGGCTTACACTCCAAACACCAACCACAAGGGTGGTGGTATAGGTTATTCTAAGCAACAAAAGTACAATAACAAAACCGGACCGGTCTATAGCTCTATAACGGGGGAGCAAGGATCATAAGTTCACACGTTGCAACCAACTACAGAAATTCTTCACCAGTTGGTATTACACTAACATAAATAAGTATAAAAGTACATCACGAGATATTAATATAACAGACTTCATAATATATAATAATTACGAGCAAAACGAAAACCAAATTATAAATCAGACAGACAGACAGATAGTAAGGATAAAGTAAATTTACATATGTAGAGGAATATATAGCACTAATGCAATCTGTTCAAATGACAAATTATCCTAGACTTTGTAGTTTCCCAACTACCAGTGAAATCAATAAACTGGTATAGCTCATTAAAGTCACGACACATTCTCCTAACTGGATCAAAGGACGCATAATTCGAAAGCTGAATCTCGATGTGAATGAGTTTATAGTACATTTATGAAAATCTTAGATAACAGAAATTCAGAATATATACATCCATCAATTATCTTCAAAACTGTAATAGAGGTTATCATGGTACGTCTACTACTAAGAGTCGGCAATCTGATCAATGCTAGTCTACTGCTATCTTGAGGAAGATTATGGTGCGGGTTCCATTGAAGGTTTCTCAGACAAAATATCAGAAACTGTTTCTGGACCGATTCAATCATATTAACATACAAATTGTACTGGGGGTCCCAAACAACAGATCCATATTCGAGAATAGGGCGGACTAGTGAAGTAAAAAGATTTTTCGTAACGTAGGGATCTGAAAATTCCTTTGCCCAACGTTTAATAAAGTTCAGAACGCCATAAGCCTTATTTACCATGGCAATTATGTGGGAGTTGAAATTCAATTTTCTGTCCAAGAGAACACCAAGATCAACAAATGAATCCACCGATTCAAGAACATTGCCACCTAAAATGTATTTTGCCGAAAAGAATGATGACCTAGAGAACAGCATATGCTTACAATTCGCAAAATTAAGCTCCATCAAATTGGTTTCGCACCACGTCTGGAATGTAGACAAATCCCTCTGAAGTAATTCAGAGTGCATTATGGAGGCGGGTAAGTCGTTAATGAATAACAAGAATAGAACCGGGCCAAGATGACTGCCCTGAGGCACCCCAGATGACACAAAAATAGATCTTGAGAATGATCGGCGAAATGATACCATCTGTTCTCGGTTCATTAAGTAAGAACTAATCCAATTCAGCATGTTACAATTAAAACCCATTGACCCGAGTTTATATAATAACAAATTGTGGTTAACTTTATTCCAAAGCCTTACTAAAATCGGTAAAAATCACATCAGTTTGATCTCCATTAATAAAGCCGTCAATAATAGAAGAGGAAAACTGAAGCAAATTAGTCACGGTGGAACGACCCTTCCGAAAGCCATGTTGACATGGATCTAAAATAGAGGAAACATGATGAGAAATTACTTCTGTGACTAACTTCTCAAAAAGTTTAGGAATGACACTCAATTTTGCAATTCCCCTATAATTTGCATCATTTACTAAACTACCAGATTTGTGGAGAGGGAATATATAAGAGCTCTTCCACTGTGCAGGAAAATGACCGAACTTCAACGAAGCGTTAAATAAGAGAGTCAACGGTAAGCTGAGATAATTCGAGCGGTATTTCAACATAGAGTCCGGGATACCATCAGGACCAGCTTTATTCGAGGATTTCAATCTGATCAAGTTATCTAGCAACCACGAAGAATTTACGACAAATGCATCAAACGGAATGGTAGAGCGGTCAGTGTACGGGTATGATTTGGAAACATCATAGGCTTGGGTGGAATAAATAGATGCGAAAAAATCGGCGAAACAATTAGCAACTCCTCATCTGAATAATCAATACCGTTCATTTTGATCCTACACGGTGTGGAAGAGGAATTACGCTTCAAGTTAACAAATCTAAAGAATGATTTGGGGTTCCGTTTAAAATAAGCCTTCAACTTATTCAAATATAATCTGTAACTCTCACGAGATTTAGAGCTGTATCTACTCCTAGCAACAATATACCTAGCATAGTCTGCTAGCAGTCCAGATTTTTTATACTTTTTCGAACATCTATTCCTTACATTCTTAAGACTGTTTAGAGCCCTTGAGGACGAGTATTACCCATTATAGCCCTCTTGGGTACAGACTTAGAAATATAGCCATTAATAATATTATAGAAATCATCCAGGGCGATTTCAAATTCAACAGCATTATCACACTGACATATACTATGAGAGTCGGTATCAAATATAAGATAACTCAAAATAATAAAGTTCGCAGGCGAAAAGCATAGGCCAACATAGGACGAAGAGCGATTGCAACCAACCTGCATGGTATCATATGTATAATTAATTCCCAACGTTGGATGGTAACTATCCTCAGGAGAAATTAACGGATCAATTCGAGAAACATCAAAGTTGTTAGAATCATCCACTAAAACTAGATCAAGGACTCGATTCATAGAATTGGCAATGTCGTTCAATTGAATCAAGCCAAGTTCGGAAATATGCGTAACAAAATCAGATGACCAATCACATGGTGTCAATGGAGTCAGAGAATTGGTGTCGGGTAAAGACCCATGTCACAGACGGCAAGTTAAAGTCACCAAACACTAAAATACGGTCCTTTCTACTGGCTAACGCAATAACTTTTGAAATAGCGTCAATATGCTCTTGATATACCTCAAAGCATGAAGATGGCGGAATATAAGAACACGTGACAAACAATTTCAAATTGCCTGAATTAATGGACACCACAATAAACTCAAGATCGCCAATGTCATCAACTGTAACTAACTCAGAAGATAAAGAATTTTGAATTGAGATTAAAACACCACCACCAATTTTACCAATATTTCTAAGTCTGTACCCAAGAGGCCAATAATGGGTAATACTGATCCCCCATGGTCCTCAAGGGCTCTAAATAGTCTCAAGAATGTAAGGAATATATGTTCGAAAAAGTATAAAAAATCTGGACTGCTAGCAGACTATGCTAGGTATATTGTTGCTAGGAGTAGATACAACTCTAAATCTCGTGATTTGTTAACTTCTTTAGATTTGTTAACTTGAAGCGTAATTCGTCTTCCACACCTTGTAGGATCAAAATGAACGGTATTGAATATTCAGATGAATAGTCTATTGCTAATTGTTTCGTCGATTTTTTCGCATCTATTTATTCCAAATCATACATACCCATACACTGTCCGCTCTACCATTCCGTTTGATGCACCTGTCGTAAATTCTTCGTGGTTGCTAGATAACTTAATCAGATTGAAAGCCTCGAATAAAGCTGGTCCTGATGGTATCCCGGACTCTATGTTGAAATACTGCTCGAATTCTCTCATCTTACCGTTGACTATCTTATTTAACGCTTCGTTGAAGTTCGGTCATTTTCCTGCACAGTGGAAGAGCTCTTATATAATCCCTCTTCACAAATCTGGTAGTTTAGTAAATGTTGCAAATTATAGGGGAATTGCAAAATTGAGTGCCATTCCTAAACTTTTTGAGAAGTTAGTCACAGAGGTTATTTCTCATCACGTTTCCTCTATTTTAGATCCATGTCGACATGGTTTTCGGAAGGGTCGTTCCACCGTGACTAATTTGCTTCAGTTTTCCTCTTCTATTATTGACGGCTTTATTAATGGAGATCAAACTGATGTGATTTTTACCGATTTTAGTAAGGCTTTTGATAAAGTTAACCACAATTTGTTATTATATAAACTAGGGGCAATGGGTTTTAATTGTAACATGCTGAATTGGATTAGTTCTTACTTAATGAACAAAGAACAGATGGTATCATTTAGTCGATCATTCTCAAGATCTATTTTGGTGTCATCTGGGGTGCCTCAGGGCAGTCATCTTGGGCCGGTTCTATTTTTGTTATTCATTAACGACTTACCCGCCTCCATAATGCACTCTAAATTGTTAGTGTACGCTGATGACGTGAAGATCTATTTTTGTTACAAGGATCCTTGTCAATATACTTTACTTCAGAGCGATTTGTCTACTTTCCAGACATGGTGCGAAACTAATTTGATGGAGCTTAATTTTACGAAATGTAAGCATATGCTGTTCTCTAGGTCATCATTATTTTCGGCAAAATACATTTTAGGTGGCAATGTTCTTGAATCGGTGGATTCATTTGTTGATCTTGGTGTTCTCTTGGACAGAAAATTGAATTTCAACTCCCACATAATTACGATGGTAAACAAGGCTTATGGCGTTCTGAACTTTAGTAAACGTTGGGCAAAGGAATTTTTAGGTCCCTACGTTACGAAAAATCTTTTTACTTCACTAGTCCGCCATATTCTCGAATATGGATCAGTTGTTTGGGACCCCCAGTACAATTTGTGTGTTAATATGATTGAATCGGTCCAGAAACAGTTTCTCATTTTTTGTCTGAGAAATCTTCAATGGAACCCGAACCATAGTCTTCCTTCGTATAGCAGTAGACTAGCATTGATCAGATTGCCGACTCTTAGTAGTAGACGTACCATGATAAACTCTATTACAGTTTTGAAGATAATTGATGGATGTATATGTTCTGAATTTCTGTTATCTAAGATTTTCATAAATGTCCCATTGAGATCCACGAGGTACTATAAACTCATTCACATCGAGTTTCAGCGTTCGAATTATGCGTCCTTTGATCCAGTTAGGAGAATGTGTCGTGACTTTAATGAGCTATATCAGTTTATTGATTTCACAGGTAGTTGGGAAACGACAAAGTCTAGCATAATTTGTCATTTGAACCGATTGCATTAGTGCTGTATATTCATTAACATACATATGTATGTAAATTTAATTTACTTTATCCTTACTATCTGGTCTGATTTATAATTTGGTTTTCGTTTTGCTCGTAATTATTATATATTATGAAGTCTGTTATGTTAATATCTCGTGATGTGCTTTTATACTTACTTATGTTAGTGTAATACCAACTGGTGAAGAATTTCTGTAGTTGGTTGTAACGTGTAATGTGAACTTCTCCCGTTATAGACCGCTCTATAATGTGTACGCTGTCCTCACGTTATGTGGACGTGGCCCTCTCGGTCGGTAGGGGTGGGTAAGAGTGGCGGCGATGGGTTCGCTCGATTAAAAAAAAAAAAAAAAAAAACATCACACAACCAGCATGAAATCAGAGTATCGGTATCCGATCTAACCTTACAGTCTTTGTTCATGCAAGTCATCAAAATTAAGTCAGAGTGAAAAAAAAAAAAACAAATACTAAAAACAGAATTTCAAAATCGACAAAATTACCAGAAACGTATGAACTTATTATCCCTTTGGTATTAATTCCCAAAACCAGATGGCAAATGGCAACTCTGATACACAAATAAAGAAACACCTACAACGTTAGACGTTCTCAACAAGGAAAAACTATTATTATTGTTGTTGTTTGTGTTTTACACGATCAACAGAATTTCCAATTGCGCACAATAATACAAAAACAGTATAAACAAGCACTCCACTGAACACACAATTATATCAAGCAATGTAATTCAACTTATCTTCGCACTATTAACACAACAAGCACCATTTAAACTTTTAAATACGAAAATAAAGTTAAATTCACGGAGCACAACTAAAAACGAACTAAATCAGAGTAGAGTTGCCAATCTTCTCGTTAAGATGTGTTATTAAACATTTGTAGAGCCGCCATTGGGGTTTAAACTCTTTTTGAACAATTAGCATTTTGCTTGAGGTGCACCTTTCGATTCTTAACTCCACATTGAACTTTTGTCATTGTTTTTAGTTATATGTTTTTCAAAATTAATAACAATCCCGAAAAATCCCGGGATTTACTTATTAAAATCCCGGGATTCGGGATTCATTAATCCCGAAAAATCCTGGGATTTCCCGTTTTGCATCCCTAATGCAAACATACATACATAATACTGCGATTGATTTCAAGGCCATAAGAATGTACAAACCAAAGAATTTCAGAAGTTCATCAACCCCGTGAGCTGTTCACGATCAAACCCTTCGGAGTTGCCGAAAGAACCATATAAATAAAGCCGCCCTCCCCATCATTGAGCGTGTTGACACTAGCCGACACGACACCGGCAACGACATGAGTGACAGCGCAAACTCATACAATTATATGGGCATGCTTTCACACTTGCCGACACGACGGTTTTCTGTCGTTGCCGGCGACGACAAGTCGGTGAGAAGCAAACACTCCACTCATGTCGTCGACGACATTTTCTCATTTTTATGAACAGTGCAGAGTGTTTTGTTATTGTGGGAAGTTTTTTAAATGAAATTTAATAAAAATGGCCAAATATGATATTGTCACATTGATTGAATTATTTGATGACGATATTTCTTCGATCGACAAACAACAACTGCATGTCGGTATCGTGTCGTGTAATGTGTAAGAACTTTGCAGAAATCGTGCCGGTGTCGTGTCGTTTAATTTGAAAACGCCCATTGCCACAAACAACTGCATATGGGCGTTTTCACATTACCCGACACCAGCACGGCACCGACACCGGCACGATTTTTGCAAAATGCTTACACATTACATGACCCGTACGATACCGACATGCAGTTGTTGTTTGTCGATCGAAGAAATATTTTTTTTTCATTATTTTAATAGTTTTATTCTGTTTTTCGACCTTTTCTTAATTAATAAATAACACTGTGATAGTCGAAAAAATGAACTTCGATGAATCCTTTTCGAACTATTCGGGGGAGTCCCCTGAGTGTGAAAGTACATTTGGAAGTGTCAGATTGGCTCCAGTTTTTGAGAAATCGGTATATATGGATATAGCTAAGTCTGCGCTATTTAAACAAATTTTACCGGCCATAGGCCAATTTTTTTTGACCTAAAAGGGCTTAAAAAGCTTATTAAAATAGAAAAACAAATGTTTGCGCTCGGTCCAACTTCTTGAGATATGAGCCTTTAAAGCTTGAGTATATAATTGGCCATATCTCACATATTTATGATCCGATCTGGTTCCGGTGAATATCATTACAAAGACCATTAAAAACTCTTTAAATCTGCATATAAATATATTACATTTTATTAACCCATTGGGGACAAATTTAAAAAATACGATTTTTTAACCTCACTTTTTTTGCTAAAAATCTGATGTTCTCAAAAAACAGCCCTAGTAAACTTAGTTTCTACCTAGACTCAGGTTGTAGGCAACACTTCAGGCTTTGGTTTAAGGTATAATACTTCGCATTAACCCTTGTAAGACCGGAGATATTTATGTTCAAAATTTGAAATACAAGAAAAAATTAAAGTTTTTTTACTTTTTTCCAAAATTTTATTTATTTTCCTAGCATAGGCCCAAAGAAAAATATTAAATCTCTACTTCTTACTAATTAAATGTCTGTAAATTTGGGCTACATTATCTGTATCTGTTCTATAGTTAATTCTTTTCAATGTTGGTGTATTAATTATTTGTAGCATTTCTAAAATATAACGACGTTTATAATTGTTTTCTTTTATTTATTGATTTAAACTAGCACAATGGGATGTTAATGCTGTTTTCTGTGTGGAAATGTGCCTGTATTTTTGATCTGATTTGTGTTCTGCAATTCGTGTCTTTAATTCTATAATATTCTACCTATTGCGTTATATGTTTTGTGTGCTATCCTATAATTCTTGTCGTTACTAAGTAGTTTCGCTTATAAATATAGTCCTGTATTAGTCTGCTTTTTAAAGGTGCCAGCTTTTTATCCATGTATTGCTTATGAACCAATTTTTGTCTTTATCTTTTTCTTAAACTATGAAATACCAATTTAGTAGTACGTATTTTTGATATGATATGATATGATACTTGTTCTATGTAAGCAAAGGTCGTGTCTAAATGTTTGTCATATTAACGCACAGAGCTTAAGAATAAAAATTGATGAATATCGTTTCATTTTTGATAGTTCCGATTTAGATGTAATAATATGTGTCACTGAGACGTGGTTAAATAAATCTGTTTCAGATGCACTAGTCTGTTTATATGGGTTTAAAATGTTCCGTTGTGATAGGGAAACTCGTGGAGGTGGTGTTGCTGTACATGTTAAAAAGAATTTGTGTTGTAAAATTGTTTGTAAAGCAGATAAGGAGGATAAAATTGAGCATTTGTTTGTGGAAGTTCTGTCGAGTGGGAAAAAATTGCTCATAGGTTGTATATATCGACCTAATCGTAGGATAAACACAGACAGTTTTCAAAGTTATATAGGGAATATCACCATAAATTATGAGGATGTAATTCTTTGTGGTGATTTTAATTCCAATATTTTAAAGGAAAACAAGCTTTTAAATGATATGCGGTCTATTGGATTGTACCCGACGAATTCTACACAACCAACACATTTTTCATCGACGATATATACGATATCTTGATATATTTTTTGTCAGTGACCAACAAAAAGTTTTAATTGACGATCAGCTTTTGGCGCCCTGTTTTTCAAGACACGACTTAATTTTTCTTACGTATAAATTTGAACTCCAGACTGACAGTAGCACTACTACTTATAATGATTTCAAACACATAAACCACGTCACGTTGTTGTCGGAATTAAGTTGATTGGAGCTCAATATATTATATGCTTTCAGTTGAGAATCAGTTGACTTTTTTGGAGACACATGTTTCCAATAATCGAGTAATAACAAACGGTTTAATGCTAACATAAAATCCGCTATTTTAGGAAGAAATTATATTTTTAGGCGATGGAAACAATTTAAAACAGGCACACTTCGTAAGGAATACTGCATGGCGAGAAAAAAAGTAAATAAATTGATAAAAAAGGCAATCAATTCATTTATCCCGCGTTTTTTCGGCAGCTGTGAGTTCGAACAAAACTTGGAAGACTCTTCATGAATTGGGTATTGGGAAATACCGATTGAACAAGGAGGTCGACATAGACATTGAACCACTTAATGAAAAGTTTAGCAACATTTCCACTGCTCCGTCAGATATAAATATTTATCACCAACGTCCTGTGACTGATCAAAATAAAGATGTATTTACTTTTGACTGTGTGAATCAAAATTATGTACTTTCCAGCTGTTTTGCTGTTAAGTCCAATGCCATTGGGTTCGATAACATACATCCAAAATATTGAAAATTATTCTTCCCGTTATACTTCCCCATATCACTTTCATATTTAACACAATTATTACCAAAAGCTCGTTTCCTGCAAACTGGAAACATGCCAAGATATTACCGATACCAAAGTCGAACAAACAATATCGAATATCGATTCACAGCCAAATAACAGAGTATATTAAAAAACATGGGACTGTCCGTGGAGGTGGAAAGTTTCTGATTGCCATTCACTTGGGAGTGGCCAGAAATGATTCCTTCATTGGGCAGTCCAAGCAGCTCACTACTTCCACGCAGTATGTCCTGGGCAATGGCTTTCGGAAACCTCCGTTAGCTAGCTAGAGTGAGAAGGCGAAACAAAAGAGCATCAAATCAGGTTTAGTAGGTGACTGATGTCACTGAAGCTCATCAAACAATCGGGCATATTCTTTTGTCCTTAGAAGGCGGATGAGCCAAAAATACGGGCCAACGGCGGATAGAAACTAAAAGAAGAAAATCCAGGTTCAACATATCGCATCCTGGTCAGCGTCTGATCCATAATGGGCGGCTGCAATCAAATATCCTGGCAGTAGGTAAAATGCAAAAAACCGGTGGACTGGGTTTGCCTCCCGAAACCGTTCATAACGGCAGTGAAAATACAAAAACGAAACAGAAAACATAAACAACCCCTATTTGTTGACGACCCCCGCAAAAGTTATAAGGACCACGATTTACGGATATGCACTTGGAATGTAAGAACTCTATATAGATCCGGTGCAAGTATCCAACTGGCAGATGTCCTCGAAAGTTATAAGGCTGACATTACCGCTATCCAGGAAATGCGATGGACAGGACATGGCTGGACAAGAAAAAGAAACTGCGATATATACTACAGTTGCCATGAAAAAAAACATGAATTTGGTTGCGGATTTGTAGTCAGCAAAAGACTGCGACATCTTGTCTGTAGGTTCAATCCTGTGTGTGAACGAATAGCCACAATCCGCATAAAAGCGAAATATTTTTATATTTCCCTAATTTGTGTGCATACCCCGACAGAAAAGAAAGATGATGATGCCAAAGACATATTCTATGAGCTCCTAGAGGAAACGTATGACCGCTGCCCTGGCCATGACATTAAGATTGTACTAGGAGATTTTAATGCCAAAGTAGGAAGGGAGAATGTGTTTAATCCAACTATTGGCAATTTCAGTCTACATGCTGACAGTTCCTACAACGGTGTGAGATTGATTGACTTTGCCGCGGCAAAAAACATGGTCATTAGTGGTACAAGATTCCATCATAAAGACATCCACAAGGCTACTTGGGTATCCCCTGATCAAAGAACTAAGAACCAAATTGATCACGTGGTAATTGATGGAAGGCACTCATCCAGTGTAATGGACGTACGAGTGATCAGAGGAGCTAACATTGATTCTGATCACTACCTGGTAGCAGCAAAGGTTCGCACAAGATTACCAGAGGTAGCCACAGCCTACTCAAGGAAGCTCTCGCAACTTTTGGCAACGATGATGATCCTGAGGCGCAGTGGAACCCCATTTCCGACTCTATAAAAACTGCCGCAACAACCGTACTTGGTTTCGAAAAACCGCTTCGCAATAAACCGTGGTACGATGAAGAGTGTCGCATAGCAAATGACGAAAAGAACGCTGCACGTATGGTAATGCTTCAGTCAATTGCAACGCGAGCTGCAACTGAGCGGTATAGGGAGAAAAGAAAGGAGGTAACCCGTCTCTTTAGGCGTAAGAAACAGCAGTGGAGAAAGAGCGAGAGTGAGAAAATTGAGACATACAGAAGGAAGAACGAAGCCCGAAAATTCTACCAAAAAGTTAAAATCGGAACTAATGGACATGGTTCAGGGCCCCCTTCTATAAAGACAAGGACAGAAATCTCGTCGCAGATGTGCAGAGCATGTTGGGTATATGGAGAGAGCATTTCTCCGCGCTACTAGTACCTGAGATATCCGATGACGATGGGACAATCGATCACAATATGGACGACGACGTCGATTGCCCCCCTCCTAACCAAGACGAGGTCAGAACAGCTATTGCCCGGCTTAAGAACAACAAAGCCGCAGGAGCCGATGGATTACCGGCGGAGCTGTTTAAGGCTGGCGGCGATGAGCTGATAAGGTGCATGCATCAGCTCATTAGCAAAATTTGGTTAGATGAATGCATGCCCGGCGATTGGAGTCTCAGTGTACTATGTCCCATATTTAAAAAAGGTGACCCGAGTATCTGTGCTAACTACCGTGGAATAAGCCATTTATCCATAGCATATAAGGTTCTATCAAGTATAATGTGCGAAAGACTAAAACCAATTATCGCTGACCTGATTGGACCATACCAGTGTGGCTTTAGGTCTGGAAAATCGACAACTGACCAGATTTTCACGCTACGCCAAATCCTGGAGAAGACACACGAAAAACAAATCGACACCTATCATCTATTTATCGATTATAAAGCAGCCTTCGATAGTCCGATACGGGAGAAACTCTATGAAGCAATATCTGAGCTTGGTATTCATGCAAAACTCATACGCCTTTGCAGGATGACCTTGACGAACACCAAATCCGCAGTGAAAGTTGGTAAGGATCTTACCGAACCTTTCGAAACTAAGCGAGGCCTCAGGCAAGGCGACACCCTATCGTGCGATCTCTTTAACATCTTAATGGAGATCATTATGAGAAAAGCTGCAGTCAATATGAATAAAACCATCAGCAGCAAAAGTCACATGCTGCTCGCGGATGCTGATGATATAGATATCATTGGGCGCACAATTAGAGAAGTTACTGCGGTTTTTTCGAGAATTGAGAAGGAGTCAGCAATAGTGGGTCTGACGGTAAATGAGGACAAGACAAAATTAATGGTTTCAACGAACAGGCCTCCACGCGATTAGACCAAAGCGTGAACGTTGATAACCGTTATAACTTCGAGGTAGTGGACGAATTTATATACCTCGGATCTGCCGTGAACATAAACAAAAACGTCAGCCTTGAAATCAAACGGAGAATTGTGCTTGCGAATAGATGTTATTTTGGGCTAAGCAAGCACTTTAGAGATAAAGCCCTCTCTCGAGTAACAAAAGTCCAGCTGTACCAGACTCTCATTCAACCTGTCTTGCTTTATGGCGCAGAATCCTGGGTCCTATCGCTAGCAGACGAAACATCTGTAAGAGTCTTCGAGAGAAAAATACTCCCAAAAATGTATGGCCCTATAGTGCACAACGGCGAGTATCGGCGACGCTTGAATCATGAGCTGTATGAGCTTTATCCTGACATTGGCATAGTTAAGCGGATCAAGATAAGGCGATTGCGCTGGCTCGGCCATGTCAGTAGAATGGATGAAGATGAACCAGCGCGATGGGTTTTCGCTGGAGGGATCCGGTTGACGAATCCCTGCGTACACTTGGTATTGCCAACTGGAGAGATAAAGCAAAACATCGAACTGCTAGACCACTCAAAAGCATTTGATTCCGTTAATCACGACATTATTTGTATGAAACTTCGAACAATCTTTAATTTCTCTTCCTCATCCACTCGCCTAATTTTCTCGTACTTAGATAAGCGATATCAGAACCATTACCAGTACCAAACGGTGTTCCACAGGGATCAATTCTTGGTCCACTCTTATTTACAATGTATATAAATGACCATACAGATTACTTACTTTACTGCGATTTACATTTATACTCTGATGATGTGCAGATATGTATTAGCTGTAGTTTAGGACAATTTGATCTTTGTGTAAGTAAGATTAATGAAGACTTACGTCGTGTTCACATTTGGGCATCGGCCAACTACCTTTGTATTAATCCTTCAAAATCAAAATGTTTAGTAGTAAGACCCAAGCAGATGAGACAAACATTTAAGCCCGAACTTTTTGTTAATAACCAAAGAATAGAGATAGTATCAACAGCAAAAAATCTTGGCACAACTTTCAATAAAACATTAACTTGGTCTGATCACATATTTTATGCAACTGGAAAAACGTACTCTATGCTCCGGACTCTTTTGAATACTCAATATTTCACACCCATTAACATACGTCTTCTGCTGGCCAAAACATATTTAATGCCCAATTTACTATACGGATGTGAATTATTTTCCAGTACCGACTCCGCAAGCCTTGTAAAACTAAATGGTGCTTATAATGCCGTTGTAAGGTATGTTTACGGGTTAAAGAAACATGACCACATATCGGCTTTCGTAAATAAGTTGTATGGTGTTAATTTACCCAATTTATTAAAAATACGTGTTTTGATTCTGCTTCACAAAATAATTTACACTCATGAACCTTCCTACCTATTTAGTAGAATTATATTTACACGAACAAATAGAACAAACGATTTAATAGCAGTTAGACACAGAAGTTTGATGTCTGAATGGCAGTTTTATGTACATAGTATTCATCTTTGGAACCTACTACGTTCATATATACAGTTCATAAGCAATACTGAACGGTTTAAAAAAGCTATTTTTAATCATTACAATTAAAACAGGACTACATATGTAAATTATACAATTTGATATAACATAACAAACACAATTTAACTCTAATTCAGTCATTTAATAATAATGATTAGATCATAAATTTAACTCTAATTCAGTCATTTAAACTATATTATTATTTTTTACTTTTACTTTTTAAATTCAGATTTTATTAATTCTTAAATTATATTAATTTTTGTATTTCTATTTAACTAATGCAAAGGAAAATATTGTTTAATTTTATTATTAGCCATATGCTGATCCTGTACTATAATTATAAGATTTTAAATCTTGTGGTGCAGGATATTACAAATAAATAAATATTTTTGACTTCGCCACCCTATCAGTTATTCCAGATATGTAGGTTATTGGTTTGAAAAATTTCGGCTCATCCTTAGTAATCCTGTTAGGTTGTCCTTTATCCTCAAATTGCCTTATCAGCCTGTTGGTAAGATGGTTCGGAAAGTTGTTGTCCTTGAGAATACTTCTTATCCTTTCCTTATTGACCTTGTGGAATTCTACATCACTTATAGTCAAAACGCGGTCTATTAAATTTTTCGCCGTATTTATAATCATTCGTTTTTGATGTTTCGAGTGGAAGTTGATTATTCTTCCTGAAGACGTTGGTTTCTGATACCAATTAATTGATAAATTTTCCCCTCTCCTGACCACCAATGTGTCCAAATAGGCAAGTTTTGAATTTGACTCTTTTTCCATTGTAAATTGGATACTGGAGTGGAAATTGTTAAAAACATCCAAAATTGTATTTATTTCACCCTCTGAAATGACACAAAATAAATCATCTACATATTTTGTTAAAATTTTTGATTCTATAGCCAATTTTTCGATACAAGAGTCCAGTAAATTTTCCATAACGATGTCAGCAACTATTGGGGAAGCTGTTGAACCCATTGGGAGTCCCTTTTGTTGCAAATATATCCTCTCATCATGTTGAAAATATCGGTTACCCACTATACAAAATCTTAATAAAGCTAAAATAAAGATTTATTAATGTTTGTATGTTGCTTTAATGTGTTCCATTTTTCCTCTATGATACTGATAGCCAAGTCTACGGGAACACTCGAGAATAGAGATACTATATCAAACGAAAAGTAAAATTTTATTACTATTAATCTTCTGGTTCTTTATTCTGTCCTTAAATTGTATTGAATCTTTTACATTATATTTCGAATTTTCCGTTATCGTTATCTACAGACATTTAATTGGTAAGAAGTAGAACGTTTTTGACACAAATTGTTTATTGATTTAATATTTTTCTTTGGGTTAATTTATATGAACTTTTTACGTACATTATTTTTGTTTGTGTAACTTCAGAAAATTTTGAAAAAGACGGGAAAATTTTTTCAAACATATTTATATTGGCATAATTTTTTCACAATTTTAATTTGGATTTAATTGTTAAAATATAGTTTATATCTCCTGATGATGCTACACAATGGAGTAGCGAAATATCGAGGAAAATAAAAACAAGAACAGCAAATCTGACCTCAAGCTCGAAGAATATTGATTATTTATTTATTATTTTATTTATTTATTTATTATTTTATTTTATTTATTATTTTATGTATTTATTATTTAAAAAATACACTTAAAAAATTTCGCACAATAACAAAACACTCTGCATTGTTCATGAAAATATGAAAATGTCGTGTCGACGACATGAGTGGAGTGTTTGCTTCTCGCCGACGTGTCGTCGCCGGCAACGACATAAAACCGTCATGTCGGAAAGTGTGAAGCATGCCCATACAATTGTATGAGTTTGCGCTCCCACCAGTGTTACCATGTTGGCATAATTTGTGCCGTTTTGGCACAATTTTGTTGGTTTTGGCACTTGTTTTTTGAAAATTTTGCCAAGTGCCGTTTAGCACAATTTCCCCAAAATTTTTGGAAATTTATTCAATTTAAGTGTAATTTTTTAGCACAATTGTTTTGCAAACGGCATAATTTTTGGTACTAACATTTTCTTAATTTAATTTTGTTTGAAAATCTATTGCTGTAATATTTATCGGAATCTTGTGGTACAATTCCACATTTTAAGTTTCCTACATATGTACCTATGTAAGCGTATTTTCGGCAAAGCGACGGCTTCACAAAATAGTGCACAATGTTTCCTATACATTATTCCACATCGAAACGTCTAATATTTATTGAGTCACTCTTGTTTCCATCAAAGACGCATAATACAGCTATGATTCCTCCGCGAAGTAGGCGATTTGAGAACCGTTATCTAAGACAAGTGGAACGGATTCCTGAAGCAGTTATCTAAAACTTGGAAAATTCTTTTCCAAGAAGAGTGAAAGAAATTGTTAAAAACAATGGATTTTTTCAAAGAGTTAAGGTATAGATAGCCTGACCAATCATCTCACTTTTAGCGGGAGTACCCCGCTTTTTGCGCGATTATCCCGCTTTATGCGCGAATATCCCCCATTTTGGGTGTCGCAGCCTGACTTGAATCTTTAATAACAAAATGATGATATAGAAAATAAATCGTTTTTATTTGTATATTTAGTCTTATTTTAACTAAATACATGTATTTTTATTTAGATTTTTATTGAAAATCAAAAAAATATTTTTGTTACCCATTGTGTCCCGCTTTTTGGTCGCAACCTGTTGGTCAGGTTAGGTGTAACGGCTGTTTAAATTTTCAAATGCAGATAAGCACCCATTTCTGGGAGTAAATTTTTGTGTTCTGGACACAGAATTACAAAAAAGACTAAAATGTCAATTCTAGCATAATGGTTTCGCAAACGGCACAATTTTTGAAGACATTTGGCATAATTTTTTAGTCAGTCTCTGGCAACACTGGCTCCCACTGATGTCATTGTCGGTGTCTTGCTGGTATCGTGTCGTCTAGTGTGAAAACGCTCTATGCTGTCTTTGTTGCTGTTTCTCTTTCGTCTGTGTGCGCTGGTTGAGCTGTGCGTAACAGTGTTTTTTGGCTTCTGCACATTTTTTCTGGAAAAACATGCTAAATGCTTTTTAGCACTTTTTTGGGAAATTTTTGCTAACTTTTAACTTTTCTTGCTTCAATTTTAGCATTTTTGTCGATAAGTTGCATTTTTTGTATAATGTATGGCTGTTTTTCGGAATTGCACTCTGAAATAATGCTTATCTTCAACCAGGGATTATAACATATATAGAATTATCACGGGTGTGGATGTTAAATATGGACGAAAGTTGGCATTTAAAAAATCCTTTACTGCAAAAGTATGTTGGTCTAGACTTTTATTACCAATTTCTTTAAATTTTATGTACGGAGAACATGACTCTAAAAAACAAAAATAAATTTGTATTTTCTTCTAAGTACGTTACTGGTCAAGATCGAATAGACGGCTCAACCGTGTAATTATATTTTACTAAGTTTAAGAAACGGGAACAGCTTTCATTAAAGCGGTTAAGTTGGTTCATCGCTCAGCATTTGTATGGAAGGGCGTAGTGACCTCGCCAATATTCTCTAGTTAAGTACAAATTTACTGACTAATCAATTTCAGTCTACATGCTGACAGTTCCGACAACGGTATGAGAATGATTGACTTTGGCGCTCAAAAAACGTGGTCGCTAGTTGTACAATATTCCAGCATAAAGACATTCACAAGGCTACTTGGCTATACCCCAAATTGATCACGTGGTAATTGATGGAAGGCACTCATCCAGTGTAATGGACGTACGAGTGATGAGAGGAGCTAACATCAATTCTGATAACTACCTGGTAGCAGCAAAGGTTCGCACAAGATTAAGTAGCGCGAAAATCGTGCGACACCAGACGCAGAGAAAGCTAGACATCAGAAAGCTGTAATTATTAGATGTAGCCAGAGCCTAATCAAGGAAACTCTCGCAACTTTTGGCACAGAGCCCAGCCCTCCCGATGACGTCTTGAAGCGCAGTGGAACCCCATTTCCGACTCTACCAAAACTGCCGCAATAACCGGACTTTGTTTTGAAAAACCGCTTCGCAACAAACCTTGGTACGATGAAGACTGTCGCATAGCAAATGATGAAAAGAACTCTGCACGTACGGCAATGCTTCAGACAATTGGAAAAAAGAGTAGAGGTAAACTGTCGCTTTAGGGGCAAGAAATGGCAGTGCAGAAAGCACGAGAGTGAGAAAATTGAGACATACAGAAGAAAGAACGAAACCAGAAAATTCTACCAAAAAGTCAAAAACCGTTTCTGAAAGGACGGAAATTTCATTCCAGATGTGCACAGCATATTGGGAATATGGAGACATCATTTCATTACCTGAGATATCCAAAGACGGTGAGAAAATCGATGACAGTTTCGACAACGACGTCGATTGCTAACCAAGCGCAGAGAATTTTTTGTGTATGCGATTTTATGTCAATTTGTTCGGATCGTTTTTGCAGTCAGAGTCAGTATATCTGTTAAATAATTTTGTAATGCCAAATTTTGGTTAAATAATAGGTAATGCCAAAATTTCATTGTTGTCCTTAAAGGTTTATGGCAGTTACCATGTTGACCGGCCAGCTATACAGGCAGACGGACATGGCTCAACTTCTGACTTATTCTATGCATTACAATTTTTTCCTTATCTAATGATATATGTATACTCCCATCCGTAGGGGTAAGGGTGTTCGAGTATGTATGGTTTACGAAATTTTGTTTTTTTTTGTCGAATATAGGCCGTAAAGTGCCGCAGTACTACAATTTTTGATTGTTCAGTTTTAGCACTTTTTTTTGCAAATTGCACTTTTTTTGGCATGTTTTTTTTGACAGCTTCTGGCAACACTGGTGGGTAAGCAGAATTGTCATCCAAAACAATTACCATACCATCGTCTAATGTTGTTATTATTTTCTATGGGGTTGGACGTCTGTGCTGCAATCAAACCATCCATCTGCTGTCGGAACATGTCTGCTCTGCATGCCTATGATTTTGTGTGTTTGTTGTATTATTTTGTTTCATGTATTAAATGTAACATGCAAGCAAGAAAAGAAAACGTTTTTTTTGTATTGAACTAGAGTAGAGTAGTTCATGAACTATATAGTTCATTTAGGGTGGCCAGACATCACTTTCACAAACATAATGCACATGTTCGGTATGGCGAGTATGTTTGTGATTGGTATATCCGGGCACCTTAAGGGCCATGGCCACACATCAAACTCACATTTTTTTGATTGGGGTGGTAAAAAAACCCACACGTATGGTTTGATGAGAGAGTAAAAATATCAAAACCATTTAGATATTTGAGTCGACGCGGCAGAGAATTGACGCCAGTTGTATGTGCGTGTGTCAAACTATCTTCAGTTATCATTTTTGTTTTGTTTTCGTAGCGTTAAGTGTTTTTTTGGTGGCGCTTTGTTTTCGAAGGGATAAGTGTTTTGTTTTTGTGGTGAAACATTTCAAATGCTATTATTTATTTATTTATTGATTTATTTATTTGTTTATTTATTTTTTTTTATTTATTTATTTTTGTATTTATTTATTTTTTATTTATTTATTTTTTTTATTGATTTATTTATTTTTATATATTTTTTATTTATTATTTATTTATTTTTTTATGTATTTATTTATTTATTAATTTATTTATATTTATTTATTTATTTATTTATTTATTTATTTATTTATTTATTTATTTATTTATTTATTTATTTATTTATTTATTTATTTTTTTATTTATTTCTTTTTTTTATTTTTTAATTATTTTTATATATTTTTTATATATTATTTATTTATTGATTTATTTATTTGTTTATTTATTTGAAATAATTGAAATATTTTCCGCCCAAAAAACACCGTCCTTTCTTTTTCAAAACCATTCTGAAATGAAGTTTGATGACATGAGTTTGAAGTGTGGCTGTGATAAGCAGAAATTTTACTAACACATACAAGAGTTTGATCAACCAGTTTGATGTGTGGCCATGGCCCTTTAAATGAACGAGTTCGAGATCTAGTGAACGAGTTCGACACAAGTCTATATTGAACCAAATAACAAAGGCAACAGATCATTTATATGTGCACGTATCTATTCTGTTTGACGGCCTGTGAAATATCAGTAAACATTGGGGCATAGTCATAGACAAAATTAAAGTATACTTTAAGTCGTTTAAAGTATACTTTATATAAAGTGAACTTTATAGGCTAGTCATAGTTGTTTTAAAATATACTTTATCGCATAAAGTATACTTTAAATTTAATAACAGCTGAAGTTGTTATTAGCGGCACAAAAGTGGAAGTGAATTTCATTAAAATTTGAAAAAAGAAAACAGAAATTGCTAAAAAGAAGAAACCGAAAATAAATAAAGCAAAAATGGATAGATTGGCTGACATAGAAAGAGATTTTGCTCTTTTGGAAGATGTGCGGGAGTTTGGAAGTCGTCGAAAACTTTACAAAGAACGATATCACCCCTTTCAGCTGGAGGACAAAGATTTCTATGAGCGATAACGATTTGATAAGGTCACTGTAAATTTCTTGATCGATGTTCTCAACAGCCCAGGAACAATAGGGGACTTCCAATACCAATAAGCTTGCTAGTACTGACAACTCTACGCTTCCTTGGTAGGAATGTGCATCAAAGTGACATTGGTTAGTAACATAGCAGCCACCAACAACTTAAAACGTGAATATTAAATAAACGTTTTTTGACTTATATCTTAGCCGATCTCCATGGAATGTCACAAACGACGGTTGGGAGAATAATAAAGAGCATTACCAAAAGGATTGCGCTATTGTTACCACACTTCATTAGATTTCCAGGCAATAACGAACTAAGTGAAGTGAAAAGCAAGTTCTATGAAATAGATCGCTTCTCGACATTTATTAGTACCATTGATTGCACTCATGTTCGTATCAAGTGCCCCGCAAAGAATGTTGGCCATTTCTTAAGTAAAAAAGGGTTTTACTCTTTGAATGTGCAGGTAGGCATTTTAGTTCAAAGTTTGATTTATATATGCTCTTATATAATAAAGTTTACCGCTTGTAGATTGTGTGTGATGCCGATTGCAAAATTATGGATATTGTAGCTAGATCTCGTGGCTCAAAGCATGACGCCAGAATTTGGAGTGATGGCCGGCTTAAAACCAAATTGGAAATAAGAAGCGACCACAACGGCGTGTTGCTTGGAGATGCAGGTTATCCCTTGTCTGCAATACTATTAAGGCCAGTAAGGAATCCCTCCACCCCTAAAGAGGAAAGGTACATAGCTGTAAACTAAACCCGTTATCAACAAAATTTATGCATTATATTATGCATTATTTTTAACTTGCTATACAACCTAAATGAACAACAGTAATACATTCAGAGTAAATTCCAAGGATGTTACATGTAATATGGTTAAAATTCTTGCACAAAGTTTAAAGCCTAAAATCGAGGAATTTAGATGGACTTTTCAGGACTCGAATGTGGACATTATTTGTGTTTCAGAGACATGGCTAGATAGGTCAACCCCAGATAGTCTTATATCTCTACATGGATACAAAATATTTAGATCTGATCGTTCTGGTTCAATGCTCCCATTAAAGATGCCATACAACGCAGAAATTTAGCGTACTCGCGGTGGAAGCGTTTTAGAACCTTTGAACTTAAAGCTGAGTTTCGTTCAGCCAGAAAGGATGTTAATCTGCTAATAAAGTTTGCAAAATCTGATTATTTTTCTAAGAGATTTGGTTCTGCTCTCGAATCCGGACAAACTTGGAAAGCGATAAGAGACATTGGTATTTGTAATACAGACAAAGAAACACAGTGCTCAGTTGAAACTGATGACCTGAACAAAATTTTTACCAACATTCCTATGGTTGCAGTGTTAACATTGACATTTCTTATGATGCTAGATACAGGAATATGCACAATATACCTATGTTCGGGTTTTCTTGTGTGACGCAACAAGATGTTTTTAAAAGCTGCAGTATGATAAAATCGAATGTAGTAGGACAAGATAATATTCATCCGAAATTTCTGAAAGTAATTTTACCTTATATTTTGCCTTATATTACCCATCTACTGAACACTATTATCACAACAGGTTGTTTTCCCGAAAACTGGAAGCACGCAAAAATAATTCCAGTTCCTAAATCTAATACAGAGTACCGACCAATTGCTATCCTAAGTTTTCTGTCAAAAGTTTTGGAAAAAATTTTACATCGCCAAGTTAGTGATTTTATTCATAAAAATAATTTAATGTCTGAAATGCAATCCGGTTTTCGATCCGATCATAGCTGCGTAACTGCTTTAATTGATGTCACTGAGAATATTAGGCGGGAACTTGATGATGGAAAGATAATTTTCTTAGTTCTTCTAGATCACTCAAAGGCTTTTGATACTGTTGACCACCAAATACTATGCACAAACCTAAGGTATATTTTTAACTTTTCGTCTACATCAACAAAGCTAATATCGTCTTATCTTACTGACCGAAGTCAGTCAGTCTTTGTTAACAATACCACATCTAATCCTCTAAAACCGACTAGAGGTGTGCCTCAAGGGTCGATTTTAGGACCACTGCTTTTCTCACTTTATATAAATGATTTGCCGCAAAATGTTTCCAACTGTAGAGTCCACATGTATGCTGATGATGTACAATTGTATCTAAGTAGTCCAACCGAATCCATCAGGGAAAACATCGATAAGCTGAATCATGATTTGAAGAACATACATTGCTGGGCATCAGCAAACGGCCTTACAATAAACCCAAGTAAATCAAAATGTCTATTGATTCACAAAAAATCCAATGAGTGTTCGAACTCACGGGCGATGTGTTAACACCTTTTTGCTACACGGTACCTGTTCGATTTCTATGAACACATTCGTAAATGTTACATTGGAAAATAAAAAACAGCGTTCAATCATATGATGACGTTACAGTTAAATAATACTAATACTTAAAATTATTTAAAGACCCAGTGCAAGCACATGTGTCATTATTTTCTTGCTCAATACTTTTTGTTTTATTACCACAAAAGTCAAAGAATGCAAAGCAACAGACACTTGTACATACATACATACATTGTTATATTCGTACGATATAACCGAAGCCCAACATAAAATACTTTTTTAATATTACTCCAAATTAATACTCCAAATTAAAACACTTCAATCTCGGCTCGCCGATATCGGATCGCCTTAATTTTTGGCCTAAACTCTTCGTCGAAACCCGCACTAGCCTTTTAATCCAAAAATTAATAAAATCGGCTATGAATTTCCGGAGAAAATCGCGTGGGAAAATTATATGAAAATCGCCCAATAATCACTTTCAATACCGACTGCCAAGCAACGAACAAACAAACGATGATTTACTCTTACAAACCTAACACTTGCGTATGTATTAAACTGATAGTTTACTGCCCTAGAGGCGCGCGTATAGATGTTAACACATCAAAAAACTATAAAGCCAAGTCTCGATAAAAATATTGTTATAAACGCTGAAAAAATTGAAATTGTAAGAACAGCAAAAAATCTGGGCGTGGTTTTCAATAGCAATTTAACTTGGTCAGATCATGTCAATATACTGGTTGCGCAAATGTGTATCAAATTGAGAACCCTTTGGTCTGTACAATGCTTTACACCATTGAGAATTAGAGTATTACTCGTTAAGGCATTGTAAACGCGATTTCTCTCTGAAACACGTCCACAGAGTTTGAATATTTGTAAGATACTGAATTTTATTTACAAAATTAAACCTTAAGTACTAAACATGATAATCTTAAAACTAGTCTAGGCTGTCCTCTTATCCTCGTGTGACACCTTATCATTGTTTGGGACCTTTACCGCCGCGTACACAAATGACATTGGGTTTTTCTCACACATGCGTCTAATGACCATAAACAGATCGTAAAAATATAGTCCACACGAAGATAAGCGGCTCAGCCTGTGTAAACAATATTAATGAGGGGAAAAACATTCAATTATGTTATTTCCACTAACGTGTGCCATTTATCCTTATAACTAAGTATTTCCAAGTATACCTTTATCAATGACTGGAAAAACACTCAATTGTGTTATTTCCACTAACGTGCTCGTGTGTGATAACATTACACAGAGCATACACCAGTGTGGAAGAGCAATAAATTTATCACACGCAGTAAACGGAATAACAAGAAACCTCAACCATGTTCATATATGAACATTCTGCCGGGCCGAAAGAGGAGCCGGCGCTGAGAAATCTAATTCTACTACCGTCTTGTTACTGCGGCAGCATTTGTACTTAATATAAATACAAAATAATATTAGAATACCAACCATAATTAAACCTAGAGATGCATGTCCAGACACAGTATGGAATTGAAACCTTTTCAGTTCGATGTGAGCCGCCTTCATTTGTTCGACCGACTTCTTCAAATGGGTTATCTCCTTCTTATTGTTGATCATTGTCACGTCCAACGGTTTCACCAGTCTTGATTCTATCTGCTGTAATTCTGGACCCCAGGATGATGCCTTAATGGATGATTGTATCCTCGATGTAACTCGTTGCGATGCTGTTAATGTCACCCCTTCATATGTAGCAGTACACCCTGGTGATAAAGTCAGGATTCCTTTAACGGGCAGAGTTATCCAACTACGATTACCCTGACCGCAATCAACTGTGATAACAAAGTTGTTAAAAACCGTAAAGATCCAATGATTTTCAGCAGATAGTTGCTTCCAAAAGCTTGTAGTCGGAATTTCTTCAAAAGCGCAATCCGCATGCCTTGATTGTTTTAAGGCAGACACTTCACAAGAGCGTTCAGTTGCTGGCCTCCATGGTACATTCCCCATACAATTGATTTGTCCTTGCAAACTCTTCTTACATGCATTCAATTGTGCCAGTGACATCAAGAAATACATGTTAGACGCAAAGTTGTCTATGATAAAGCCATTTCCAATTCTTGGTATCATGGTGTGGTTATTACTTCCTACTGGCAGCTTGATGACTTCGTAAACTTCGGAACTGTGCTTATGTAATAACGGTATCTCCAACTGAATCACTAGCCGTGACTCCATTATGATCCCGTTTGAATTTATCGAATTGTATACCTCCTTTAGCTCCGTCCCGGATGCCTCCCCCGGAAGCACTAGATTGCTGGGCAACAACTTCTTGATTTCTTCAAGTTGTTTTTGGAGTTGAGATGGCTTCAATAACTCAGGATTCACATGCCCGTGATTAACATCTATTAGTAAGTGTTGGAGGAGACCTCCAATAGTATTCGGATCATTGCATAATTTTTATTTTTTTTTTGCCTTTAAAATCAATTTACTTTAAATCTTGTTCATCTCATTACATACTTCATAATTTGCTTTAAACTTCTGCTACTTATTGTTTTGCATTTCTATTTACATTCATTTTCTTTATTCTAAGTACTCTCACTTCTCTCATTATTTTGAAACTCGACCTATGAACAATAGCTAATAAAAAACCAATTTTTAGTATTGAACATCATAACCACGCAGCAAGACGTGTTTTTCTTTTCGCAAAAATCATTTCTTTATATACATAAATTTTGGCGACCGTGACAGGACAGCATATATTTTGTCTGTCCAAGAATTGGTTTTGCGTTTTGAAGGCAACTTGCTGTGTGACAGTTATATTTCGTAAATTAAAATCGTTTTGCTATATCGAATTATTAAATAAAAATATTCGATAAAACACACTAAATTTGTTAACATTTGCACATAATTTGCTATTTGCGCAAATTACCTCTTCATCATCGACAAATAACAGCTATTTGGCTTTTTGACGGTCTGACGGCTGCATCGTCGTGAGAGTATTCATCGCTTCGCTGATCTGCCACGCAACTCGTCGTTTATCATCAACTCTTGCTGGTGCAGAGCTCAGCTCTTTTCGTCGTTTCTGCTTTGAAACTCAACACACCACACATTCTCTCGCGCTCTTCGCAACAGCATCATTGCAATATTCTCTGTTGTTTATAAACATCGCTCGCTTGGATCAGCAACATTCGTCGCTCTCAACAAAGCTGCTGATTATCCACAACAGTCATCGTTCGCAACAAGGTGTCTGTGATTATCATCGCAACAGAGTTTCATCAGCGCTGCCACTGCTTGCTGCGTTTCGTCTACTCTTCTTGCTGGGCTGCTCCGTCTTCGCTGCTTGCTGCACTTTACTGCTCTGCTGATTTTCGTCATTTGCTGCTGCCTATCGCTATTTTCGTTGCTGCTTTTTTCTACACTTGGTTTGTAAACTAATATTTTTAAAATACATCACGTAAGGTAGGTGTCAATTTGTATAAATTTACAATAATATTATTAATCTGCAATGACTGATCCTGAGGTTGCTCTTCCATCTGGTTCGGCAGAATCTGCGTCAGCTGCTGAGGTTAATTTAACCGCGCTAAGGCAAAGCAGAACTGCGTTGAGACGCAGTCTGACCGCAATGAAAAACAAAATTGAGAAGGATGAATGCACCGACGGTACCATCCTTGAATGCAGGTTACAAATTTTGGAGTCGTACTTCAAACAGCTTACGCACATACAAACGCAGATTGAGAGAGTTGTTGAAAATGACAACACACGCATGGACATCGACGAGGTCTACGTTTTAACTAAATCGCTTATCGTCACCAAATTAAAGGGACTACAACGCGAAAGCAGCCTAGATGCCACTATGTTTAATCAAAGCCGATTTGAACCAGCTCTGTCCCATCGCTTGCCTAACCTTAAATTACCAAGATTCGATGGTAAGTACAGCGAATACAAACGCTTTATTTCCACATTCAACAACCTCGTTCACAACGAGCCCATACCAACAATCGATAAATTCAACTACCTATTGAACTGCCTGTCGGACCAGGCACTCGCTGCAGTCGAGGCATTTCAAGTCACTGAGGAGAACTACAACAAGGCGCTTGAAAGACTTGCTGAGCGTTTTGATAACAAGGTGCTTATTTTGAAAGACCACATTTCTTCAGTGTGTGATATGCCTTTGCTTTCAAAACCCGATGCGCCATTGCTGCGAAAGCATCTTGATAATGCCGCTGCCTTGCGGGGCTCTCTGCTATCGTTGGGCACATTTGAAGAGCTTTTTGATGCGATGTATATACATTTAGTAGTTTCAAAGCTTGATGCCGACTCAAGAAATCGCTACAATGAATCGCAAGAATTCAAGGAAATTCCTACATGGGAAAAATTTTACTCTTTTTTGAGTCGCCGCTGCCAGTTTTTGGAGAATAAAATCAAAACAACAGAAAATGCTCCGAAAATCGTGCAACATCAATCGAAATCTCATCATATGAAGAAATCTACATTTGTAAATACGAACGCCGCTTCGGTTTGCGCATACTGCAACTCCTCTGATCACTATATTGGTAGTTGTCCAAGTTTTATAGTACTTGCTCCTACTCAGCGCTTCGAAGCTGCCAAACAACGCAGCCTATGCATAAATTGTTTGCGCCCTGGTCATTTTGCTACAAAATGCACCTCCAATTCGCGCTGTAGGAAGTGTCGCTCATTACATCACACAACACTTCACTTCGATTCTTCGCGTCGCTCAGAAGACACCGAAGCTGCTACACCATCGGTGTCACTCGCACACGCTACTCCAATTGCGCTGGTTACTCGCACCACTAAGCGAGCATTTATTCCTACTGCTGTCGTGCTGATTCGTGATCAAGCCGGCATATTTAACCCGATTCGTACGCTACTCGATTCCTGTTCTGAATTAAATTTCCTTTCAGAAGAAGCTGCAAAACGCCTTAAGCTCAAATTTCAATATGATGTACAGGAGGTGTCAGGCATTGCAGATGTTCGTACAACAATTTCGCGCTTCGTTAGCACAACAATACGCTCTCGTCTCAACGACTTCGAATGGACATCATCATTTGCAATCACATCTACGATTTCCGCAAAGCAACCTGGTGAACTTGTGGACATTCACGAATGGAATATTCCTCGGGACATCGATCTGGCCGACCCAGCTTTTTTCAAACCGCAACATGTTGACCTATTAATTGGCACTGAAATCTTTTTCGACTTGCTGACAGCTGGGCGCATATCACTTGGTCGTGGACTACCATCGCTTGTCAACTCGGTCTTTGGATGGATAGCTGGCGGAAGTTTTATACAAGGTAATAAATCAAAATCTGTTACTTGTAATGTTTCCATTAAGTCGCGAGACGCAGCCATCGATTCAATGCTTGCTAAATTTTGGCAAATTGAAGAATTTAATTCTGAAAAGACACTCAAGTCGAAAGATGATGAGCTCGCTGAGGCTCATTTCGTAGGAAACACAAGGGTTTGCGAAGATGGCAGACTCATGGTTCGGCTTCCGTTTAAACTTGCTCCGCAATCACTAGGGCAGTCATTTGGAATGGCTCGACAAAGATTTATTTCGCTCGAACGTCGCTTGCAACGTGAACACACACTTAAACAATCGTACAAGGATTTTATACACGAATATGAGGCGCTCGGTCACATGTCCGAATTACAATGCACGCCCGAGACACTCCCCAATTTTTACATTCCGCACCACTGTGTACTGCGGCCAGAAAGCACCACCACAAAATTGCGCGTCGTGTTTGATGCGTCGGCTAAGTCCTCGTCTGGACTCTCGTTAAATGACACACTACTCGTCGGTCCAACTATCCAACAAGAACTCATCGTAACGTTGCTTACTTTTCGCTTAAACAAATATGCTTTGACAGCAGACGTCTCAAAAATGTTTCGCCAATTTTTAGTTGATGAGCGCGACAGAAAATTCCAGCTTATTTTATGGCGTGACGAGCCGCAACAACCGCTTCGTACATTCAGTTTAAATACCATAACATATGGGCTTGCATCAGCACCATTTCAAGCTGTTAGGTGTCTTTTTCATATCGCCGACTTATGTAAAGACAAATTTCCAGTCGCTTCGCAATTGCTCAAGGAGGACTTTTACGTCGACGATATGCTCGCTGGGGCAGATACGCTTGAAGAGCTACATACAAAGAAATCTCAAATTACCGATGCTTTAAATTCGTTTGGCTTATCGTTGTCAAAATGGAATTCGAGTTATCATTTATTTCGCGCTGATGATCATCAACAACTACAACTCAATATAGACCAATCGCCTTGCACCAAGACACTTGGTACTATTTGGAATGTACTCGACGACTCATTCAAGTTTAAGCTTTCGCAAATGCCAATCAAATCACCAACTAAGCGCTCTGTCTTGTCAGCTGTGGCAAGAATTTTTGATGTACTTGGCCTTTTATCTCCAATCGTCATACGACTTAAAATTTTACTTCAAGAGATGTGGATCAGCCAATTTGGGTGGGACGACACCTTGCCCCCCAATTTACACACTGTTTGGTCTCAAGTTTACGACGATTTATGCAACATAAACAACATCGCAGTTCCTAGATACGTTTTCACCACAAACGATAGCATGGTAGAAATACACGGCTTTGCAGACGCATCGCAAAGAGCATACGGATGTTGCATTTACGTGCGAGCTATTGTTGTCAACAACATCAAGGTTTCGCTGCTTATCGGCAAATCGAAGGTCGCACCTGTGAAGGCACAATCACTTCCACGTTTGGAACTTTGCGCCGCATTGCTACTCGCCTCAACGTGGAATAAGATACGACACAAAGTAGAGAAATACGTAAGCGATATTGTCTTTTGGTCTGATTCGCAAATAGTCTTGCACTGGCTGCAAATGCACTCTTCATCCCTGAATTGTTTCGTCGCTAATCGTATCTCAGAGATTCAAACGCAGTCCAGTGGCATTCCATGGAAGCACGTACCATCAAAGCAAAATCCAGCAGATATTGTTTCGTGCGGATCAAGCGCGCTTGAATTGCCAAGCACTATGTGGTTTTCGGGACCAGATTTTTTATATTTAGATAAAGCATCATGGCCACACTCAACAACAACAAATATCCTCGATGACGAGTTGGTGAGCGCAGAGCGTCGGAAAGCTGTCACTTTTAAATGCAGTAGCAGTGGCAGCGAAGACAACATCATTAACAACATTATCAACAACAACTCATCGCACCTGAAAATAGTTCGAATTTTGTCGTTTGTTTGGCGAGTTTTCAACAAGGCACTACCTGCTAGGCAGCTCAAGTCAGCAGAAATTTGCCTATCATCGTCGGAGCTGGACTCAACTTTTTGGAAAATAGTTTCTGCAGTTCAGCATCAATGCTTCGGCGAAGACATCGTCAAGTTAGCAGCCAACAAGGAAATTTCTCCTGCGCTACGAAATCTCACGCCGTTTTTACACAATCTTGTATTAAATGATCGCACCTATCCTGTTTTGAGAGTCGGCGGACGTCTCCTCCGAGCTCCCATCGCTTTTGACGCAAAATTTCCCGCTTTGCTTCCCAAGCAGCATCGTTTCACTCAACTTTACATAGAGTTTTTGCATCGCCAGCATCTGCATGCTGGGCCAAAAGTACTCACTGGCATCCTCAGGCAAAAGGTTTGGATCGTAAACGCAAGGGATTTGGTTCGCAAAGTGGTCAAGCAATGCGTTCACTGCTTCCACTATCAACCAAAGCTTCAACAGCAGATCATGGGCAACCTACCCAGCGATCGCCTGAAGGCACAGCGGCCCTTTTTAGTAACTGGTCTAGACTTCTGTGGGCCATTCCTGACATCGTATCGCATCCGCGGCAAACAGCCTTACAAAACATACTTAGCTGTATTTATATGCTTTTCATCTCGTGCCGTTCACTTTGAACTTGTTTCTGACTTATCTACTAATGCATTTTTATTAAGTCTCAAACGTTTTGCAGGTAGACGAGGCATGCCATGCAAGATCTACTGCGATAATGCAACCAACTTTGTTGGAGCACGAACCGCTTTACTCCACTTTCAGCAGCGTCTCTTCAGCAGCGCAACAAAAGAAGAGGTGCACGCCTACAGCAACAAAATGGGCTTCGAGTTTTGCTTCATACCTCCCAGAGCACCACATTTTGGCGGCCTTTGGGAGGCTGCTGTCAAATCCGCTAAATCGCTGCTTGTGAAGAACATTGGCCAAGCGAATCTCACGTTCGAAGAGCTGCAGACAGTTGTGGTGGAAGCTGAAGCCATTCTAAACTCGCGTCCCATCTGCCCGCTCAGCGACGATCCCAATGACGGAGAGGCGTTGACGCCGGGGCATTTGCTCATTGGCACGTCTCTACTCTGTCCGCCTGAGCAACATTTTGATGACAACCAAATCAAAGACCTAACTCGCTATCAACGTGTTGCATACCTCAAGCAACAATTTTGGGAGCTTTGGCAACGCGATTATCTCCATCACTTGCAGCAAAATAGCAAGTGGCATAAGCCAATCAGCAACGTCGCAAAAGGCCAGCTAGCAATAATTCACGAAGACAACACGCCACCTCAACTCTGGCTTCTCGGTCGCATCGTTGCAACACACCTGGGAGCAGATGGCTACGTGCGTGTTGTTGAGCTCAAAACCAAAAAGGGGTTCCTTAAACGCCCCATCCACAAAATCGCACCATTACCTTTGAGTTTTGCACCTCAAGGGGGGGAGGATGTTGGAGGAGACCTCCAATAGTATTCGGATCATCGCATAATTTTTATTTTTTTTTTGCCTTTAAAATCAATTTACTTTAAATCTTGTTCATCTCATTACATACTTCATAATTTGCTTTAAACTTCTGCTACTTATTGTTTTGCATTTCTATTTACATTCATTTTCTTTATTCTAAGTACTCTCACTTCTCTCATTATTTTGAAACTCGACCTATGAACAATAGCTAATAAAAAACCAATTTTTAGTATTGAACATCATAACCACGCAGCAAGACGTGTTTTTCTTTTCGCAAAAATCATTTCTTTATATACAGTAAGCTTACAATTGAAGATTGAATCCTACTGCATTCATCGATCATCAGGTTCAGTTGTGTAGACATAACTTGGAACAATATAATCAAGCGCTCGGTGTTCTTGGTACCTTGAACTTCTTCGTAAAACAGCTTAAGTTGGCCATACATTTTATTGAAGTTTGCGTTAACATCGTCAGTAGTCTTCTTCAGTACATTTATAGTTGAATCCACTATAGACGTCTGTTTTTCGATTAACTGGTTCAAATTCTGTTGGTTTTCGAACACATTTCTCATATTCTCCTCCATCTTATCTCGATCATCGGCATCCATCATCCCAAAAAGCATGTGATATAATGATCCCACAAATTCGAAGGAAGCTCTCTTCTTTCGAGATTTATTTAATAGGAGATCGTTATTTTCATTCAGGATGTCGTTTCTTCTTTCCATCGTTGAAATGACCATTTCACAGGCTTCTTTGTAATACCCAAGACTTGGGCATTCATCTTTAATTCTTTCCATCAACTTCTGTATACGTTCTATCTCGTTATGGTACATCGATAGATCGAAATATACCACCAAACTCCATTTCGAGTTGATCATATTTAGTTGGCCAATGTTGTCTATATATAATGCTGTATTGGAAGAGAATTCTAATGGTGCAGTCTTTACTTGCTTCTTCATTATAAAAAGCAATAACAGGAATCCAAACACTCGAAAAACATTACGTTCTTTTGGTTGCTTAACCGATGTACATAAACTAGTAACTGGTAACTCAATTTCCTCATTTCCCTGGACATCTAACACTGGCAATGCGCAGACTTTGTGTATTGGCCGCTTAAGTATGCTGTTTTGAAGTTTTATAGTCACAACTCTTACCATGCCATCTTTACCTTCATGCAGCTCAACTACCCTCCCCAGAGGCCACTTCGCAGAGTAGGTTGATTTATCCTTTACTAACACAATCGAGCCTTTTTTTAAGTTTTCTCTAGGCTGCCTCCACTTTGCTCTTTGTTGCAATGTCACCAGATACTCTTCCTTCCAACGATTCCAAAAATCTTTTCTTAATTTTTGGATAAACTTCCATCTATTAAGCGAGCTTATTCTGGATTCATCAATATGCTCCGGACAGTCGATTAGGGGTCGTCCAATCAGAAAATGACCTGGTGTTAACATCTCTATAGCCTCGCTGCTTTGAGTATCGACCTCTACCAGTGGTCTGGAATTCAGAACAGCTTCTATTTGCGTCAGCAGTGTACACACTTCCTCAAAAGTCAGCTTTGTGTCCCCAATTTTTCTTTTCAGATGATACTTTGTAGACTTTACCCCAGCTTCCCAAATCCCTCCAAAGTGAGGGGCTGCGGGGGGAATAAAATGCCATTGTATTTTTTGTGTTGCTAAAATTGGTATAAGTGATTCGATTTTCTTTACTGCTTCCTTGAAATCTGCATCTAGCTTCTTGTTCGCCCCAATGAAATTAGTTCCATTACACAGTGCAACACGAAAAAAAATAACCATATACGGACACCACTGCGTGATAAAAGACTAAAAAAAAGACCCGCTTCTCCCAATTTTTCCCAAAGTCATGAACTTTTTTTTTATGGGGCCTCGGTATCATTTTCGTAAAAATGTGATCATTTTCTCAGGCTCATATCTTGCAAACCGTTCAGAATTTCGGTTTACTCTCTGAGGCAAAGTTGTAGTTGTTGTGTGCGAATTATACTGTAGCACTTTCACTTTTTTTACTTCCACTTTCACTTTATAACTTTCACCGCTGAGCTCTCGTTGACGTCGCGCTGTGTAATGCCTCGATGTGAGCGTCGTGACGCTTTTATATTGTGTGCTGCGTCCCTTGTTGCGTGTGCTGAGCTTACTGCATTGCCTGTGCTGCTGCTGTCGGTGCATGATCGCGTGATACCTAAGTGCTACCTAAACGGTGTTAACCCTTGGACAAACACATGGTTCTGGCCAGGCATATTTCATTTTTTGCTACCTATGGACCTAAACAGGAGAAAAAGGTAAAAAAATTAAATTAAAAAATTTTCGGCAAATTTTTCACTTTTGCGTGCTACCTAAACAGTATTAAGAATCATCTCTAGGAAGTTTATATGTTCTAGAAATTTGTTTATTGAAATCTTAGGTAAATTTTTGTAGTTGATTGTTTCCTTGAATTTTGAACAGTTTGCTACCTATGGACCTGAACACGGGAAAAAAGGTAAAAAAAATCGAATTTTTTTAAGTTTTTTGCGATTTTGATCTGGAAGGTGAAGTTTTTTTGATTTTGTATGTTCTTTATGACAAGAGCTACAACTTTGCCTCAGTGAGTAAATCCAAATTCTGAACGGTTTGCAAGATATGAGCCTGAGAAAATGATCACATTTTTACGAAAATGATACCGAGGCCCCAAATCTTTGGCGGCCCATAAAAAAAAGTGCATGACTTTGGGAAAAATTGGGAAACACGGGTCCTTTTTTTAGTCTTTTATCACGTAGTGGTGTCCGTATATGGTTATTTTGCCATGACTTAAAAAATTACACACAGTGTTATCTGCATAAATATGGCTACAAAAGCCTCTTCGTGCCAAAAATGTCTTTAACGCTGCCAAAAATGCTTCAGTCGGTAGATCGCTGACAGCTTCTAAATGTATTGCCTTAGTTACCATACAGACAAACACGGCAATATACCCTTTAAATGATTTTAGACTTCTTCCCTTTGAACATTTCATTTGAATTGGTCCAGCATAATCTACTCCGGTATGCATAAATGGGGTAGATGGTGTAACACGTACCTCGGGCAGACTCCCCATGAGTTGTTTGGTTGTATCTTGTCCATATCGAACGCATCTTGTACAATTTCTAATGTGTTTCTTGACAGCCGCTTTTGCACCTACTATTCAATACTTTCTTTTTATATTTGCCTCCACCAGTCGATTGCCTCCATGAAGCGTTAAAGTATGCACATTATCTATTATCAATGATGCTAAACGTGAACTTTGTAAAATTATTGGATGTTTGTGGTTATAATGCAGACTTGAATTATCTAACCTTCCACCAACCCGAAGAATGTTGTCACCGTCTATAAATGGATATAGACTTACAATTTTACTAGTCGAGCCAACCAGGCCTTTTCGGCTTAAACTCATAATTTCATCTTTAAATTCATGCTGATGATGATGAGTAATAATCAGTTTTTCTACAGCCTCTAATTCCGCCATGGTTAAGTACTCTGGATTCTTACGTTTCCCCTTAATTATGTTTGTGAATCGTAAAACATAAGCCACAACTCTAAGCAGCTTATTTAGCTTTGAATACTTGCCAATAAGTTCATTCAAAAAATGTAACTTTGCCGCAGGGTTAGTTATGACACATGATGTTACAAGTTGCTCTTCTTTATGTTTTGGCCAACATTCTGGTGCCTTTGAAAGCCAATTAGGATTAGGAATCACTCCAAGCGTATATTTTGTGTTGGCGTTTGAAGATGTCTGCTGTTCTACGCAATAGCTTCGCTAAAAGATGTGCTGCGCTGAGCTCCAGTTTTGGAAGGGTCTTCTTATTTTTAATAGGGTTAACTTTGCTTTTAGCTGTCAGCAGTATCACGGACGCATTCAGCCTTATATACACTACTGCTGCATACGCTTTTTCAGAAGCATCGGCAAACCCGTGCATCTCTATTTCTACATCACTTTCCGATTTAACCCATCTTGGAATTCGAATTTGCTGAAGACTTATTACGTTTTTCGTAAATTCTTCCCACTCCTCTTTTAGCTCATCTGACAGCACTTCATCCCATGTTGATTGTTGTAGCCACAATTTTTGTATAAACAGCTTTGCTACTACCGTAACTGGTGACAACCAGCCTAATGGGTCAAAGATTCTGGCTACATCCGAAAGAGCTTGCCTTTTAGTTATTTTATCTTTTTGTATAAAATTTATGTTGAACATGAATTCATCTTTTACTGGATCCCATTGGAGACCCAACGTCTTCACTGATTCGTCATCCTCAATTTCAATGACTGCATTCTTCTGAATGTTTTTGATATCGGCGGTTACTTCTTTGTTGTTTGATAACCACTTCCGTAGATGAAAACCAAATTTTCTTAGCTGGTCTTCAACTTTATGCTGAATTATTTTACATTGTTGAATTGTATCTGACCCAGTCATCAAATCGTCCATGTAATAGTCTTCTTTTATTATATTTTTAATAAATGAATCGTCTTCGGTACAGCTATCGGCAATGTAGAATAGTGACCTTACAGCAAGAAACGGTGCAGATGCTGTGCCATACGTAACAGTATTCAATTTGTATTCTTTTATGGATTCTTTTTTGTTTTTTCTCCATAATATATGCTGATATGATTGATCATCTTCTGTTACCTTGACCAGGCGGTACATCTTCTCCACATCAGCTGTGACTACATATTTCCACAATCTCCATTTTATGATGATGTCAAAGATATCTTTTTGAAGTTTCGGACCCGTCAACATTATATCGTTTAAACTGTTTCCGTAATTTTGTGGTTAGACTGCTTTCTCGTATTACCGGCTGATGTGGTAGGTAGCATTGTCCAGTGTAGCTTTCCTTTTCCTCTGTCATGTGACCCAGATCTAAGTATTCCTGCATAAACTTGGCGTAGTCATTTCTTAGAGTAATATTGCGATCCAGTCTCTTTTCTAATGATAGAAACCTCGCCAAAGCCTGTTTTCGGGAATCGCCCAACTTCATATCATCTTTAATTGGCAATTTTGCAACAAACTGGCCATCTTTGTTTATCTTTGTAGTTCTTTCATACATCTCTAGGCAATCTTTGTCTTCAGAACATTCTTCAGCGTTTGGCAGTTCCTCAAGCTCCCAAAATCTTTCTAAATTGGTTACGGCTGACAACTTCTTGTTACTGCTGTTACTTTTGTAGACGCCTGATAAAATCCAACCTAATTTAGTCGATTGAGCTACTAAGCCATTCTTTTTACAGACTCCTTCTTCTAGGATATTGCCAAATAGGTCCGCTCCAATCAGGATATCAATTCTGTCTGACTTATTGTACCTTGGATCAGCTAGAATGTAGTTGTCCCACTGTCTGAGATCAATTCTAAATGACTGATCAGGTTGTGGTCCGGAAAATGACGGTAGAACTATAGCCTCTGTAACTATAACTTCGTTACTTAAGCAGCGTGGTTGAATATGTAATTCTACTTTCGCTTGTGATGTGGCCACTATTTTATTTCCAAGTCCTTGAACGTTGGTTTTGCACTTTATTTTTGGAAGTGCTAATATTTGATACGCTTCTTCTGAAAGTCCCGTAATTTGTGATCCTTGATCAATCAGTGCTCTTAGCGTAACTAACTCTCCATTCGCTGCCCGAACTTTTACCTGTGCGGTTGCTAACAGTGCTGTTGTTGTAGTTGCGAATGGTTCTTTTGTCATCGTCGCTTTTGATGTACCAGGTTTTGGCTCCTCCTTTTTTGCCTCATCTATGTGTAGCAGTTTATGGCGTCCTTTTCCACAAAGGCCGCATTTAGTTTTATTTAAACACTTCTTATCAAATTTGTGATTCACGCATGTAAAGCATAATTTATTTTTATAAGCGATCTTTCTGCATTCAGTCGCTGGTAATGCTAGAAACTTCCTGCATGTACTTGTCAAATGGCCATTCATGATGCAGTACAGACACGTTTGTTGTGTCGAATAAAGGGTGTTCGAAACTTTAAGATTGTCACCCAATTTCTTCTGGAACTTATTCCCTTGGCGCTTCGTAACTGCTTCCAAGGCCTGAACTTGTTGCTCCAGAAACCTCAAAACGTCCTCTAGACTTTGAATTTCCTTTGTCTTCTTAACATTTTGTTCATAATATCGAAGACCATCATTGTCCAGTTCTGATAACGATACGAGCAATAAACGGTTCAGCATCCGTTATCGTCACATCCATTCCTTTTAGAGCATAAATACCACTGTTTGTTGTATCCAGCAGTTGTTTTACACTTGACGATGATTCGCTATTGACCGTAGGTTGATCAAGAAGCTTGTCTACTTGATTCGTAAACAACAGCCTCCGATTCTCGTATCTTTGTTTGAGAATCTCAAAAGCGGCAATGTAGTTCACATCCGTCACCTTCAGGTGTTGAACTAGTCTTTTCGCTTCGATACATTTTCTCCACATTGGAGAGATAATCGCAGTCATGCACTACGCTCTTAAACATGTCGTGAAATGAAGCCCAATCATTTATATCTCCATGAAATTCAGGTATTTCTATTCTACCTAAGTTCGATATGCCGCTGGCATCTTTCATTGGCTCTTGGGTCGGCTTCGTTGAAGGACTTTTAACGCTGTCTGCCAGTAATGCGAGTGCCATGTAATACTCGTCCTCGATTTCTTCTTTCCGGATTCGCTCATTCTTAGAGCTCTTAAACCCGCATAATTTTTTATAAACGTCTTCCAATGCTAAAAAACGTTTTTTTATTTGCTGGGTCTTTATTTCCAGCAGCTCGTTGGATGCGTTATATACTATTGTAGGAAGTTCTGACATCCTTCTGCGCATCCATTCTACCTTTTCGTTAAATTCTTGCCGCAATTCTTTGACTTCTTCTTGGACACTGACAATGTCATTGCTTCATCGCCTATCGATAGTGTTGATTTGTGAGTTGTTGATGCTTGTTTTGCCGGCTGTTCTTGCTGGTAAACTTCTTCTTTCTGTTTACCCAGCTCTTCTTCTCTTATTGTTTGTTGAATTAGTTCAATGTTTTTCGATATAACATCCTCTATGGCTTCAAAATACTCTTGTTCAAAGTAATCTTCCGATGTTATTCCTTGAGCCAACAATTTAGTATTATTTGCCTCAAACTCAGCTTGAATCTGTTCAATTCTCTTGGATACCTCAAGCATTCTTGTAACGCGAATTGTTCTCATACTGAGCTTTGTACGAATTGCAACAAGCTCATCGCCCAACTCCTTTTGGCGTTCAAATAATTTAGCTTTATTAGCCATTGCTGATATGCTTTACTGTTTTCTTTTTTTTTACCTATCACAACACAATCCCTGTTTAGCCGAGATTGACGCTTCGTTAAATTTTGACCAAAAATTTAACTTAATTTTTTATCGCAATAATTTCTTTATTTTGCCCCTGTTTTATTTTTCTTTCTCGAAGGACCAAATGTAAACGCGATTTCTCTCTGAAACACGTCCACAGAGTTTGAATATTTGTAGGATACTGATGTCACTGAAGCTCATCAAACAATCGGGCATATTCTTTTGTCCTTAGAAGGCGGATGAGCCAAACATACGGGCCAACGGCGGATAGAAACTAAAAGAAGAAAATCCAGGTTCAACATATCGCATCCTGGTCAGCGTCTGATCCATAATGGGCGGCTGCAATCAAATATCCTGGCTGTAGGTAAAATGAAAAAACCCGGTGGGCTGGGTTTGCCTCCCGCCACCGTTCATAATGGCAGTGAAAATACAAAAACGAGACAGAAAACATAAACAACCCCTATTTGTTGACGACCCCCGCAAACGTTATAAGGACCACGATTTACGGATATGCACTTGGAATGTAAGAACTCTATATAGATCCGGTGCAAGTATCCAACCGACAGATGTCCTCGAAAGTTATAAGGCTGACATTACCGCTATCCAGGAAATGCGATGGACAGGACATGGCTGCACAAGAAAAAGAAACTGCGATATATACTACAGTTGCCATGAAAAAAACATGAATTTGGTTGTGGATTTGTAGTTGGCAAAAGACTGCGACATCTAGTCTCTAGGTTCAATCCTGTGAGTGAACGAATAGCCACAATCCGCATAAAAGCGAAATATTTTTATATTTCCCTAATTTGTGTGCATGCCCCGACAGAAGAGAAAGATGATGATGCCAAAGACATATTCTATGAGCTCCTAGAGGAAACGTATGACCGCTGCCCTGGCCATGACATTAAGATTGTACTAGGAGATTTTAATGCCAAAGTAGGAAGGGAGAATGTGTTTAATCCAACTATTGGCAATTTCAGTCTTCATGCTGACAGTTCCGACAACGGTATGAGACTGATTGACTTTGCCGCGGCAAAAAACATGGTCATTAGTGGCACAAGATTCCAGCATAAAGACGTCCACAAGGCTACTTGGGTATCCCCTGATCAAAGAACTAAGAACCAAATTGATCACGTGGTAATTGGTGGAAGGCACTCATCCAGTGTAATGGACGTACGAGTGATCAGAGGAGGTAACATCGATTCTGATCACTACCTGGTAGCAGCAAAGGTTCGCACAAGATTAAGTAGAGCGAAAATCGTACGAAACCAGACGCAGAGGAAGCTGGACAGCCACAGCCTACTGAAGGAAGCTCTCGCAACTTTTGGTACAGAACCCACCCCCTCCCGATGACGATCCTGATGCGCAGTGGAAACCCATTTCCGACTCTATAAAAACTGCCGCAACAACCGTACTTGGTTTCGAAAAACCGCTTCGCAATAAACCTTGGTACGATGAAGAGTGTCGCATAGCAAATGACGAAAAGAACGCTGCACGTATGGTAATGCTTCAGTCAATTGCAACGCGAGCTGCAACTGAGCGGTATAGGGAGAAGAGAAAGGAGGTAAACCGTCTCTTTAGGCGTCTCTTTAGGCGGTAATCCAAAGCCGATGGATTACCGGCGGAGCTGTTTAAGGTTGGCGGCGATGAGCTGATAAGGTGCATGCATCAGCTCATTAGCAAAATTTGGTTAGATGAATGCATGCCCGGCGATTGGAGTCTCAGTGTACTATGTCCCATATTTAAAAAAGGTGACCCGAGTATTTGTGCCAACTACCGTGGAATAAGCCTTTTATCCATAGCATATAAGGTTCTATCAAGTATAATGTGCGAAAGACTAAACCCAATTATCGCTGACCTGATTGGACCATACCAGTGTGGCTTTAGGCCTGGAAAATCGACAACTGACCAGATTTTCACGCTACGCCAAATCCTGGAGAAGACACACGAAAAACAAATCGACACCTATCATCTATTTATCGATTATAAAGCAGCCTTCGATAGTCCGATACGGGAGAAACTCTATGAAGCAATGTCTGAGCTTGGTATTCCTGCAAAACTCATACGCCTTTGCAGGATGACCTTGACGAACACCAAATCCGCAGTGAAAGTTGGTAAGGATCTTACCGAACCTTTCGAAACTAAGCGAGGCCTCAGGCAAGGCGACACCCTATCGTGCGATCTCTTTAACATCTTAATGGAGATCATTATGAGAAAAGCTGCAGTCAATATGAATAAAACCATCAGCAGCAAAAGTCACATGCTGCTCGCGGATGCTGATGATATAGATATCATTGGGCGCACAATTAGAGAAGTTACTACGGTTTTTTCGAGAATTGAGAAGGAGTCAGCAAAAGTGGGTCTGACGGTGAATGAAGACAAGACAAAATTAATGGTTTCAACGAACAGGGCCTCCACGCGATTAGACCAAAGCGTGAACGTTGATAACCGTTATAACTTCGAGGTAGTGGACGAATTTATATACCTCGGATCTGCCGTGAACAAAAACAACAACGTCAGCCTTGAAATCAAACGGAGAATTGTGCTTGCGAATAGATGTTATTTTGGGCTAAGCAAGCACTTTAGAGATAAAGCCCTCTCTCAAGTAACAAAAGTCCAGCTGTACCAGACTCTCATTCAACCTGTCTTGCTTTATGGCGCAGAATCCTGGGTCCTATCGCAAGCAGACGAAACATCTGTAGGAGTCTTCGAGAGAAAAATACTCCGAAAAATGTATGGCCCTATAGTGCACAACGGCGAGTATCGGCGACGCATGAATCATGAGCTGTATCCTGACATTGACATAGTTAAGCGGATCAAGATAACGCGATTGCGCTGGCTGGGAAATGTCAGTAGAATGGATGAAGATGAACCAGCGCGAAGGGTTTTCGAAACCGAACTCGAAGGAAGACGAAAAATAGGAAGACCAAGACTCCGCTGGAGGGATCAGGTTGACGAATCCCTGCGTACACTTGGTATTGCCAACTGGAGAGATAAAGCAAAAGATCGAACTGGTTGGCGAAATATGTTATCTTCGTTTTGTACGGTCCCTGACGGCCCGGGGTTGTCCGAGACCGGATAAGTAAGTAAGTAAGAAAGATACTGAATTTTATTTACAAAATTAAACCTTAAGTACTAAACATGATAATCTTAAAACTAGTCTAGGCTGTCCTCTTATCCTCGTGTGACACCTTATCATTGTTTGGGACCTTTACCGCCGCGTACACAAATAGAATGTCTGCTACCCGTTGTTTCTTTTTATGACATTGGGTTTTTCTCACACATGCGTCTATTGACCATAAACAGATCGTAAAAATATAGTCCACACGAAGATAAGCGGCTCAGCCTGTGTAAACAATATTAATGTGGGGAAAAAAAATTATGTTATTTCCACTAACGTGTGCCATTTATCCTTATAACTAAGTATTTCCAAGTATACCTTTATCAATGACTGGAAAAACACTCAATTGTGTTATTTCCACTAACGTGCTCGTGTGTGATAACATTACACAGAGCATACACCAGTGTGGAAGAGCAATAAATTTATCACACGCAGTAAACGGAATAACAAGAAATCTCAACCATGTTCATATATGAACAGGCATACTTAGTTCCGAGTCTAACATATGGCTGCGAATTGTTCTCTAATTGTGATTCCACAAGTCGGAAAAAACTCGAAGTCCTCTATAATAACATCTTAAGGTATGTTTATGGTCTTAGAAAACATGATCACACTTCTTCATATTCGACAAACCTCTTTGGAGTATCATTTGAAAATTTTCTCAAAATAAGAGTTTTAATATTTTTGCATATTGCTTACAGGGGCTAAGGATATCAATTCTTAAAGATTCCCAGAAAATAAAAGGGGTTCAAATTCTAGGAGATGATTTAAAAGCTTCTTGCTTTATTGAGTTCTTACTTATAACTAACAAAAAAAAATGGCAAAATGAATTCAATGACGCTTCTAGCGTTACGTAAATTGAGTTGAACTCCAATGTGAGTAACAAAAATATAACATAAGAATTGAAATGAAATTAGTACTCAAAAACATGAAAATGAGGAGTATTGTAAATATAAGATAAACCTTAACCCTAAGTTGAGTCACAGGGACCAGTGTTGAACATGGCTTCAATATACTCCAGGGCTTAACGTGGGGTTGACGCCTGCAATAAGTGAGCAAAAGGGCCATCTGTACGAGGTTCCAAGGGGGTAAGAGATTTCAGGAACGGTATGTTGCTCCGTACCCAAGTACCATGAAAGACAACACCAAGCGCGGTGTCTTGAGTTTTAATATTAGGGTTCTTCTGAGCTTTCTGTACTTTCCCTCGAATCAGTTTCTCTTCCATGTCTTGGCCGATGATACCATCCACTTGGTTGTACTTGTGCGGCGCAGGGTGAGCTAGTTTACGACCTTCAGCAAATGGAATAAGGTCTTCTCGTTGGATAGCTGGAGGCACATAGATCTGTAGACTACGGAGAAATACGAAGCGTTCGCTAATGGTACCTTCAGGGAGAAGAATTTCGAAGGAGCCAATAAAAAAGCATTCGCTCATAGGTAGTGATGGGAAAAAAAATTCATTAATCGATTAATGAATCAAATGATTAATTGAAACCGAGCGATTATTAATTGCAATTAATCGAAGGAAAATGAAAATAATCGAATAATCAAATGATTTTTTTAATATTTTAACTAAACCGTGTAATTTTGTGGTATGTTGATATGTGAATTGTAATGCAAATGCCTTGTAATAACAATAACAAAGAATTAATAAATGAAAGTATGTTCGTAGTATTCTTGCACCATTTTATTCTTTTCTCACACAACCGGCACTGCACTTCCGTGTCGTTAATTTTGGAATAAAATTTCCACACTTTGCTTTGAGTTGGAGCCATAATTTTGTTAGAAAAATTAGAAATTGTTAGAAAGCGTCCGTAGCAAGCTCTTTTTTCCGCGAAAAATGTAATGATATTAGAGATGTCAATATTTTGCTATTACGTTTTCTTTCGATTATTTTAGCAACTAATCGATTAACGTTTCGATTAATCGAAACCCATTTTTCGATACAATTAAATCGTTAATTGAAAGAAAAAAATCGATTATAATGTATCAAATGATTAATCGTCCCATCACTACTCATAAGCACTTTGCACTGGCAAGGGGGCCGCTGGTTCGCGCCCTGCTGACTAACTTCACGACTAGAGCCTCTTTCCCTTCTTGGACGATGGATCATAGAGTGGTGGTTGGCCTTACATATTTGGCATCTATTCGCCGAGGGACAAGATGAACGTTGATGCCCATAACCGAAACAATTAAGACACACATACTGTCCTCTTAGAGCTTCACGGCGTTCGTCAAACAACATCTTCCTGAAGGTGAGGCAATATTTTAGGGGATGGTTTCGTCCACAGAGAAAACATCTTGGTTTGGGGTTGGAATCTGCCATAATATCTGAGGATGAAAATAAAAGAAAGGAACAGAAACATACAATGAGAAACATGCGTCACAATTGATCATTAGGGTTATTATTTTTTATTATTTCATTTGAAGTGGTATTAGGAATTGGTTGGGGTGCTGAGTTTGGGAGAATGCAAAGTTTCACGATAGACCGAACGATTAATCCGTGTTCTGTTTTGATCTCCGCGACTCTCACGTTTCCGTCTTTCCCATGGAAAACTTTAGTAATTCGCTCAAGACACCATTCTGTGAGAGGTAGTAAATCTACCTTTACAATAACAAAATCACCTTCCTTTATATTGTTTCTACTCGTTTTCCACTTGTGACGTCTCTGTAGCTCTCTAACATATTCGGTTTTCCAGCGCCGGCTAAAAATGTGGAACAATATTTTTAATCGTTGATGTAAGAAAGGGATTCCATAGGAAGTATTGCTAAGGACTCAGGAGGAGCTGTCAGAGGTGCCCCGCGCAAGAAATGTCCTGGTGTCAGCGGTAGAAGCTCGTCTGCGTTTTCGGAGATGGCACATAAAGGTCTTGAATTTAAGACAGCTTCGATGCGAACTAAAAGGGTTGTGAATTCTTCAAAGGTAAAGCTCAATTTGAATGTTACCTTTTTCAAATGCGACTTCATGCTTTTTACAGCCGCCTCCCAAAGGTCACCCATGTGCGGAGCATATGGAGGAATAAATGTCCAGGTGAACCCTTGTGCACTGTACTTTCCTGCCAAGCTTTCTCCTAAGGTTTTGAGAAACTGTGCGTGTTCTTGGAGAAGCTTGCCATTTGCACCTACAAAGTTACTCCCATTATCGGAGAAGAGAGTTTTTGGAAGGCCTCGTCTTCCGATAAATCTTGCAAATGTAGCCAGGAAGGCTTCTGCTGAGAGATCTGAACAGGTCTCCAAGTGGACAGCGCGGGTGGAGAAACATACGAACACTGCAGCATATCCTTTCAGCAATTTGGCGTTTCTAAGCGATGATGATTTGATGCTGAAGGGGCCAGCAAAGTCTACTCCTGTATACGTGAAAGGCAGAGAAAATGTTACACGTTCTGGTGGAAGCGCTGACATAAGTTGGTTTTAGAACTTTTGTTTATAGATCGTGCAAACCCGACATCCACGGATGCATTTTCGTATGGCATTTCGAAGCCTTGGAAGGTAAAATCCTTGTCTTAGGGCTCTCAGCATTATCTGATGTTCCGCATGTAGCTAGATCTCATGAGTATATTTGACAAGAAGTGATGCGAAATGCGATTTATCTGGTATTAATATAGGATGTCGTTCGTCAGAGGTCAGACCAGTGTTATTGAGTCTACCACCGACTCGAATTAAACCAGATTTATCGAGGAACGGGACAAGCTCAGAACTGTACTCTTTTTACTCAGGGGGATATTTGCTTGCAGTTTTTCATAATCTTGAGGAAAATAGACCTTTTGTGCCAAAGCAATTAACCTTTGCTTTGCAAATATGATTTCTGCAGATGAAAGTGCTTCCTTCTCAGGGGTAGGCTCCTTTCGGCACCGCCTAAAGAAACGGTAAATTTGACTTACTACTCTAATAGCTCGATTCAGAGATGAAAAATGGCTAGTTATATCTTCATTTTGAACACTGAGATGGAAATTCGAAGACTTTTTTGTTTCTAGGTCCGTGGGATCGAATGTTCTCGGTTTGGGCCAGAGATCTTCTGGTTGTTGAAGCCATGGAGGCCCATGCCACCATAATGTGTTTTGATTGAGTTCCTGAGGAGTACAACCTCTAGTTCCTAGGTCTGCTGGGTTATCTTCGGTCTTGACATGTCTCCAAGATTTAATGTCAGAAATTCGATTAATTTCCATAATCCTACTTGATACGAACGTTTTAAGGGTTTGTGGCTCCTTTTACAGCCATCCTAAGACGATGGAAGAATCTGTCCACATAAATTTTTCATATGAGCATCGGATGTTGAGAGTATTAATCAATTTGGCTAGCAGCACGGCTCCGCATAACTCCAACTTGGGTATTGTGATGCTTTTTAAAGGGGCTACTCGCGTTTTTGCTACCAGTAGGTGACTGGTTATTTCGCCTTGAACATTTACCACTCTTATGTATATTGCACCGCAATAGGCTTTCTCCGACGCGTCGCAAAATCCATGCACTTGTACCTCTTTTCCTGGAGAAAATCCTATCCATCTAGGGATTTTTAAAATCTCGATATACGGCAAATTTTTCATAAACGTTGTCCAAATTACTAATAGGTGAGGTAGAACAGCTTCATCCCAATCTACCTTTTCTTGCCATAAACTCTGCATCAGGATCTTGGCAACGATAATTATTGGCCCTAGGCAACCAAGGGGTCATACAGCCTAGCAATGACGGATAATATATGCTTCTTTGTTGTCACTGGAGAGCCACAAATGGTTTCAACATTATAGAAGAACATATCAGTTTTCGCGTTCCATCCTATTCCTAAAGTTTTAATGGTGCTGGACTCATCAAATTTCAAAAAATCTTCATTAAGAAGATCCTCCCGGGCCAACTGTTGAAGTAAATCCTCGTTATTGGCAGTCATCTTTTTCAAGGGGAAAGCTGCAGCCGTAAGAATTCGTTTTAATTCCATTTGTTTACCTTTGGCTTCTTCGATTGTGTATCCTCCTGATAACACATCGTCCACATATGTTTCATCCCTTATTATTTCTGAAACTTTTGTATTTGAATCCTTACAATCGTCACTAATTTGCATCAATGTCCTTAATGCCAGGAATGGGGCACAATTGATTCCAAATGTGACTGTCTTGAGCTGGTATGTTTTCATCTCTTCATTATCATTGGGCCGAAACAAAATAAGTTGATATTTTCTATCATCAGGATGAATCAATACTTGGCGATTCATTTTTTGTATGTCGCCAGTAAATACAAACTCATAGAACCGCCATTTTAAAATAATCTGCATTAAGTCCGCCAATAAAGTTGGGCCAGGATAAAGAACTTGGTTTAACGAAAAACCACTTTTTGTCTTGTTTGAACCATTGAAAACTACCCTTACTTTTGTTGATGTGCTCTCCGGTATGATACGGCATGATGAGGTAAGAAGTATGACGATTGTTTTCCAGATGGCTGTTCATGATGAATGACGTGCTCCATGTGGTCGAGTTCAATATACTCTTGTAAAACTTTACCATATTCTGTCTTTAATTCAGGTGACTTTTCTAAGGTTTTCTCCGAACGCATGTATTGTGCTGCAGCGATGTTTTTAGAAGCGCCCAAAAAGATTTCATGAGGGAATTCAGGCCTAAATGGTAATCTGACTACATACCGACCATATTCCTGACGAAATGTGGTTGTTTTTTAAAAATTTTCACAGTAAACATCACTTTCAGTGACCGTTGAATATTTTTCCACCTCTTCAAGTTCCCAAAACTTTTTCATTTGCTCATGGAGGGCCACATCATCACATTCTTGCACTATTGTAGCAAACGTGTTCACATCACCAGCTGGCATGGGACCTGATAAATACCAGCCGAATCTCGATTGTCTTGCCTCTATTCCTTTTGCGATATCTAAACGTACTCCTTCCATATTAATCAAGGGCAAATAATCACTTCCAATTATCATATCTATTGGTGAAGGATTGTAAAAATAGGGATCTGCTAAATTTAATTCCGAAAGTTCAATAAACCTGTTGACATTCACTCTTTTTGCTGGTAAAAAATGGGCTATCTTTGACACGATGATAGCATTAATCTTCAAGGAGAAGTCCGAATCCCTTGCTTTGACTTTGACATTGCATTTGCCTAGTGAATTTCCAACTATTGTTCCGCCTAGTCCTGATATCTGTGTATTATGACGCTCGATCGGTAATCCCAGCTGTTGCTGCATTCGTTTCGATACAAAACTCCTTTCAGATCCTCCATCCAATAGTGCGCGAACTAAAAATGGTTCTCCCGCATGCGAAATTTCAACTAGAGCAGTTGGCAACACTGTTGTGCCACTATTTTGAGCAAAATGGGTTTGAACTGATTCAGACGGAACATCAATTCTCCCTGGGTGGTAGTTTGCAGACCTTTGAAATCCTGATGTCGAGGGTTGACTTCCATTTGCTGCATTATCACTATCATTGTTGTAATTCGTTCGTTGATTTCCACTATTGCCATGAGATTTTTCCAAATGAATCATCGTATGATGTTTTTTATGGCATTTAGCACAGGTATTAGTACTCGAACATTTAGTTTTGAAGTGATTCGGAGATAAGCAATTGGCACAATATTTGTTTGCATTGACATATTTCAACCTTTCATTAGGTGATAAAGCCTTAAAATGTTTACAGTGTCTAAGCGCATGATCCTGCTTACATTTTTTACAAATATATTTCTTATCCTCTTGTGATTCAGAATAAAAAGCTTGCGATTTTGAATTTGAATTGTCTTTCTGGTTTGGTTTTTTAAAATCCGTTATTGTTTCCAAAATCTCAATTCGTTTAGATAAAAAAGCATTTAATTGTGGCCAGGTAGGCAACTTTTTGTGATCGCTCAACGAATCTTCCCAAGCTCTCAAAGTTTCTTCCGGTAATTTAGAAGAACACCAATGAACTAAAATCGGATCCCAATTTTCAGTTCTGATTTTGTATGAATTGAATATGGAGATACTATCATTTATGCTGCTTTGAATTTGACGAATTGATTTCGAAGTCTCGCATGGTGCGTTTTGAATGCCAAAAAATTTTTTCATTTGCTGATGCACTAGAATACGCTTATTTTCGTATCTATCTTTCAGAGCTTCCCACGCCAGAATAAAATTCTTATCCACTAAATCGTAGCGTTGAACTATCTGCAGTGCTTCACCTCTTGTTTTGCACCGCAGGTGGTATAACTTTTGAGCCTCAGATAATCCTGCATGATTTATAAACACAGCTTGAAAAATGTCTCTGAAAGCTGGCCAATTTGAATATCCTCCTTCAAAGGGTTGTGTATCACACGCGGGAAGTTTTAAATTTGAAACGCCTTGATAAGCCATGGTGACATCCGCTCTAGTGCTTTCATGCTCTTTTGGTCGGGATTTATCTTGCATTGCTTCCAAAATTTTCGCCTTACACTCTTTGTACTCTTCTGTCGCGTCATCGAACTTACTCGAAATGTCATCCATCTCCACAGTTTCTTCTGCCTCGCCAGTAAGTATACTGTGCTCGAAACTTTCTAATATATTGCTCCATCTCCGTTCCAGTTCAGATTGATTTACCTCCAATACTGCAGTGCTGTCGAAATTTTCATACTCTGTTTTAAATTTTTCGCAAAAGAATATTAAGTGCTTCCAATCAAAAACAAATTTGCGACGAGCCGACATTTTATCTTTTTTCTTTGTCATTTGGCAAAAGTTAGTCCGTAACAAAATACAACCCGATTCAATAAAATTTTGTTGAAGTTAATTAGTATTTATTTTCTTTACAAAAACAATTTTCCTTAATCTGTTTTATTTCATGTGAAAATTTTCTCCTAACAACAGTATCCCCGTTTATGTTGCTAAACAATTTACTAATTGGCAACTCTTCCACTTTTTTATGTATTGCATGTACTTTTCATATTTTGTTTATAATTAAGTGCTTCAGTTATTATACGGTTATGCGGTCCGTAATGTTTTTTCCCAATTTTGGCAAACACTCGAAAATAAGTAATTTTTCTTCTTCTTATTTTTGACCTTGATCTTCAATAATTTCTCCGAAGGTTGCGGATTCTTATTTGTTTTTGTATTTGCCACTTTTTCCTCCCTCGATGCTGTATTTGTCGTGTTTGTTATTTTGATAAATTAGTTTTTCCTTTGTTCTTCAAGTTTATTCTTTTACCGATATTTGTTTTTATTTCCGATAATACACGACAAGATTTACTTTATATTTGCATAAAAAATGCGTTAATTTATATTAAAAAATCATATTTTTCGATTCCACGAAATGGAAAAATAATCCCGGAACACTTTTATTTTTTACCGATCTGGCAGCTCTTCTTGTTGAAGTTGGTGTCTCTTTATATATTCCCTTTTGTTGTTTTTGTAATACACCGGTACCTGCAGAGTGGAATTCAGACTGCTTGTATGTATGTAATTTGGTTTTTTATTAGTTTTTATTTGTTTGTTATTCTTAACCACTTTATTATAAAAAATCACACACAAAAAATAACTCAATATACCAACTCACCCTTCTCCCTTTTATAATTGATTTTGTTTTTGTTTCGTCAAGGGGACTTCTGTTACCGGTGACCGGAGTGCAGTGCACGTATGTATGTATGTATATGAGGTTTTTTGTTTTTATGATAGTTTTTTTTTTGCACTTTTTCGTTTTATTTTACCCCAATGGCTCTGTAATTGTCTTTTAATTTCATTTTTTAATGTTTTTTTTATAGTTACACCGAGTTTTTAAACACTTTTTCCCGAATTATTTTAACTATTTATCGATTCCCGTCCGTCGCGATCACTTGCAATTACACTTTGTTGTTTTGTTCTTTTGTCAGTGATGGTAAAATAAAAACTCCCCAAACTTCTTTAATTAGGGATGGCAAAATTAGTACTTTTTTCCTATTTGTACTTTTGTGTTTTTCTTGTAGAATTTTATTTTGTCGATTTAGTTAGTATTTGATTTAATATTTTATTGATTTTTTGTAGTTTTAAAGTTCTTTAATTATTGTTTTTATGAAATTAAGGAATATCTTGGTTTCAGGTCGAAATTTTTTTATTGTTATTTACCAAATGATCAAAGTACTAAATGCATGTTTCACTGTACATACCTGAACCAATCCTCTCTGTTTCATACGATACCTTCTTGCAGCGCACTCTTCTTCTTCTTCTGCTCTCTCGTGTATAGTAGCTTTCTCACTGTGTGTTGTTGTTCTAATATGGATGTTGTTGTCGTTTTGGTTAAATCGCCTTGCTTCTAATGTGGCATTTCATCGATGTATGTACATAACTATTTTCATGTAGCAATCAAGGGAGTATTGCAATGATGAGAAGATTTATACAAATTTTTGTTGTAAATGATGATGTCTATCTGAACGGGAGTCAGCATAGATTTTTAATAGATCGTGTCATGGGGACTTTTATCCACGACCAGATGACGCTTGAGATTTCGTCCACTATTCCAATCCAAACCCAGGCTCGGCTAGGTTGTTCGAAGGACCAATGTTGATTCCTTACAGGGGCTAAGGATATCAATTCTTAAAGATTCGCAGAAAATAAAAGGGGTTCAAATTCTAGGAGATGATTTAAAAGCTTCTTGCTTTATTGAGTTCTTACTTATAACTAACAAAAAAAATGGCAAAATGAATTCAATGACGCTTTTAGCGTTATGTAAATTGAGTTGAACTCCAATGTGAATGACAAAAAATATAACATAAGAATTGAAATGAAATTAGTACTCAAAAACATGAAAATGAGGAGTATTGTAAATATAAGATAAACCTTAACCCTAAGTTGAGTCACAGGGACCAGTGTTGAACATGGCTTCAACACTGATATTTACTGGAAAGCCAAAATACCTGTTTGATAATATTCGTTTCTGTAAACCGGCTAGAGGTAAGAGAATCGTTTTACCTAAATTTCGTTGCTTAGTTTCTGAATGGCACTTTTACATTAATGCAATACGTCTTTGGAATGCTCTTCCATATAATTTACAAATAACCAGCAACGCAATGCTTTTTAGGGAATTATTATTTAAATATTTTGCTCCAATATAAATTTCCAATGTAAAGTAAATGTTATTATTTTATCATATTTTACTTTTTATTTTTTTTTTGTAATTTTATTTTCATTGTGATTTTTGATTAATTTTAAAATTGTAATTCTATTTTTATGCTTAAAATATTAATTGTATGTACCTACCAACATGTGGCAATTGTTTGTACACAAAAACAATCCTGTACTATAATTATAATCAACAAAAACAAACATATTAATCAGTCATAAAACTTCAAATATCAGACAATGGTATCAAATTCACAGCATTGGTACATATTCATATCTATCTCTGTATCATACACAACAAAAACTAAAACAAACCTATTCAAAAGTCTTAAAACTACAAATATCAGACCATTTTATAAAATTTAGTACTATAAAAGATGATCTGTACTATAATCATCTCCTAGTGGATCAGTTGCCTCATTGGATTTGCTTTGAACTTTGTGGATTTGCTTGCGAAGAAGTGCAACTTCAAGTAAGTTGCCTTCTTCCTCTTATCGTGCTGAATCTCCTGCCGGACAAACTCACATTTTAACTCCAATTACTCTTCTTTATTTTATGTATGTTATTTTATGTAAATGCATTTCTTCCGATTGCGCGGCTTCCATTGCAATTTGCCGCTGCGTTTCTTCAATAATATTTACCTTCATGGTATTTTTGGGAAGGTCGCGCAAGCGGGTGATGTGGGAGCAAGCTGCATTGCTTGTTGTCCGCTGGACATCATCGGCTGTTCCTTTGCAGTTATCGTTTGGATTAGATTTCATACTGCAGTCCAAATCCTCATCTTTCTCCGGCTCATTCATTTCAATTGATGCAGTGTCACAATCAATTAGGATTTCGTGTGTTGATGCAGTGTCACAATCAATTTGGATGTCGTCCACCAGGAACCGCGTCGTCTTTTTCAGGTAACTTCGCACATGCGCAACAGAGTTCCTTGTCGACACTTTCATTCGCACCCATTTCTGCTTCAATTTTGGTATTTCTCTATCGTAGCCGGCAGCCAACATGCATCCACGAATTTCCTTCCAAGCATGTTTCTTTTTCAATATCATGCTCGTGTCGTTGCCTCTATGCTCCACAACACGAACATGCTTGTTGATGCATTCCCTCAGCATTTCTCTTTCGAGGGCGGTCCAGTTAGGCTCCCGGTCTCTTTTGGTGTCCTACGCAAATGGAAAAATGTTCCACATTATACATATATTTTCCACTTTTTTGTTAAAAAATAAAAAAATACATTACCTTCTGCAAACTCGCCATGTTGATGTAAATAAAAAACAGCTGGGCAAATTTTGTAATATATTGGCACTAATAATGCGACTATGTTTACTAATAATGCGACTATGGTAGCCGAAAAATTAAGGTACACTTTAAAACTTAAGTATATGATTAAATAAAGTACACTTTATTTTTTGTCTATGACTATGCGCCATTATCTTTAAACGCAAAAGATCCAAATGTTTTTGATTTAAATTTAAGGAACTCAATAACGTTTTTTGAAAAGGAGGCGTGGCACCGTCAACTTCCACCCTGGCTCTAATTCCAACTGTACGAACAACTTATATACCAAATCTCATCTTCATACTTGTGATAGTTCATTAGATATAGCCATTTTAAATTTCCAGTTGTATGGGCGGTGCCACGCCACTTTTTCCAATGACTTCCAAGTATAGTTAAGGACTATCAGCAGGTCATCAGTACCTCATTGTGGAATTTTCATAACAAGCGGTCTATTAGAAAAACAGTCAGAGCGATTTCTGAAAAGGGGGCGTAGGACCGCCCACTTCCACCCTGACCATAATTCAAACTGGACGAACAACTTATATACCAAATATCATATTCATATCTTCGACAGTTCATGAGATACAGCTGTACAAAATTTCAAGGTTGACCGATCCCGTCCATTTGATGACGAACTTTGCTGCCAAATGCATCCACAAAAAATTTTCGGGGTGATTGGTAACATAGTCCGCCAGATATTGCGCTTTCAAAATAGGGTCCAAAGGGCGGGGCTACGCCTATTTGATGTATCTAAAATCCAGAACCCTATTTTCACCACCGACCACACAGCTACATTCTGTGAAAATTTCAAACAGATCGGTCCAACCCCTTTCGAGCCTATAAGGTACTAAGAAATGCAAACTGTTGGAGATTTCTTTTTGTGATTTAGTTAATTTATTCGTATTATATTTTATTTTCTATAATTTAATCAATTTTTATAATTTAATTCCTTATAAAATCTTAATATTTCGGGTCACCCTAACGTGCAAATGTTCTTTTATGACATCACAACAACAACATCATGCAATGTTGTTTACTACTTATTTTCGGTCCGCTTACTGCTGGTGTCTTGTCGTCATCAGTCGTTGGTCCGCTAACTGGTGCAGTCCACCAGTCGTCGGTCCCAACCATCAGTTGGTTGTACTGTCCGTCGATGCATGCCTACGTATGTACGTACGTAGATATATATAGCACTAATGCAATCGGTTCAAATGACAAATTATCCTAGACTTTGTTGTTTCCCACCTACCAGTGAAATCAATAAACTGATATAGCTCATTAAAGTCACGACACATTCTCCTAACTGGATTAAAGGACGCATAATTCGAATGCTGAATGAAACTCGATGTGAATGAGTTTATAGTACCTCGTGGGTCTCAATGGGACATTTATAAAAATCTTAGATAACAGAAGTTCAGAACATATACATCCATCAATTATCTTCAAAACTGTAATAGAGTTTATCATGGTACGTCTACTACTAAGAGTCGGCAATCTGATCAATGCTAGTCTACTGCTATCCGAAGGAAGATTATGGTTCGGGTTCCATTGAAGGTTTCTCAGACAAAAAATGAGAAACTGTTTCTGGACCGATTCAATCATATTAACATACATATTGTACTGGGGGTCCCAAACAACAGATCCATATTCGAGAATAGGGCGGACTAGTGAAGTAAAACGATTTTTCGTAACGTAGTGATCTGAAAATTCCTTTGCCCAACGTTTAATAAAGTTCAGAACGCCATAAGCCTTATTTACCATCGTAATTATGTTGGAGTTGAAATTCAATTTTCTGTCCAAGAGAACACCAATTCAAGAACATTGCCTCCTAAAATGTATTTTGCCGAAAAGAATGATTACCTAGAGAACAGCATATGCTTACATTTCGTAAAATTAAGCTCCATCAAATTTGTTTCGCACCACGTCTGGAAAGTAGACAAATCCCTCTGAAGTAAAGTATATTGACAAGGATCCTTGTAAGAAAAATAGATCTTCAAGTCATCAGCGTACATTAACAATTTAGAGTGCATTATGGAGGCGGGTAAGTCGTTAATGAATAACAAAAATAGAACCGGGCCAAGATGACTGCCTTGAGGCACCCCAGATGACACAAAAATAGATCTTGAGAATGATCGGCCAAATGATACCATCTGTTGTCTGTTCATTAAGTAAGAACTAATCCAATTCAGCATGTTACAATTAAAACCCATTGCCCCTAGTTTATATAATAACAAATTTTGGTTAACTTTATCAAAAGCCTTACTAAAATCGATAAAAAATCACATCTGTTTGATCTCCATTAATAAAGCCGTCAATAATAGAATAGCAAAACTGAAGCAAATTAGTCACGGTGGAACGACCCTTCCGAAAGCCATGTTGACATGGATCTAAAATAGAGGAAACATGATGAGAAATTACCTCTGTGACTAACTTCTCAAAAAGTTTAGGAATGGCACTCAATTTTGCAATTCCCCTATAATTTGCAACATTTACTAAACTACCAGATTTGTGGAGAGGGATTATATAAGAGCTCTTCCACTGTGCAGAAAAGTGACCGAACTTCAACGAAGCGTTAAATAAGAGAGTCAACGGTAAGCTGGGAGAATTCGAGCAGTATTTCAACATAGAGTCCGGGATACCATCAGGACCAGCTTTATTCGAGGCTTTCAATCTGATTAAGTTATCTAGCAACCACGAAGAATTTACGACAGGTGCATCAAAGGGAATGGTAGAGCGGACTGTGTACGGGTATGATTTGGAAACATCATAGGCTCGGGTGGAATAAATAGATGCGAAAAAATCGGCGAAACAATTAGCAATAGACTCTTCATCTGAATATTCAATACCGTTCATTTTGATCCTACAAGGTGTGGAAGACGAAATACGCTTCAAGTTAACAAATCTAAAGAATGATTTGGGGTTCCGTTAAAAATTAGCCTTCAACTTATCCAAATACAATCTGTAATTCTCACGAGATTTAGAGTTCTGGCCCGTTTGCATACCAAACAACAATCGTTGGAAGTTAGTCAAGTAAAATAAGTTCGTGCTGCTATCAAACGTTTTTAACTTAGACAGTGACCTGTCTGCCGTGAATCAAATTGTTATCCTTTTATTCTTATAAATAACGAATTATTTTTTTGAGAATTTTAAATATTAAACCCAAAAAGTTTTTATTTTGGTGGCTCAAGGAGCCAAATATCTCTTACACAAACAAACAAACACAAATTAATTTTTATATATATATAAGTAGATACATAGATATTGGTTACAGGCTCCACCTAAAAAACTTCACATTAAACAAGAAATTTCCCACCATCTGTTAGTCTGGGCACAAACCAAAGCAAAAGTAGCCCAATATAGTGATACTAAGTCACATCGAAGCTGGAATTATGAGTAACGAAATGCCGAAAGTTATACAACCAGCCGGTTTATCTTTGGAACGTCAGTGGTACATCTATCACAATCTTCGCAGCTTAGTTTCGGATATATCTAAAGTAGATATTGTGGCTCCATTGCCGAAAGATTTGCCATCGAAGAAACGGAAGGCAAAAACTAGTGAAGATGTTCTCAAACCAGACGAGGAACCAGGTCCATCTTCCTCAGCATCAACACGTAAAAAGATCTCAAGGAAAACGACAACAAAGAAAAATACATAAACTACTCAGTATTATTATTTTTGGCCCATAATACGTTTTTCTAGTGTATAATCATGTCTTTATAGCTTATAATTCAATGTATTTTGTTCATTACCAATAAATTATATTTTGTCGTATTTTTACTCTTCTTTCTCTACATTGAAGAGGCTTTGGTGATTCAGGAAGAGCTAATAAATATCCTTAACTTCTTTCTTCTTATGAAAATGGGCAAGTAACAAGATCGACTTATAACGAAATATACCCCTTGGACATAGATACGATAAAGATATGCAGCAGCTGAAATCTTTAGATACTATCAACGCTTTTGGCATATATTGGGACCCGAATACAGAGGAATTTAAGTTTACCATAAATTTTTAGAACGAAATAAAAACCATTGTTTTTGTTTTCACAATAGCTACATTTTCTTCATACACAAGTTTTTACTTCAACTTCTACCTGTAACTTCTTCTACAGCGGTTTTTACCACCCTAAGCGGGATAATTTCTATTATATAAATAAAGACATTTTAAAATAATGAAACTTTCTCTTTTACTGTACCCACTTTGTAGCTATTGTGAAAAAAAAAACAATGGTTTTTATTTCGTTCGAATCGGACTTCAAATTACGACGCAGCACAAAAAAAACCAATTCGGCCATATTTAGGGTACGCGAAATTTTTTTTTTGTGGTCCCGGATTTGTTATGGCTTAATCTTTAATTCTAGGGTGCGACTCGCCTATCTTTTTTTTTGTATGGAGGCCGACCCTATCTAGTGTACATCAATAATTTAAAAATTTCCAATTACTTTTTTATATATTAGTTTTTTTGCTCTTCTGAAAAATATGAAATTTTGCCACATGAGGTTTTGGTATTTAAAGGTGGATATATAACAAATTTAGTATATTTTTGAAACAAGAATTACACAAATTGTTGTCAAAATAGACGATAATCAGGTCGATTACTATAGTCACCTTCACCATCAATACGCGCCTCATTCACTGTTTGCTATTCTATAATACGTTAGAGATGTGATTGCTAGAAAACATATGTTTTTAGAGATGTGCAAATAGAAACATGTGTTTTCTTTCACATCATATGTATACTAAAATTATCGTGTCACTAATTTATATGTCATTTTCGTTCGACGTCAATATCCGCGCGTTTACACCCCGTAAGCATCCCAACTGTGTTTCCGATTTGATTTTGTCTTCTAATTCCGACAAAATATATTTGAAGGCCTCTTTGTTATTCCCAAAATTTTTTCTAAAACTTTTTTCGGGATCTCTATCGGATTCGATTGAAGTAATTGAACGAGCGATTATTTTTTTTTAATGACTGTTAATGCTTAGAATTGCCAGATTTAAGATTTCATTCGAGAAATCATGTGAACTAAGTTTCCTGCTTCATATGTCCTGTTTCATCTGTTCCTGCTTCATTCTCATCTTGATGTGTCTGTTTATCCTGCTTCATCTGTCCTTATTCATCTGTTCCTGCTTAATCTGTTTCGGTGTCGTCTGTTCTCGCTTCATCTGTTCCTGCTTCATCAGCTCCTACTTCATCTGTCCTGCTACATATGTTCCTGCTTTATCTGTTCCTGTATCATCTGTTCCTGTGACACTGTTCTTGCTTTATCTGTTCCTGCTTCACCCGTTTCATCAGATCCTGCTTATTCTGTCCTTATTCATTTGTTCCTCCTAATTATGTTTCTGTATCATCTGTTCCCGCTTCATTTGTTCCTGCTTCGTCAGTTCCTACTTCATCTGTCCTGCTACATCTGTTCCTGCTCCATCTGTTCCTGCTTTATCTGTTCACGTGTCATCTGTTCTTGCTTCACCTGTTCCTGTTTCTCCTGCATCATATTCCTGCTTCATATGTTCTTACTCTATCTATTCCACCTTCGTCTGTTCCTGCTTCATCAGTTCCTGCTTCATCTGTCCTTCTTCATCTGTTCCTGCTTAATCTGTTTCCGTGTCATCTGTTCCTGCTTCGTCTGCTCCTGCCTCATCAGTTCCTGCTTCCTCAGTCCTGCTACAACTGTTCCAGCTCCATCTGTTCCTGCTTTATCTGTTCCTGTGTCATATGATTTTATTTCATTTGTTCCTGCTCCTCATACTTCACCAGTTCCACTCTTTCTATCCTGCTGCATCTGTTGCAACTTCATTTGTTACTGTTTTTTTTGCATTCCTATTCCATTCAAATCATTCTTATCTTCATAGTAGTCTTTATGTACTTATATAATAATTCTGTTAATATCGTCCATGTTCAATCTATTATCTCCTGCATGAATTTATTACTATTTGTTTTTGATGTGTAAACATCTATACGCTGGGGGTAAAAATTTTTTTCACAATACAATCACAAATTTAGAGTAAGATGTGCGTTGTAATCGTTGACCAATCGTAAAGCGTTATTAAATCGGTGTGAGCTATGTATGAGTGTATTAGTGTACTCATACGCTGCATACAATATACTCAACACTATCTAGTGTGCAATAGTAGCGACTAATTTTCACTAATTGTCGTACATTATGTTATCGTAGGCAAATGAAAACAAATAAATAAAATGAATACAAAAACATTTAATTTTAATAACTTTTAAAAAGATTTTTTGCACTTTTAATAAGAAATTTACTAAACCAAAGCAAAATAAGGAAAACTAAAAACTAAGCTTGTCAAATATAAGGAAAACTAAAAACTACAAGTTTTCTTCATCTTTGAGATTGTCAATCATACTTAACAGCTGCATATAAGCACCATCTAGTGTGCAATATTAGCTACTAATTTTCGAAAACCATTGCTGTAAAATAACATTACATTTCAGTAAACAGCTGATTAATAACTTGGCAACCGCAACAAATACAAAATAATAAAATATTTTACAAAACACCAAAAAAAATATAACTCAGAATATAAAACAACACAAAGTGTATCAAAGCTGAATGGAGATAATGTGAATTCTAATAAAATTTCTATTAGATTCCAATATAAATTAAGATTATAACATATCTTCATTACGTACTGTTGCCTTACACTGAAACTGGTGCACGACAATTGCGTGACAATCTCCATCTCATGCCAATTATTATGGGTGGAGATTTTAATACAAATTGTGCAAACACACAGTCGCAAGCTTTATCAAAATTTTTTTTGACGTTTTCCACTTGCATGTGAGCAATTCTCCACAAACCCCCACAACTAACAATTCCACTACTATAGATGCAGTTTTCCATAGATTTTTAAATACAATCGAGTCAAAAATGTATATATGTATATGTAATGCAAATTAAATTTCATTATCAGTAAAAATTTACTGAATTTTTTCAGTAATCAGTAAATTTACTGCTTACTGTAATTTTTAATGCAGTACGAATATACTGCTGTGTGCGCATTTAAGTTAAATAAAACAAACAAAAACCAGCAAATTCCTATGTATTTACAATATTGAAAGTTTTGATACTTTTAATTGATTAATTAAAAAAATATACTAAAAGCATAAGTACTTCCAACTTCATTACTCGATGTTTACACATCTCCCCTGTGATCGGACTCACATTATTTTTTTTTAATTTTGTTCCTGATTACTATTTTAATTTAATTAATATACTTTAGTTTTGTATTTAGTTTGTAACTGAAGATATGTAAAATTATATTTTCCCAGCTGTTTTAGCTGAGTAAATAAATAAATAAATTAAAGAGGAGCTCTTTAGTTTTTTTTCGAAACATACCTGATGTAATTTATTGAATATATTTCCCTCGTGTTGTTTCTTAAGATTTCCTGAGTTATCTGTAACATAAAACGCAATTGAATCCATTTTAAATTAAAATATGAGTTTTTGTTTACAATTTTTTGTTAATGACGAATAATTTTCCCAATCAGCTGATGACACCTACAGATGATTTGAAAGTGAAACGTTGCTTTCGTCGAAGTGAGACGCGTATTTAGGAATCGACCTGAATATATATTTTTATAAATATATAAATATTGGGGCGGGTCAAATTGTATGGAACGATTTTTTTCTCAATCTTCCTCAATCTGTTATCATCGCTTTCAATTGGCAACCCTAGCTGTGATCAGACGTCTTAATTGGTGCTCTCTGAAAATTGTTTGATAATTTGCTTATTATCGAAAAATTCAGTGATTATTCTCAAACTTCCCTCGTGGTAATTCAATAATTTAGTGTGGTGAACATCATATGTGACCTGGCCTACGAAAAGGGAGCTTACGTGCGAAAACTAGTTTTCTGCGAAAAAGCTGTTAAAAGTAAGCAACTCGTTTCGTCAATTTCTCATTATCTCGTTAATTGTTCTCCGCGCCGGACGTCCAGTAAGTGTTGTTGTTGGTCCAGTAAGTGTTGTTGCTGGTCGAAATATTATTATAGTTCATCGTGTAAGTTGCTAGTGTGGAACATTTAAAAAAGTAACACTGAAGAAGTGACGTTTACTTTTTCTGTTGATTATCGTCTTCGCATTTCGCATGAAATGAAACATGAGTGTTGATGAGGAGTTCAGTGCCGTATATGGACAATATTTCCATGAAAAGGATGACGAAAACGATGATGAAAACTATGAAGAGAGCGATGATGATGAAGACGAAGTATGTGTATCTCAGGCAGAAGATGATACCGAACAAACTTTTGTTAAGATGGACCTGTATGTTGTTGATGTAAAGGAGGAGGAGCTGGTAACAAAACTTCTGTCAAAAGATTGTTGTAATAATGAATGCCATACACTGATACCACGGGAAATGATCGAGAGTACGCGGAACAATTGTTTAGAGATGTCGAAAAATGAACTTGATTTAGTGATACTAAGTCACATCGAAGCTGGAATTATGAGTAACGAAATGCCGAAAGTTATACAACCAGCCGGTTTATCTTTGGAACGTCAGTGGTACATCTATCACAATCTTCGCAGCTTAGTTTCGGATATATCTAAAGTAGATATTGTGGCTCCATTGCCGAAAGATTTGCCATCGAAGAAACGGAAGGCAAAAACTAGTGAAGATGTTCTCAAACCAGACGAGGAACCAGGTCCATCTTCCTCAGCATCAACACGTAAAAAGATCTCAAGGAAAACGACAACAAAGAAAAATACATAAACTACTCAGTATTATTATTTTTGGCCCATAATACGTTTTTCTAGTGTATAATCATGTCTTTATAGCTTATAATTCAATGTATTTTGTTCATTACCAATAAATTATATTTTGTCGTATTTTTACTCTTCTTTCTCTACATTTTTAGTACACTTCTAAGCAAGTTAGGATTTTCTGCTTTTCACTACGTGAAAAAGCATCTCATCTTCCATCCGAATCAACCAAAAAGTGAAAATTGATTTTTTGACACCTAAGCCCCCTTTCCGTAGACCAGGTCACATATATTGATCGTGATTGGAAATTGGTTCAAATTGTTGAGATAATTGATTGTGTTAACAAGTTTTCAAAGTGATTATATGAGTGTTTTTAGTGTGTTTGCTTTACTACATTTGGTAAGCAAAGTTGTTGTTGTTTACATCTCGCTTTTGCTTTAGCTTTACTCTTTGTACTTGCCCCCTTTTTTAGTATTGTATCTCGGGTCTTCTGTCCTTAATATTGCTCTGAATTTTGTTGCATACATTTAGGCATTGTCGGCTTTGACGGTACAATTAAGTGTTGTCAATATGGCTTGTATGTATAAAGGATGCAAGTCGAATAACTCTAAGGAGAGATTAATATCGTATTGGTTATGTGATAATTTGTCGCATTTGTGTTGTGCTGGATTTAATGGAAGGCATTATGATGCAATTTGCGATAGGAATAAAGGACTCCGTTGGTCATGTTTGGATTGTAGGCAATTAGATGTTGATTTTTATAAACTGTTTAGAGAAGAGAAAAGCGGTATATCGGAGTTAAAGAAAGTTTTTGATACAACTTTTGAAAAAGTATTAAAATTTGAGGATATGTTTAAGAATTTCAATATTTCTGAAGAGTCTCCTAAAAGGAAAAAGTCTGCGTCAATGGTAAACGATAACATTGGTACTATCATTTCTCCAGTGGATAGTAACTTAATCAGTCTCTTGTCACTCTTCTGGTTCTTCTGGTACTCAAATATCTTCAGCTGTTGATACTGGAGTTGTAGTCACTCCAGTAGTCTCTGAGCATTTGGTGACAAATGTTCCTACCAATCCTAGTTCCTCTATAGTGAATACAAACTCTGAGCATTTGGTGACAAACGTTCCTACCAATCCTAGTTCCTCTATAGTGAATACAAACTGTCCCACTGAAAACTCAATCCCTTCTTATAGTTTGGTTGTTGTACCTCCTCGCAGAACTATTTTCTTGTTTCGTTTATCTCCTATCACGTCCACTGATAAGCATACGATCTTGTATAAAGCCAAACTGTGTTGGTTTAAATGATAAAGATTTTAATGTACTTAAATTTAACTATTCTGAGCCACGTGATAGATATAGCATCTTTTAAGATATTTGTGCCAGACTGGATTTTTGATACTTTATTGGATAGATCTACCTGGCCTGATGGAACGTTAGTTAAAGAATTTATTCGTAGAGAGGTTACAAGAAATCCTCCGGAAATAGTGGTGTCAAAAAACTACAAAAGTCAATATCTATATTGTATCAAAACGTTAGGGGCCTCAACACAAAGTTGAAAAATTTGTATTTAAATAGTTTTGGTTTTGGTTACGAAGTTATTGCATTTACTGAGACATGGTTAAAGCATGATGTTAATAATTCTGAAATATTTTGTGGACATTATCATGTTTATAGAAAAGACAGATCGTCAAAAACTGGCGGAGGTGTTCTCATTGCTGTTCATAGTTCCGTACCTTCTGAATTAGTTAATCATTCATTTAATGTTGATATCGAGCTTATAGCTGTCCGATTAACACTTAGTGGCAAACATTTATTCATCACTTGCTCATATATTCCACCGAACTCTGATATAGGTCTTTACATGAACCACTATGGGCTTATTATGGAAATTTATTCTCGTATTTCGCCATTAGATGAAATTGTATGCTTAGGAGATTTTAACCTACCTTCTGTGTCCTGGCAATTCAGTTATGAATCAAATTGTTTACAACCTTCATCTTCATCAAACTTTGCAAACGAATTTCTTGACTCAATATCAGCTAAATGATATTTCTAATTGCCATGGTAGAAGTCTAGACTTAGTTTTCTCTAGTTCTGTGGAATTTACATTAGGTAGTATGGCTCCTCTGGTTTGTCCTGAGGATAAATATCATCCCACTTTGATATTAAACTGCGATTCACTAAATCTTAAAGCCAAACACTCTACGACTGTTTTAAACTTGAAAAAGTATAATTTTAGGTTATCTAATTATGACATGTTCAAGTCGTTTCTAGTTCAATCCGTCTGGCCCGATAATTGTGGCATAGATTTTCAAGTGTTGAGTTTTTACGATACTTTCAATAATGCGTTTTCTGTATCTATCCCTTTAACCATAACTATTTCAACTCCTGGTCCACCCTGGGGTACAAAGATATTGAGCAGGTTAAAAAACTTGAAAAGTCGTTTATTTTCAAAGTATAGGAAAAACTCCACATCATTGGCCTATATTAACTACACTGTCGCCCGAAGTAAGCATAATTTAACAAATCAGAGATGCTATTCAAGGTATATAACTAGGATGAACATCAATATTAAGAACAACCCTAAAAGCTTTTTTAAATTTGTTAATTCTAAAAGGAAAGTAATAGGATTCCCAAGTTCTTTGAAATACGGGAATATTGAATCCTCTGAAGACCCTGTTATTTCTAATTTATTTGCTGAATTTTTTCAACAAACATACCCTTCCACTTCTTTTAACTCTACCTACCCTTATGAACTTTCGACGTACAATGTATTTACAAATCTAACAATAAGTGCAGATGAAGTTTTAAGCGGTTTAAAAGGATTAAAATATTTAAATTCTCCAGGAGTGATGGTGTTCCTTCCTCAATTCTAAAGGATTGTGCAGATGAGTTGTATTTTCCACTTACGAAAATTTTTAATATGTCTCTTAGTTTGGGTTATTTTCCATTACTTTGGAGAAAAAGTCATATTATACTACTCTATAAAAGTGGTGATAGACGACTCGTCGACAACTACAGGGGAATAGCTAAGTTAAGTGCTATTCCTAAATTATTTGAATTTATAGTAACACAGAAGATTGTTCGTTCTGTGTGTTCAATTGTCTCCCCTTATCAACATGGTTTTGTTAAGAATAGGTCGACAAATACGAATTTGTTGGAATTAACGTGTCATATTTTCGAAGCCTTCTCGAACAACTGCCAAACTGATGTCATATATACTGATTTCAGCAAAGCATTTGATACAGTAATTCATGACCTTCTAATTTTCAAATTGGATAAGATTGGATTTCCCCCTGGGCTTCTTAAGTGGATCTCTTCACATCTTACGGAAAGAACGCAACAGATAACGTTTAGTGGAGTTTTATCTAAAAATGTCGTGGTATCCTCTGGGGTTCCCCAGGGTAGTTATTTGGGACCATTATTATATGTGCTTTATTTAAAGGATCTACCTTCGGCTATTAAGTTTTCTAATATTTTAATGTACGCAGATGACGTTAAGCTTTTCTTATCTTATAAAGACACAATTGATACTCGTCGGATTGTAAGACCTGTCTAATTTAGTACTTTGGTGCTCTGTAAATGAAATGTCCCTAAACCTAAAGAAGTGTAAGAAACTGTCTTTCTCAAGGAAGCCGATAATGTCATGGGTATACACTATTGACTCGTACGATTTAGAAGAGGTCAAATCGTTTGTGGATTTGGGCGTCTTGTTAGATCAGAAATTACGTTTTAATCTTCATATTGAAAGTATTGTCAATAAGGCTTACTCAATGTTGGGGTTTATTAAAAGGTGGTCAAAGGAGTTTAATGATCCATACATAAAATAAACACTCTTTGCAAGTCTTGTAAGGCCCATTCTTGAATACTCCTGTATCGTCTGGAGTCCCTATTACAACACTTACATAGATAGAATTGAATCTGTCCAAAAGCAATTTCTTTTGTTTGCATTGCGAGGCCTTGGCTGGAATCAATTTGAAAACTTACCACCATATGAAAATCGACTTAAACTCATTGACTTAGCAACTCTTGAACGAAGACGATATATGCTTAAATCTATGTTTACAATTAAACTATTAAATGGTCAAATAGATTCTTTATTTTTGTTAAACAGATTAAATTTAAATATACCATCACGTTTTACCCGTAATTTTCGACCTTTAAAATTGTCCATTACCCGATCAAACTATGATTTTTACAATCCATTTAGAGCACTTTGCTCTCTTTATAATGATCTTTCAGTATATCTTCCATTTCTTGAACCACTGCACAAAGTGAAAAAGTACATTATTTATGAATTATCATATGCTATGGTTGCCAGTTGTCGCCATCATCAAAGTACTTAGTTCCCACCATCAATGTACATATTTAACACCCAATTATCGCTGTTGTAAATTTGTCTTCGCCACACTGATACATAACTATATTATATTGAATGTATACGATGTCCACTGTACTTTCATCCTCCCATCGCTTTGGTCAACAGAATAATTTTACGTGTTGCTCAGTTACCGATCCTGTGTTCCTGTTTCATCTAAGTCTGCGTCCTGTATACTTTGAATTTGGTCAACAGAATTATTTTATGTGTTGCTCAATTACACAGTGCAACACGAAAAAAAATAACCATATACGGACACCACAACGTAATAAAAGACTAAAAAAAAAAAAACGTGTCTCCCAATTTTTCCCAAAGTCATGCACTTTTTTTTTATGGGCCGCCAAAGATTTGGGGCCTCGGTATCATTTTCGTAAAAATGTGATCATTTTCTCAGGCTCATATCTTCCAAACCGTTCAGAATTTACTCTCTCAGGCAAAGTTGTAGCTCTTGTCATAAAGAACAAAAATTGCGAACATATAAAATCAAAAAACTTCACCTTCCAGATCAAAATCGCAAAAAACTTAAAAAAATTCGATTTTTTTTTACCTTTTTTCCCGTGTTCAGGTCCATAGGTAGCAAACCGTTCAAAATTCAAGGAAACAATCAACTACAAAAATTTACCTAAGATCTCAATAAACAAATTTCTAGAACTTATAAACTTCCTAGAGATGATTCTTAACACTGTTTAGGTAGCACGCAAAAGTGAAAAATTTGCCGAAAATTTTTTAATTTCATTTTTTTTACCTTTTTCTCCTGTTCAGGTCCATAGGTAGCAAAAAATGAAATATGCCTGGCCAGAACCATGTGTTTGTCCAAGGGTTAACACCGTTTAGGTAGCGCTTAGGTATCACGCGATCATGCACCGACAGCAGCAGCACAGGCAATGCAGTAAGCTCAGCACACGCAACAAGGGACGCAGCACACAATATAAAAGCGACACGACGCTCACATCGAGGCATTACACAGCGCGACGTCAACGAGAGCTCAGCGGTGAAAGTTATAAAGTGAAAGTGAAAGTAAAAAAAGTGAAAGTGCTACAGTATAATTCGCACACAACATTGGCAACTGACAATTTCAATATGCAGTGTGAAAATATTCATTTATTGTGCTACGTTTGCGGTCATCAAACCAGAAAAAAAACATCTACAAGATTTCAGAAGGAAAAGAATCTTTTAACTAGTGAATTCAAAAGAGCATATACATTGTTTTTCGACGAAGTGGACTTGTTAAAAAATTCATCGAAGTGGCCGTTGTAAATTGTCCAAACGCATTCGACTATTTGAAAAGCGTTTTCCCAAAGCGGAGCGATGACAAAATTAAAACAGGTATTGTAGTAAATTTAAAACGAATTTTTGTTCACCTAATTGTACTATTTACACTATGTTAATGTTTTCTTTTCTGTCTTTATTTTTTGTCTTTATTTAACAGGCGTACTTAATGGCCCTGACATTAGAAAGCTATTCAAGAGCAACTTTGATTCAGCGCTTGCTGAAAATCATTCAATGGCATGGATTTACCTTCAGCGTGTATGCACCAGAGTCTTGGGAGGGGATCGAGACGCAGAACCGGAAGCAAGAGAATGGGTGAAACAAATGCTGCATTATTTTGAGATAATCGGCGCATCGATGACATTAAAGCTGCATTTTCTTCATTTTCATTTTGACGATTTTATCAAACAACTCCCTACCGAATCCGATGAGCAAGGAGAACGGTTTCACCAAACCACAATGCCCATGGAAAAACGGTACAAAGGCAAAAACCTCGACGCATTGCTTGCAGAGGTATGTTGGTGGAGTCACAAGATCACCCTGTATGATGTTAATGAAGTATTTGAAGAAGAAAGAGCTGATGATGGAGGGCAGTCTGGAAGCAACGTGCCTGTGGACACCATAATTGCTGAATCAGAGTCAGATTCGGACGACGATTTGGATCCACAACTTAAGAGAGCGCGATTTGCAAGTCCAGGGCCATCAACATTATAAACATAGTACGAATATTTTTTTTAATATTTTTGTAATAGATAGCATAGTATCTCAATGTTGAAGTAAATAAAAAACAAATGAAATTAAAAAACGGTGTTAAGAATAATTCCCAGGAAGTTTATATGTTCTAGAAATTTGTTTATTGAGATCTTAGTTAAATTTTTGTAGTTGATTGTTTCCTTGAATTTTGAACGGTTTGCTACCTATGAACCTGAACACGGGAAAAAAATCGAATTTTTTTAAGTTTTTTGCGATTTTGATCTGGAAGGTGAAGTTTTTTTGATTTTATATATTCGCAATCTTTATGACAAGAGCTACAACTTTGTCTCAGAGAGTAAATCGAAATTCTGAACGGTTTGCAAGATATGAGCCTGAGAAAATGATCACATTTTTACGAAAATAATACCGAGCCCCCAAATCTTTGGCGGCCCATAAAAAAAAAAGTGCATGACTTTGGGAAACACGGGTCTTTTTTTTTTAGACTTTTATCACGTAGTTCCTGCTTCGCCTAAGTCTGCATCCTGTACACTTCTTCATATCATGCTTCCAGTTTCATTATTTCATCTATCATATACATATATACCTATCCCTGATTTCGTCATCAATTGTACACCGCCTACTGATTTTTACATGTTATTAATTGTTAATAGATAGTTATAAGAAAGTTATAAGATAGATTTTAAGAGAATATTATAATAACTTGCGAATCTCTAGATGTAAGAACACATAGTTTTTTGCTGCACGAACTAGCGTAATGGGGGAAACTTTAAATTTAAAACACCAACGTATGTGATTTTGGAAAATGGTATTATTGTTGCACAGTGTTTCATATATGTACATCGATATCTTTGTTTTTAGTATTTCGAAAAAATGTCCTCACATATACACATTTGTTCGATCCATATTTAACTGCCGACTGGCTTTATTCACAAATTTCTTGTTTTTAATAACCTAAGGGAAAGAATACCCATATCTGTACTTGTTATAGATATTTAATGATTCACTGGCCGTTGTTTTCAATAGATTTTAAAACTTTAGGAAATATTTAATATTATTTAAATAATAATTTCATAATTTCGCCTTTTTAATCTATTAAATACCATTCTTAATACAATTCTGAGCAATATTTCCACGTAATATCACAAATCCACTTTTTTTTTGCAAACGCTAATTTACTGATAATTTTTATACATTGTAAGAGATGTTTTGTAACATAGTACGTAAGTGCAATTTGAAAAATTAATCCTCCAGCTGAAATTAAATTTTTGTAGCGGAGTAATAAATAAACAAATAAATAAAATCAGTGCCAATACAATTCCTTGTTGTCCGTTTTCTGCTGCCCATGAACTTAAATCACTTATGATGCATAATTTACGGAAGTTCAAATTGTACTGTTTGTATTTTGCTTGCACAGTTTTGGTTGACATCTGTCGCAAATGTACAGCGACAAACTTGTGTGATGGTTGCTTCATCTTCATCACAGGGATGAAAATGTTCAGTATAACACTAACTGTTGTCATCGAAAGTGAGCTAAAGAACAGTTTCAGTTTTTTAGAAAAATTGACAGTAAAACTTAAAATAATAACAAAATATGTTGATGACTTATTTTGTATAGTGAAAGAGAATGAGATTGACATTTTATTGACAACTTTAAACTCATTTGATCAAAGCCTCAAATTTACTATTGAAAAAGAAGAGAATTCTTCAATTTCATATTTGGACACATTGGTGATAAGGCAGGGAAATGAATTATTAATAGATTGGTATTAAAAACCAACTTCCTCAGGTAGAATTTTAAATTATTTTTCAAAACACCCAAAGAGAATTATTATTAACACAGCCAAAAATCTAACAGATAGAGTATTAAAAATAAGTGATAATAGATTCCATAAGAAAAATAAGGAAATAATTAGAAATATATTAGTAGATAATAGTTTTCCTAATAAACTCATTTGCAAATTGATAAGACAATACGATATTAGAAAATCACGCAATGGAGATGAAATTTTAGAACCGAAAGTTTATAAATCATTAACTTATGTACCTGGGTTTTCAGAAAGGATAGAAAACTCAAACATATATAACAAAAGGGAATATAAAATGGCACATAAGATAAATAATAATGTTGGAAGATTATTTACAAAAACTAAAGATAGAATAAAAAAATCAGATATGTCAAATTTAGTATATAAAATACCATGTGGGTGTAATGATATTGAACAATGTGAGAAAGTATATGTAGGAACAACAGGGACTAAATTAAAAACGAGAATAACAGAACACAGACATGACCAAAAGTATAGGAATTATAATTCGTCGGCGAAAACAGGGTTATCTACTCACTGTAGAGATTTCAATCACTATCCAGATTTCAAAAATACATCTATTTTAAACACAGAGAATTATAAAAAACGTAGATATATGTTAGAAATGTTACAGATTAATAATGTTCCATTTGAAAAGAGAATAAATTTTAAAGTAGACACAGATAACTTGGCTCAAAATTATAGATGTTTATTAATTAAAAATAAAAATATTAATAATAGGGGAAATTAAAACAAAGGCCGCGAATTTTTGCAGTCTCGCGGCTTTATTTTTAACTATTTAGGGAATTTTTAGAGTTTATTATCAAGTTTGCAATTTCTTGAAATTTTGCAATGTTTGCATTGTTAGCGATTTGGTGATCTTTCTTACTCTTTACAGTTTTGGCGTTTTTTAAGTAATGTTGGAGATCGTTGTCATATTGGGGTTGTCAAAGTTTTTCGCTAATTTTCGCATGTTTTTATCAGTTTTCGCAATTTAATGAGAAAGTAGATAGATATGTACAACTTCACTAAAAATGTTACAATCTTAATTAATAAAAACAAATAGGTTAATAATACGAGAAAATTAAATGGTCTTAAAATATTTTAAAATTTTGTTCGATTTAATATTTTCTACTTTATGTGAACATTACTGTATTATAATATGTATAAATAGTATTACTTTTCACAATTTGTCAAAAATTTTCATTTTAATTTGTATTGATGTATGTTTGTTATTATTAATATTAAAAACTATCCTGAAGAAGATTTCCAAAGGGAATCGAAATATCGAGAGAGAAAAGAGGGGAAAAAAAAAAAAAAGTTTTATAAAATCAGAAGTGACCCTAAGCTTGGAAAATTAGCCAAGAATAATTAAAATAAAGGTCGAAAAATTAGAAACAAATTAATTAAAAGAATAGCTGAGCACAATGAATTGTAAAGACTTCAAGAGAGACGTTGGGAATACAAATTTAATCAACACATTCAAAATTGAACGGAATAAAATTATAAGATGCAAGGTAACGATAACGTTTCTAATCAAAAGCCGGAATGAAGGAATTACACCACAATTTATAAGGAATTCCACCAAAAATATTTTCAAACTTTTTGATGAATATTCAAATCCTTCTGTAAATAATCAAGTTGGGAAGTATATTGGAAACCTACAGAACAAGATTCTTAATTCCTCAATTAAGCAAAAACATTATCTCCTAAAAAGTCATGAAGATGAATTAAATTATATAATATATAGTTTAAGCAGGTTTCTAGATAATGAAAAATTGAAAAATTTTTTAAAATATGAAGACATAATGGCGGAAAAATTAATAAGAAAAGAAAAGCAGATACATAAGAAAAAGTTTGATAATTGCGTTAATTTGCAGAAGAGAGAATTAGGAATTAAATTTAATAGAAAATGGCTTGTGAATAAAACAGGTATAGATATCCCAGAAGATGTACAGTGGATTTTGTCTTTAGGACAAAAACACGCACTCCCGGTTAATAGAGAAGAGTTTCCAATGCTAAAGGTTATATCAGAGGGAGAAGATTTTATAGAAAGTATTGAGAACAAAGAGGAACAAGAAATAGCAAGGTCAAATTTTGTAACAGTAATTGATAATCACATAAACAAAATGACATTAAATAGTAGAGATAAATTTACAATAAATAAAGTGAATAATAGTCTAAAGTTTCTTAAACATAATAGGGAAATAATGATTTTAAAAGCAGATAAAGGAAACACGACAGTAGCAATTGATAAAAGTGACTACATATCTAGAATTCAAAATATTTTAAGCGATAATACAACTTTTCAAGTATTGGATAAGGATCCAACAAGCAGATTTCAGAAACTTAACAATAATTTTATTGAGGAACTTTTTAAATTAAATATGATAACATCAGTAGATAAAGTTAGACTAAAAACTTCAGTAGCGGTTGTACCAAGATTATATGGTTTACCTAAAATACATAAGGAAAATTTTCCATTACGACCAATTTGTTCATCAATAAATTCACCGTCTCACAATTTATGTAAATACATTGTAAATTTCCTTGGAAAATTAACAGAAAATTCTAAATATAATGTTAGCGATTCGGTACAGTTTAAAGATAAATTAATGGGTCTTTCGATCGAAAATAATGAAAAATTAATATCACTTGATGTTGTGTCGTTATTTCCTAGTATTCCAGTTGATTTGGCCATTGCAATTATAGAAGAAAATTGGAACAAGATTTCAGGGTTAACAAATATGAATAAAAATTTATTCATGCAAATTATAAAATTCTGCATTTTTGATAATAGATATTTTCAATATGATGGAAAAATATATACACAGCTAAAAGGACTTCCTATGGGTTCTCCAGCATCTCCAATAATAGCAGATATCGTAATGGAAAAATTATTAGATACATGTTTAGAAAAATTGACAGTAAAACCTAAAATAATAACAAAATATGTTGATGACTTATTTTGTACAGTGAAAGAGAATGAGATTGACATTTTATTGACAACTTTAAACTCATTTGATCAAAGCATCAAATTTACTATTGAAAAAGAAGAGAATTCTTCAATTTCATATTTGGACACATTGGTGATAAGGCAGGGAAATGAATTATTAATAGATTGGTATCAAAAACCAACTTCCTCAGGTAGAATTTTAAATTATTTTTCAAAACACCCAAAGAGAATTATTATTAACACAGCCAAAAATCTAATAGATAGAGTATTAAAAATAAGTGATAATAGATTCCATAAGAAAAATAAGGAAATAATTAGAAATATATTAGTAGATAATAGTTTTCCTAATAAACTCATTTGCAAATTGATAAGACAATACGGTATTAGAAAATCACGCAATGGAGATGAAATTTTAGAACCGAAAGTTTATAAATCATTAACTTATGTACCTGGGTTTTCAGAAAGGATAGAAAACTCAAACATATATAACAAAAGGGAATATAAAATGGCACATAAGATAAATAATAATGTTGGAAGATTATTTACAAAAACTAAAGATAGAATAAAAAAATCAGATATGTCAAATTTAGTATATAAAATACCATGTGGGTGTAATGATATTGAACAATGTGAGAAAGTATATGTAGGAACAACAGGGACTAAATTAAAAACGAGAATAACAGGACACAGACATGACCAAAAGTATAGGAATTATAATTCGTCGGCGAAAACAGGGTTATCTACTCACTGTAGAGATTTCAATCACTATCCAGATTTCAAAAATACATCTATTTTAAACACAGAGAATTATAAAAAACGTAGATATATGTTAGAAATGTTACAGATTAATAATGTTCCATTTGAAAAGAGAATAAATTTTAAAGTAGACACAGATAACTTGGCTCAAAATTATAGATGTTTATTAATTAAAAATAAAAATATTAATAATAGGAGAAATTAAAACAAAGGCCGCGAATTTTTGAAGTCTCGCGGCTTTATTTTTAACTATTTAGGAAATTTTTAGAGTTTATTATCAAGTTTGCAATTTCTTGAAATTTTGCAATGTTTGCATTGTTAGCGATGTGGCGATCTTTCTTACTCTTTACAGCTTTGGCGTTTTTTAAGTAATGTTGGAGATCGCTGTCATATTGGGGTTGTCAAAGTTTTTCGCTAATTTTCGCATGTTTTTATCAGTTTTCGCAATTTAATGATAAAGTAGATAGATATGTACAACTGCACTAAAAATGTTACAATCTTAATTAATAAAAACAAATAGGTTAATAATACGAGAAAATTAAATGGTCTTAAAATATTTTAAAATTTTGTTCGATTTAATATTTTCTACTTTATGTGAACATTACTGTATTATAATATGTATAAATAGTATTACTTTTCACAATTTGTCAAAAATTTTCATTTTAATTTGTATTGATGTTTGTTTGTTATTATTAATATTAAAAACTATCCTGAAGAAGATTTCCAAAGGAAATCGAAATATCGAGAGAGAAAAGAGGAAAAAAAAAAGTTTTATAAAATCAGAAGTGACCTTAAGCTTGGAAAATTAGTCAAGAATTAATAAAAATAATATTTATAAATATATATTTATTAGGGCGGGTTATTTTTTGTGATGAAGCGTATAGCAAAAACGTAATCTATAGGTGATTCTGAGAAATTTTGCTCAAGAGACCATAGCTCTAAGTCGGATTTGGAGCCCCCCAAATTTTCAAAATAGATATTTTTCCATATATAAATAGAATAATTTAATTAAATTCGTCATAAAATCGGATAGAATTATAGTAGATTTCTCAATGTGGGCTTGTTTGAAAGGTATTTTTATCACCTGTCTCACGGGTGATGTCTTAACACCTTCACACACAACACATTAGTAAATGTTACATTGGAAAACAAAAAACAGCGTTCAATGATATGATGACGTTACAATTAAATAATATTAGAACTTAAAGTTATTTAAAGGCAGGCACATGTGTCATTACTTTCTTGCTTAATACATTTTGTTTTATCCGCACAAAAAACAAAGAGAATGGAAACAACTGAATGCAAACGCAACTTGTTATGTGCGTACATATGCTATACATGTTCATATAATTTCCGTTGCTCTCTTAATATCTCATTCGTATATACGAATAACTACGTCATTATTCTCTTTGCTATGAGAGTGCTCCTCACTCACATTTTATTTGCCTGCGGTCAATCATTTGATGACTTTTCACTTAAATAATATTAATACTTAATAACACTTACAGCCTGTTTCTCTATCTCGAATGAATAGCTAAGCGAACGAAAATCAGTCACTCACATTCGACTCAAATTTAGTTTCTCCAAGTCGAAATTTTCGTTTGCCTGACTTTATGTTTGTTCCTAAGTGACAGCACATTCGAAATCGAAAAACCAAATTTATACTGAAAAATGTTATGTTTTCATTTGACTTGAAACTACAAGATTGTGAAACCCAAACCAACTTTCTTTAAAAAAATTTCTTTTAAAAATATTGGAAGACATGTGTCATTATTTTCTTGCTTAATACTTCTTGTTTTATTCCCACAAAAAATAAAGAGAATGCAAAGCAACAGACACATGTACAGACATACATTGTTATGTTCGTACATTCGCTACTCATGTTCACACAACTTTCGTTGCTCTCTTAATATCTCATTTGTATATACGTATAAACACGTCATTATTCTCTTTGCTCTGAGAGTGCTCCGCACCCACACAAGCTAACTATTCGCTGCCAGTACATCAGTTTGTGTTTTTTTTTATCAGTCTGAAAATCTGTGTTCGCAGTCGGACAAATCTGTGTTCTATATGGGTGGGCCACCATTATCATTTAGAGGTATGAAAAATAGATGTTGGCCGATTCTGAGGCCTTCCCGATGTGGTCACAAAATTTCATACAAATCGGTCTAGCCGTGTCGGAGGAGTTTAACGTTAAACAATCTGTGAGATCGCAGTCGGACAATCTGTGTGATCGCAGTCGGACAAACTGTTTGGATGTGTTCACTTTGTGAGTTTAGGGACTTAACTATAGAACATCATTAACACATCAACAAGTATATTTGTCAAGCAAAAGTTTTCAAGTAGAGAAAAAGTACGACATACATAATTCGAAAAGGGTTTCCCCGATCGATTTTAATGAAATTAACAGTGCTATTGTCGAATTCATGACAACCGTCATACATGAATTTCTTGTCATTGGCATTTGAATTACCTATGCAGGAATTGCTGTGACAAGAAAAAAGGTTTTTTGTTTTAAAAATATTTCATAGTTAATGTTTATTTCCTTTCGAAAAATTGCCTTTCGAAATAATAAGAAGTTTCTGTTTGTTCGATTTTATATTTCACCAATTTTATTGCAGATATTAATCTAGGTTTAAGCATTTAGATATAAGTTTTAGTTCTAGGTTTTATAGTTCAAAATTACACAATTACTTGTTCAAAGTTGCTTGTTCTTGTAATGTTATCTGTTTTATTCAAGATTTTAGAAATTTAGTTTATGTTCTCTATTTTAGAATATGGTACACTTTTGTATTTGGTTCACTAATTGTTTTGTGTAGCTAATATAATATTTATTGTAGCCACTATACTACTGATTGGTCCCTTTTATCTTCATTTGGCCATGAGAGGAAACGAGTTGCGCGCACTTTGGAATCAAAAACAATAGTAATACAACTTTTTTTCGTGTTCAACTTGTCAACGGCTTACTTATCACAACGATGAACACCAAAGAAGACAAAGACAAAATAAACAATCACTACCAACTAGCTCTGTTACAGGACGGACATGTTTAATAGTTAAATTACAATTCTTAAAATATCAAACAAGAAGGCTAATATTAGAATTTAAGAACAGATTGTAAGTAAAGCAAAATATTTGAAAAATTGTTCAACATTGTGATTTGTATATTGAATAAAATATCCCCTGAAGAAAAGACCAAATAAGCTTCGAAACGTCGGGAGAAATTGTAAACAGTTGTTTACATTGGGAAACTGGGACCGCATCAGCCGTTGACAATTCGAACACAACATTTTATTTTGGTCTATCCACAATCAATAAAAACTTATTTTCATCATTTCTCTTGCGGAAGTTTTTTAGTCGGTCTGTTTTTTAAACTTACAATTTTCCAAATTTATTCAAGCTCAAGACCTTTTTGATGTGTTAACATCTATACGCGCGCCTCTAGGGCAGTAAACTATAAATTTAATACATACACAAGTGTTAGGTTTGGAAGAGTAAATCATCGTTTGTTTGTTCGTTGCTTGGCAGTCGGCATTGAAAGTGATTATTGGGCGATTTTCATATAATTTTCCCACGCGATTTTCTCCGGAAATTCATAGCCGATTTTATTAATTTTTGGATTAAAAAGCTAGTGCGGGTTTCGACGAAGAGTTTAGGCCAAAAATTAAGGCGATCCGATATCGGCGAGCCGAGAGTTAAGTGTTTTAATTTGGAGTATTAATTTGGAGTAATATTAAAAAAGTGTTTTATGTTGATCTTCGGTTTTGTCTTATCATCGTTTGTTTGTTCGTTGCTTGGCAGTCGGTATTGAAAGTGATTATTGGGCGATTTTCATATAATTTTCCCACCGATTTTCTCCGGAAATTCATAGCCGATTTTATTAATTTTTGGATTAAAAAGCTAGTGCGGGTTTCGACGAAGAGTTTAGGCCAAAAATTAAGGCGATCCGATATCGGCGAGCCGAGATTGAAGTGTTTTAATTTGGAGTATTAATTTGGAGTAATATTAAAAAAGTATTTTATGTTGATCTTCGGTTATATCGTACGTATGTATGTATGTATGTACAAGTGTCTGTTGCTTTGCATTCTTTGACTTTTGTGGGAATAAAACAAAAAGTATTGAGCAAGAAAATAATGACACATGTGTTTGCACTGGGTCTTTAAATAATTTTAAGTATTAATATTATTTAACTGTAACGTCATCATATGATTGAACGCTGTTTTTTATTTTCCAATGTAACATTTACGAATGTGTTCATAGAAATCGAACAGGTACCGTGTAGCAAAAAGGTGTTAACACATCGCCCGTGAGTTCGAACACTCATTGGATTTTTTATTATAAAGCTTATTTATTAGCTTTATATTATTTTCAAAAAGGTCGAGCACAAAAAGTGTTCCAATGATACCAGGGCTGTCTGCATAGCCATTTCGGATCTTGCCAGGATCTTCACCAGCAAACGTTTTTTGGTATGTTTTCGATGAATTAATCACAAATATATATATACAGGGTGATTCAGGAAGTTCCGGACAAATTTCTCCAGCGAATTCCTTGGCTCATTTCATGTAGAAAAGTCCACTAGGACCATGTCCGAAAATGCAAGGGTGCGAAATCGCAGCGGGTTCAAAATTTACGGATTGGTGGTCGGAGGATACTAGGGTAAGTTGCTAACTTCTGAGCCAGTGGTTTTTGGGCTTAATGGAAAGGTCTTTAAGAGGCCTTTCAGACTCAATAGACTCAAAATATAGAAAAAAGTCAAATCGCCGAGATACACAGCTTTGGATTGGACGAGCTGGACCAATCGCCTGGCCGCCACGATCTACAGATCTCACACCACTTGTTTTCTTTTTGTGGGGCTACATGAAAGATTGTATGTATTCTGTGCAGATCCACAATCGTGAGCAGTTACTTGCATGCATTGAGGAAGCTGCGGTGAAAGTTCGTGAAAAGATGAGTGAACTAAACGTGGCGCATGTGGTTCGCAAACGGCTGCAATTGTGTTTTGTAGAAAATGGGAACCACACTGAAAACTTCCTTTAACATCAAATGTTCTTTTTCCTTATGTGTTTGATTCTTCAGCCAAAAATTTCAATAAAATAAAATCTTAAACGTGTTAATGTTTGTTGGAAAGGTCTTTAAGAGGCCTTTCAGAAAAGTAGAAAAAAGTCAAATCGGCGAGATACAGAGCTTTCGGAAAAAAATGAAAAAAAATTCAAATAACCTCAATTTGCTCAGCAGGATGGCAGGTAACTTATGTCATTATGAAAGATGGCCATACCTCTTACCTTTCCAAAATGACCTAAACGAAGCCCAGAGGTTTTACCGTTCGAAAGTTATGACCATTTTACTGAAATGCAAAAATGTTTGTTTTTGTTTTTGGAAGCGAAATAACAGCACACATTTATTTGTTTTTGTAAATTAACACGTTTAAGATTTTATTTTATTGAAATTTTTGGCTGAAGAATCAAACACAAAGGAAAAGAAGGAAAAACAAAAAAATCGGACCACTGGCTCAGAAGTTAGCAACTTTACCCTCCGACCAGCAATCCGAAAATTTTGAACCCGCTGCCATTTCGCACCCTTGCATTTTCGGACATGGTCCTAGTGGACTTTTCTTCACGAAATGAGCCAAGGAATACGCTGGAGAAATTTGTCCGGAACTTCCTGAATCACCCTGTATAGAAACACTCATCATATTAAACACTCAACCGTTATACATACGTTCGAAGAATACCAAGCACTAACATTGGAAACACTTTTACGCACAACTCTTTTTCATCATGTCGAAAAACCATTGGTTTTAAACAGGCATGATTTGTGTTTGTTTTGTCATTACAAAACAACAAAACAGACGGTTGCCATCAACAAATTATTGTTTCATGCTCGCGGTGCTCTACGTCAACTTTCATAATTTCCCCTGCGGGAGTTTTTTTTTTAATAAATAAGCTTTATATTAAAATTAAATCTCGAAAATTGTAAACTTATTTTCTTTTTCTGCTTCTAGGCTCTGCCGTCAAGCGACTGCCAAAAAACAAATAAGAATACCAAAGAGGATATACAATAACTCTGTAGTGCATTCCGCTATGCGTTTTCATTCATATGTATGTATGTACGTATGAACAATATTTCACTCATAGGGAACAGCGCTGTTGAAAATTCCAAAAATTTCAACATTCCGACTCGGTGATTATATAACAAGTTCTTTACAAATTATTTAATTAAATGGATTACGTACTGGACCAGATAAAACGTAGCTCAAAGTAATTTTATAGCCTTGGACCCAGCCAAGCCCCGCGGTGAGATCTCCCTCCAGGTGTATCTCTGAATAGACGTCTGCACCAAGCTCAAGGTCGATGGGGGTGTTGCACCGTGGGTCTAAGTCAGCACAAATATCCGGTGAGAAATCTTTGGGTCCTCTATGATATGGCCAGAATAGGGTCTTCTTGGCAATTCATCTGTGATCATGACTTTGACTTTTAGCACCCAAGAACTTCTGGTGTCTCGGGACTTTATCTTGAGGGTTGAAAATCGGTGCTTTTAGTGTCGAAAGGACGGACTACTGAGGCGCCGATATGTAGACGAAATGTATCCTCCGCCACGCGCACGTGGGCTGTTGGCACAAAAATTGTATCTCTTCTTAGGCCTGGCTCTAGCTTCAGCCCACGTAGTATCGATGAGGTAAGCTGGGCGCATTATGAAGAGAGGTGTGGTGTCGTTCGTCATACTTGCGACATACTTGTTGAAACATCTCCAGATCAAATTGAAGTAGCAAGCAAAAAACTTTTATTGTCGGCAAATATGGTGATGTTTTCTCCTGGGAGAAGTTATGTGATTTACTTGATGTCAAATTAAAAGATGTAATTAAAAAAGATGATTTAAACCCAATTCTGTTGGACATTGAGGGTTTAAAACAAGAAAATATTAAACTGAAAGATGATATAAGAAAACTAACTACAAGGGTTGAAGTGATGGACCGCAAAAGCCGTTCAAGTAATGTGGTAGTTTCTGGTCGAAGTTTGCTCACATAGGCAAAAATCTTCTGAATTCTGCAATTCCAGTCTCATCTAGAAGAATGCTGTCTTCTGGAAAGTTCATGTTTGGTTTAGAGTCATCCACTACAGTACAATCAATTTTAGCTGCTAAATCCAAATTGAAAGGAAAGAAAATTTTTATTCAGAGAGATTATACTGAGGATGATCAGAAGAGGAGATATAATCTAAGATGTATTAGCAAAGTCTATATCTGCAAAAAAGCCCAATATAAAAGTCCGTCTTGGTGAGTTCTGTGCATACATCAATGACAAAAAATATACATGGTCCAGTGGAAAACTCAATGCTTTTTATGCGGCTGATTCTGATTTCTTGAGAAAAATTCTTGCTGAATGCATCTTGCTGAATGCAAACTCCACGATGTAAAACTTTTGAATTTTATAGGTTTGCTCCGCATTGCTTAGTAGAAGAAATATTGTCTTTTTTTAATGAAGTGTTTTTATACGAGAACATTCCGAATTCCTTTAAGGAATCAATTCTCATTCCTTTATTTAAAAATGGTGACCCAATCTTGCATCCAATTACGGGGGGTTGACTAATACAAACTGTAAGATTTTTAACAACTTTTTGTTAAACCGTATTACATTTTGGTTATTTTTTTGTATTTTGAATGAATTTTAAGCTGGGTTTAGAAGACAATACTCAACTATTGATAACATTTTCAACTTAGTATTGTTAATCCGAATTCACTCGTTAATAGCTGCACTTATGCTTTTTTTAAGATTTTTCTTGTGCATTCGATACCATACCTAGGAACAGTCTCTTTAACAAACTTTCCAGTATTGGGCTATCTTCTAAAATTATAAGGATTCTAATGAATCTTTATATAAATAGTAGGAGCAGAGTTTGTTACGGTAGTACATTTTCCGATTATATAACTGCTAACACAGGGGTTAGACAAGGTTGCATATTGAGTCCGATTTTGTTTTCGTTATATATCAACGATCTTCCGGATATGTTACGGAGTCACCCCATACTTGAGAAGCATAACACATAATCGACTTGGAAGCCGCTTCAAAAATTTTCAATTTATTTTCACCGTCAAAGTTTTGTTGTATGCTGACGACATCGTTATATTGTCCAACTCTCCATCTGGATTACAAAATATGATTAATTCGCTACAAAGTTATTGTAATATGTGAAGTTTAAAAGTAAACCTATCAAACTCTAAAGTAATGGTGTTTCGCAAGGGTACACGTATATCAAAAAATATTAAATGTAACTATGGTGACGAGGATATTCAGATAGTCAATAGTTACATGTACCTTGGTGTTGATCTATCATATAACTTATCATTTAGAAAACATTTACAAAGTAAACTATCCTACTCTAAACTTACAATTAGTTCATGTTGGCCAAAGTATATAAATAATCCCAATATATCAAGGGAAAATAAATTGAAAATTTTTGAAGCGGCTTCCAAGTTATATGAAGTATGATGATGTAGAAAAAACTGTTCCGTTTTTTCATTAAACAGATGTTATTCCTCCCAGCAAACAGGCCTAATTACTTACTTTATTTAGAAACTGGCTATCACTGTTTATTTGCATCCACTTTAGGTTCACAATTCGCTTATATTAACAAAGTCCTATCGTTGGGCCAAGACAGATTACCACGGATTTTGGCAATGAGAATAATTTCATTAAATAAATTTTGGGCTAAAGATTGGTCTGATATCTGTAATAAAATAAAATTTATACCTCCCGATAATCAACCACACAGCTGTCACGGAAATGATATAATACGTTTGCTGCAGATAAAATTTAGAGAGGAGTGCATATCTGATGCGTTAAATTCTCAGTTTCATGATCTGTATTCTATACTTAATTATAATATGTCACCAATATTTCTCACTGAACTTTCAACACGTGCTATAAGCCTTACTACTAAAGCTAGAGGTGGGTCAATTAATTTGAATGGACGTTGCTTTAGGAATAATACTGATGGTTTACATATGTACCATTTGCTATTTGCTTGAACCTGAAAATACTTTTCATTTAATTGGTATTTGTCCAACCTATAAGGATTACCGGAAAATATATCTGGGCAAAAATACATTAGACCTGAACGAGGTAATAAATATATTAAATGGCATCAACTATAAAAATTTATATTTATAGTTTTGTGATTCGGATCAGACAATGACAGAATTTCCATTAAGAGTATTGTTGAAGTATTAGTGGCCAAACATGTACAAGTGTGAAGAGTATACGATCAAACCAGACACTATCGCAACGTATTCATACCAACTACAATTTGAGTAACTACAAAAAAAGTTAGACAAAATTTCTATATCTCGCAAACGGAGCGTCCAATTGAAAAAATAACCAATTTTAGCGGGTTTATAAGGGTTTTTCATAAAGTGGTCCAATTCGTATGGAAGAATTTGTTTTTTCAAAAGAAGAATGGAAGAATTTTTTTTTCAAAAAGCGCCAAAATAAGAAAATCGCTAAAATAAAAAACTGGCTATAACTCGAAAAGGGTCCGTCCAATCGAAAAAAATAACCCATGGATGTCTTCAATATTGCTGTTGCCGCCACTGGCAAATCTGCATAAATTAAGATATGTTCATTTTGTTTAGATTATATTTGTTTAATGATTTGTAAATGTCAAATGAATTTTCGGAGTACTTTTGCGCTTCCCGCGTCTATTACACAGCGCCATTTTTTTAAATTATAAATTGGTACTTAGCTTGGCTAGACGTGGTGACTGTCGCTAATTTAATTTAAATTATTTTTATAAATTAAATTTTTATAGAAATTAATATTCTAGTGGTTTCCAGACCAAAAAGTAAGTTCACTTCGGTTAAACTTTGTGAATTTAACTAATTTGAAATTGTATTTGAGGAATTTTAATATAAGAAACGTTGATTGAAATAAATTATATTTTGAATTCAAATCAATTGTCATCTTTATTCAAAATCCAGTGGAAATCAATAGCGAGGCTGTTTCCTCTTTCAACATTTTTAAAATTCTTTTTGTGGCGAGCGTTTCCTTACGCAAACGTTCTACAAAGACTGACATCAGAATTACCTAACAACGTCCTATTTTGCCAATCACAGTAAGTACAAATGGAATCTCAGGGTCAACAAAATAGTCCAAACTGCCCAATCTGCTTCGATCCCCCTGTGCAAAATATGATAACTTGCATAAAATGCCAAAAAAATTATCACAAAACATGCACAAATGCTACTTCAGACGAAATATCAGACCTAACCTTCAAATGCCAAATTTGCATTTCTAACCCGGTAGATACTCCGTCGCATGAATCTATTATAAGTACCTCTACACGCCCCCCAACTCGCTCGTCGCATCACTCAAATAACTCTCAATCGCGTCATGTTCGGTTGGAGCTACAACGCCTAGAAGAAGAACGATCCCTTTCGTTAGCCATAAACCGCGACTACTTAACCAAAAAATATAAGTTGCTAGAAGATCAAGAAGAAGAACGGCATAGCACAACATCGTCACATCGTTCGGTTTCTGTACGTAATTGGTTAAATGACCTTCCAAACCCCGTGGACTCCCCAAATCGTGCCCCTTACGATCCAAAAGCACCACCTAAAAGTATAAATTTAAATAAAAGAACAGAGCAGCAAGCATCTTGCTTGCCGAATGAAAATGTTCGGTTTAATGCTCAAACAAATGTTTTGAATACAATAAATGCTAGGGGAAATATTATATCACAAAATTCAACTTATTCTAATAATCCGCCGAGTAGAACCGCCGCTGCTACAATGTCCCCGTCTGCACCAGCAGTAGCCACATTAACAACAGGCGTTCCAGCCCACACTGGCTACCAGCAACGACAACAGCTACAGGATCATTCGGCTTTGTTGCACCCACAGTTGACTACAACGTTTAATACGACATCAATTAATCCACCCGTCACTTGGAACTTAAACACTACTAATGCTTCCCGCCAATCGGCACACCAAACTTCTAATTTAAATCCGCCAAATTATTCGGCTTTCACTTCCACCCAAAATTGTACGTATAACCATCCACAAAACGTTCCCATAAATGAAGGTCAGAATTTTGCAAACGCTGCGCCGTTGGATTTGTTACCAAATCTCTCTACCACAACACCGTTGAATCTGGGACAACTTCAAGCCCGAAAGTCATTGCCAACGGAATTGCCGTCTTTCACTGGCCTACCAGAAGAGTGGCCGTTGTTTGCGTCCACCTACGACTGGTCGAATAAATTATGTGGCTTCACAGATGCTGAAAATCTCATCCGTTTGCAGAAATCTATAAGAGGAGACGGATTAAAAAGTGTACAGCACCTACTGATTCATCCCTCAAATGTGTCTTGGGTAATGTCAATACTGCAGCTATTATATGGCCAACCTGAAAATATAGTAAATTCCATTAAAAATCGTATTAAACACACCCCTTCCATAGATGAAAATAACTTACCCTCATTTACGACATTTGCAATAAGCGTTAGAAGCTTGATTGCCACAATTGAAGCAACTAATTTATTAGACGAAATAAATAATTCATCACTTCTACAAGAATTGCTGCAAAAGTTACCACCATCATATCAATTACAATGGGGTACACAAAAGTTACAGCTGATAAATAAAAACAAGAAACCTAATCTGTACGAATTTGCAAATTGGGTATTTAACATTGGGATATCTGCCAGCTGTATAACAGTTGAAAGCTCTTTTAATAACAGAAGAGAAAAGACTCAGAAACAACAAACGACACACAGCAATCATAGCAAAGGTTACATACATACTCATAGTGAAGATAGTAATGATAGAAAATGTTTTGTGTGTAACAACAACAACTGCAAGGCAATTGCAAACTGCCAAAAATACGTTTGTCTAAATCGTGGTGACAAGTGGAATATTGTACGCAAAAACAAACTATGTAAAACCTGTCTGTTTAAACATAGCGGTGAGTGTAGAAAAAAAACACAGTGCGGTGTAGAGGGTTGTCAATATTATCATCACCCTTCACTACATCGCTATTCTCATGAAGAGAATATTAATAACAATAATAATAACACTGTCTGTAGTGAAAATCAAATTAAAGATGACAGCAACACGCATATTGTTGAAAATAGTGAAATAATTAATACACATAGTGACATTGCAACACATGTGATATTTAAAATAATTCCAATCCAAATTTATGGAAAAAATAAAATAGTGAGTACGTATGCGTTTATTGATGAGGGATCATCCATAAGTTTAATGGATGAAACGCTGATGGATGAGTTGGAAATGTCAGGGAGGGCCAACCCTTTGTGCCTGAAGTGGACTGGAGGTATTGAAAGGTGTGAAAATAGTTCAAAAAAATTAACTATTTATATTTCAGGCGGTAATAACAAGCGTGTACCATTACAGTACAGTGAGTACAGTGACTACAATTAATTTACCTACGCAGTCACTAAATTACGAAAACTTGTCAACATCATTCCGACACTTAAGTAATTTGCCTATAAAAAGTTATTACAATGCTGCACCAAAGATATTAATTGGCCTTAATCATTTCAATTTGGGAATTTCATCTAAAATAAGACAAGGTGCTCCCCATGAGCCGGTTGCCGTACGTACACAAATTGGATGGCTAATTTATGGAGCTATTGCTGAAACAAAAGAAACAAGTAAGCATTATAACTTTCATTTGTGCGAGTGTGTTAAAAGCGATCAAGTTTTAGACGATTTAGTTAAAAGTTTCTACTCCCTTGATAGTGTAGGAGTTTGTTCTAAAGATCCGCTATTAGGTAAAGATGATGAGCGTGCCCTTAGTCTTCTGAATAAGTTTACAAAACAAAGAATAGACGGTCACTTTGAAGCTCCTTTACTGTGGAAATTTGACATCTTAAATTTGCCCGACAGCTATGCAATGGCAATGAAACGCCTACTCTGTCTTGAACGCAAATTAAGACATAACTACGAACTTTTAAATGTTTTCAAAACCACTATAGAAAAGTATAAATCCAAGGGTTACATTCGAAAATTAAATCGAGATGAAATCAATATTCGTGGTAAAAAGTGGTACCTTCCAATTTTCGCTGTTTTTAACAGGAATAAACCAGGAAAATCGCGTGTCGTTTGGGATGCTGCAGCAAAATCAAGTGGAGTCTCCTTAAACTCATTTTTATTAAAAGGGCCTGACATGTTGGCATCATTGCCAGCTGTTTTATTTTCATTTCGGCAAAAATCTATTGCTGTTTGCGGGGACATTGAAGAAATGTTTCACCAAATTTTTATAAGATCTGAGGACCGTAATGTCCAACGATTTTTATGGCGCAATTGTAATGAAAATATAGAGCCTGAAGTTTACGTAATGGATGTGATGATTTTTGGTGCCACATGCGCTCCTAGCATTTCTCAGTATATTAAAAATTTAAATGCTGCAAAATTTGAAAATGATTACCCTGCTGCTGTTAAGGCAATCAAAGAAAATCATTACGTGGATGATCTTTTGGAATCAGTTGACACTCCACAAGAGGCCATAAATTTAATATCTGGCGTCAAATATGTTCATCGTCAAGGTGGATTCAATATAAGAAATTGGATTTCCAATAGTAAAGAAGTGCAGAACACAATTTCTGATAGTTGTTCTTATGGTGAAAAATGTTTGAATATCAATGAGGAGAAACAAATCGAAAAGGTTCTCGGAGTGTTCTGGGAACACCAGAAAGATGTCATAACATTCAAAATTTCACAATGGCTTATGGAAAGCGATATATTTTCGTTCCGAAAAATACCAACGAAACGCGAAATGCTTCGTTTGGTAATGTCAATTTATGACCCTCTGGGTCTTATCGGCAACATCATCATGTATGTTAAAATTTTGCTGCAAGAAGTATGGAGATCCAAAATAGACTGGGACGAAGAAATATCGGAAGACTTAATGACTAAGTGGACCCATTGGATAAATGTTTTGCCAAATATTCAACAAATACAAATTCCTCGTTGTTATTTACAACTTTTACCAACGTATGATGGTGTTGAGGTTCAACTTCATACTTTTGTGGATGCTAGCAGAGATGGTTATGCTGCTGTGTGCTATTTTCGATTGGTGAAAAATGAAACAATAGTTTGCTCCCTAATCGGATCTAAAACCAGAGTTGCACCAATAAAAATTACTTCAATTCCACGCCTTGAACTTATGGCTGCGTTAATAGGTGCTCGCTTTGCAAAATATATCGGCGAAAATCATAAAATTAAAATTTTTAAAAAAATTTTCTGGTCTGATTCTAAAACTGTTTTAAGTTGGATCAATTCTGATCATCGAAAATATAACCAATTTGTGGCATTTTGTATAACTGAGATCTTAGACATGAGTTCCATGAAGGACTGGCGATGGACTCCTACCAAACAAAATGTAGCAGATGAAGGAACAAAATGGGCTCGAATTCCACAAATTTCTAGTTCGAGTAGGTGGCTTAAAGGTCCCGAATTTCTTTATCATCAAGAAGATGATTGGCCTGGTGCTTATGTTTCCGAAGATACAACCCATGAGGAGATTATTTATCACTCATTTAAAATTTCATATTCTGAAAAAATATTTGATGAAAAACGCTTTTCAAAATGGAATCGTCTGCTGCGGGCGGCGGCTTATTTTTGCCGCTTTATAAATAATGTAAGAACGAAGATAATAAAAAATGGCGAACTTACTCAAGAGGAGTTAGTAAAAGCAGAAATATTTTTATATCGGCAGGCTCAAATTGAAACATATTCTACAGAAATTTCGTGTTTAGAATCAAATATTTCGATATCGAAATCGAGCGAAATTTATACGAAATCACCCCTATTGGATGAATTTGGAGTTTTAAGGGTCGATGGTAGAATCGATAATGCAAATGTTCCTGAAGAACAGAAACATCCTATAATTTTATCAAGATCAAATTATCTAACACACCTCATTATCCTTCATTACCATGCTAAATATTCTCACACGAACCATGAAACGGTAATCAATGAACTTCGGCAGAAATATTCGATTTCCAGACTACGTGTTACGTGTAAATATTTGATTCGAAAATGCCAATGGTGTAAAATACACAAAGCGGTACCCAATGTTCCTCAAATGGCAAAAACTGTTTGTACAAAATTATGCCATTAAGGACTCCTGGCGACGAGTTGCTTTTGAGTATGTTGATCGAGGTTGAAAATATTGTCAATTCTAGACCTCTTGACCGATGAAGCAGTGACGCCTAATCACTTTCTAGTGGGCAGCTCTAGTGGACTTAAGCCAATGTCCACTTGTACTAATAGTGGCGTGATATTAAAACAAAATTGGCAATTTTCGCAACAGTACGCCAACATTTATCTGCCCACATTAACGTGCAGGTCTAAGTGGTTCGAAAAACCAAAACCTTTGTGTCAGGGGGACTTAGTGGTAGTTGTTGACCCTTCTCTTCCACGAAATGTGAGGCCTCGAGGAAAAGTACTTGAAACCAGATTGGCAAAAGATGGGCAAGTAAGAAGTGCGAAGGTGCTAACAGCGCACGGAATCTTAGAAAGGCCTGTAGCGAAGCTTGCAGTTTTGGACGTGTCTTCCCATGAAGAGTATGCCAGCGAAGACCCTTCTTGTCATACTGTGGGGGGGAATGTTGCCGCCACTGGCAAATCTGCATAAATTAAGATATGTTCATTTTGTTTAGATTATATTTGTTTAATGATTTGTAAATGTCAAATGAATTTTCGGAGTACTTTTACTTTACTTAAATAAGATTTTTATAGAAATTAATATTCTAGTGGTTTCCAGACCAAAAAGTAAGTTCACTTCGGTTAAACTTTGTGAATTTAACTAATTTGAAATTGTATTTTAGGAATTTTAATATAAGAAACGTTGATTGAAATAAATTATATTTTGAATTCAAATCAATTGTCTTCTTTATTCAAAATCCAGTGGAAATCAATAGCGAGGCTGTTTCCTCTTTCAACATTTGCCTTACTTTTTTTTCAAAAAAAATTGCTAAAACTAAAATTTTGCAAAGAAAAAATCGCTAAAACGTCCTCATATTTATATCTTGGGAACGGAGCGTCCAATCGAAAAAAAACACTGTTTGCGGTTTCAAAGGGTTTTTCATAAAGTGTCTAATGCGTATTGGAGAAAAATCGACAAAAAAATCGCTAAAATAAAAAGTGGCTATAAATCGGAAAAAGTGATGCCATATTGAAGACATCCATTGGACAAAGCCCATTTACGGGGTAATTTTTTTTATTGTTTTTTCGATTGGACGCACTGTTTCCGAGTTATAGCCATTTTTTTATTTTCGCGATTTTCTTATTTTGTCGATTTTTCAAAAAAAAAATCCTTCCATACGACCAGTTTATAAAAAAGCATTAGGAACCCGCAAACATTGGTTATTTTCGACTGGACGCTCCGTTTCCGATATAAAAAATGAGGGCGTTTTAGCGATTTTTTGTTTAAAAAATTTTATTTTTATCGATTTAAAAATGTGATGCCATATTGAAGACAACCATTGGTTAAAGCCTCCTATGGAGGTAACATTTTTATTAGTTTTTCGATTGGTTTTCGTATTCGAATGGAAGACAATTTTTTTGAAAAATCGACAAAAAAAATCGCTAAAATAAAAAGTGGCTATAAATCGGAAAAAGCGATGCCATATTGAAGACACCCATTGGACAAAGCCTTCTTCAGGGGTAAATTTTTTATTGCTTTTTCGATTGGACGCACC